>CM034153.1:142618974-143230216 GCA_019776745.2 Taxus chinensis
TTTACTCTATATTCTTTTCTCCTCTTTTTGTTTTAATTTTTCGTTATTATTATTATAACCAATATCATCATTATTATTACCGTTCTTTTCATTTCTAATTTAAAATCAACCAAACCAAATTTTGATTTCATCTCACATACGAAGCCATTGGGCTTGAAGAAGTCACACGTTCTCTTCTAGCTCGTCAAAAAAAAAAAACTTGATCCAAGATTATGTTGACAAGATTTAAGTTTATAAAGTGTTTACAATAACTCCATGAGGATACACCATGACAAGCGCCAATAGATCTCGAATTGATGTGGCCTCTGTCTCTCTCATATAAAGGTTTGAACTTACTTAACATAGCATGCCGCTTCACGAAAAGGCCAAGGCCAATACCCTTAACAACTAGGTAAGGCACTACACCAAGAACGAGACATGTTGTTGATGACAATAGTGTTGTAACACGAGAATCATGGGGAATAAGTGATGTTGTTAATAGAGATGATAAATACGATTCTAATGATAAATATGACCTTTCCAATAATGAAGAAGATTATGATATTGATTAATCAGTTGAAGCTGGAGATCATTATGTTCAACTTGGTGAATCTTATTTTGAAGAAGATGATGTTGAAGAAAGTAATGGCGATTAACTTCACGAAGCTACATATAATAAATATGATGATTAAATGAATATCCCAATAGATATATATTTGGAAGATGAATGGAATATTCCCATAACTACATATATAGAAAGGAAGAATAAGGGAAAATTACTTTTGACTACAAATCCAAGTCATGTAACCAATGAGGAGCAGACAAAAATTCATAAGCCTATTTCTTGTAATGTTAATTCATTAATTCCAAATTTTGTCTTGGGTTATCAATGTCCCATTACATATTGTAAAGTTATGTAATGTATGTTGTGTAAATCCATGATTGTTAATATATTAATATAAATATAATATTATATAATATAATACATTATTTTATATGTATGTAGGTATGTATTAAAGAGTATACAATATATATCATTATAATTTGTGTATAATGTGTTTATATACTAATATTTAAATACATAATATGCATAGATAATAAACAAGTGAATATAATCATATATATTAATGTTATATCTACGATAATATACCATATTTAATTATTGTTAGTTTATACATTATAGATATTACTATTGACATGGTTCTTCGTATTGTGAAGCTATTTTATGATGTTGGAGAGATTTATATGAGCATTATAGTATACAATGGAATTCAAAAACATCTCAAAATGATAATAATGAAGAATATATGATAGTTTACACTAGGAAAATTCACAAACATCATGATATATATGTAAATATCCACTAATTATTAGTTATGAATTTAAATGAATGTTAACCAATG
The DNA here is from genome assembly GCA_019776745.2 of Taxus chinensis. Taxonomy (NCBI): domain Eukaryota; kingdom Viridiplantae; phylum Streptophyta; class Pinopsida; order Cupressales; family Taxaceae; genus Taxus; species Taxus chinensis. The sequence goes on from CM034153.1 coordinate 142,620,357, forward strand.
GTTACCATGTGTCATTATGAGTTAAAATACATAACCTTTGCCTTTATAATGATGTAAAATGAGTGGGGGGGGGGGGGGGGGGGGGAGGGGGGGATAATATCACAAAAATGAGTGAGAAGAGTTAGTATAATCATGAAGATAAAAGAGAAAAGTCAATGCAAAAAGTGAGAGATATGAATATAATGTAATTGTGTTCAATGTATATGTGATATTTGTGTGTTGAACCATTCATGTGCCAAGTATTATGTTTATGCATGTTTAATAAAGGATGAATACTTATTTTAGAAGAGCCAAACACCCTTCTTGGTGATGTTGGCTCTAGGTTGGATATACAAACTTATAAGAATCACAATCATGTTAGGTTATATGCCAACATTTTGTGTCCGAACCTAGGTCTTAGCTAACTAATTTATAGAGGAGGGTAGTGGGAGAAAGGAGATAATATTAATAAAAAGAAAAAACATGCATATGTTTTGTGGGAAAAAGATTAACAAGAATTTTTTTCTCACCCTCTTTTAGAGGGGTTAACAACCATAGGATGATGAGTGGGAAGAGGGAAAATCCAAGATATGTAACTATTAGAATTTTTTAGGGTGATGATTGGGGCAAAAGAAATAGTCGGAAATAAAAAATGGGAAAATCAAATTAAAAATTTACATAGTTAGTTAAGATAATGAGAAATATTTTGTAATAAAAATAATGCCACATAAAGAATGGATTTAGAGGGAAAAATGAAATGAGAAGGGATGAATAAGAAATTAAATGAAAGGAAGGAAAAATGGAATTAACAAAGACCGAACAGTTATAGAAAAACAATACACCCACTTAAACAAGAGGCCAACCAACGAATATCCTATAAAGGGAGGTAGAAGCATAATGTTGTGCTATAATTACTATGTCAATCATAGACCAGAAATCAATGGATTCATTGCAAATGGAAATCACCGTGAGACAATGTGTGATAGATAGTAGATTACAACACTCATTATCGTAATAGAGTAGATTAATGAAGGAATTACAAAAAATAGTGGATAGAATAAAACTAGATGCAATGATGTTTATATGAGTGGGATGGTGGGAGAATTATAAATCTGAATCGAAACTTATGATAACATAAAAGGGTGAAGAAGAAAAATAAGATAAAATAGAGAAGAGTATAAATAGGGAGATAGAGGAAGTGGATGACATAAGAAAAGGTGTAGGAGAATCTATAGTCAGAACTACATAGGAGAATAAAATAATAAATAAGAAGTATAAAAGGGAAATAAGAAAAGAAAAAGTGGAGAAGAATACATATAAGTAGGTTTAGAAGAAGGATATAGGTGAAGAGACATTAAAGGTAGGAAATTATTTGTGGAGAAAGATAGTTATAAAGAGACAATTAGAGAAGACACATACCCCAACCATCCCAAAACCCTAAAGAACATAACCCCCTCTGAATGATCATCATCCCATGCCACAAGACACGCAATTTGGAAGTATATAAATATGAGAATTTTGGAAAGAAGATACAACAAATTGAGAGTAGAAAGTAAAAAAGAGAGGAAGTATCAATAGACTTCTACAAGATTCTAGGAGCCATGTAATTTGATTAATTTATTGTGAATGAGAAGGAAAAATTACAGTGGAAAATATGAAATGTGGATTTATTCATCAAGCTTGTGTTGGGGACAAGATGAATTGTCACAATTATTCATCGTTTGGTTCTCTCAAGGACGAGACAATGTTTGAATTCTGGGGCTGATGTTGACATGGTTCTTCATATTATGAATCTATTTTATGATGTTGACGGGATTCATATGAGCATTATAGTATACTTCAGAAGTTAGAAACATCTCAAAATGATAATAATGAAGAATATATAATAGTTTATATAAGGAAAATGTATAAATACCATGATATATAGGTAAATATCTACTAATTAGTAGTTACAAATGTAAATAAGTGTTAACCAATGGTAACCACAAGACATGATGTGTGAAAAGACATAAAAATTTCCTTTTAAAGGATATATAATGATGTAAAATGAGGTGGGAAGAGAATGTCATGAAAATGAGTGAGAAGAGTTGATAAAATCATGAAGATGAAAGAGAGGAATCAATGTAAGAATTGAGAAATATTAATATAATCAATTCAAACATATACTTTCTGAATTTTATGTAATTGTGATCAATGTATATGTGATATTTATGTGTTGAACTATTCATGTGCCAAGTATTATGTTTATTCATGTTTAATAAAGGATAAATACTTATTTTAGAAGAGAGAACTACCCTTCTTGGTGATGGTAGCTCTAGTTGGGATATATGAACTTATAAGACCCACAATCATGTAGGGTCTTATGCCAACAATATTTTTTATTAAAAAACATGACAATGGCACAAATTTTTGTCACATTTGTGCTATGTTACAACCTATTAAAATAAAAAATAAATTAAAACGATTGACAAAATATCCAAACTCAATTTAATTTTCATTCATTTGGAGAGTGATTAGAGTCAAAATGAACATGAGTGTAGGAAAAAAACTACAATATGAGAAGATAGTGAGAGGGTTTGATAAAGATTTGAGAGTAAAAAATAAAAATGGCACATATAGGCATACAAGGTGGGAAATAAAAACTTCTAATCTATTCCACATACCCAACAATAGAAGGGGAAGAGGAAGAATATGTAGCACCTTTGCAAAAGAAAACTTATGATGGAGGTATGCTAATTTTTCATTTAAAGGGTATAAACTTTTATTATAATTTTAGAAATTGAAATTTAAATAGCAAACCTATGGTAGATTACTTACTATAAAATAATAAAACCTACGGGTAATTTTTGTAAAACCTAGAATAATTTATGTTACAATCCCCAAACCTTCCTTGTATTCATCAACTATGACTACATTGACTCCTCTTGTTTCTATAGCCATTGTCTTGATTAACATACCTCCTCCTCAATCTTTGTATTCCTTGTTTTTCTTTCCTTATTTTCCTATTATAACCCCCAACAAAGTTTTGTAGCTAGAAATTGTACATGACTTACAAATGTAAAGTTACTTAGGAAATGTTTGATGTTGTGAGACCCCTTATTTAGCATTGAAGGCCTAAAATGGTGCATTTTTTTATAGTGTCATCCTATGTCTTTAGATTTCTTCACATAGCATTACTAATAATCTCTACAAGAACATTCTCCTTTTTTGAAACAATGGAATTTATTCACATCTCACATAATGATTTTATTTGTAACGATATTGGAGAAAAACTTGGTTGTTGTGTGGCAATTAAAACACCCACAAAGGTTCTTAGTAATGCCAAAAATTGTTTGAGGGTGCATATATTTAACAATCCAAATGCAAGTTTATACTTCTCACTATGGTGGAAAAGGAATACATTTTTCCTCTCCTTGTCCATACAGTTTAGTACATGTTTTTAATATGATACATATCATACTACCTCGTTTTTATGGTTGTGACCTATCTCCTACACACAAAACATGCACCATTTTATGGCATTCAATCCAACTAGATCCAAGTATATTTTTTATTCCTCTATCCTTCATCGATATCCATACCATTTTAAACTCAACCCACAATAGGTAATTTTACATATATGTTTAATACAAGAATATAAGTTTCAACCTCTATTTTCGTTTCCACACAGGATTCCAAAGCCATTTTAAATAACATGTATTATACATACCTTGTAGCCAGGACATTCCACGAGATGACATTGTATTAAGGTATTTATTTGAAAATCCTTAAAGCCTTGTCGTGAATAACATTATGCTCCTATCCTACAATCATATAAATCTAATATACTAACTTGCTTCCAGGAATTTAGTCGAACATTTCATATACCAAGTGCACACAACAACACTTTTCATACATATCTACCAAAGTGCCTACAACTACAAAATTTGTCAAAAGTACTATTTTTCGACATGTTCCAAAGTGATTCATTATGTAAAAGAGTATAAAAGCATCTTTGAAACATCCATTGTATGCCTATCCTACAATCACAACAGTTCATGAGACTACATCTGTTTAAGGCATTTTATCAAAAAATTCACATTTGATTTACATGCTCCAGTACTTTGCATAAAATCTTTCAAAGTTCTTATAACTATAACATTTGTCAAAATTCTCATCTTAGGGAATGTTCCAAAGTGGTTCATTACATCAAAGAGTTTGATATCATCCTTGTAAAATCCATCGTATACATATCTTATAATCATGACATTCCATGATACTACATATGTTTAAGGCATTTAGTCTAATAGTTCATATGCACTGCATTTTCTTGAAAGGTTCTAATATAGTTTCAAAAAAAACATTTTATGCATATCTTGAAATCATTGGAATCCATGATACTATATTTATCCCAGGAATTTAGTCTGACAATTCACATACCATGTGGTTGGCCACACCATGTTCCCTAGTCCCCGCTTACTCATTCTTCCTATATAATTTGAAAAAACAAGAAGCAGTAGAAAATTCCATGTTATAAATATCCCATTCAAATAGAATTTGAGAGGATGTTCAAAAAGGTTGTGGAGTTTGGCTTCACACTTTCAGATTGCATTTTTCTAAAAGTTTCAGTTTGCATGCTCCCAAGAATTGCATGCTTCTTAATGAAAACAAGTTTATGTTTTCCATTTTTTCAACTTCAGGAAAGAGAGCATTCAATATGTATTTCCAAGTTCAGATATACTTTTTTCCTCCAATAACCATGTTATATATCCATCCACCCTAAGAAAATATGAAATATAATTAGGGTACCCATAATGAGAAATCTTTGTGAAGTAGTAGTGTGAGCATGTGGTTAACTAGATCAACACCTAACTTAATAAATATTAGATAAATAATGTCATAACTAAAAATAATCAATATATTAAACACATCTGATAGTATCCATGATTACACGTGTCTTGTAAATTTCAAATAATCTAGAATGGGAAGACTTCCTTTTTAAAAATGTAACATGTTGTATTAGACGTGTTGTATAATTTTAAGCATTCTACAAAACTTATAATTATATTAGAAGTGTTGTATAATTTCAATCTCATTGTTCTTATATTGGGTTTTACATTTTTTTAATATTAGAGATTGCATGGAGTTGTGGGTTGTGTGATTTACATGATTATGTGTGAAGGCTCTAGCATGTGTGCTTCATCGTGACATGACGTGGAGGAGGAACTGGACAACCCATCATGATAGCCTTTCACGTCTACACATCCATCGACCACGCACCCACCATGGATGTATTAATTTACATGTTATTTTGTAATTGAAGGGCATTTGTTCATATTTATAAATTTTAATCATTCAACTTGATAATGACAAATCTACTAGTTATCGAGATCTTATTCGTAATAGTGTTCATCCCTCGACATCAAGGGACCAACCATGGAGGTATGAATTTAAAGTTTTTTTATACAAGTTTATTTGATTTGATTGCTTAAATTTACCAAAAAAAAATTCTTAATATTTAAAAATAATAACATTATTATAACAAGTCTATTTCATTTACGAACTTGGAGGAGGATGAAGGTGAAAGGAGTACACGCCCTTTGGTTGTAGCTAAGGAGTCACCGACTCATATGTATATACATATAATTATATATAGTTATTAAATTGATTTTAATTAATTCAATTATGACAACTTATCATTTTATTTTAGACCTTTGTGATCAAGGCCCTCTCATCCTAGTCTAGCTAAAATAAGAAAACATAGATGAAAAAATATTCCCTCATCTAGCCTCAACAACATACTCCCCAATTCAATAAGGGGGTACGAGGAGGAGGATGCACTACCCCCTCCATCTTTAAATAATGAGAGACCCTCTTGTCTTAACCATGATAAGTATAGACACAGAGTGATACGGACCTTACAAATGACCCTCTATGTAAATAATGCTAACAATATATCAAAGGATGTTAAAGGAAAGTATGTTTTTAATATGTTTTTTATTTAAGTGTCTTAGTTAGTTTTTTTCAACTTATCATTTTACTAGTTTTCGTGAATTTCAATTTATTTATTTATTCAATTATAGTGATTAAATAAAATATGATATATTTAACCTTTTTTATTTGTTATTTTCAGGTATTTTAAGAAAAGAATTGTTGATTGAGTGCATAACATATTTAAATCATATTGTTATAGAGAGTGGAATGAAATCCCAAAACAAACTCTCAAGAGGCTAATTGAATTAACATGATTATGGTAGTATGCACTTTAAGATAAGATTAATTAAGAAATTGTTGCACATGGGTTTAGGAGAATTAAGAGGCATATTAGGGTAATCTTTTTTTGTAAATACCACGCTTTTTATAAAAACATTCTATAGTCTTTTACTATTTTTTATATCTATACAATGTATCTAAAATATGAAGGAAACATTGATGTAGAGAGAAGACTTTTTTGACCTCCCAATGTACTTGAAGAAACTTAATGCCATGCATGACAAATGTCTATGAGAGGAGAACAATAAGAATATTGGTTAGTTAACTCAATTTATGATATGTGAAATTTTAATTTTTTTATTAAGTAAATATTTTACAAATATTATAATTAACGCGGGAGAAAAAGTATCATGTTATTAGATTACAAAGTGTGGGTGAGAAAATGAGGAAAAATGACCCACCAAATGGGACAACACAACTTAGTGAAGTTAATGAATAAATTTGTAAGTTCAATATAAGTTATTATATAGTTATTATTTTTTTATTATATAAATTATCTTACATGTATAAATTATTAATACTCGTATTTTTCCATTTCATTATTTTTGTAGGAAACCCACTTTTATACACCACCAAAAAACATGTAATAAACATTAAAATCAAAGGGATGGAAATAAAATTCATTCATTACCTAGGCCAATGACAATGAAGTTGTTTAATTAGTTGTGAATTACATAAATTTTAAATTCAAATAGTTGTAATTTTTTTATCATTATATTTTATAGGTTGATAGATCATGGATTTGGAAGAGGAATAAGGGGATCTATATTAGTGGGATGAGGATAATTTTTAGGATCACACAAACTAAGAGGATGAAAATGAATATGAGGACAAAGAGGAGGAGGAGGACTAGCACCTAGGTATATATTTACTTGTTTTGTAATTTGAAAGGGAATTGGCCCCTTTTGTTCATTTGCAAATGTAAAATATTATATGTTATTGTAAAAAGATAAATCATAATTTAAATATTATGTTTCCTTTTTATCTCTAACATATGTGTATTTTACTTTTCATATCCAAATAATATTATGATAGTTCGTTGAATTTTAGTAAACTCATTTCATCTTATAGTAAGAATAATCAATATAATATATAAAATCATTTTACATATATTAAATATAATACATAATAAATGAAATGAAATTTCAAATAATATATGAGCATAGAAAACAGTAAAATATAATGTAACATAATTATTAGTTTTTTTGTGATTGCAATTTGTGTTGTTTTTACCCATGCTTGAGTAGATCAATAAAAAAAAGTTGTGTCATTTATACATGGAATAAAGTAGAACCTATAGTGACTCTATAATGACACTAAACTGGTGTAAATTTGATGCAATAAAAAAATATCTAGTCACATCAAGGTTACGTTACATTTGTGTTACCTTTCCCAATGTGAATTCTTCACATAAACACTTAAAAAAAACCCAAAAAAGGTCAAATTTGAATGTGAAATTGACTCAAAATGACACTATTTGAACTTTTTGTACTAGTGTAAATCTTCATTCTCCCACATTCATCAAGATCAACCAACATCCAAAATTGCAAATTTATATAAAAAACCCCAAATAGTACCAATTTACACCTTGACATCTAGTCTCGTGCTAGAATATTATTATTAGAAAACTAAGCTAAATTGAGAAACCCTTGATATAAAAACTTAATAAAATCATGTTTATTTATAATTTGGGAAAATTTATTATATCAAAACCCTCATTTATAACCATGTTTCCCTTGTTCCCTAAAGCAAATTATCAACATTAAATGGGATGAAGAGGGCAAAGACAAAGGGAAGAAGTAGAAGAGAGATGATGGGGAATCCCCCTATGAGAAATTGAATATTTCTATCTTTGCCCTTGTTGATGAGTGGAAGGAGGTGCTCAACTCCATTAAATAATTTTGATTGTTCTCTCAGTGATTATTAGTCTTGATATGTCTCTTGGGTTTGTTGTTATGTTGTTAGTTTGGTTGTTGGTATATAGTTCCTTTGTTTTTTTGTTTTTTTATGTAACTGTGGATGATGTAATGGGGTAGGGTCCCCTCAACCCTTTTTTACCTACTAATAAAAAAACCATGTTTCTCTTGTCTTGCAAAAATCAATTGAACAAGAATCCACAAATTGGAAGCACAACCACTCAAAATGAAGGGAGATTTGAATTTACTTCAGGTACAAAAATTAGTTTTCATTTAATTTTGCTTCATATTGACGTATTTGTAGTGTTGCAATTCAGGTATTTTTGGCATAAGATCTTATTTTAATTTTTGTAGCTTAAAATGTTGCATACATTATTTATGGTTTCACATAGTAGGCTTAATTTCTACAATTGACTCTCATAACATGATCAAACACTATGGTTTTCTTATACACAACATTTTCTTCACTTATATTTGACACCAGTGGCATACATGTGTACACATTTCATGTTATAATGTTAATTTGTGTTATTTTACCAATATATATGAGCATGTTGATTTGATATGTGTGTGTGTGTGTGTGTGTGTGTGTGTGTGTGTGTGTGTATGGTATGCATACTCACATGTATGGGAAAAATAAAGGAGAAGGGAGCGCACATTCTAATATCATGCATACCATGTCCTTTTGAGACATTTGCATTTACAGTTCATGTATTTTGATTAAGTAATTTTTAATTACTAGATTGAAGTAGTCATAAAATGTATCACCATGTATCTAGGCCAATGACATTTGAAAATGTTCCTTAGCATTTATCTTATCCCATTTCCTTTTATGCACTTAATTGACTTATTCCTATATTATTCCAACATGTATCTCACTTATTTTAACACTTATTTTCCATTAGGTCACACTTGTTACTCATCTTTTACACGTCATGTATTATTTATAAAGCACATATTTAGAGTAATGAATAATTTGTCCAATTTAAAAATTAAAATTTTCACCTTTCTAAGATGCAATCACCTGTTAAGGACAAAATTAGTTGATGTTTTATCAAAGCCAACATTTTCATCCTCCAATCATGTAATAGTCACGTTTTCAAGCACACAAGATAGCCTAGTCAAATTAGGGTCAATTGAGAAAGAAAACCTTCTACGAAAATCACATATAAAAGCATAATCACCCACCCATTCAAAGGGAATCATCTCTCACATCTTTGGGTTACTGAGGAGATCATAAAAAGCACCCAATTCTAAAATCACTATTTAAATCAAATCAACCAACTACCAAGATTAAATACAACTTGCATGATTTCCCTAGGTCATCATCACAATAAATGACCTAAACTTACTATATTTTCCAAGTGATGGAGGTCCTTTTTTGGGTTTTCATTTTCAAACACATGGCTATTATACATTTTACACACATTCCTAGGTGCGATAACTACATTGGTACAAGTATTCTTTGGGTATTACTATGTAGGAATATTTCAACTTGGTGGGTTGAGGAAGCTCGGCCACTACATACTAACCTTATTTTTGGGTCCTTTAAGAAGAATTAAATATAGAGTTTGAATAATAAGAATCCCTAATATGCTATGGAGATGTGATCACAGAGATATGAACCCATGTAACAAATAAGATTAAATTTTTAGTGTTAGATCTGAGTGAAGACTTACACGAGATAAATAGACCTAGACATGACAAATACACTCAGGTGAATTTATCTAACACAACCTATTTTGTCATATGTACACTACCAAACCATACAATTTTGCATATAGATAGATCCCTTCTTACACGACCCAAATCAAACATCAATTTTTCCATATCAACTTACAAAAATAGTCAATCAGTGTAATCTATTTTAACCCTAACCATACTTTTAATTATCTAATTTTGGTAGTTTAAATATACTATTAAAATAAACAATATATGAGTTAGGAAATTTTTATTTATTATATTTCTAGTTCCAAATAATATTAACACATTTTAATATATGTATTAATAGGAAAACTTTAGTTTTAATATTACACATCATTCTGTAAAACTTGAGGAAAAAAGTGAGTTTTAGGGAATTATGTTAAGGGTTGGCATGGATCAATAAAAATCACCTAATTATTAGGGCCCAAAATGGTAGAAACCACTTGATAAAGATGTCAAAAATTACTAAATTATATAAATAAAATGAATTCAAACTTATACAAAACCAAAGGCTATACACAAAAAGTGTTATACAAGCATACTAACTTTATGAAATGATAAATGCTCTAATAATTGTGCGATCTCTCTAGAATGCATGTAAGCTCTTAATATCACCCAATATATTTCTTACTTACAAATGAAATATAGTGTGCATATGTATTTATAATAAATCGAATTCAAATTATAATTCTATTAGTGCACAAGCGAACATTGAACGATTAAAATTTGAAAAAGGCAAGACAAAATGGATGGGTGCACCCTGACCTGAAAAAGATTTAAAATGGTCAAAAAGTGTTTGTATGTTTCAAATTTAGTGTCAAAAATTTATAATGTTTTTGACATAGAGCCTAATATAGGGTAATAAATAAATATATGAAAGTTAAGAAGAAGAATGATGACCCTCAAAAACCAACAAATACATTAATAGTGTAAGAATTGTTGGAACCCAAGAAATCCATAAATATGGACTCACACTAACCATGGATGAATTTATAATATGATAAAGTAAATAAATAAGAATAAATAATGAAAAAGTATATTATTCTCACTATCAATCATAATATACAAATAGATGTGGCAATAAATAACAAAATAAGAGTTTGGTTCCAAATTTTCTCTTGAAAAAGTAAAGAAAGAATTATAAACCAAATTTTATTTTGAATATCTACTGCTGCTCTGTGAAAAATCTCTACGAGCCCTAAATGGTTAAATGGCCGCAAACCCGTTCTGGTCGATTCGGCGGCCATGGCTGTAAGAAATTTGGCAGAGGCGGTGCTGACGGAGGTGCGCAGGTAGAGCTGGTTCTTTCATGGATTGACCAGGATTTTTATGGCGCTAAGGAGGCCTCTTCAAACCCTAACCCTGCTAGATCCTCTCATGGGGATGGATCTCAACCGAACCCTATACAGAAGGCTCAGCTACCCTTTGCTGCTACTGGTGATTGTAACAGTGATAGAATTGTAGGCGGCGGGTCTCCTCTGCAACCTAAGAACCACTCTTCTTCAGTGGATCTGCACCCGAAGATCACTATGACAGGCTTTCCAGATACCAGGGACGATGTGAATTAGGTCTTGAATAATAACTCAAATAGATCGAATACATTTAAGGATATTTTACAGGGCAGGAGTCTCACGCAGGGGATGAGTCCCATCACACCCATGACCCCAACGGTTACTAACCCTAGCGTTTATTTTGGGGATGAAGTCCTCGATTCAGAACGTTTCTACCAAGAGCATGCCCTGATCGGGAGATTCATCGGGTTCTGGCCAAACCTAGCTACCCTTCATGACTGGATTACAAAGCACTGGATCCCGATTCTATCTGGTAAGCTAGATCTTTATCCATGTGCGAAAGGTACGTTTATTGTTGCTTTTTCCTAAATTAGGGATAAGGAAGTCATAGCTAAAAAACTCTGGGCTTCTCAATCCCACTACCTAGTTTTGAAACCCTGGTTCCCTTCTTTTAACCCACTCACTGAATCCTTTGCCTACAAACCAGTCTACATTAGACTGCCCCATTTACCGCTCCAATTCTGGGATAGTACTTGCCTAACCACTATTGGAAATACTTTGGGTCATATCCTTTTCATTGACCCCCAAACCACTGATTTCACACACACAACCTTCGTTAGAATCCTTGTTGATCTTGACACATCCAAAAATCTCCCTGCTAATATAGAGCTTAAAGTCCAAAACAGAACTTGGACACAATCTTTAGATTATGAATGCTTGCCCTTTAGGTGCAGAAAGTGTTTTACTACCAGACACACTGCTGATGTTTGAGGAATGGAAAAGAGAAAAAATGGAAAAAACAACTGGTGGAAAATACACTCTCAGAACACCTGATTTTCGAAGACAAAGAGGATTCAAATATAGATACTGAAGATGTTTTTGTCCCAGAAACCCCTCTTTCAGAAATTCTAGTTGTTGAAGGCACCAAAGAATCTCATTCAGTTGGCGACGGAAAGGAAAATACAAAAGATGATAATGATTCCACTGTCCCAGTTGGATCTTTGGAGGATAAGGAAAATACTCCTCCTTTATTTAATCCTCCAATCGCGGAGGCTTCTACAGGCTGGATAACGGTGCGTAAAAAGAAAAAAAATTTCTCCAAGAATACCGGTTCTCCACCTTGTTAGTTTCCCAGTGCTGCTCGGCTACTTTGTCAGGCAGCAGTTGTCTAGTCACTGTAAATCAGTTGTTTTTATGCTGATTTGCTGTTGGTTTTGGGTTTTATTCTGAGCAGATTGTTTCCTGCTACTGGGCATTCACGTTTTACCTCGATCTTGATCTTTTTCTTTGTTCCTTATTTGTTCACATCTGGCTTATTGAGCCTTCTTGTATAAGGGTATAGTCTCTTTCAAAAAACTATTTACCAATAATAAACAAAAAACAATTATTTTGAATAAGTAATTGATACATATATTAAGTGAGGACACATAATGAAACATGTGGGAAGTGGCGGAAAGTGATTAAGAAAGCCATTTATCATATTCTAGTCCTATGAGGTGTACACGAAGAATACCTAATATAGTTAAGTTAACCTAAGTCAACTTAATATTAGTACAAGTATAATATTGCACCAACACCCCCCCTTAAGTGTAACTTAGATAGGCATATAAAAAATTATAACGCTAAAAATACTCTAAAATGGGTCATGACCTAGGCCTGATGAGGTACCCATGTATAATAACAACCTAGAAAAAATGAGATGTAAAATAAGGTCTCTCAAAAAAATAGACTAAGCACTATGCAGATTAAACTAGATGGAATAAAATCCATCAATAAAAAAAAATTGAATGGGATGAATCCATCGTTGAAGAATATGCAAGAAGTAAAAGTGAAAATAATGGTGAATAACTCAAATCCACACATGTGGTATGAATCCAACAATCGATCACTGAAGAACACAAGTTGACATTGTATGCACTAGAAAATCTCCACGGAGATTGTCAATCTATCGAATAAGGTGATGTAAGTATAAAGAGTATAGCAAGAGTTGTAGATGGTGTGATTTGGTAAGTGTAAGTAAGGGAAACAACACCCGAAGAAGTACTAACTACACCCCCGATCATATTTAATGGGTCGAGTGTATAAAATAATTTTTTTTTGAGTGGTTTGAATCAACTACAGGAACAAAAAATAATAACTAAAGTTGTGTATGCTAGAAAATTATCACTAAAAGGAGATGTTCTAACTTTCAAGGTGTCAAATGATTAAAAAAAGACCTCTTAAAAATAACATGACATTAATAGTGATGGGAATACATAACAACTAAGAAAAGGGTGTGCAAAACAAGGCACATGTGTAAGAAGGTACACTAGGACATGAAAATGAAACCCCCCATGGTAATTTATAACTTAGTGCAAGCATGCATCCCAAAAAACATAAAATAAAATAGTAATACACTATATACACAAAATAACTCAAACCAAGGAGTTGTCTAACTGGTGAAGAAAGGATAAACAGAAAATGAGATTTGCTCCAACATAAGGGAGAAGTTCTAAATAGAGTTACTCTAAAACATAGGGAGTGTTATTATGTATAATGAGAAGTGTGTGGATAACGTAGTTGAATGCTAGTGGATCCATACTTGTAGATACCACATAAAGAATGTTGATAATGCCACCATGACTGATCTAAAATCCATCCTAGGTGAATACAAATGGTAGATGAAGATGGATTCGTGTGATTTTGTGCCATGTGCACACTCAATACATGTGAGGAATCATCTGTAGAAGTGGAATGAATCTCATGTTTGAATAAAGTAGTCTCATGTATCTTATGCTAACAAGGTGTGTAGAAGGACTCATGTGTCACTCAATATCCTCACAGAGAATGGAACAAACAAAAACATGTGAGTTTTCATGAAGGACCTGATGAAGAATCATCTTCTCCGTATCAAATGCCATGATGAGTAATCCAGTGAATAGGTTTGACAGGGAAAGTGATGCCTTACAAATGGTTACCTATTCCTCTACTAAAATGACTCATGGAGCAAAGAGTGCAGGATCCAAAAATATTGTGTTTCTCAAAGAAGACGAATGCAATGGCAAGTGAATTTGAAGTGTGGGTTTTAATAGTTACAATGATGGGTGCATTAGATTCAATGTGAAACTCGTGATTATGTAGAGTAGAGGATGATGATATGACGATAAGATCTGAATCAGTGACATGAGGTAGACTATGCTTAATGAGAGGTATGTCTACAATGTCAATCTAGCATTGCAAATATGTAATTGTCTTGAAATCAATTAATGATGTGTCTTTTCTGAAAATTAGTGAAAGTAATAGAGATTTTTTATTGTTTATTTTCCTATAATCTTCAAAAAAATCTAACAATTTATTCTTGAATGAACATAATTGTAAAAATAGCATGGTGTTTTCTAAAATTAGGCTATGATTTTATGAGAGCATTGAAGTGATGTAGGGGTTTAAAAATTATACACTTCGATTTGTACTTTAACATGTTTCTTCTACTCTTCCCTGTAGATCTTCTTAACATTCATGGAGCGTTAACTCGATGTGAGATACATGTTATGCTTCACCAAGTTTCTATTTCTCTTCTCAATGTCATATAACCCTCAAATTTGAGATTGCAACTTTCTATATGCTTTCTTGATTCAAGGAATAAAAAACGGTTTTGTCTAAACCTACTTGATTTGGTATCTCTTACTTAGCCCCAACTTTAAATTTCAAGAGATCTGACTAATTAATGACCACCTAAGGCTGTAAAAAGTTCTTTAGATCCTTTCAAATGATTTATAAGACTCAAAATATCCACCTCAACCTTTAAATTATGACTTGGAGAATCCTTAAAAGCTCATATAGACTTATAAAATCACCTTGAAAATGATAATCCAACAATTTCATAGCTTTACCCTATTTGTGAAAATAAGAAACTACAAGTTTCTCCCAAAATTAGCAGGGAACATTTTAAGGAACCCCCCTGAATTTTTTTTATAGAAATCGTGGCAAATATACCTGTAACTAGTTTCGTGGTTTTGGAAAATATCCCTTTTACCTGTTTCATTCTTTCGGCAGAAATGGTAAAAATATTAAAAATAGTTAGAAATTGAATGGAGAATCTTTCTTGGCAAAATTTAGTGCCAGACGCAACCAATAAGGGAAAGAGATTAGCATTTTGCAACAAAAGATATCTAGACTAATGTGACATAATTCATGGAAAAATATTCAGCCCAGAAAGACACGAACATGAGTGTGTGTTGTAAGACACAACCAGAAATACAAATAAAATACACACAATAATATTAAATTAATTTGAGAATTTTTACAATTTCAGAGTTGCTGCTCTGTTTTTCAATTGTTTATCTTCTTGTGTTCAAATATTCTTTTATTTTTCTTACAAAAATTACTCTGTGCTGCTGCATATTTCCGTTTGCTAAAAGTTCCTCTTTGTATTTTCTCCTATATTTCTATTTCTTCTTCATTGTGCTACTACACTTTTCTCTCCTTTACTTTCTCTTTGTATTTTACCTTTTCTTCTTTATTGTACTACTGCACAAATTTCTCCCTCTTTATGTATTCTTCTTCTTTGTATTTTTCTACTCCAAGTTGTTGCTCTCTTCTCTCTTCTCTCTTCTATTTACTTTTGTTGCACAAAATAAAGCCCCAAATTTTTTTACCCAAAATAATATATATTGTATCACATATATTAAAATATATTGGGCCCGATATAAAAATCCATGAAAAACTATATAAAATAAATAGGACCCGAAATATTATGCAAAAAATGCATTATGGAAATTTGAAGTCCACTGGGAGAAGAAAGGAGTGGAAATCTCAAAATGTCTCCACATGGAATAAACATTGTCAGGAGTTTATTCAATTTTCACAGCCAAATAACACTAAATTCGGCTTGCAGGTAGTTGGCAATTGGTAACAACATATTTGCAAGGCTCAAGATTATAGAAATTAATAATTCTGACGATCTCCTGTAACTTGTTTGGCGAGTACCCTCTGTCGAATTTGACTGTAATGAGGCCCAAAAATTTTAATTTCTTTTGCATGCCTTACCTTTATGCTCAAGTGCCTAGAATGTGTGACATTTGGCCACTTAGAGGAACAAGAAAATGACATGTGGTATGTTCTGATTACTCACTACCACTCTACCTTGCCTCACAAACATCGCGGACCTGAAAATTTATTGAATTGGTTCATTCCACAGGCGTGGAGTCCGGGTAATGCCTTTGACTTGGGGAGGCCCATATTCTTATCACGTGTCTATCTGATGGGAAGCGAAGGATTAATAACTTTAATAATAAGGAAAAATAATGTATATTCAATATCAAGGATATGCCATTGGTTGTTATTAATTTTTTATGTCAGGTATGTGCAACATTAAGAATGTGTTTATTTAACAAGGCCATGATATGGAAAATTATAAATAATGAAAAATAGTATGGGGGCCTAATTACTATGTCTGAAATGAAAAATCACATGTATTTAAATTTTATGGGGTCTTGGCGCAATTCTCATTGGTAATCGCGACAACAACAACATATCATTCAATAATTGATGATAAAATCGAATTAAGATGCCAAATGGTCGTATTCAAATGCATAGTTAGCACTGCATGCATGAGAATAGGGATAAAGATGAGTGTCGAGTAAGCCTTTGCATGCAACTATGGAAAGAAATAGAATTCAAAAATTTTAAAAACATGTCAAAAACACACGAATCAAAAATCATGTCACTAAAAGAGAAAAATTAGTTTCCAATAGAGAATAATCGTGCCTTAAATATAGAACTTCCCATTTTTTGGATGCTTGGATTTTAGAAGATATACCATAACAGTAAAAATAAGAAAAGTTGCTACAAATTTGTAAGTTTTTTTAGGAAACAAATCTGTAGTTGTCTTAAATCAGCCTGGGATCAAAGGCGATGCCACTGTTATAACAGATGTCAATTGTGTTTATATATTCTAATAGCAACGACCAAGACCCTTTCTTTAAATGAAAATAAAGGATGAGGATATTTACTTAAAACACCTTTCTGAAACACAAAAACTATCCCACCACAGTGTAACTAAATAAGAATATCATTTTCCTCGCAAAAATACACTAGCACATTACATGGGGCATCCTCGCAATTTATTTCCAAGACAAAAAATTACCTCTCCTCCCTCCAAACTCAAGCTTGAGTTCAAACACAATTATGTCCTCCAAATGGTCCCCATCTACAATTGGTGCTACAAGTAGCACCCTCTCTTTAGATACAACCAACCTTGGTCTATAGTGAGGGAAATGGTCTCTGTCATATCTTACAGGTAACAACAAAAAATGCATAGTAGCATAATATTGAGTGTTATAAATTCTCACACCCAACATAAGTTCATATGACATTAAGAAGAAAAAATTGTTGCTAAAGACAACGAATCCATAGAAGAAACAATCTCTCAATCATGCCACAATACTCAAGTCAAGTCTATTGTACCATTGCCTGCATTAACTCCAAATCCCGTAGAAGAATCATAAATTTCTATTAGTACCATTGCCTGCATTAACTCCATCACAACAGCATCTATTACACGCCTGACTTGAACCACTTTGTACCCCTTGTTTTCATCCACAACCAAAATGCCCCGAAGATAACTACATAAATATAAAAGTGTCATTCATTAGCTGCAACATAACATTTGAGGAAGTAACCAACACATCATTGAAGGAGGTTCTAGCCTTTAGTGGATTACATACCCTTGCAAAATGTGACTCTGATTCACTCAAACAAAATAATATTATCCCTTAATGTGAATCTTCAAACTGTACCCCATCAAAGCATGATAACCATGAAAAGTTGAGAATTTTCCATGTCCTACTGTAACAGTCGTATCTCAGCCAATGATGACCACTATCATGATTTACAAGTATCCATGGATGTTTGTTCCTTGTTTTGTTGTAATGCCTGAAGAATCTAGTGGAAGACATGAGTACTTTCCATTCCTTAGAAACTAAAGAGAACCTACATATGGATTCTAACAGAAGCCAAAGAAATATGTTTTCCCAAACATGTTAAGGTAGTGAATGATCCCACAGAATTACGATTTCCATGTTGCTTCTCATTCTTTGACATTAAATCATCATCCATTTCATTCAGGATTTCTCTTTTTCCTTTTCTCGGTGATAACTGAAAAGAAAAGGAAAAGTAAAATTCAATGGTGATTGATGATGCTAAAGGGCAGCACACAACAAGCACATGATACAAGAAGGGGGTTTTGGGGTTTTAGGTTAAATGGCCAGGTAGGGTTTCAACGCTTACATTAGAAATAAGCTAGAATGAAGCACAAATTCTAGTGTTTCAAGAAGCGGAAGACAAATCAAAAGGTGCGACATTGTAGCAATGCAAGAGTATCCGCAAGAATAGGTGCTAACATTATAATTGAAACATAAACAAGAATATATATGTTTTTTGAGATTGAAACATAAACAATATATATAATAATATATGCATACCAAAAAAGCTATAAGCCCATTATATTGTAACATAAATATTAAATATCATAATATATTTCTTAGTTCTTGTGCCTCTTTCCTAACTACATCGCTATCGATATTCTCTGCCAGAGTGTTGGCCAGGGTTAGTATTAAGACACATTCTTTATCAACAATAGCTCTGCAGGTGTCTGTTAAGTTTTGTCAGGTTTTAATCACCTCAAAAGATTGTTGCAGACTTGCAAGGATGGAAGACACCATTTTGAATTGACTGTCCATCTGAGGGGTCGCCGCTAGGGATTGATTGTCATCAATTTCCATATCCACATCGTTTATAGCAGCATGTGGAGAATCCATAGGTTCCAGGTCTGGGGATTCTGGATAAACAGTAGAGAGTTCCAGTAATACTTCCAGAATCAGTTGCTCAGATAGGGAATATGGTTGGATTTTTACAGAAGAATTTCCAAGAGAATGAAGGGGGAAAAATGGTAGCAGTCGACTGGCCAGGAGAGGGGGGTGGAAGCATCATCAGGACAAGAACTAGAAGCGGAGAGGGAAAAGGATTTCCCAACAGTAACCTCATATGAGTCCATATCAGAACTAGAAGAAACCACGACGTATTTATGGCTTGATATGGGTTCGATGCGCTCAATTTGGTCCCCCATGATTTTGCAAAATAAAGTAAGTGTCATAAAATTACCATGGGCCTTGAATTTATAATTTCTGAGTGAGTTCTCCAATTGGACCTTTACACGTGTCAACCAAACCTTAATATGAATTAACGGTTACTATTAAATGCAAATCTTGGCTAAAAATTCACATTAAAACCGGTGTCACTATCCCACATGCCTTCACCTTTATTTTAAACGTCCTTTTATCATGATAGTGATGTCAGTGATCAATTATCGATAGCTATTAGCCTCGGCCCTCGACCTAAGTTTTAGGTAATTGAAATTAATTACAATTTTACCTATTCATTACACCTGAAAAGTGTGCTGCCAGAGATTTAATCGGTACCCTCACAGTTAATAAATGTCTTATCAATTTTAATTCTTGGTGACATTATATTTTCTAGCATGAAGGTCCAAGAAACGAGATATTTAATAAATAACTTATTTCATTTAATAAATAGACTTATTTCATAAAAGTGACATATTTAATAAATATGTATATTCAAAAGTTACCAAGCTTTATGAAAAGGGCACTTGCTTGCAAAATATATTGAAACAACCATCATTGCATTCAGTGATCAAATTTGAAGGGCTCCCCATACTTTAATTTGATTGGATAGGTAAAGCTTTACCCATCATAAATGAGATATTAGAAAACACATTACCCTTCAACAGAAAAAAATGAAAATGTTAATTTTCTTTCAATATATATCTGATTAATTTGAATAAAATAAATATGAAAAAGGTCAAAATTACAAAATATATAACATCTAATAATAAATTTGAAAACACTATATTTCATCAGTAATGACATCAACAATTCTAAATTAAATACGGAAGGGCCTTAAATATATGTTGTCGTCAATCTTTTCGAGCGTGTGAAGGGCCTTGTTTTTTTCCTATTTATTGTGGGTTATTTTTTTTCATTTTAATATTTTTTATCAGTGAGCACCTATGGATTCCCCTCAAGTTCCCATGTTGTCTTTATTTTGTAATAAAATAGAAATGGATTTCAAGTCATCTATATCTGATAATCTGTCTACGATGGATCTTCAAAATTGATAATGGTAGCGATCTGGAGGTAATTAAATTGGTTTTGGGGGAAAATATCTGTTTGAGGATGGATGGTGTAGGGTTAATAGCAGTGTGGCCTCAGTTTTTGTGGAAAATCTTCTGACTAATTGAGCCATCAAAGCCTGATGCGATCAACCTTTCTCTCCACTTGGGTTCGGCTGTCTTTCTGCAGAAATTTGGTTGTAGAAGTGTAAAAGTGTAATGTTGTTTTCTGGACAACGGGGGAGGAGGCGAGGCTCTAAGGTGGCATGGATTTGAGCATCTTCAGGGAGCTGGAACGTCACCATGGGTAGCTTGATGGCCTTCGCAGAGAATCTTACGGTGTTCAGTCGTGACAAGAATGCTGGAAAGACGTGCTTCAAACTCCCTAATTTGGTTGCCCTCAATTCTCCCATCGAGCCAGTGCCACTTTGGTGGATGGAAATCTGTGAAACTAAAGGGGAAGCTTATAATCATCTTTGGCATGGTTGGGCCAATGAAATTACTGCTCATGACTGTGAGGAGGGTGTGGTTGAGAGGCAGGGATCTCCAGTTGTAATTTTATCCATGTCTTCTAATTCAGGGGATTAATCCTCGATCTAAATATATGTTGTAATGTCTATAGTATAGTATAGCCATAGTATTCCTTCCTTCTGGCTAGCTTTTGCTCGATATACCCTGCAGTCATGATTGATGAAGTTTTTTGCATCTTCATGTTGTATCTGAGGTTCAACCTCTCTCTTTTGTAAAGGGAACGGGACCCTTCAACCCCTTTAACAATAAAAAATAGTAATATATATAATGTATTTAAATTATATTAATTCATCCGCGTGGCATGGGCGAAAGCGGGGGTGATAGATTTTTAATTTATTGAAAACTTTAAATTGATTTTTAAATTAATTTAAGAAAGAAAGAATCTAATTTAAGAAATCAATATAAATGTAAACACTATATAAATGTGAAAACACTATATTTCATCAATAATGACATCAACAATTCTGAATTCTATTTAAAAACAACATTTTTGTTAGTTATTTCAATTCAAATAGTAAATAATATTAAGCAACATTTATTTTATTCATATTCATTTTCTTTAGAAAGACTTCCTTTGATCTATTCTCATCTATGGATATTTGGTTTTGTATTTTGAAAATTGAACTTGTGATAGCTTTTTAATTTATTGAAAACTTTAAATTACCCCATATATATATATATAATATATTATATATTATTATTATTATATATTATAATATATATTAATATATACATTATATATATAATATATATATATATATATATATATATATAATGTGTATACTTATACAATATAATAATATAAGTCATGTTTATTATTTACAAATTAAATTTTCCTGGGATCACTCTTTACCAGAATAAACAAATTTGCTTGTTTGCAGTTTAGGGACACTATTTTTTGTTCTACTTATAAGGTTATGTCCAAATTTTTCTTCAATAAATTGTGTCCTCCTAATGCAAATATAATCTGCATGGAATAGCCTGGACATTTTAAAGATGGAAATTAATATTCAAGGGTTTAGATTTTTCCTGTAATGCTTCTTGTATTTAATTGGAAGAATCTTGTCACGCAAGTTAGGGCTTTTCAATTTTGTATTTTTGTTGATTTCAATTGGCTATTTGAAGCAATAGCCCTTAATACTTTTCTCTATTTAAAAACTAGTCTCTAATTAGGAGCAATAGCTCTTTAAATACTCATCTCTGAGCAATTAGTCTGCATGAAATCCATAGTACAGTGAGCTTTGTGTAGGTTCCGAGTGGGTTGTTAGCATTATCTAAAGGTTTGCGATTGTGGATAATTTGTCTTACAACTCGATAGTTTAGTTACAAACTTACAATTCACAATCAAACATTGATGTACATGGTCTAAATCTGCCACAATAATTATTTACAGTATACAAAGTTTCAATAAATAATTTATGTTTTCACATATATTTAGGATCTATACATGGGCTACAATTATGACCATTTTCTTGGTCACTGTTCACACACAGTGCTGACCTATTACACTATCCAAAAGATGAGTTATTTGGAGACTACTACTTACATTTGGTGGTTAAAAAATGTCAACTTATCTAATCATGTTTGGTCCAAAAAATGAACCCCTAATAAGATTAGTGAAAGTGTTGCAATAGACTTATTTTACAAATTACATCTGAAAATAAATATCATTTTCTTTGTTTCAGATGACTGAGCGAAATGGTAACAAGTTTGAAATGTAGAGATGATACCTTTAAATGTAATGCTTCATCTATAATCCTACACTTACAAAATCAATCACACCCCTTATCAACTTCAACTACAAAAGTAATAACTATCCCTATAAATCAAATAACATATACCATTCGACATTCACATTGCATTGTACACATGCGATTGCTAGTATAATAATACTCCAAACAAAAACCGAACATAAATATATATATACATATACATAATATTTTTTGATGTTTAAACGCTTTTTTACCGGAGCTATGAACCAGAGGGTTAAGGGACCCCACCCTTACAACTATACTCCGAAAAAAAACCGAACATAAACCAACAACACAAAGGCCCCATTGAATGGCCCACATGGAGAAGAAGGAAAGACCATTTGAACAAACATAAGTTGCTTCAAGACAATAAATACACATGGCCACAAAACCCAAAAAAACAAGCTAGAAAAGAGAATTAATCTCAATCCGAAATAACCACTGCCCCTGAATTTTGAAACTGGAGACCCACTTTCTGCGCCCTCTGTAGTGTTGAGCACCACATCCGTCACATCTCCATTCCCTCCTGCCCACCCCGACCGCCACCAGAAACACCGCCTTCCAGCTATTTGGCCTTACCTAGCAAAAGAAGAAAGGCCTCCCTAACATTATCCCAAAACTTATTGAGGTGGTAAATGGCTGAGTCGATAGGTGAGTGAGCATAAGTGAGATCTAGAGGAGGAATTATTCTAGGGTTTGGACCACCATGCCAGAACATAACGTGAACAACCTCTGCATAGAGTAGCAACTCCCTATACCGCTTGCCGAGCTAATCTTCCCCGCACCCGGTGCCATTCACTTGAGCGTCCGCCTCCTCCACTCAGAGTAGAGGGTCTAGGACGTGGCACCTGTCCATTTCTTCACAAAAACCGACTCAATGGATAGGGTAAATAAAGAACTCCACAATAGCCACGACATCCACCTTGACCGGATGGAGCAAGAGGTAATTAGAAATGAATTCCATGCACCGAGTTCAAAGTTGACTTTGGTGTTGTGAGAGTCCTACATATAGGAATATCCTATCACGCACTCAATGGCCTTAGCCTCGAGCACATAGAATCGTAGCGAAATACCTCTTGAAGCCGCCTATGGGAAATGGCCAAAGTAAAGGCCATTTCCCTTCTCTCCACGTGAAGAGAAATGAAAGGAAACCCCAAAAAAACCATTCTCTCTCCAACCCAAAAACATGAACAAACAGAGGTAGAGAGAGAGTAATGCGAGTGGCCAACAATAATAAAGGCCCAAAGTGTGGCACGTGCCACCATTAATTCTTTGAGCTTTGTGTGCGCCACCCATCATAAATGATAATATCTTCCAAGTCATGCCATCAATTGCCTCTTTAGCTAGGTGATCGGCAAGACGGTTGGCCTCCCTATAAACATGATTAATACTCCAACTATGCAATTTTCCAAGCCAGAAAAGGATATTGGACATATAGAAATTAAGGTTCCAAGAAAGGGCAGAGCCCTTAGTAATCACGTGAATGATTACTTGCGAATCAAAACTTTAAATTAATTTAAGAAAGAAAGAATCTTATTTAAGAAATCAATAATGTAAATACTATAAATATATATTTATATAATAATATATATAAATATATAATATTATCGGGCCCATCATATATTCCAATTCCAATATCCATGACCAACAATGAACAATTAATCCTAGAGTCCGGACCTGAAATTACAATTCATCCCACCTAAATCTAGGAGATTCACGTATATGTCGGAACGACAAAAAGAAATCCACAGAATTATTCCATGTGGCATGGGAAAAAGAGGCGGTATACTTTTTAAAATGTTTCAAATGGCCCCTAAAAATTTCAACGAGCCAAGTCATTAAATGCCCACACCTGTCACTGTGGACCCGAAACTTTATTATTGAATCAGTTCATTGCGTGGGCTTGGAGTCCAGGGAATGTTTTTTCCTCGAGGAGGCCCAAAATCTTGACACATGGCGATTTGATAAATAATCATCATCATTCGATTTATTAAGATCAATGGCGCAGGCTCTATTCTGGGATGAAGGTCTGACACACTCACATTCGAATGGAAGTTCCTGGAATAGGCCTAGCTAAGTGACAATTGTCATCCATCGAATGGAATTTGATTAAAGACTAAATTTTACATCTACAAAATACAGTGAAAGACCTAATCGTTTATAGTGATGTTGACATTTGAAATTCTATTTCTGGAAGGCATAGTCATACTGCAACAGAAGGCAGAATAGATTCATAAAAGTTACAGACCGCATAAGACTCAAAATTTTCATATTTCTGAGTAAGTGTCATCCTGCATTTGAGTCTTGATTCTTTAAATATTATCTTTTTTTATAAGTAACACTATATAAGCTTTCGCTTTCAAATATTTCAATATAAGGGTTGAGAAATTAGGGTTTGAGGGTTTATAGAATCCAAAATTCCAATCATGTCTACTTCCACAGGATCCCAAAGTAACACTAAAACCCAAATCCCATATGTCAAACTGCTTAAAAGGAAAACCCCTGGTTTTACTAATGAATATCATGATATTTATGATGATGTAATTTGCACAAGAGCTTCACAGCTTAGATACACGTCTGAGACGAAGATGAGGGAAAGTAGATTTTCAGAGAAATTAGGTAACCTAAAGGTTTAGGTTGGATAACATGGACATCTGGATTGGGACGCATGATGTTCCACGAGGTTTTCCCCTGCCCTAAATTTGTCAATATATGTGCCCAAAATTACAATGAGACAAAAAAATCAATTATTGCAAAGGGAAACAAACAAGAACTTTTGTACATTATAGAAGGAAAATCTTGGGCAGTGCATTGGGTTTGAAAGCAAATATTTAGGAACCATCCACATAAACCTAGAAAAAATTGCTATCAATTATCATGCCATAAATCAAAAAGACAGAGATGAGTTTTTGTGAAAATTAACATTTGATGGAGGGGTACCAAAAGGGAAGGCTCTGTATGCAATTAACATATTTAAAATGTGGGTTAGGGAAACCATTTCTATTCTAGTATTTTTCCTTGGCTTCGATAATGATGAGACAGTGGATGAAACCCTCCTGGAAATGGTATACAATATCCATTATGTTAATCCACATTATAAATACATATTTTTGGGCACATTGCAAAATCTATGCATAAACAATTATTAACAATCAAAGAAGGCTCTTGCACTAAAACGTTTAGGTTCACTACCTACTTGTGCTATTTAATTCTATGGCGGTTTTCTGGATGGTTTGAAGAAAACAAACTTGCAATTGAGCCCTATTTTGTTGAGGTCGAGCCAAAAGTTGTGCGTCCATTAACTGAGTGGACCCCCAAGATAAGGATGTATGATCATAGAAGGTACTACAATAAATTTGTGGATTATTTTTGGGCTCCATTTTATACTGCAATTACAAAAGGTACATTGCCTGGATTTCCTATGAAATGTAGAGATTGTATTCAACTGGGATCAGAATACAATTAGCAGACTGGTACTTCACGGAGGATTATACTGTGCTAAGGTTTTATGGATCAGGAGTAGAACCTTACAAATTTCCAATACATGTGACAGAGAGATTTTTTGCCTTGGAATATATACGACATATGGAAAGCACAAATAATCTCTATTTTGTTTCTCATCAAAAGAAGAGCATATCTCCTTCCTTATCATTCTCATGTGGAGGGTTCACATTTGAAAGAAATTCATTCTATGTGGCACATGAAATATTAGTGATTTTTAAATTTGATGTTGACTCTCACTGGTTGTATGACCCATGTGAAGTGATTAAAGCAAGGGTAGTGGCAAACAGGAACTCTGCCACTAAAATTTCAACATGAAAGCAAACCCTTGCTAGAAAAATTGAGAAACAAGAACTCTTGGGATGAAGTAAAAATAGCAATGGATGAAATTTTTGTTGAGAAAGGAATTAGTTTTCAAGATTTGTCAACACAAATTTTTGGATTGCCTCATCCTAAGAGAAAACAAGTAGAGGATTTTCAACCTACCCTGCAAAATATGATAAAAATTCCTCTAAAATAATGCTAAAGGAATTACAAAATGAATTACAAGAAAATAATTAGACAAGGTCAAAAATTGTTTCCTTTTGGTCTATGAGGCAAGACCTAGGCCATATAAAATCTGATTCAGAATATTATTCTATTCCAGAAGATGAAGCGTTCAACAAGAAGTGGAATGAAGCACATCTTGGAGAGAAAAGTAGTGATGATGACACTGCCTTTGAGGAATTACATAATCCACCTAGAAAATATAAACCAAGTCTCGATGAAGTTTTGAAACAAAGATATTCTACAGGAGAAGTTATTGTTGAAAAGATGGGTTTTAATGGTGGTGGTTTGGGTTCAACAGGACACGACAATTGGGTTCCACCAGAGGCACAACCTAGAAAAAATTTCAACAGGTCAGGCCTTGGAGCTTCAACTTCGAAGAAAGGACCATTGCCTACTTCAAAATCTATAAGTGTTAATCTAGTGCAATTTACTTTGGATTCAAATCCTTGGCAAACATGATGATGATAGTAGTCAAAAAAGTATTGGAAACAAAAAGAGGACAATAGTTCTAGTGCAATTTACTCTGGAGTCAAATCCTCAGCAAACAGTTCAACCACACATTGAAAATCCTATAGGAGAAGTTGGCCATGAATCTATTACTATTGCTAATGTTAGTGGTTCTAGTGATGACAGTAGTGTTATCCCAAATTCAGCCCCCAAAAAATTTGGTAAATACAACCCCGCATAAAGAGAAAATATGAAGGGAAAATGTTTCAGACCTACGAGCTCACATTCCAGAATGAGGCAAAAGAAAAAGTCAGTGTTTGAGCCTGAGTCAAACTAAAGCGGGGCCGTGGGAGTTTTCTAGATTTTGTGATTCTCGCAGAAAAAGGGAAAAAGATAAACTACGGACGTGTAGGCCCTATTTTTGTTCCAATCTAGTTGCCACATGTACCATATCAAAAGGGGGCCCATTTTTCAAGTTGTTTTCCCACCCTCTTGTATGGACCCGATACAAACTTTGAAGGGGCATAACTTTCGACTCAAGACTCCAAATATTACAAATTTGACATTGTTGAAAGATCTCGGCCTCACCCATGCCTTAGAGGTTTGAAACTTTAATTTTGAGGAGGTTAGGTAAAGGAAAATGGAGGAAACGTCTTCAGGCCTTCAATGAAGGATCTATCTGTCTCAACAACCAGATCAGATTCGATCTGTTGTTTCCTCTTCTTTCACGGCACTGAACCAAGGATCGATGCAGTAAAGACAAATTTGGGGGCGGGTTTTATTAGAAGCATTAACAACAGTGGTTGAGTTTCGACCTACTTTTCTCGCTTCTCTCTCTCTTTCTTCGCTCCGATCAAATCTATAAATACATGGGCAAGATTCATTGTAAAGGTTGTTGTTCATTCTTCTCCCCTGCCCCCCTCTCTCTTTTCTTCCCTAGGGTCAAATGTGGAGTTTAAGCCTCCTCCCTTGGCTTTGTAATGGCATTTTCTTGCCTCTTGCCCGTTGATGGTGTATAGTGTGAACTCCTGGAGTAATAGAATTTTTTTTCGTGATGCATTTTGTCCATCCTTTGCTCATTTTGTTGTCTCTTCTTGCCTCTCACCATTGCAGGGTATAGTGTGCATATTCTAATGTTTGTTGTAGGTCATGGGAGCTGTGTTTAATGGGTTTTGAAGTGGTGTTCTATGTGAAATCTATCTCTAGTCTATGGTGCATTTTTTCCACCCTCTCCTCTGCTCACCTCTCTCCACTTCAGGCAGCTGAGATTGTGACCAACACTTCCCTTTTCTTGGTGCTATCACCTCTGTAGTGTAGGATTTCTTTATTTTCATGCTTTCTCTCTCTCCTTGGTCCCTTGGAATTGTTAGATTAGGAGTAGATAGTCACATTTCCTTCCTTAGGAGTAGTTTAGCATTAGGATCAGGAAGAAGAGGATGGCTTTCTCTGGAGGGCCATCTCAAGTCTGCAAGTCCCAGAACTTGAGAGATGGTCCTATGTTATGCAAATCACACCAAATGACCTTGCCTTAGAAAAGTAGATCCATAGCTCATTTGGGGGTGCTGTGATTTCGTGTTAACAATTTTGGTATGCTCGGTGGGACAGGACTAAAGTACCTTACCACTTCACTTCATCAGGTTCGATGTGCTCTTGGTGAAGATTTCAGCCTTTGGAGGCACTTTCAGGCACATCTGATGACTCCATCTAGTCAAAAACCCATTCTCTAAGTTATATACCTTTTCCATCCATTTCCACTCAATTCATCCATTTTCTTCTTCCATCTCTTTCATTTTCTCCCATTCCATGAGGTTGTGGAATCATGACTTCATTCCCTTCATGGAACTCACACTTATAGAAATATAGTCCACCTCCAATGTATTTCCCAACTCCTCCAGATCAACATTATAATCAGATTCATAACCATTATGCTTACCCATATGAGCAGTGTTAAAACTAGTTTGACTATGAAGCTTATCAAGGACAAGGGGACGCATATGATGGCGATAGTTATGCAAAGGATGCTGGTCTACTAGAGAAGATTCAAAAAATGGAGGTTGGCATGGTTCAATTAAGGGCAATAGCTCAAATGTGGGCTTTCAGAATTGGTTGCAGGGCACCTTGTCCATGGGAAGGCCCTTTTCCAAGACACTACAGTCCTCAAGAGAAGCTTGACTTCATGGTTGAATTGTTACCTCAACTTACATAGTGGGCTGAGGAGATCAAGGCTTATGAGTTAGAACCAAGATAACCTTGTTAATGGGTAAGTCAATCACCAGCTCCTTGTCTTTCATTTTCACTTCCTCAATCTTTATCATTTTAGCAGAGGTAAGAGTCAAGCCCCTCACTTGCTGCCCCAAGTGCTGATTTCATTTCTCCATCTTCTAGTCTTCCATCCCACCTTAGGCTCTCTGCCCTTTTCCCTCCCAAATCCAATCCCCCTCTACAAGAGCCAAAAGCAACACCTCCCTTCCCACCACAAACAATTGCAAAGATGGTTGAACCCCAACCTGCCACTCCTCTTGCTTTCCCAAGCCCATGTTGGGAAGAGACTCAAGAATCCATTCAAGGAGAACATCAAACAAAGGAACCCAACAGAGAAGAAATGATAGAAAATCTGAAGAGTTGGGCTGCTAAATTTGAGTTTTCAAAGGTTCCCTTATTGGTTAAGCCTATGGAGGAGGCTAAGATCAAGCCACAAGAGGTTAAATATTTAGCTACAACATAAGTGTGGGAAGAAGGAGTTACTCCTAATCCAAAAGAAGAGGAGTACATTCCGGCTGTGGAGGAGGACCATACAGTTTTAGAGGCTCCAAGTGTGGAGCAGGCCACAGAAGAACCTTCAATTCTTCCTCCCACTTCATCCCCTTCAAGCTCTGATGTTGAGGAAGAGTTTGATCTTTCAAACTTCATGTTTGAAGATGAGGGGAACCATGGTGAGAAAATTGTAGATTCGAAGGACACCATGGAGGAGGTCGAACACACGCAGTAGGACAACGAGGAGGCATATTATCTGTCTGACTTGGAGGATTGTCTTGATGGAGAGGAGCCCAAGGAGATCACATCATTTTTTCCTTCATCTCTCACATCCCAAACACATGTTCCTACTACCATGGAGGAGAACATACAGGAACAACAACCCGCACTTCATAATAGTCCTCTGGAACCAAGGATGGAAGATCTTGATCTTCCATGTTCTTCAAAGGATGAGGAATTAAAAAGGTAGGAGGATATCATCATCTCTCTCACACCATCCTCTCAAGAAGGTCCACAAGAAAAATCCATTTTCGGAGTTGAAATTCAGAGTAATAGGCACATCCATCAGATCAAACCGTGCCAAATCAAGTACAGGGCTTCATTGGAGACAAAGGAGAAACCAAAACTAGTCATGCCTACTTCAGGGCATGAGGATGATATGCAAAGTGCCAAGGATCAACTGCCATACCTCTTCAATCCAAATGCAGAGAAACTAAAAGAGGTATTGGATTTGTCTCTAGCTGATACTTTGATGATTTGTGTGGAAGACCAACTTGTAATCAGTTTTTCACTCATCCAACCAGCCATGTTTAGTGCGAAATCAGTTGCGTGGTTTCCATTTTTGAGGAAGGGAAGCTATTTCTCCCTTCTAGTTGTAGGCTTTGTTTGAGTTCCCTTTGCTCTTGGTTAGAGTAGAGTAGGTAGGTTTGTTTTCAGTAGAAGTGATTTTACAAAATCTCCATATCCCACTTAGGGTATGTATGATTTTCAGTTTGTACATAGTTTTTGGTGCTATTGTTTTGCTCTTGCACAGTGCATTGTAATGGTTTTGGCGAAGATCAGCTCCAAGTTTTAGTGGGTTTTACAGCAGCCTAGGGGTCAGATTTCAAAGTTTAGATCAGTAGCAGGCTATCACTCGTGACTCCATGCCCAACGGATATGACAAGGCAACTAGTCTCTTAATCTAGCAGGCAGATGTCCCCGTGAGTTGTTAAATTGTTATCCCAAATTCACCCCCCTAAAAATTTGGTCAAGAAAACCCCACACATAGAGAAAATATGAAGGGAAAATGTTTCAGACCTATGAGCTCGCATTCCAGAATGAGGCAATTGAAAAAGTCAGCATTTAAGCCTGAGTCAATATAAAGCGAGGCCGGCATATCCTTCGACTCAGGGCTCGAAATATTACAAATTTGAAACTGTTGAAAGATCTCGGCCTCACCCATGCCACGAAGGTCTGAAACTTTAATTTTGAGGAGGTTAGGTAAAGGAAAATGGAGGAAACGTCTTCGGGCCTTCAATGCAGGATCCATTTGTCTCAACAACCAGATCGAATTCGATATGTTTCCATTGTTTCCACTTCTTTCAAGGTGCCAAACCAAGGATCGATGCAGTAAAGACAGATTTGGGGGCATATTTTATCAGAAGTATTAACAACAGTGGTTGAGTTTTGACCTGCTTTTCCTGCTTCTCTCTCTCTGATCAAATCTATAAATACAGGGGCAAGATTCATTGTAAAGGTTGTTGTTGTTATGTTTGTGGAACCTATTTTCATGTTAGAGTGTGGTACACCTTCTATGTGTTACACTCAGGTATTTTTACGGTGGTCCCACTCGCCGGTGAGCGGGTTAGGGGGGTTCGGGGCGAAACCCCTGAAGCAAATTTTCATAAGTGGTTTATTAACTCATGGGTAATGGGTAGCTATTATGGGCTATTTTTGGGCCCATGGTTTTTTGGTACCCATTTTTTTGTAAAACCACCTCTTTGGTTACCCATAGGTTTATGGGACGGTTTTTTTTTTTGCCCATTGTTTGATACCCATGGTTTTGTAAAACTGCTTAAGTAGTTATCTATTTATATGGTCTTATGCATATGATATATAGACAAGCAAATGTATTGCAGATGTGTTTTAAATTTGGGTTTGAATTCTGTAGAGTTTGTTGAGCATAGCTCCAAACGGATCTGGGTATTGTATTAAGAGAGTGGAGGCTTGTAATAAAATCTAGGAGTAAGTGATTCTTGGTGGACGTAGCCTAAATTCTGGTGAACCAAGTTAAATCTTGTCTCTCTGTGTTGTGTTATTTATTCTGCACTTTTATTTGAGATCTGTAATACTTTCTGAATATTAATTTCTACTGTTGCGATTCTGTAAGGGATTCCCTTCTTCATATTTTATCTCTTATTTCCTAACAATTGGTATCAGAATCCTGGTTTGGTTTGTTAAAGTGATTAGAATCGCAGGAAGAAGCCGGATTATCTTCAGAGGGATCTCAATCCGCAAGTCCCACAGCTTGAGAGATGGTCCAATGGTATGATAAATTCAACCAAATGACCCTGCCTTAGAAAAGCATTTAACTCATTTGGAAGGTGCAGTGGATTTCACACTAACACATCCATAAGCAATATCCAATCCACAAAGGGGAAGTGATGTCCTCTCACTTCCACAAATCTGAAGCAAGCAATTCTAGTTCGAGTCATTTTGAGCAGATACAACATCAATGGAGGTAATTTTTTGGATCAGAAGGTACTTGGTATGATACTTTTATCTCCCTTTCATCTTTTCGGTCAATCTGAGGTAGTGTTTCAAACGATTAGATTTAGGAAATCAATTTTGTTTTGGTTTCTAGTTTGCATACATATCTAATCACTTTTTGGCATCTACAATCATCATGGTTTTACATATCATGGTGTATCTTTTCATATGCTACAGTAAACATCAATTTGTTCAAACAAATCCATGTGTAAGATACATAATTTTCATTCCTCTATCCTCTATCCTCTACCATCGATCCACACTCCTTTTAAGAAATATTGATCATTTCATATCCACGTTAGGAGCTTTATTACATTCTTTGCCTCTCCATATCTGAAAGTCCCTAGAAGAGTCTGGTCAGAGTGGCGGTCAATTAAATCTTCTTATTTCTTCTAACATATGTCTTATTTATTTTTTCTTTGAAAGGATATTGCTAGGGGTGACCCTCCCAAGCGAGGTGAAAATGTAGAAGACCCCAAAACCTCTGGGGTATCATTCCTAGCTTCAGGGATCATGCTATCACATGGATAATCAATTAGGGAGATCACTCTCATTACATCACACACTGTGGATTAATCGACTAGATCGGGCAAGGTCAAAATTAACTGGCCACTAATCCTACTTTCTCATTATCACAACTTTGCTAAAATCAATTAACCATCCCCATCTAAAACCTATATAAAATGCCTTCCAAAGGTACATTGTACACCATCAGGTCTAATGAAAACTTTCCAAGGAGGCAAAAATGTTAATCGGGTAATTATGTCAGCCATCCTTGTGAGCCTTGCTTTATATGGAATATCCCTGAATTTTGGGAAATTTTCTTACCTCAGGGGCTTCCTCCTTACAAGCACACTACCCAAACCTAGGCATTACATTTGTTGAGCATTACATCCATTGAGAAAATGGCCATGTTTTTTTTGGTGATGATGAGCCTTTTCACTCTATTTGTTGGATTAATATTATTGTTTAACATTATTAATCATAATTGTTTAGTGCTTGTACATTATAATATAGTTGGTGTAACAACTCATATTACGGAAATGTTAGGTTTTTTATTCTATTTGTGTATATGTAGTTGTTAATAAACAACTTACGTATATAGTTGAAATGTGTAGATGGTTGAGTGGGTTGGGTACTCAAGCACGTAAATTCCTATGGATTCTAGTGGTTATACTTAAATCCTACATATATAGGAACAAGTTCTATTCGTGTATATATCTGGAATAAAAACCTAGAAAATTCATTATACAGTGTGAAGAATATTATTCTGTGAAATAATATATTGAAGTTTTATACCTGTGTATTCATTGTATAATCTGGTTTTGTGCTTTTATTTAGTATTAGAGCAGGTATGGCTTCATGTCGAAAAGCAATTATACATGTGGTTGTAGCATGGTGCTTCACCTCTGAAGATGAGCCTGAAATATTTTTATCACCCGATACTTTGTGGAAATTCATTGACTCAATGTCCTTGGTAATCTAGTTTTTATGTATATATCAAGTACTTGATTTGTGCATACTTACAGTGTTAATTTTAGGACCATTTTGTTGTATATTGATCTATTCCTGAAAGTGTGATTATTCTGTTGTGAACACTGTGCTTACTAATGCATTTAATTCCATTGATGTACACTCACACCTGGCATCGGCCTAATTAATCTGAACAAGTTCCAAACTCGTGAGGACGTGTTTGAGTGATAGAAATATAAATAGTTTTCGTGACTTTTTCATGCGCATTTCATTTCCACTGAATACTCTACATTGGATTGTAAAAATTCCAATGATGCTGACTTGTATGCACTAGTTTGGAAGTAGTTGTTCCAAAATTCTCTTCATTGTGTCAGATTCGGTTCTGAGACTTAGATCAGAATCGCCATCACTCCTAATTTAAGCTGGACGTTTCATTTCGATAATCTGGCCCGTGTTAGGACAGGCTGTATGCAATCGGCTGGGCGAATATTCACTCAGAGTTGCAGGACATCATTACGTGGTGATGATTCAAATGGCTGTCCACTTTCTATGCTCGGCTCGGTATTGACGGATAATGGAAACCTCCTTTCATGCTCTACCTTAGATATTACACCAAGAAAAGTTCAGCAACCATTGGTTATATCTACCTGTGTCAATAGAGAGGCATAAGTGATATCATTGGACCAAGGTCGGCATCTGTTGTGTAGTCAAATTTTATAGGTTAAACATCAAATTGATATGTGTCAATGTTTGCAAATGTACATTTGGTCGAAACATCCTTGACAAGTTTTGTATACTCCAGATAGCCTACAGATTTCCCTCGCGTTTGGAGTTATAATCAGTCGGGATCTATTTACATCAAATGTCAACATCTGATCTGATGAGTCTCTTCCTCAACGATTTAGAAGACTCCATCTTCAATTCCTTCTTGGCGCATTGTTTGTGAATACATAGGTAAGGGTCAATATTCATGGTAACTGATAGGTAAAATTTCAGGCATTGATGTATCTACGGCCTCACATTTGATGTTGCATCAGAAATTCTGGAAAGTTGCATTGTCAACACTGCTACATTGAGTTGCAGGTGCAATATAGGTAGTCAACTGTTAATCATGCCAAGTGATTCTAGGATTATTGGCTTGTCATGAGGTCTAATTTTTTGAAACTGTACCTTTAGTCAGGAGCATAAGTATGATTGCCTTACGAACGCATTATTAGGTTGGAATATCTACGTTCGGTGTAAGGTTTATAAGTAGATTTGAGTCTCAAATGTCTTTATAGTCTGCTTAGTTAAGTAGCAAATCTGATGGAGGACGTATCACACGGATTTAGGAGGTCATTCAAAGACCTTTTATGTTTGTCACCAACGATCGGGGCTCGTGCTAAAAGATGTCATGGCAAAAGAATCAAATGTCATGTATTAGATTTTTAGTGTGGTTTCCATTAATCTCAGTTTTCATTACTTTTTGCAATGTTCCTGTTTTGTGTCGTATTTGTCGATGTTGTAAAAGAAATTGTGATTGGAGTGCATATTTATTTTTTGTTGATTTTTTTACTATTGTCAAAAAGTTGTGTCATTGTACTTAAGTCCGAAGATGGTAAAATAGAAGAATATGTTCCCCCATTTCAATTTAGGATGCATCTTCAACAAGTACGCTAACTTACAAGATCCATTGAAGAGTATGTTAGAGCTTCGATCACATCCGGCTGAACTCAGCAGCATGATATTGGAGGATGGAGGAAATTTTGAGGAAGGAGGTCAATACATACCAACCTCTCCATTCCCATTCACCAACGACAAGAATTAGTCAAGGAAAGGTTCCAGTGACATGTGGTAGTGTGGTTCTATGCTGTTTTAGTTCGATTTTTAGTGTTCCTGTTTGCAGTGTGACTACAATTACTGAATATTACGATTCAGATAGGAGAGTAATGTGAGGATTATGTTTTCAGTAATACTTCTACTTGTGCAGTTTTGAGATAGGATGAATGTTTCCTACAGGTAGACTCAAGGGATGTTATCCAAGCATAGTGGTGAAGCTTGTGGAGCTTGGAGTAATTCAGAATTTGGATGCTTGAAAGGGTTTGTGGAAGGAAAATCCTACAAGAACCCACACGAGGAAGGGAGCATTCCTGCATAATTCGGTTCCTGACACGTCAACCTTTACGAGGGTAAAGCCTATTTATAACCTATGGAGGTTTGTACTTGATCTAAGCGGTGTCTTTTAGATCAAGGTCATGAGTCATCAGAGTTGGATATGGTTCTTCAGTTGTGTTCACATGTAGAGGAGCGTGTGAAGATGTTACTGATTACTACCATGTTCACACTAAGGGGGTGAATGTTAGGAATAATATTTTTTGTGCTTAACATTATTAATCATAATTATTATGTAATATTAATTACGGAGTTGGTAAAACAACTCATATTATTAATTGTTAGGTTTTTTATTCTAATATTTGTTTATATGTGAAGTTGTTAATAAACAACTTACGTATATAGGAAATGTGAGATATTTGATGGGTTGGGTAGTTCAAGCAGTTTCTTATATTCTAGGGATGTTAAATCCTACATATACGGAGAGTTTTATGTTGTGTATATATCTGGAATGAATTGATATCAAATCATTATACAGTGTGAAGAATATTATTCTATGAAATAATATATTGAAGTTTTATACCTATGTATTCATTGTATAAGATGCAGAATGAGAATACATGGCTATTGAAGGATGTCAGACATGTGCCTACATTAAGGAGAAATTTGATATCGGTGGGGCAATTGGGAAGTGATGGTTGTACTGTGATATTTACAACTGACTCTTGGAAGGTTACCAAGGGTGCTCTTGTGGTGGCAAGAGGTAAGAAGGTTGGAACCTTGTATTTATCCACTGATAGTACTAATGATTTTAATCTTGTGGCTTTAGATGCAGATACAACATTATGGCACTATAGGCTCGGTCATATGAGCCATGAGGGCATGGACATCATAAAGAAGAATTTGCCTGGATATACAGAAACAAGTTTGGAGTTTTGTGAGGACTGCATATATGGGAAACAGAAGTGAGTAAGGTTACTCAAGGTTGGACCTACAAAGAAAGAGAGTAAGTTAGAGCTGGTGCATTTTGATGTGTGGGGGCCAGCTCAGGTATCATCTCTTGGGGGTTCAAGTTATTATGTAACTTTTATTGATGATGTAACAAGGAAAGTTTGGGTTTATTGTATTAGAAACAAATCTGATGTATTTGACACTTTTGTTAAATGGAAAGCCTTGGTAGAGAATGAAACAGGTCTTAAGCTAAAATGTTTCAGGTCAGATAATTGAGGGGAGTATTGCAGCAATGAATTTAATGATTACTGTTCTAAGAATGGTATCCGTAGGTAAAAGATGGTTCTAGGAACTCCGCAACAAAATGGGGTATCAGAAAGGATGAACAGAACAATAATGGAACGTGCTAGGAGCATGAGGTTACATGCAGGACTGCCTCTTTCTTTTTGGGCAAAAGCGGTGAGCACAACTGTGTACTTGATAAACAGAGGACCCTCAAGTGCCTTGGATGGAGGCATACCTGAGGAGGCTTAGTATGGTAAGAAAGTTGATTATTCATTTCTTAGAGTCTTTGGATGTGAGGTGTTTGTTCACATAGACAAGGATGATAGGACCAAGCTAGAGGCTAAATCAGAAAAATGTAATTTCATTGGTTATGTTGGTGATGACTTTGGATTTATATGTTGGAGTGTTAAGGACAAGAAAAACATTCAGTCTAGGGATGTGATCTTTAATGAGAAAGTCATGTATAAGCAACAGTTGCAGGAAAACAGGGAAGAATCCAAGAAAGAATATGTAGTGGTAGAGGAACTTCCAGATGGGATAGTGACCCATGAATCAGTTCAGGAACCGACTCAACAGGAACCCCAAACTCCTACAGTAAGGAGGTCTTCTAGGGTAAGAAAAGAACCTAAACATTTTTCTCCTTCTCATTATTATTTATTATTCACTGATAGTGGAGAGCCAGAGAGCTTTGATGAAGCAATGCAAGTAGATGCCAGTAAGAAGTGGGAGCAAGCCATGGATGAGGAGCATTAGTCTCTCATGGAGAACCAGACTTGGGATTTGGCGAAGCTATCGGAAGGCAAAAGAGCATTGCAGAACAAGTGGGTGTACAAAGTTAAGATAAAGAAGGAGGAAAGAAAAGATATAAGGCCTGGTTGGTGGTCAAGGGGTTTGCACAGAAACAAGGTATAGATTTTGATGAGATCTTTTCTCCTGTAGTAAAAATGACTTCTATTAGAACTGTTCTTGGAATAGTGGCAACATAAGACTTGCACTTAGAACGGTTAGATGTAAAGACTGCATTTCTCCATGGTGATTTGGAGGAGGAACTATATATGCAACAACTAGAGGGCTGTGAGGTCAAAGGTAAAGAGGAGATGGTGTGTAAACTAAAGAAGAGCTTGTATGGATTGAAACAAGCTTCACGTCAATGGTATAAGAAGTTTGATAGCTTCATGATGGAGCAAGGTTATATTAGATGTCATTCTAACCATTGTGTGTATACAAAGAAATTTGAGGATGGAAGTTATATTATCCTGTGTTTGTATGTTGATGACATGTTGGTTGCAGGTAAAAACATGCAGGAAATAAAAGTACTCAAGAAACAGTTAAGTGAATCCTTTGATATGAAGGATTTGGGGGTAGCCAGACAAATCCTTGGTATGAGGATAACTCGGGATAGGAAGGAACGGAAGCTGACTTTATCTCAGGAAAAGTACATTAAGAAGGTATTGGATAGGTTTAACATGCAAGATGCTAAACCAATTGGGACTCCTCTGGCAGGCCATTTTAAGTTATCAAAGGAGCAGTGTCCTAAGATAGAGCAAGAAAGAAACTAGATGTCTAAGGTACCTTACTCATCAGTAGTTGGTAGTTTGATGTATGCTATGGTGTGCACTAAGCCTGATATTGCCCATGCAGTGGGAGCAGTGAGTAGATTTATGAGTGATCCAGGTAAAGAGCATTGGCAAGCAGTAAAGTGGATCCTTCGGTATTTGAGAGGGACCATGGGGACAGTTTTGTGCTACAGTGGATCAGACACCACTTTACATGGTTACGTAGATTCAGACATGGCTGGAGATGTAGACAGCAGGAGGAGCATGACAGGTTATATTTACACTGTAGGTGGGACAACAGTGAGCTAGATTTCACGACTATAGAAGCTGGTGGCTTTGTCAACCACGGAGGCTGAGTATGTTTCTACCACAGAGGCAATCAAAGAGATGATTTGGTTACAAAAATTGCTTGAGGAGTTAGGGCATAAGCAGGAGGAATGTAAGTTGCATAGTGATAGTCAGAGTGCTATACACCTAGCTAAGAACTCTGCTTTCCACTCCAGGACGAAGCATATACAGTTGAGATATCACTTCATCAAGACATCTTTGGAGGAAGATAAGTTCAAGTTGGAGAAGATTCATACCAGTCAGAATCCTACAGACATGATGACCAAGGTGGTCACAAGGGATAAACTAAAGCTATGTTCAACTTTGGTTGGTCTTCGCGGATGACAGTGAAGGGTTGAAAAGCTTGCTTAGTGGAAATCAGTCTCCAAGTGGGAGATTGTTATGTTTGTGGAGCCTATTTTCATGTTAGAGTGTGGTACACCTTCTATGTGTTACACTCGGGTATTTTTATGGCGGTCCCGCTCGTCGGTGAGCGGGTCAGGGGGGGTTTGGGGGTGAAGCCCCATAAGCAAATTTTCATGGGTGGTTTATTAAACCCCTGGGTAATGGGTAACTGTTATGGGCTGTTTTTGGGCCCATGGTTTTTTAGTATCCATTGTTTTGTAAAACCGCCTCTTCGGCTACCCATAGGTTTATGGGACGGTTTTGTTTTTTTTCCCATTGTTTGATACCCACGGTTTTGTAGAACTGCTTAAGCAATTATCTATTTATATGGTCTTATGCATATAATAGATAGACAAGCAAATGTATTGCAGATGTGTTTTGAATTCGGGTGTGAATTCTGTAGAGTTTGTTGAGCATAGCTCCAAACGGATATGGGTATTGTATTGAGAGAGTGGAGGCTTGTAATAAAATCTGAGCAAGTGATTCTTGGTGGACGTAGCCCAAAATTGGGCGAAGCACGTTAAATCTTATCTCTCTGTGTTGTGTTATTTATTCTACACTTTTATTTGAGATATGTAATACTTTCTGCATATTAGTTTCTACTGTTGCAATTCTGTAAGGGATTATTCCACATATTTTATCTCTTATTTCCTAACAGTTGTTCATTCTTCTCCCCTGCCCCCATCTCTCTTTTCTTCCCCAGGGTCGAATGTGGAGTTTAAGCCTCCTCCCTTGGCTTTGTAATGGCATTTTCTTTCCTCTTGCCCATTAATGGTGTACCGTGTGAACTCCTGGAGCAATAAAATTTGTTTTCGTGATGCGTTTTTTCCATCCTTTGCTCATTTTGTTGTCTCTTCTCACCTCTCACCATTACAGGGTATACTGTGCATATTTTGATGTTTGTTGCAGGTCATGGGAGCTGTGTTTAATGGGTTTTGAAGTGGTGTTCTGTGTGAAATCTATCTCTGGTTTGTGGTGCATTTTTTCCACCCTCTCCTCTGCTCACCTCTCTCCACTTCAGGCAGCTGAGATTGTGAACAACACTTCCCTTTTCTTGGTGCTATCACCTCTGTAGTGTAGGATTTCTTTATTTTCATGCTTTCTCTCTCTCCTTGGTCCCTTGGAATTGTTAGATTAGGAGTAGATAGTCGCATTTCCTTCCTTAGGAGTAGTTTAGCAGTAGGATCAGGAAGAAGAAGGTGGCTTTCTCTGGAGGGCTATCTCAAGTCAGCAAGTCCCACAACTTGAGAGATGGTCCCATGTTATGCAAATCACACCAAATGACCTTGCCTTAGAAAAGTAGATCCATAACTCATTTGGGGGTGCTGTGATTTCACATTAGCAGGTAGTAGTCAACATAGTATTGGAAACATAAAGAGGACAATAGAGATTTGAAGTTGCTAGGGCTATTTTCCAACAAGGAAATGAGAAGAGGCAAAAGAGAGAGGTAAACACATGTACAATTACTCTTGGCTCACGAAAACTATTTATAGAAGGCGGTGGTGCCACTGCCACCCCTAAACAAACTGCCATTCAATAGGGAAATTCTCGCCAAACTCCAATTACTCCTCCATTCAAGGTGGAACAATTCATTCCTATGAACACCTCAGGTATTGATTACCTAGCTGAGTTTGACAATAAATCAAAAAGTGATAAAAGAAACAACAAGCAAATTCTGCAGGCTACTGGAACTTCAGAACCAGCCACAATCATGGTATTTCCTACATATAACCTAGACATAGATACCCTAGAATACATTTATGATGTACCCAAAGTTGTAAAACAAGAGAATGAAATGGTTTCCAATGACTACGGTATGACCTCCCTTCAAATGGATCTTAAGGCAATGAAACCTTCTGACAAAATTGTTGTATCAAAAAGGAACAATGACGTGGTTTACACATTATTACTGAAGGCAGAGAGGGAGAAATATAAGTTGAATAATAAGATTCAAAATTTAGAGGTAAAACTGGCAAATGAGAAAGCAAAAGGAAAAGTACCAGTTAATTGGACATGTGAGTTGGAGAGGAAGATAAAATCATCTGCCTTTATGACTGCAGTTGCTGTGAATGAACAGGCACAGGTAGAACTAGAAGAGGCAAATAAAAATTTATTGGAAACAATGAGTAAGAATGATAGATTACAAAAATCATTGCGTTAATTGAAAGAGGTTGTGAAGGAAGAGAAAGAAAAGGTCAAAAAATGGGAACAGAGCCTAGATGATGAGAAAAAATAGAATGAAATATTGCAAAAGGAATTGGCGAAAGAAAAAAAGGAAATATAGTCTTCTGACATCAAACTATCTAGATTTCATAAAAATACATTGATTAATATGACAGATAATTGGGGGAAAATAAACCAAAAATTGATGATTTTATTAGATTGTTTGAATTCATGATTGTTCTACAAAGAATCTATGATAAGCTCCGTGAATACGTAACAGGTAGCAGAATAGTGATGGATTTAAGAGAGTATATAGCAGAGAAAATTTTGGAAGCTATCTACAAATTCAGTGACACAAAACTGGCATCTAACGGAGTTCAAAACTAGATTGATGCCTCAATAAAGGTATCATCTATCATTTGGAAGTGTGTGATGTCTGGCGAAGCACATGAATTGTTGAATAAGTGTCAAAGAATGTTATAGGAGCTACATGGAAAGGTAAAGGAGTTCATAAAGCTTGGTTTGCCAATACCTTTTAACAATACATGCCAATTCATTAAGAAGGATGCATTCTAGAAGAACATGAAAGAAATAATGACTCAAGAGAAGGACTGAATTCCTGAGAAGCTAGATGAGAAAAAATTTTTTGACTCTGTTAAATCATTGATAATCTTGTCAGTAAGTTTGCATTCAACAGTAAAGGAAAGCTCTACTATAAATAATGAATTGCTAACAAATTTACATTGCAGTCACTCTAATTTACAACAAATTGCAATTCCAACAGATGAGGAGTGGAGCATGTTACAAAAGATGATATAATTTGTTAAATTTGTGGAGCCTGATTCCAAGTTGAAGTGGCATTTTGTTTTTTTTGTTTCTATTATTTGGGAGGAAACCATGGACATTGATATAAATAGTAAATTGGCTTATTAATATACTACCGTTATCTTTCTGTTTATTGTATTAATAAACATGTGATATTTAGGTTTCTTGTGGTTGAAGTAAACTTTTACAAGGAGGTGCACATGTTAAATATATATGTGCATAGATTTACTCTTTAGTGTATTTAGATCCATTTTGAAAATTGTTCCATTTGTTGCAATGAGTCATGACAATCTTCAATTTTTTCATACAAGGCATGTCTCAAGAAAGTTGAATGAGGAATAGTGTTATTTTTAAATTATCATTTCAGTAATGATTCAAGCAAAGCCAATTATTTTATCTTAGAACTAAGCACCACAACTCGTATATGCCTAAAGCATATAATAATGCAAATGCATTGTGATTTAATAGCCAACCAGTCATAGTGTATGCTTTCTATAAAAGATATCAACAACATTGTATGTGAAATATATTAAATACTCATTAAAACATGACTTTGTAGTGTTTATGCAATCAAAATGGAAATGGAATCAATATTATTACCTTTAGGCACATGTAAGTTTGGAGTGATTGTTAATCCTTGTTTGAGATTCAAAACAATGTACTGAATATTTGAATATGTTAATTATTATATGAACATATATATCATGGGATATCCACCAATGGAAGCTTCCAACTTGATGGACCTAGATCATCTCTATCATTTGATTCACTAGATATCTGACACTGACTCCCTCTTTCTTAATAGTCAATTACTGCAATAGGGTCGTATGTTCTATTTGTGCCATTGTTTTCAGCCCCTCTCCTTTCAGTAATCAAATTCCATACTGCCAGATCCCTGTCATAGGGAAATTTATCCACTTCGTACCATGATGTATAACTTCTCAAACAATATTCCATTTTTTTTTCAAGCTTGGTTAGCAAGTTTGACTTTATAAAGGACAAGGCACAGAAAAATTATCTCATCTTCAACAAAACCCAAATTCATTGTTTGACATAGATCAGCCAATGAGAAAAACTCATACATGGTTTGCTGTAAAATAGTACTCACCCCAACTTTTTTCCATAGTCAGGTTATTGCTCCACACTGTAAGGGATTATCCAAATATTTTAATTGTTGAATCATTGTAGTGGCGAATTCATGAGATTGAGAACTCAAACTTTCCTTGCTTAAAATACCTTCAATATTCATTCCATTGATACCAACAGGCTTACAAAAATGTTGAATCAATGTAGTCAACCTCTTGAATTAGTCTTCCTGTATATGTCTTTCATTTTGGATAGGATTCCAAAAGGTCGGATTTACTATAGCCATTGCTTCAAGTAAAGCATCCCTTATAAATTGCTCCCTTATTTCTTCTAGTAGGGAAACTACAATTTGTCTTAACCTCACCCTTGTTGATGATATAATGTTATCAAACATCGGCTTTGTGACTTTTACCTCCACAACCTCACTGGCTACTATTTTCAACATGTACATCGGTATCTCATATCCACATACAGAAGCACATACTTCCCTAAACAAGTTGAACTTCATAAAACTACTTGAATTTCCAATATTTATCAAAATATTCCAACCATCAAAAGTTAGACCTGTAAAAGCAGTTTCACTGATATACAAATATTCTATCGACATACAAACTCGTTTCCTCAAACTAGCAAAATAAACAATATAGATAGTTCTTTCTTGTGCTTATTTAATAAATTGATGCATTTATTCCAACATGGGAAGGAGACCACACAACATCAACATTGACTCTATATCAGTCAAACAATGTATGAAATCTTGGGGCTTGTCCACTTCTATGTGATTCTGCCACATCACTCCTGATAAGGATTGATACTCTTCGTACACCCAACAAACCAGTTGGTACAATGACATCCAC
The DNA here is from genome assembly GCA_019776745.2 of Taxus chinensis. Lineage (NCBI taxonomy): Eukaryota > Viridiplantae > Streptophyta > Pinopsida > Cupressales > Taxaceae > Taxus > Taxus chinensis. Next base: position 142,665,188 of record CM034153.1, read on the forward strand.
CTGGTGTTGACATGTTTTAACAGTTTATGCCCATTTTTTAGTCCTTCTAAAAATATTTGGAATTCCATGAACCTTTTAGGACCATGATAGAAATAAGCATGCACCTCTCGAACAAGGTCTTCAACTTTTGCTACAAGTTTAAATTTTCCAACTATTCTGTAAGCTAGGTTCATTCTATGAGCCATACAATGAATATCAATCATATAAGGGCAATGAGATGTTTGGAGTCTTACACACATGCCATTACGAAGACCTTACATTATAGATGCCCCATCTACCCCAACACATACTAGGTTTGATACAATTTCAGCGTCATCCATGTCACCGATCTCCTTCAAACTTTTTATCACCAACTCACAAAGGTTTTCGACATTGGAGTTCTCTCTCATCTTGTGAATGGAAAGTAAGTGAGGTTATCTCACATAATTTTCAACAGTATACACTTGCATACAGACCCAAGCATTATTATCTATTGTTGTAACATCATCAATAGACAAAGATATGTATTGTGCAAACTTCAGTTTCTCTTTCAAGTCTTCTTTCTCAACCATAGCTAGGAATTTTTCCCAATCCCAACCACTACTTTCTGACTAGTGAGAATAAGGAAAGTGTGGGACACCAAGGAAAGACAACATCTTATTTTGTTCAGGAAAATCTATTATAGGACGACCTCTTTTCAAAATGTGAAAAACATTAGCTAGCTGAACTTTTTTACCCAAAAGATTGTTTTGAACGATCTTGTTGAATTGAAAGGTAATTGTCCCTCTATTCGCTGCAACTTTTATTTTATTTATCTTGTGATCTTCAAATTATTTTTCATACCTAATATGCAAACAATCCTCTATAGTTTTCCATCTGGAAACATTCTTCTCAATGCCATCTACAATTATATTTTCACTTATCTTTCCTACATGCTTCTCATTAGTATCCAACTTAAGTTGCATTGTCTTGTCCCTGTGGTGTCCCCAGATTTCATCCTGAAATCTGTGACCACCCTATCCAAAAAAAATGTACTTTTAAAATAATGGGTCGTTTTGTGTTTTTATTGCCAGAAAGTTATTGTATTGTGTCAAGATGTTCCCAAAGAGCCATATTAGCCATTTTTGCCAAATACCCAGATGCCCAAAATTGTTATATTCTGTCGTCAGGATTTGTTTGCGGGAAATTTGCATTTAATTATTTTGAGCCCCATTTGAGGCAATTTACGCTCCATTTTAACTCGGTTGCGATCGTACATATCGTTATTCCTATATACCAGAAGGGTTTTAGCTAGGAATAAGTTCTGGGCTTTATTTATGACTTTTGGCAACATCTTATGTTTTTGTGTTTTCCCATTTCATTTTCTATGAAATTTATCTAGATCAATTCCTTTGCCGATTTGGCTTGATTCTTAGCTTGGAGTAACTGGGGATCACATACGCACATTGTGCCAGAAGGAAGTCCCCATCGGAGGTTTGGTTCACTGGGAAAAGACAAAGTCGCACACCAAAAAGCCTCTTCTGGGCTCGCCGCATTTTTGGATAAAGAAGAATTGAAGTGAATCATGGGAAAATTAGAAGCAGTAGGTAGGTGGGAATTTTGTGTCTGCATAACAGGGTACTTTTTCCCATTGAGGCAATGCCACTTAAGTGACAATGGGAAAATTAGAGGCAGCAGGCAGGCGGGAATTTCTTACCTATCTTACAGGGTAAAAATTCCCATTGTGGAATAAAAGAAATATCACTTAAGTGAATCATGGGATTTTATTGCCTGCCTTGCGGGGTAAATAATCCCATTATGAAAGTCAAGTGACGTAAGTGAATCATGGGATTTTTAGGGCTGCCTTGCAGGGTAAATAATCCCATTGACATGTGATTCTTAAAAATAGAATTTTATATGTCAAAAAGTGCGCCCCCTTTGGAGAAGTAAAGACAACCTTTAAATTGATTAATTTAATTAATTATTCACCCAAAATAGGCATCTGGGCTTGTGGAAAAGTCAACAAAAGAAAAGGAAAAAAGGTGGTTGAAAATAGATTGTTCTGAAATTAAATAAATTTATTTATTTAATGGTAGCCCCTTCATGTCAAAAAGTGCGCCCCTTTTGGGAGAGAGATAATACTTTTCAGAGTATTAAATGATTAAATTAATTCCTATTTTCAGTGGCTAAGGTTAAAGCACACTGTGAAGCTTAAGCGGGGTGAAGAGTGGATGATTAAATTGAATAAATTTAATTTATTTGATTGTTGTCCTTAAACATGCAATTTTAACACATTAGTTAAAGGGAAAAACATGATTTTTAATTAATTAATTATCAAGAATAGGAGAGGCAATTATTAATTATAGAATTATGAGGGTTATATAAGCATGGGCTGCCATAAGGGTGAATTAATTAATTCACAGGTAATGAAGCGCAGCACAAAGGAAAAGTGTGCCCCATTTGAAGAGGATTTTTGCTCAAACGAAGGTGAAATTAATGCTAAAAGCTTCCAATTTTGGCACACAGGTTGAAGGAAGTTGATTTGTGTCTGGATAATTATTTGCATAAGTGATACAGGTGCTCAGGTGAAGTTGGAAAAATGCATGCAAACAAAACATCAATCTTTGGGGTAACAGGCTTGAATTATGCAGATTTTTATGATTAAAATTCACTGTTCATGTTCCGATTGCCATCTTTGTCTAAATTAATTACAGGAGTTCGTTATAGGTGCTTTATAAAAGAAAAGGAGCTTTAATCAATGTCCAATACATTGAATATATCCTCCGAATCTGAAGAATTATCCAGATCTGCACCAGTTTTGAAGAAATCCGACCAAATAAGAAGAAAAAGAATCGTTCAGACAAAGATAGACACAGCCATGGCAAAGAAGGATGAAAAAGAGAGCACAACGGAGTCATGCATCACTTCTAAATTTAGAGACATTGGAAACATAGATCTAGGTCCGTAACCTCTTTCTGAATTGATTGACAGATCCAGAGCTGGAAAGACTTCCCTCATGTGTGCAGTCAAAAGCAGTGGAATCATTTGAGTTGCAACATTTCCATTCATATCCCAGCTGCTAGAATTCATCCTGGAGTGTGCTAGATCCAGATCTAGATTCAGATCCATAATTGCAAAGGCTTCATCCTCTTGTTTCAAATGCAGCCCGTGAAGAAGTTAGTGCATGGAAAATTACTTCTAGGATCTTGTGCATGTGCTCCCAATCTTCCAATTAAAGCCTTAATTGAAGTTACATTCACCCGAAGTGCTTTCAAGAATTTTTAATTGTTCATATGCAATTAAAAATAAAGAGTTATTTACGACAAACATTGCACTAATGCATGTACTGGAGAAGAACTACAAAAGCTTCAAGGATAAAAGAGAAGACAAGGTGAAGGAAAAATTCCAGCCGCTTCTAGATCCAGACGCGTCCAGATCCAGCCGCTTCCAATTCCATCTTGTTTTCAGATCCAGCTGCCCCCAGGCCCAGTTTGGTGAGAATCAAAGACAAAATAATCAACTGCATGCAGACATGAAAAGGGACAAGACTGTAGCTTTCCTCTTCCTTCTTCTTTCCTCCAACAAAGTAATTGAGCAATCAATTAAATTATACAACTTAAGTGATTGGTTTAAAAACCATTACTTGAAGAAGTCAACTACTTAGAGATAGGTGGCAGATGTGCAAAATAGAAGGTTCTACTTTTAGTTACAAATCATGCATGTCATGCAAAGAGGAATTCCAGGAGGGAGATTGCCAGTTGTTTCCTTTCCCACTTCTACATGTGCCAGTTCAACTAAAAGCTTTCGACTTATAATTACCCCTCGACATTCTATAAGTAGAAGAAGAACCTCCGGGTTAAGTATCATAATTCGTAAGTAGCATTCTTGTGTTCTAGACTTTGTGCTAAAACCCTTGAGAGCCACTTGAAGCAAAGGAATATACAGGAGCAGATTTCCAGAGAACTTTGTGTCACGCTGTATTTTATTTATAGCTTTCTATCTTAGATCTTTGAATAAACTTTGTGTTATTTTAGATCTAAATATAGAGTTGTCTTTGTTTATAATTCTATGTTGATATATATTGGTTTATTCTATGTGCATGCAATCAACTCTATTATCTATTGATTGGGTTGCACATCTTCCCTATTTCTTCCCTATGTTTTATTATTCCCTTCTTCTTTAAATTATTTCCTTTCTTAAATAGTTGCTTACTTGCTGCAGAACTGTACAGCTATGGTTCATGAGCTGAACAGTTAAAGTAAAACCCCATATAGATACTAGCATATTTTAATTGACAAATCTGACATTGGAGCCTCACCGATAAATGAGGGAGATTTATCTTATGACTGCCTAGGTTTTGTGCTATGCAGAAAATCTAGCCAACAACTTTTGGTGACTCCACTGGGAAACAACTATCTTTGCAGATCAAAGCTTATCTCTTGAAGATTGGAGTGTTTTCCATACAAATATCAACCTGGCTGAACGTCCATTCACCCGATCCATGAAGGAGGAAGGAAGGACTAATCATTTCTTCAGACTGCAAGAGAAATTCCATTTCAAGCATCCTCCTCAAGTTAGAAGTCGCAAATCCAGTCTTTCACTGGGAAGAAGAGTGCAAACTCATCTAAATCTGGATCATTTTCAGCATAATCCGGTAGCTGGAATTATCCATCAAGTCTACACAAGGAGAAGATGTGCCCCAGTCAACATGCAGAATCAATTAGTACATGTTCCATGGGGAGAAACTTTTAGACCTCTGAACTTGACCCCACCTATGCACGATCTGCCAAAAGGATCCAGAAAGAATTTTTAAAAATTCTTTGGAGATGGAAAGAAAAACCCAGATGATCATTTGGCAACCTTCTTCATATCTTGTGGAGTGCTTACAGTCAAACATGAAGATGTATCTGTTAGACTCTTCATAGAGACTCTGCATGACTTGGCTGGAGAATAGTTCTACCGGCTAGCTCCTGACACCATAACCAACAGGGCTATTATGCGGGATGTGTTCCTAAAAAGATTCAAGGTAAACGAAGATTCCAGCACCTTGATAACCCCACTGACTCAGATGAAGAAGGAACCACATGAGCACATGCAAGATTTTATTGTAAAATTTCAAAGATTACTGTACAAAATCTTGGCTTCTGCTTCTCTGAATGACGAAAATCAAAAAGTATTCTTCATCAATGCTTTGCTTCCTAAAGTAAGCTATTAACTGCGAAGAGCACGTCCTGTTGATTTGTTAGCAGCTCAAAACATGGCAGTTGAAATTGAAGATGACCTCATCATGGCTAGAAAGATAAAGAGCAACACTTCTAGAGCTGAAAGTTTATCCTTTGCTACTACTTTCGATTCACTACTACAAAAGTTAGCAAATGAGATGATGCAAATGAAGAATCTAATGGCTCAAATGGCTCAGGGTAACAATATTGCCCCTGCTTGGAATTTCAACAACAACAACAACCAGAACCACATTGTTGGTTCCCAAAGATTAGGAATTGAAGCTGCTCCCAGAAACAACATGGAGATGAATGAAGAAGACCAGGAATTTGATGTTGATAAGCTCGAGGATGATGATTTTATAGGACCTGCTAGTGACTCCAACATTAATTACCTAAACTACAAATTTGAACATGATGATGAGAAAATTCATGAAGATGATCATGGTCATACATATGCAGTACTTACAAGATCACAAACTCACCAAGCTGAAGTATTAGCATACGAGCAAAGAAGGGGCATCCCTTTGCCTTCTTCCTCATCTCAACCATAGAAAGTAGTTCAGGTATCTGAATCTATTTCTTCTTTTGACATTATTGATCATGCCAAGAAAACTAAAGTTCAAATGTCAGAAGCCGAATACCTGAGAGCTTTTCCTGAGAAGTTAAATAGGCTAGTCAAATATGTACAATCACCAGGACAATCCAATACATCAAAAGGCCTTTTATCTAAGTCCAAAAATACTCCAAAAAACAACACTGCAGTTGTTAAACCCTCACCATCTTCTGACAGGGTGGAACCTTTCTATGTCTCCTTATTGCTTAATGGTTTCAAGTTAAACAATTGCATTCTAGATTCGGGTGCTTCTGACAATGTCATGCCAGCTAAAGTTGTAGATGCTCTTGGGCTTACCTTGACAAAGACCATAAAAAGGTGTTATTTCATGGAGAGACAAGTCCCTTTAATTAGACAAATCAAAGATGCACAAGCTGTTCTGGTGGTTTTTCTTGACAAAAGATTAAAGATGACAATTCTAGTTACAGATATTCCTGTCTCCTATGGGATGTTGTTGAGCAGAAACTTCTGCAAAGAGCTAGGAGGAGGAGTAGAGATGGATTGGTCCTATGCACATATTCCTATCAAAGGGCTTAACCATAAGCTAGAGCCGGAAAAGAAGTCCAAGTACACAGTTACAAAATATGAGGATCCTAGATCTTAGATTCTTTTTCAGGAATCTGACCGTGGGGTCTACTTATTGGAAATGGATAAAGACATTCCAGAGCAAGAACTCCAACTAGAACCAGAGCCAACACCCTACCCAATCTCTAGCTACAAATTGTACATTTGCATTCTTTGGGAGGTTCAACTTTATTCTCATTTTTAACAGGTTCAATAAATGGAAACTTAGAAACCCACTCTAACCTGAAACTCCTTCCCAAGTCCCATTTTCTTTCCTTTCTCTTTCTTCCATAAATATGTGTCCACTGAGTATTTTCCTTGGTGGAATTTATACTTTGTTGACTGCCACTACATGAATTTTCACCTCCAACATTCACTTGGGCACTTACAGGTGATGTAGTGTCATATTCATTCAATTGGGCAGGTGGTACAGTGTCAAACTCAACATCATTCAATGGAATGTCTTCAAGGGGAGGCATTTCATTGTTGTTTTCATTAATAGCATCAGGAAAAAAAATGAACACATTCTCATTCTGAGTTTCATTTTGAATGTAATCATTATCCCTTGATTGTGACGGTCCTGCTGGAGAAGGATGGGTTTCCTTAGATGTTTTCTCAAAATAAGATGTTATTTTTTGAATGCCAATACCACTACTAGGAGGGGTTGGAATAAAAATTTTGCCTAAGGTTGAGCTTTCCTTTTTATGTGCCATTTTTTTGAATCAATGAATTCTATAGAATTGAAAGAAAAAAAGATACAACATGTTAGACTAAATGAGAAATATATATAAAGAAAAATAATGTTGTGTCACTTAACATGTACTAATTTTTGCAAGAGTGTTACATTAGTATAATAAGAATTAGAGCATACATCAAGCAAACTGAATATGTATAAGAGGTTTGAGAAGAGAACAAGCAATTTAAAATTCTAAATGATTTGTTGAGCAGCCAAAGACACTCTAATGATAAGACACTCTAGTGATAAGAAGTCGGTGTTGTAGCTAATCAAACATGAAATAGGTGATCTTAGGGTCTGTGCTCAGTTTAGAATCAAATTATAGTATGTATCTACTCATGAAGGAATCTGAGTTCATTGATTCATCCAAGGTATGATCTATCTTTAGTTGATTAATGAAGGATTCTCGATGAATGAGCTCAGTCATAATGTATAGAGGTTTGTCCTGTTGTATAGAGGCTATAAAGGTTTTCATGAAGCCAAATAAGGTGTGCATCTTCTCATGAAGAAATTATTGATTCATCAGAGGTATGATGTTTTTCATAATCCAATTACCAAGAGTGTTCATCATTTCAAAGGATTCGAGACAGAATATATGGTCTTCTATCTATGACTTGTTGTGGTATGAGACTGTGAATTCAAGGTTGAGAATGTATGTAAGGTTCTTTGGCTTGAAAATGAAATGTCAATGTGTCAAAGCTAGCTAAACTATCATTTTGGACATCTTTGTATGGTCTCTATTAATTTCATATATTATTGTTCGGTTATTCCTAAAGATCACGCAAGTTAGCGTGGTTCCATCCAAAATGGAAGTCGCAACCCGTTGCCCCAAAATTTGGGACCACACCACTACACCACGCTAATTTTTGGAAGACAAAAGTCAAAAACTTATTTTTAACATTGATTGCAAATGTGTGTGATGTTTAGGCACACCGTTATTATTTGTCACCATTCCAATTTCCGCTAACCTCCCATTCCCAACCAAATCCTCCTAGCGGACGAGAAACCCACGAAATGAGCCGCAGTTGATATGTTTTCAGGTCTAGAGTGGGTCCCGGATACCATGAGGTCTATGCCATGCATCTCCTTTTCGTTAGTCTCCCAAGGAAATGACCCTAGAGAACGTGAAACTTGTGGAATGTACCACAGCTTATATATCTTTCAGGTCCTCTATGGGATGAGGTAGTGTCAGAGGACAGTGATAAATGGTCATGATATTGGTCGTGGAATAAATGGAAAGTGAAACTGTAGTATGCATATATATACATACTTTAGAAGAGAGAACATTAACAAAAATATTCAAAGAAGATACACTGATAAATCAAGGAATATGCAAAGCAACATTTTTTAGAGATGTATGAAGTGATTTTAAATTATATATATATATATATATATAACATAGAATTTAGATGTATCTAAGATAGGAAAACTAGTTATAATTCTCTGCAAGAGGAGGACTATTCTAGATGACATAAAAATCATAATGGTTATCAGGATAAGGATGTTTAGGCTTTGTAATAACTTACAAAGGCAAAATCGCAGATAAAACAATGCGAGATGAAAGAAAATAAGTCTCAAATAGACTGAGGACTCACCTGCAGTAAGTGCTTCTAGGATGTAAACTGCAATGCACTAGCTGGGACCTGGCAAGACTTAGATTTATTTGAAATTTTGTAAGAAAATTATAATATGCTGATTCGCTAAATCCCTTTCTGGTACTTCATAAATACGCAAATTGGAAAATCATGGGATAACATCACCTCTGTGTATATATCAAGAATGTTTTCTTGGCCAAATAATGTTCTGTAGATTTCTTGGTGAAACATTAATGTTTTCAAATCCTGGTGTGTCAATTTCTTGGTGAAACATTAATGTTTTCAAATTCTCGCTAGTTGATTTTTCAACAAAACATAAATGTTTTTAAATCCCTAACAGTCAATTTCTAGGCAAAACATTAATGTTTTCAAATCCCAGAGTGGCGAACACATGACGATTTAATATAAAAATATACATTGGGATTGGAAATTCCTTGGCAATTTAGATTGGACAGATTATTTTTTTGGGATTTTTGGGTGAAAGTTGGGTATTGCCGTTGTTGTAGTATTCTCCAAAATCAAATTCCCAGAATTCTACTATTCACCAAACTAGGAATATTCAGCGCTAAAATTTTCCCTACAAATTAGCCCTCGATTAGGACACTTACAGACTTACAAGAACAATGTCATCATTATCTTACATTTTATAACCTAAAAAAATCTAAAACCTCCAAAATATTCTAGAATATCTCTAAATGCATGTCTACTAAATTTGGACATTTTTCAATAGTGAAATTTAGAGGTATTAAGAATTTCCTCCTGAAACCCTGACCTATCCTTTGAAATTTATATCCAAACTAATGTCAGGATGAGATTTAAATCAATATCTTACTCCTTCTCAAATAGTGTAGAGGCTTTGAACCATCATAAAATTCATGAAAATTTTAATTTTACCAGGACTGTGCACACAGAAACCCTCAAAACAATGCAATCCAAACCATACACTTTGCAAACAATAAAATACATGCTACATCAAGTCAAGAAAACATTAATAAATGATCCTCAACACCTATATGAATACAAACAACATCATAGGAATTCTTCTCTATTCAATTCTTGCATGAAAACAATATATAATCCCTGCAATTTCTTCACAAACCAGCAACCAATCTCCAAAACTGTGTTTCTTCTTCCATTTTATGCTTTTCTAAGCTTATCCAAACTTGGTTTGACCTATAACCCCTTAAACTAAATGTTTAAACTTGGTTTCATGTCCCAAGAATATCTCAACATCTTTTATCTTGTTTTACATGTTTTATTTAGTCTTTTTCCAATGTTGGGGTAAGGCTTATCATGGTTTTCGCTATTTATAACCAAAATAAGAGGTAAATGACTCTTACTACATACTAAAAAATCCAAGGATCACTCACCTAATGATGATGATACTTAACACACACTAGGTTAAAACCCATTCAAAATTTGAATTATTAGTTTTGGAGGGAAAATCTCGAACACCCCTAAATGACCTATAAATCACCACTGAAGCCTATGTACAGCTTCTTGTGACATAATAGGACCTATAACACCTCGTACAAAGAAAATAATATCATGATTATGCTCTATACATTGATGAACCTACATCAAGAAGTCATGGATGGAATCCATTTTAATTAATAACGAAAAAAATCCTTAGAAGAAAATCAAAAAATGAACACACTCAATAAACAACTCCCAAAATGCTTATAATGAAGTAGTTTTAACAAAAAATTCTCAATAGAATGTGTTGTCCAAAATAATCCCCTGGTTATTTTGACAACTTTCATCCTCATCCTGGCTTTGAAGCTTCAACATTTGAGGTTGTGCGCACTCTGGAGGTTCCCTTGTCACAATTCACTTGGTTGCAGTTCTTCCGCACTCCTTCATGCGCCCTTCCTGTTTCTTCCTTTTGCTTCCTCCCCCATCACTCCCTCTTGCAATTTCTCCATGCACTTCTTCCTTTCCCCTTAGTCATTTATCCATTTTCATTTCCCCTTTTCACCTTCCTTTTGTGCCTCCACTTTCAATCTAATAGTGTCGCACACTCCTTGCATGCAATCTTGACTTACCTTCCAATTTGGATAAGTCCCTGACATACTCTTCTACGTGCATGCCATTCCTCTTGAGCTTTTCACATTTCCTCTTGATCACTTTCCTTAACCGCATTCTTCCTATGTGCATTATGCCTTTGCACTTGTGCATTGTGTGCTTCCTTCCTTCTTGGCTTGGTCTACGCATCTTTCCTTTCTTCCATCATGCATTGCTCAACAGATGCCCACACTCCACTTGCATACTTTTACACTTTACAGATATGCATTTTCTTCCACTTCCACGTAAAACCCCTTTTTACACCCGTCTTCTGCATTCTCACGTATCTTGTTTCCACGTGATCCTTGCACATTCTTTTGTACCAGTCACTGTGTCATGTGACAACCTGTCAGACTTGCGTGTGCCACACGCAACCTATCAAAGTGTGACAACTGGGTGCCAAATCCTTGAAACAAACCATTATGTAACATGTGGCAAAAAAAGACAAAAGGAATGAACAGTTGGTTGAATCCTTCAATCAATCATCACGTGCCACATGTCATTATGTGTTCAGTTTACACTACAAACCTTCATATCGTCATAAATTTTATTACAGGGCTCCGATACACGTGTTCCTGGGCTTGTTAGAAATATGTTAACATGGGCTACACATTGGAATTTTCAAAATCATATTTTGGTAGGATTTGGTAGGTGGAAAATAGGGAAATGTCACTTTGATCATTGATGTAGATGTATAATTGACTCAACCAAAATATTTTCTTCATATTTATCCTTTCTCCTTCTTCTACACGCCAAACGGACATGGGAAGGCACATCTGACAACATTATAGGTGGATTGCAGACATTCATTACTAGTTCTTGGTGGTTAGATTTCAAATCTGAGTTTCCCTCTTCTTTCTCCTCCTCTTCTATCCTTTTTCTTCTATAAACTGAAGAGAATTGCTCATTGAAATAGATCCCTCTTTGTTGTAATGACACCATGCCAAAATGGTGGCTGACTTCCCATGAGTTTCAGACCTTGAACTTGGTCTCTGCAATGTATTCTTGCCTTCTTCCATGAATCTAATTAATTGTGCATCCTTCAAGTAATAAAATCAGGTTTTGTGGCACTTATGTATGCCCTTTTGTCGTTTATGTTGTATCTTTCCTCTCTGTTCACATTTTTGGCATGATGTGCGCATTTACCGCTTGTAGGTTCCATTTTCATGTTTTGTCAATGCACGGGAAAGCTGGGTTTGTGTGGTTTTTATTTGTGGTGCACCTGTCCACCCTCTCTCCCATGTTTTCTCTCTTTCCTTCCCCTTGTGGAGAGTGATCAACCCTTTTTCTGGTGCTATCACCTCTTTTAATGTAGGATTCCCCTTTTTCATGCATCTTTCTAACCCTCTCTTTCTCTCTCCCTGGTCCCTTGGATGGTTAGTTTAGGAGTAGTTAATTGCATTTCTTTCCTTAGGAGTAGTTTTAGCAATAGAAATAGGTAGAGGAATCGGCCTTCTCTGGAGGTCTATCTCAAGCATGCAAGGTCCCACAACTTGGAGATAATCCCATGTTGCCTGAAAATCCTAGTTCATCCTGATCCGGGATGGGTGTAATTTTGAGCTCCAACAATTTTTTGGCACACCCAGTGGGACAAGTTTTAAGAGCTATACATCTTCATCTCACAAAATTTGATGTGTTTTTGTTAAGATTCAACCTTTGGAGGCATCTTTCAACACATCTTGCAACTCCCAACATCCATATCTACTAGTTTCAGCAGTTTGTGCCTTGTCAGCAAAGAAGAGAAAACACAGAAGTGCACGCAACACACACGCAAGGCATTAGTATCAGGCATGCAAGAAAGTTATTCACTTTACGCACACATGCAAACTAGCCAGTAACGCAGTGTACAACCTGGTAGGAGAGTACCCCTTGTTATTTTTTTTGCTAATTTGATGTGTTCTTGGTAAATTTATAGCCTTTAGAGGCTATTCTAAGCACATATGGTGACTCCATTGATTCAACCCACCCATTATCTCATCCACAAACCTTCCCTCCTTCCTTCATTCATTTCTTCCTTCCCTTTCACCTTCACGTTCCCACTTCATCCATGGCTCTTCATGGAGCTCTTCCATTCTCTCATTTCAGTTCTTCTCCCCTCCATTTGCAGCAATGGGATGATATCCCCAAAATAGCCCTGATAAATTTGACTCTCTTTCATGGAAATGGAGATCAATCTCCTATTGATCATATCCAAGACATAGCCAACCACTGTGCCATTCAAAATTCCATTAAAGAAGATGTTTTCCTCAGAATCCTTACTTTATCATTCAGAGGCAAATAAAAATATTAGTTCAATAGTTTGACCCCAAAATCCATTTCCACTTAGAATTAGCTGGGAGAATAATTCTATAATCAGTTCAAGGAGGATGCAGATATCATTATCCTTTTGAAACACCTAAACATAATTCAAAAAGTTTCAATGGAGTATATCTCAGACTTCACAATCATATTTTACAGAACCTGACACAAAATTCCTCAAGAATTTAGACTCTCACAAGGTATGGCATTTTTTTTATTTGAGGGGCCTTGATTCTAATTTGGATGTATTGATCCAAGCTCTAGGAGGCAACACTCTTCCTTGGAAATTTGATATTGCCATCCTTACTGAGAGGATTCTTGTTCAGGCTAGCCAAAGGACATTCATCCTTGTCGTGTGCGCTTCCATTCCTTCCTCATGCGTTCCATCCATGCCCATCCTCCCATATTATTTTGAGTCCCCTCTATCTGACTATGTTATAAACAAACAACCCCTCAACTATGCATCATCCCCAACCAGTATCATCATGTTCAACAATTATACAATTGTTGAAGAATGGTATGAATCTGATTGGGAAGATGAGATTGCACAGAGCAAGCACCAGAGGACATCTATTTTAAAAGAAAGTCAGATAGACTAAAAGGGCATAGTTTTAGAGGAGTCAGAATTGTTTGTAGAGACAAAACTACACTCAACCCAACTAGCCAAAAATCTTCTTTAGGAGGAGAGTTTGCATGATAATCCCATTTTTGGGATTAAACTTCAAGAAAATGGGAAAAACAAAAGGATCAGACCGTGCCCAATTAGATATCTGGCTAGTCTAGAGCCAAAGATAGAGTTGTCACAGGTCATGCTCATCTCAGAGCATGTGGTTGAACTTCAACGTGCCAAAGGTCAGTAACAACACCTCCCAAATCCAAATGTAGAACAACTAAAGGAGGTACTTGTTCTATTTGTTGTTGATACTTTGAGGAGGGTGGAAAACCAATTCTAAGTCAGTTTTTCACTCTTGATATAGACAATGCTCAATGCCAAATCAGTTACATGGTCTTAATTTATGAGGAGAGGCAACTACTTCTCCCTACAAGTTGTAGGTTTTATTTGAGCTTCTTTTACCTCTGGTTAGTATAGGTTAGTTTAGGTTTTCTTTCAGCAAAAAAAGTACTTGCATACACTCTGCATATTCCCCTTGGAACATGTATGAATTTTAGATTTTGTACATAGTTGTTCTTTTGTTTTGGCATGTTGCCTCTGGCGTTGTTTCCTTTCCTATTGCACATTTTCATGCACCCTTTTGTTCCATTCCGGGATGCCAGTTTAGTTTCTAAAAAGAGGCAGTTCAAACAGTCTACACACAGTTTTCCACTCTCATAAATTCAAGTTAGAACATCTTCACATGAGAGTAGCAATAGTTCAGTTTAGTGTTCAGACAGTGCTTTAAGTGGCTTCAGGGGGTGTTCTTTAGCTTGCAGATCAGATTTCTTATTATCAGGTTGACTCCACATCTAATGGATTCTTCTAAGGCTACTGGTCTCTTCATCTAGTAGGAAGATGGTGCCAAATTTTTTGAAATTCTTGTCAAAAATAACCCCCTGGTTATTTTGACAACTTTCATCCTCATCCTGACTATGAAGCTTCAACATTTCAGGTTGTGTGCACTCTGGCAGTTCCCTTAGCACAATTCATTTAGTTGCAGTTCTTCCATGCTCCTTTGCGCGCCCTTCCTATTTCTTCCTTGTGCTTCCTCCCTCGTCACTCCATATTTTTCTTGCTCCACACACTTCTTCCTTTCCCCTCAATTTTCTATCCATTTTCATTTCCCCTTTGTGCCTTCCTTCTGCACCCCCACTTTTAGTATAATAGTGACACACACTCCTTACACGTAATCCTGAATTGCCTTCCAATTTGGATAATTCCCCGACATGCTCTTCTGTGTGCATGTTCTTCTTCGTAAGCTTCACGCATTTCTTTGTGATCACTTTCCTTAACTACATTCTTCTCTTACACATTATGCCTTTACACTTGGGCATTGTGTGCTTCCTTCCTTCCTAGTTTGGTCTGAGCACCCTTTCCATTCTATCGTCATGCATACCTCAACAGATTCTTGTGATTTGCTTGCATAATTGTACACTTTACAAATATGCATCAATCTTCCACTTCCATGCACAACCCTTTTGTGTGCCCATATTTTTCATTCTTGTGCCTCTTGCTTCTCACCACGCCTTGTAAATTCTTCTGCGCCAGTCACTAAGCCACGTGACAACCTATTAGACTTGAGTTTGTCACACACAACCTATCAAAGAATGCCAACAGAGTTTCGAATCCTTGTGATAAACTATTGTGCAAGACATGATAGAAAAATACAAAATGAAAGAACAGTTGGCTGAATCTTTCAGTCAATTAGCACACGCCACGTGTCATTACGTGTTCAATTTGCACTGTAGACCTTCAAATCACCATAAATTTTTCTACATGGCTCTAACACATGTGCTCTTGGGCTTGTTGGAAAGCTATTGACGTGGGGTACACATTGGAATTTTAAACATCAAATTTTGGTGGGATTTAGTAAGCAAAAAATAGGGAAACATCACTCAGATCATTGATGAAGACATCTAATCGACTCAACCACCAAATTTTCTTCATATTTGTCCTTTTTCCTTCTTCTACAAGCCAAATAGACATTGCAAAGTGCATATAACAACAATGTAGGTGGATTGTATAAGATCATTATTGGTTGTTGGTGGTTGGATTTCAAATCCAAGTTTCCCTCTTCTTTCTCCTTCTTCTTTCTCCTTCTTTTATCTCCTTCTTCTTCTATAAATTGAAGAGCATTGCTCATTGAAATAGATCCCTCTTTGTTGTAACGGCACCATGCCAAAATGGTGGCCGACTTCCCATGAGTTTTAGACCTTGAACTTGGTCTCTGCAATGTATTCTTGCCTTCTTCCATGAATTTAATGTACTATGCATCCTTCAAGTAATAAAATCAGGTTTTGTTGCACTTTTTTCTACCCTTTTCTCATTTTTGTTGTGTCTTTACTCTATGTTCACATTTTTTGGCATGTTGTGCACATTCCCTTATTGCAGGTTCCATTTTCATGTGTTGTCAATGCATAGGAAAGTTGGGTCTGCATGGTTCTTCTCTGTGGCACGCCTATCCACCCTCTCTCCCATGTTTCCCCTCTTTCCTTCACCTTGTGGAGAGTGATCGACATTTTTTTTGGTGTTATCAACTCTTTTAATTTAGGATTTCCCTTTTTCATGCATCTTTCTAGCCCTCTTTCTCTCTCCCCGATCCCTTGGATGGTTAGTTTAGGAGTACTTAGTTGCATTTCCCTCCTTAGGAGTAGTTTTAGTAGTATAAATAGGTAGAGAAACTAGCTGTCTTCAGAGGTCTGTCTCAAGTGTGCAAGGTCCCATAACTTAGAGACAGACCCATGTTGCTTGAAAAATCCCAAGTTCATCCTAATCTAGGATGGGTGCAATTTTGATCCCCAACATTTTTTGGCACACTCGGTGGGACAACCTTGAAGAGCTATACATCTTCATCTTAGTAAATTTGATGTGTTTTGTTGAGATCTAGCCTTTGGAGGCATATTTCAACAGACTACTAGCATCCATATCTACTGGTTTTAGTAGTCTGTGCACCCTGTCAGCAGAGAAGAGAAAATGCATAAGTGTGCATCATGCGCACAAGCCATCAACATTAGATACATAAGGTAGTTATTCATGGACACACGCACATTATTCAGTAATGCACACAGGAGAGTGCCCCTTGTTATTTTTCTGCCAAGTTGGGTTGTTCTTGGTAGATATCTAGCCTTTGGAGGCTATTCTAAGCACATCTAGTGACTCCACTGATTCAAACCCACCCATTACCTCATCCGCAGACCCTACCCTCCTTCATTCATTTATTCCTTCCCTTTCACCATTTCATTCACCTTCACGTTCCCACTTCATCCATGGATCTTTATGGAGATCTTCCATTCTCTCATTTCAGTTCTTTTGCCCTCCATTTGTAGTAGTGGGATGATTTCCCCAAAATAGCCTTGATAATCCTGACTCTCTTTCATAGAAATGGAGATCAATATCCTATTGATCATATCCAAGACATAGCCAACCACTATGCCATTGAAGAAGATGTTTTCCTCGGACTCCTTGCTTTATAATTTAGAGGTAAAGAAAAATATTGGTTCAGTAGTTTGGTCCCACAATCCATTTCCACTTGGAATAAGTTGGGAGAAATATTCTGCAATTTGTTCAAGGAGGATGTAGATGTTATTATCCTTATGGAACACCTCAACACAATACAATGGGATTCAATGGAGTGTATCTTAAAATTCAACATCAGATTTGAGAGGACCTAGCACATAATTCCTCAATAATCCATACCCTCACAAGGTATGGCATTCTTGTTTTATTTTAGGGGCATTGATTATGATTTTGTTGTATTGATCCAAGCTCTAGGAGGAAACATTATTCCTTAGGCATTTGATATTACCATACTTGTTGAGAAGAGTCTTGTTTAGGTTGGTCAAAGGATATCCATCCCTATCACGGGTGTTTTCATTCCTTCCTCGTGTGTTCCATACGCGCCTATCGTCCCATTTTCTTCTGAGGCCCCTCTGTCTGACTATGCTATAAATGAACAACCCCTCACCTATGAATCATCCCCAACTAGTATCATCATGTATGACAACTATTGAACTACTGAATAATGGTATGAATCTAATTGGGAAGATGAGATTTAACAGAGAAAGCATCAGAGAGCATCTATTTTAAAAGAAAGTCAGTTCGACTCAAAGGGCGTAGTTTTGGAGGAGACAAAATTGTTTATAGATGCAGAACAATGTGCAACCCAGTCTGCAAACAATATTATTTAGGAGGAGATTCTGCATGATAATCCCATCTGTGGGATTGAACTTCAAGAAAATGGGAAAAACACAAGGATCAGACTGTGCCCAATCATATATCTGGCTAGTATAGAGCCAAAGATAGAGTTTCCACCGGTCATACTCATCTCAAAGCATGAGGTCAAACTTTAGCATGCCAAAGGTTGGCAACAATGCCTTCTGAATCCAAATGCAGAACAACTAAAGGAGGTACTTGTTATATTTGTTGTTGATACTTTGAGGAGGGTGGAAAACCAGTTCCAAGTTAGTTTTTCCCTCTTGATACAAACCATGTTCAACGCCAAATCAGTTACATGGTCTCAATTTGTGAGGAAAGGAAACTACTTCTCCCTGCTTGTTGTAGGTTTTGTTTGAGCTTCCTTTACCTCTGGTTAGTATAGGTTAGTTTAGGTTTTCTTTCAAAAAAATAAGTGCTTGTATACACTTTGCATGTTCTCCTTGGAACATGTATGAATTTTAGATTTTATACATAGTTGTGCTTCTGTTTTGGCATGCTCCCTCTGGCATTGTTTCCTTTCCAATTGCACATTTTTGTGCGCCCTTTTGTTCCTTTCCAGGATGCCAATTTAGTTTTCAGAAAGATCCAGTTCCAATAGTATGTGCACAGTTTTTCACTCTCATAAATTCAAGTCAGAGCATCTTCACATGAGAGTAGCAGCAGTAGAGTTCAAAGTTCAGACATTGCTTCAAGTGACTTCAGGATGTGTTCTTCATCTTGCAGATCAGATTTTATGTTATCAGGATGCCTCCATGTTTAATGGATGCTTCTAAGGCTACTAGTCTCTTCATCTAGCAGGAAGATGGCACCAAAATTCACCAAACCATTATCCAAAATAATCCCCTGGTTATTTTGACAACTTTCATTCTCATCTTGACTCTGAAGTTCAACATTTCAGGTTACGCGCACTCTAGCGATTCCCTTGGCATAATTCATTTGGTTGTAGTTCTTTCGTGCTCCTTTGCGTACCCTTCTTATTTCTTCCTTGTGCTTCCTCCCCCATTACTCCCTCTTCCGCTTGCTCCATGTGCTTATTTGTTTCCCCTTAGTCTTCTATCCATTTTCATTTCCCCTTTGAGCCTTCCTTTTTTTCCCCCACTTTTAGTCTAATAGTGACATGTACTCCTTGCATGTAATCCTAACTTGCCTTCTAATTTGGATAACTCCCTGGCACGCTCTTCTACCTACATGTCCTTCCTCTTAAGTTCCACACATTTCTTTGTGCTCGCTTTCTTTAACTACATTCTTCCCTTGTGCATTATGCCTTTGCACTTAGGCGTTATGTGCTTCCTTCCTTCCTGGCTTGGTCCATGCACCCTTTCCTTTCTATCACCACACATTCCTCAACAAATTCCTATGGTCTACTTGCATACTTGTACACTTTACATATATGCATCTTTCTTCCACTTCCGTGCACAACCCTTTTGTGCGCCCATCTTTTGCATTCTCGCGCCTCTTGTTTTTGCACGAGCCTTGCACATTATTTTGTGCCGATCACTGTGCCTCATGACAACATATTAGACTTGAGTGTGTCACATGCAACCTATCAAAGAATGCCAACTGGGAATTGAATCCTTGTGACAAACTATTGTGTGACACATTGTATAAAAATAAAAACAAATGAATAGTTGGCCGAATCTTTCAGTCAATCAGCGCACGCCATGAGTCATTACATGTTCAGTTTACACTGTAGACCTTTAGATCGCCATACATTTTTTTATAGGGCTCTGACACATGTGCTTCTGGGCTTATTGGAAATCTGTTCACGTGGGTACACGTTGGAATTTTAAAAATCAGATTTTGGTGGAATTTGGTAAGCGGAAAACAAGGAAACGTCACTCAGATCATTAATGAAGACATTTAATCGACTCAACCACCAGATTTTCTTCATATTTGTCCTTTTTCCTTCTTCTACACACCAAATAGACATGGGGAAGTGCATATGATAGCATTGCATGCGGATTTCAGGAATTCATTACAGGTTGTTGGTGGTTAGATGTCAAATCCAAGTTTCCCTCTTCTTTCTCCTTCTTTTCTCTCCTTCTTCTCCTATAAATTGAAGAGCATTGCTCATTGAAACGGATCCCTCTTTGTTGTAACGACACCATGCCAAAATTGTGGCCGACTTCCCATGAGTTTCAAACCTTGAACTTAGTCTCTACAATGTATTCTCACCTTCTGCCACGAATGTAATTGACTATGCATCTTTCAAGTAATAAAATCAGGTTTTGTGGCACTTTTGTCTATCCTTTTCTCATTTTTGGTGTGTCTTTCCTCTCTGTTCACGTTTTTTAGCATGTTGTGCAAATTACCTGCTTGTAGGTTCCATTTTCATGTGTTTATAGTGCGCGGGAAATATGGGTCTGTGTGGTTCTTTTCTGTGGCGCGCCTATCCTCCCTTTCTTCCATGTTTTCTCTCTTTCCTTCCCCTTGTGGAGAGTGATCGACCCTTTTTTCATGTTATTACCTCTTTTAATGTAGGATTTCCCTTTTTCATGCATCTTTCTAACCCTCTCTCTCTTTCTATGGTCCCTTGGATGGTTATTTTAGGAGTAGTTAGTTGCATTTCCTTCGTTAGGAGTAGTTTTAGCAGCAGAAATAGGTAGAGGAACTAGCCTTCTCCGGAGGTTTGTCTCAAGCATGCAATGTCCCATAACTTGGAAACAGTCCCATGTTGCCTCAAAATCCCAGTTCATCCTGATCTGGGACGAGTGTAAATTTGAGCTCCTACAAAATGGGTGGCATGCAATCCAAGAATCAAATAAGCTCAACCTAGAATTTTTTAAATGAATAAAATTAATCCCTATTTGAAATAGGTGGAACTTTATAAAATAATGCATTTATAATATATTTGCAATTAAAATATAGCCAAAAATTGAAATAGTACAGTTTTGATCCAAAGTGGATTATATTTTAAGCTTGCATTACAAAGAGTGTGAAAAAGTACAAACTTCGAAAAAATTGAATTAGAATTTGTTGGATGGATCAGAAGATATGGCCCTCCAAAGGTATGAATGAAAGTGACAATGAAAGGGAAACCTCTAGCAAAAACTAGAATTTGTTTAAAATTGTGTCACCAAAATGCCAAAAATGTAGCACCAATGCATAGATCTCAAAAAAATATGAAGGGTGAAATAAATGACCCTCCCATTCCTCACGGATCAAAAGACACAACTCTCAGAAATATGCACCTGGAAAATAAGTTCTCAATGGTGCTAGTAAGACTAAAAATTTGGTAATGTGGGCTAATAACACCAGTAAGAGGTCATGTGAGGAATGGTACCTATGACCACTAATAACTCCAACAATAGGTCATATGAGGGTTGGAACTCAAGATCAAGAAGCAAAAATAATTTTTAAGGTTATATGATTTGAACTCTTGACCTTGGAGAAGAGAGGTTCTTAACACCATGAATTAGTCATCATACCACACTTCTCTTTAAGAAACAAAATGCACACTTGTATAATAAGCTAAATAAATAATTGACTAGTTGGTTGTGTTGGAAAAACATAGCTACGACGATTCAAACCCAACAACTTTAGCTTGAAGCACCTTACAAGTTGGATTTTAATCTTCATGCTATGTGTAACACATTGAAATTCTTAATAAGAGCTAAGCATGTTTTCTTAGTAAAAAAACATGACAATATAGACCAAATAGGTAGCAATGATGGTGTAGAAATTTGATAAATAGGTGGAGATGGTAGAAATGGGTGGTTCCACCCTAAAACACACCGACATAGTGTTAAGAAGACCCCCCCATCCAATTTGAATTCTCCATTTTTTACAAACTTCAACAAGATGCCACAGGTACTCATGATCTATCATTTTTGTAGATCAAGACTTTCCAGAAATATCTCAAAGAGGAGAATTTGGAAATTAAAAATTTAAGCCTTCAACATACATTTTTTTTTTTAAATTTGTGTTGTAAATGTTGCTACTCCTTGTCTGCATGCAAATCCGGAACTTTAAAAATTCACAAAAAAATAAGGAATGAAGAGAAAAATGGATTTTAAAAATAAAATAAAAAATTCATGTACTTTTCAATAAAAATTCATAGAAGATTCATAAAATTACTAATTTTGATAGAAATGCAAAAAACTTAGAAAAACACAAAAGGTCTATTTTTGGCCAAATAAAAAAACCCATATGGTTTTTGTTAGAACCCACGAATATTGGTTATGCCAAAAAACATGTATTATGACTGGAGAAATATGTGGGAAAAGAGAATAGATAATAATTCTTCAAAAATCCATATTTGCCGCTTGATGGAGAAATGCTTTTGTATCATGTAAGATTGGTTTAAACCCAAGAAAATCCTCAACATGAAGTCACACCAACTATGGATGAATTGGTAATATGCTACAGTAAATACATAGGAATAAAGAATAAAAATATAGATTATTCTCATAATCAGTCACATTATACAAATAAAGGTGATTAATATATAACAAAAACAAGAGTTTGGTTCAAACTTTGCTTTTGACTAAGTAACTGAAACATGTCTAAAGTGATGGACACATAATGGACACATGTGGGAAGTGGGGGAAAGTGATTAGTGATGCGACTTAGCCTATTCTAAGCCTAAAAGGCGTGCATAAAGCAAATGTAATATAATTAAGCTAATCAAAGTCAACTTAATATTAGTGTAAGTATAATATTAGACTAACAAATAACACATAATAACACTAATAATTACCAAATTAACAAATATCCTAAAATGATAATAGGTAACGATTAATTATTAATTGGGGACTATTTTTAGGTGTCTATAACAAGAGGTACATGGAATAAGCTCTTTTTTTGAAATATTATGTTCTATGTGTGGTTTTGTATGTTTTTTCAATAAATAACTAGCTTGTTGGATTTATTTTGGACTTCTCTTAACCATATTTCTCTTCAAGTTTCTTTTACATGTATGTAGGGAAAAATTAAGGGTTCTAAACACACTAGGAAGTACTTTAAAAAATTTGTAACCAAATAGTGGATTACTTGATAGGAAAATCCTCTAGCATCTCATTGTCATGCTAAATGTCTAGCATGCAAAATGTAAAAATTTGGTCATGATAACCAAACCCTCACTTGAAATCCCCTTTCTTGGTCAAGGTAAATCTTTCCTCCAACTAGCATTTCGATTGTTTCATCCTCATTACGGCCAACAGGAATGCGCTAACATGATTTTCAAGTGTGTTTCATGTGTAGAGAAGTGTACCTATCTTGATTCATGAGGGTACTGAGATATAAGAAAGAACAGTGCTCTCAGAGGATTCAAAAGGGTTTTCTTTGGTCTTCTTCTCACATGAGGACATCCTTTGAAAGCAATTGTAAGGGAATAACCTGTCTATAGGATTTTTGGGGGATTAATAGGATGATACAATGAATTTTAGGAAGTTTCTGTGGAGCCATGAAAGGTCAAGAAATTTTCAAGAAAAGCCAGGTATTTTGGGCATGACACTGGGGAATACATGTTTTAAAGGAGCTAGTCACCTTGTTCAACATGTTTCGGAAGCCTTGGGAGGTCTTGGGAAGCCAGATTATAGGCATTGTAAATACGAAAAAGCCTATTATATGGTGCAATAATCAAGATAGAATTTTGGGAGTACAAAAAATGTGGAAACTTGTCCATTAATACAACACAAGATATTGATGGAGCGACGAGTTAGTGAATCCCGCAAAATTTTGAATTCTGCATTGGAGGAAGTATCTGTTGTAGGAAAGGAGGACTTGGTTGATGTGCCTTTCCCGCAGTTTTTTACCTCTAGTGTGAATATAATCTTGTTGGGTTTTGATAGTGGCATGGAGTGGACCGGGAAAGATGCTGAGGTTCTAGCGAAGGAAGAAGTGTCTACTTTGTTGTTGAAGTTTGGCCTCGACACAATGATCAATTCCTTGGATTTTTTGTTAGGGAATTCAACTCTAAAAAATATGATTGAGGAAGTCAATTCCTGCCAAAGGAATGTTTCGTCCACCCTAGTAACAGGGCAAGAGGTCCCTTCAATTCCAATTGAGCTCGAGGTTAACGGTTCACAGGTATTGGGGAAATCAAGGTGGGGGGGATTGGTTTCAAATTTTCCATGGATATGGTATGTGTTAATCTCCCTTCAGGCTTAAGGTGGGGCTTTGTGGATGTTTGTGTTAAAAGGGTAATCTATTGCAAATTTTTGGGGGCTAGGTTTTCTTAAAGGAAAATTTTGAATTGGGTTTACTGGTTCCTGGGCAAGGAGAGGAAGCCAAAAGTTTTCTTTCTCCCGAATGGATTATTCCAAGTTCTGTTCCATTCGGAGGCCTTATTGGAGAAAGTTTTCAAAGGGGGACCCTTGTTTCTTAATTCCTCGAGCTTGTATTTGTGCCCTTGGTCCCTTGAGTTTAATCTGTGTGAGGAAAAATTTTAAGTGCCCCGCTATGGTTGAGTTTCCATAAGCTGCCCTCTTATTTCAAGAATCAGGTTGCCTTAAAGGCTATTGATAATTCCCTTGACTTGTGGGTTCCTATTTTTAACCCTTCTCTATTGGCATGGAGACATTCTTCAGCTCGGATTTGTGTCGAGATGGATTTGTCCTCCCCTCTCCTGAGCTTTGTCAATCCTGCTTCTGCTAGGGGTTCCAGACCGTAGTTGATTGACTATGAAGGGTTACATTTCAAATGTTTCTCTTGTGGTTTTTTAGGTCATCTAAGGAAGGCTTTCCTGACTAATTTAAAAAAAAAATTGATTTCTATGTTTTCCTCCCAGCTGGGGGATGCGTTACTATTTCCAGATAAATCTTCCAATCTATATGTTCCTCAGCTCACTGTGAAAGATGGCATGCCGCTAGGGCAGTCCTTGTCAGTTTTGGTCATCTCTGGCCCTTCAATGAATTTGACACCTCACTCTCTCTTGAAAGAAACCGAGTAGTTTCATAGGGATTTTGGGACGCTTGCCTCCCTAATCAAGGAAGGTATGGTGAAGGGGCATGCCTCTTCGATGGAAACTTTAATGGGTGGATTTCAAATAATGATATTCTAGCTTTGGATTTACCCGTTACCTTAGCCGATGATAATGAGGAAGGGGAAATTACTCCTGATGGCTTAGCTCCTGATCTGACTCCCTCTAATTTATCCTTCAGCTAGGAAGGATTGGATATTTCCCTTTGTGGTTCTGCTAGTAAGAGGGGTAGAAAGTCCAAACAGGAGCTTGCGCTAATGGAGGTTGAGTTAGGGAAGCAAAGCACCCTAAAATTTGATATTGTTGAATCCGGGAAGGTGAAAATCCTTCCCTGTTTTCAATGAAGATTTTTTCTTGGAATGTTAGAGGCCTCAACTCCTCTGACAAGCAGTGCTTGCTTAAGTGTTATATCCTCTCCTCGGAGGCTTGGTTGGTTCTTTTATAGGAAACAAATTTGTCTATAGTTGAAGTGGAGCTTATGTGGACTAATTCAGGAAGAGGCTAGAAAGGTGTCTTCTCAGGATCAC
The DNA here is from genome assembly GCA_019776745.2 of Taxus chinensis. Taxonomy (NCBI): domain Eukaryota; kingdom Viridiplantae; phylum Streptophyta; class Pinopsida; order Cupressales; family Taxaceae; genus Taxus; species Taxus chinensis. Next base: position 142,690,557 of record CM034153.1, read on the forward strand.
TGGGAGCTTCTGGGGGTCTTAGCATTCTTTGGAAGGACGGTGTTATCAAAGTGGAGCTGCAAGCTTAGTCCCCGAACTGGAAACTAGTAAGTGTTAGCCTTTCTCACTCCCAGTTAAGTTTCTTTTTATTTAATGTGTATGCCCCTAATAGTATTATGGGAAAAATTATTATGGGCGGATCTGCTTCATTCGGATTCTTCTTTGGGGGATCATTTGTTCATTCTGGGTGGCGATTTTAATGCCATCACCAATGGTAAGGATAAGAAGGGGGGATTGTCAGAAATCTTCAGTCACAATTGGAATTTTATTCCTTTATTAGGGACAGTGCTTTGTTGGATCTAGAGCCCAAGCAGGGATGGTTCACCTGGAGTAATAGGAGAAAGGGTTTTAGTAATATTGCTAAAAGACTTGATATATTTCTGGTTTATCCTAATTGGTCTCTGAAAGACATAGTTTTGGAAAGCTTTGTTCTTCCTTGGTCTGTGTCTGATCATTTTCAAGTATCCATTGTGATAAGCTTTGATGATGCCCCTCACAAGTCCCCCTTCAATTTTGAGTTGATGTGGCTCAAAGATGCTTCCTTGGAAGGGTGGATTACACTTTGGTGGAACTCTTACCACGTGATGGGTTCTAAGATGTTTGTGCTGGCTCAAAAGCTGAAGAGGCTGAAAAATGATTTGCTGGACTGGAATGGTAAGTGTTTCAAAAATATTTTTCAAGAAAAATTGAGGGTTGAAGATGATCTGAAGGCTCTTGATATGAAAGTGTTCAATGCGTGGATGGATCAAGAGGATTTTTCTTTGGAGAAGTCTCTTCTAAGAGAACTAGGGGAACTACTTCTCAGAGAGGAAATATACTGGAAGTAGAAATCAAGAGAACTTTGGCTCAAGGATGGGGATAGGAACACAAATTTTTTCCATGCCTCTGTAAAATCCAAAAGGAATTTGAGCTTTATTTCAGAAATTAAGAACAACAAAGAAGATTTATTGGTTAATCAGAAGGATATTATTAATGAAGGTATTAATTTCTTCTCCTCCTTGCTTGTTGGTGATGTGGCCTCCTTTGATGAGGCTTAATATTCCCTTTTGGAATGTATTCCTTCCCTTATCTTGGAGACCAGAATGTTGCTATTTTAAAGCCTTTCTCCTTCGATGAAATTGAAATTTTTTTCTTCTCCATGGAAAATAATAAAGCTTCGGGTCCGGATGGCTTCCCTGCTAATTTTTTTCAGAAATTTTGGAAAATTGTGGGTTATGATGTGTGGGTGGCTATGGAAGATTCTAGGAGGTCCCGTTTGGTGCTTAAAATGTTGAAAAGCACCTTCATCTGCCTATTCCCTAAATTTCCTTAGCCTTCCTCCTTGGTGGACTTTAGGCTTGTCTCTCTTTGTAATACCTCCTATAAAATTATTTCTAAAGCCATTGCCCTTCACTTGAAAGCTATTTTGGATCCTCTTATCTCTTAGGATAAAACTGAGTTTATGTCAGGTAGATCAATCTTGGAAGGCATTATTTTGTCTCATGAGCTGACCCACTCCCTCTCTTCTTCAAATTCCCCTGGTATGCTCTTGAAGCTTGATATTAGTAAAGCCTATGATAAGATCAACTGGAGATTTCTCATAAGAACTCTTAGAAATTTTGGCTTCTCCAAGGGGATATGTGACTGGATCTTCAGTTGTGTCTATGGCCCTTCCTTCTCAGTGTTGATTAACGGGAGTGCTGAAGGTTTTTTCGTTAGTAACAGAGGCATTAGGCAAGGTGACCTGCTTTCCTCTTTTCTCTATATCTTGGTTGTTGAAACTTTAGGTAGGTATTTTAAGAAGAAAATGGTGGAAGGTAGCTTCAGGTGTTTGAAAATTGTTGAAGGTGTCCCTCCTCTCTCCCACCAGAAATTCACGGATGATACTTTTTTGTTTGGCAGGGCCAACATTCGGGAAGCTAAAGAGCTAAATGTGAATTTGGATGAATACTTGAAAGCAGTAGGGCAAGATGTTAGTCTTCTCAAATCCTGCATTTTCTTCTTCAATGTCTCCCCTCATCTTGAAGCTCATATTCTAAATATTTTCAATTTCAGAAAGGGTCACTTGCTGGTCAAATATCTTGGTATTCCCTTGTTTAAAGGTGCAGGTAAGGTCTCTTTATGGAAAGATTTTCTCTCCTCGTTGGATGCTAAATTAAACTCTTGGAAAGGTAAATCGCTTTCCTTAGCTGGGAGAATGCAACTCATTAAATTGGTTCTCAGTGCATCTCCTATGTATTTGATCTCCATTCTCAAAATTCCCAAAAGTGTGTTAGAAAAACTAAAGGTGATGATGAGAAAGTTTATGTGGCAAGGTCTTTCAAGAGAAAAGAAAATTTTGTTGATAAGATGGGATGCTCTAACTAAACCCAAGGCACTTGGTGGTGTAGGGATTCTTAATCTGGGCCTGAAAAATTTGGCACTAGGTGCTAAGTTGGTGTGGAATTTAATTTCAAAACCCAATAGTCTTCTCAGTCAGGTTTTTGAAAAGAAATACCTGGGAGCCCCCCCTTCTAGAATCAATTCTCTGTATTGTGAACTCGCCTAGGGGTTCCCATATTTGGAATTTCATGTTGGAATGCAGGTCTTTGTTCTTATATAATGTGGACTAGAAATTGGGGAATGGTGAAAAGGCCCTTTTTTGGGATGATCCCTGGAATGGCTTCCCTGCATTAGGGGACATCCCAGATTTTTCTGAAGTTAAAGAGAGGTTGATTAATGATTGGGGCCCGTTTGTCTCGAACTATGTGCAAATGGTTGAACCTCCTCCCTCATTTTTTCTATGGATGAGATTGATCATCTGGGTCTCTCGGATGTTGTTATGAAGAATTTTAAGTCTGCCTTGTAGGAGAGGCAAGTTCTGATCTCTTACAAGTAAGATGAAATTGTCTAGACTGTGGCTTCCTCGAGGTCGTATTCCTCTCATCTTGGTTATCTGTTGCTTCATAAAGACGTAGTTGTAGAGAATAACATATGGAAAGACTGTTTGGAAGCACCTTGCCCCCCAAAGGCCGGTCTCTTTTCCTGGATGGCTTTCCAGGGTAAATTATTACTCAAGAGAGAAGGAAAAAAAATGGTTTTCAGGGCCCCACTAGATGTATTTTATGTGAAAAATATAAGGAAGATAGGGATCATTTGTTATTCCATTGCCCCTTTACAGTGGAGTGTTGGAATTGGTTGTGTGCCAAGCTTAATCTCCCTTGGGTTCAACTGATCTCCCTTCTTGCAACCATATTGGCTTGGCTAGTTTATTCCCACTTGGGTGCCCTGTCCTCCATTTGGCTTTATAGTCTTGTGCTTCTCCTTTGGCATTTATGGTGGGAAAGGAATAAATGGATCTTTCGGGAGGAGTCTAGTTCTCTGGAAGTGGTTCTCTGTAAGTTGGAAGGTGTCATTTCAGAAGTGGTGTCCTCAAACTAGTTGTGATCTTGTCCTTTTACTTCTCAAGACAAGATGCTTGAAAGGAATTGGCCTCTAATTATAAAACCTAGAGATGGAGCCCTAAAATCTTCATTTCCTTCCTCCTTGGCCAGGAAAAATGCTAAATGCTCCCCCCCTTCCCCTAGTTTTTTCAAAGTGAATTTTGATGGGGCTTCAGTCTTTGGTGCAAGGTGCTTAATTCAAAATTCTATGGGTGAGATGGTGGGAGTTGCTTCCTATAAGCTTAAAGTGGGTACCTGTAATTCCACTGAGCTTCAAGCGCTTAGTAACGGTTTGTTCTTAGTAGCCTCGCTTAAAATTGAGAACCTGGAAATTGAGGGTGATTCCTTGGTAATCATTAATGCCATTCTAAAAAAAGAGCCCTTTCATGGAAACTGGACTTAGGAATTCAAAAAGTATTATGGAAACTCTCCAAATTCAATAATTGGAGCATCATACATGTGTATAGGGAGGGTAATTAGTGTGTCGACTGGCTAGCAAATAAAGGTATAGAGCAAAATATTTATGAGGGGATAGATAGTAATTGCTTTGTGTGGGAGGGCCTTGATATGATGGTCTCGAAGGAGTCGCCCAATCATGGAATCGATGATTGTTCTTCGCCGCGTGTGAAGGGAGGGATTGCTAATTAAGGTGGTGGGGGGATCCTTTTTGTTCAGTTCTTTCTTATTTCTATTAAGGATCTGCCTCGGGATCCCCGGTGGCTCTGTCCTGTGATATGAGGGAAATGGATTTTCGTAACAAGGTTCCCGACTGTAGGTTGAAGAAAATATTTCGTATCTCTTGCTTGAAGGATCTGGAGGCTGTTAAATTGGTTTAAGGGTTGAGTTTTCCGAATGTTGAAGGGTGGCCAAGGATTAATAGCAGAATTACTTCCATCTTTGTTGAAAATTTGCTGGTTCTTCATCCCTCGAAGGCGGAAGTGGTTAAAATTGTTGCTTAATGGTTGGTTCCATCTTTCTATGGAAACCTAGCCTCGGAGGTTGCTAACTTTAATCTTATGTCTTGGCTTGTGTCTATAGGCACTCTGTGTTCACTGGTTGGTAACAATTCGAGAATGACAGACTTAGAGAAGCGTTTTCAGATATTGTTGGATTTTGCTGAGTCGGTGGTTTTTGCGTGGGATAAGAAGTCTGGGAGTGCTCGCATTAAGATTCCGAATGTGAGGGCTCTACGTTTGCCTTTGGAGTCGGTGCCGTGCTGGTGGATGGAGCTTCGAGCTTCTACATGTGACACCTTCGAACACCTTTGATGGGGTTGGCTTAAAGATATCTATGCTAACGTAGACTCTGATATGGAGCTCGGGATGGATCAAGGCCATTCTGCGGGAGGCCTCAACATCTCGATGGATGATGTTAATTAGTTATTGTTATCCATATTTTCCCCCCCAACAAAATATTGGATCAGCCTCGACCCCACATAGAAAGAACTAGAGAAATCATGTTCGAATCCTGCAAACAGGTTGCAGAGAGACTCTTCAATGGAGTGTCGGGACCTACGAAAGATCAAACGACCATGCACAGGAGAATTTCAAAAAAAGGGCTCTGTCGAGTGAATCCGTGTGTTAAATCCATTAAACAAATTACAGACATGCTCGGAAATGGAATAGCAGGGTCAGGGAAGAAGGAGACATTGTTAAAGAGGCCAAAATCTCAAAAGAGAAGGAATGACAAAAGTTTGAAGTCTCCGGGCTTTGAAATGGTTTAGAATGAGTCAAAAAATCAACTAAGTATGGAGGAGACATCAGAAAATGCCAAGTGTCCAAGTGGCGCACCTCCAAAGTTGAATCCAAAAAGGGAGAATTCGACAAGTGCCAGGCCCCCACGTGTCCTAGGCCCAACGCGGGGGCAGAGTCAAAGATAAAAGTCAAAAGGTGGACAGGGCGGGCCTCAAAAAATGACTAAGTATAACAGTGATAGTGGAAGTCGCCACGTGTCAAAGTGGCGCATCTCCAAAATTTAATCAAAAAGCGGAGCCCCAAATGAGCATGGGCTCACCACATTGCCTAGGGTCCGAAAAGGTAAGAAGGAGGCCATTGAAAAGTCCAAAGGCCAGCGGAGGCTTACACTCGTCAACCTAACGCTCCTTCAAAGGAAAATCCTGAGTGGGATTTTAAGTGAGCACGGAGCCTCCACGCGTCCAGTCTAAGAAAAGGGACAGAGTTGGGTTGAATAGTCAATGCATTGTGGCAGGCCAACGAAGAGTGCCAAGTGTATAAATGGTGCTAACTCTAAGGGTTGAATAAAGAGAGGAAATTTCCAAACAAGCACCAGAGCTGTCGTGTGTCCCCAGTCAAGATATATGACCCTGTCAAACAAAGGACTTAGCCAAAAAACACAAGCAAATTGAGAAGGTCGTGGAGGAAGCCACATGTCAGTCCCATGCCACTCCAAAAGCAAAATATAGAGGCTACCCTAAGACATGCGCCAACCCTCCATGTGTTCAGTTTAAAAAAGGGTGCCCATTTTCGAACTGGTTTTCCTGCTTTTTTGTACGGACCCGATTCAAATTTCACATGGACATATCTTTCAACTCGAGGCTCGAAATCCAACAAATCTGGCACTGTTGGAAAGATCTCAGCCTTATATACACCATGAAGATGTGAAACTTTAAGTTTGGAGAAGTTAGGTGGGATAAAAATGGAGAAACATCTTTGGGCCATTAATACAGGATCTATTTTTCCCCAACAACCATATCAGATTCGATCTGATCTATCGTTTCCTCTTCCTTCGAGGTGCTGAACTAGTAATTGATGCAGTCAAGATAGATTTGGGGGTAGATTTTGTAGGAGGTATTGAGAGCAGTGGTTGAACTTCAAACTATTTTTTCCTGATTCTCTCTCTTTCTCCCTTCTGTGTTGAATCTATAAAAGCAAGGTCGGGACTCATTATAAAGGGTTGGACATTCTTCTGTTTTACAGGCTCCCCTTTTCCTCTGGGAAATGAATTTCATGGAGTTTTAGACCTTCCATTAGATTGCAACATGTTTTCTACCTTTTGGCCATTTGTAAATGCATTGTATCAAATCTGCAGAGCAATAATACATGTTTGTGGCTGATTTTCGACCCTTTCATGCCTTCATTGCTCTCATATGGTCTTTCATTGCAAAACTGGTTATTTGTGCTTCATTATTGTATGTATTTTTGGTTTGTGCCTATTAAGAAAACAAATTTTCATCATTCCTTCGGTGTATCACCTGGTTAGCTTAGTTTTAATTTCTTGTATTCCTTTTATCCTTGTCTCCTTGGCAATATTAGATTAGGTTTAGGAATCAATCCTTTGCAAATTTCACGTATGCACCTAGACAAAGGAATAGGGACCAGTCTTAATCTGGAGAGTTTTCCCATTTGCAAAGTCCCACACTTTTGGGGAAAATTCAATGTTATGTAAATCACATCAAATGAAAGGTTTTAAACACCAAATCTGAAAGGTCATTTAGGGTGTTGTGATTTTGCACTAACAGTTATCTTTTTATCAGGTCCTACTATTAATATATAGAATAAATTCTGGTTTTTGTTATATATGTCAGTGTGACCTGGTTGAGGTTGTTCTTGAAACATCTGAGGTTAAGCCTCCTTTTTTTGTAAATAGGGAGTGGGTCCCTTCAACCCGCCTTATCAATAAAAAAATACAACACAAGAGATTTTTTACAAGGTGGAACATTCTCAACATGTTTCAGACACCTCAAGAATATTTAGGAGCATAAGCAAAGGTAAAAATGGAGTACATTAGACTGCCCTCATGATACATGTGTTGGATTTGTTCATACCCATTCTAGACTCCGGTAGTAACTCCGCTTGCTAGCACATGTGCGTAGGAAAAATTGAAAATGGATTGAAAATGAAAATTACAAGCTACATCAAATATTGAAAATGTTGAGAATGAACTTGATGGGCCCTTTAAAGTTAAAATCATATAAAATTTTCCCTCTAAACTCCTTGTCTTTCTCGCGGGCCTGAAAATCCACTCCTTAGTCTATTTTCATGCTGAGTTTGATGACATCAACACAACCAATCAACTTTGAGTAGAGTTTTGGAGCATGGATGTCCCTTTTCCCTTTTTACCTTAGTGTAAGGGGATATGGGGGACACCAAAATGTGTTCCCCCTATGGAGGATTTGGTTGTGTCACTTAAAGTGACAACTTCAGTGGTTAGAAGATGTTATAAACTCATCGAACTTGAGGTTTGGCCACTTTTTCATGACATCTATACCCATGACATCCTTTTGGAGGCTTGATCCTTTGTAATAATAGATAAGGGGACATGGGGCACAAAAACATGTGCTCCCCCTATGGAGGTAAATTTTTTTCACTCAAAATGATGACTTAGGGTGTTAGAAAAGTGTTATCAACTCTTCATCTTCACAAAATATGAACCCCTCCTCATGAGACCTCACCCATGGAACATTATGGAGAGGTTGATGCCTCTTTGTCCCTGTTGTCCCCTATTTTCAGGGTACAACCACCTCAAACCTCCATCATACATGGGTTACCTAGTTTGAGTTTAAGGTGAGTTAAACGAAGCCAGTGAGAGGGAAAACAAATTTGAAAGAGGTATAATTTCATATTTAGTCATTTCTTATGTTTCATTGTGATTTTATCTCCTCCTATTTCTTTTGTAGTGTTATTATGTTGCCAAAACTTCTTCATACATCCTTCATGCTAAAAAACCCTTATTGCCCATATCTTCCAAACCCCATGCTTGTTTTCCATGAAACTTGGACTGTAGGTTCCTCTCCAAAACACGTATAGGAAGACTATAAAATTATTTCCATTGATACTCTATGTGTTTTTCTATGGCCATTTGAACTTTGCAGCCATGAAAATTGCCTTTTCGGATCTAAAAAACCCCAACGAATGAAATCCTTTGAAATTTGGAGTAAAGGCTCACATTGCAAAATGGAAATTTTTAAGACCATTTTCATTTCATTCCGACACTAGGAAGACCCACTTCTAAAAATAGTGAGCCTTCCTAAGCATTACTGTATATAAATAGTAAGTGTTCAGATTGAGCTCAAATTAGTCACACATTTTCATCTCCTTCCCGTTTCACTGGTTCCAGACATGGTAAAAATTAGATGCTTAGTTTCCAAGGCGATTCTCGTATTTTCATATGTAGGAAACATGATGTGTCTCACAACAAATTTGGAAAAATTGAGAGCATGGATGTGGATTGAATCTCATGGAAATTTAAATGGAAGGATTCTTCTTAAGTATGCTATGTAGGGGAAATGGTCACCTGTTTCAAAACACAAAGATAGTTCTAGCTTGTGCACCACATTGTGACCCAGTTTCAAAAAAATCTTTGGTGAACAATAATCCAATTATGAAAATCCTCATTCTAAATGGTCTTTCTCAATTCTTGCAAATCCCTACCTATAACAATGTGGTGATCACCTCTCAAGAGATTGCCTTGTAGGAATGGACATGAAATTTTTCATACTCGCAAAGGATTGACAGTTGAATTGTAGCTCAAGCGGAAGGGAAGCCCTCTTGGTTCTCTAAAATTGGTCTCACAGTGATTCCCATCTCATCAGATGGATTGATCAAAAGTTGGAAGCATTCTTCATTTAGTCTCTCTCCTTCACCCATCTCAGATTAGATGATTTGGTCTTGTACTTCATTGTGTCTAGTAGGTCACTTGTTCATTTGGTGATAGGATCACCAAGATCACCCTGTGCGAGCAAGTTATCTCATTGTGCACACCAGGTGCATCAAATGCAAGAAAGATCAGAGAGACATGGCAATGTTTTAGAGATTGGAAGGTTGGTTCAAGTGGAAGAAGGATTTTATTTTGGTTTTAGTAGTCTACTGATCATGGGCTTCTCCTTCATTTTCTCAGGGTACCTGATCGGGCTACGAAAGTTTATCATTCAGAGGAGTCCCTAAAGAGTATGTTTGTGAAATACTGCGTGCACTAGGAGGCTTCATCAAGTTCAGGAACTGGTCAAAGGATCAGGAGTTCACTAGAGTGCATCTCTACAAAGTAACTTAGAGCTTCTTCATCATTCTTCATTCTTTATCTCTTCTCTCTCCATTCTATCTTTCTACTTTCTAATTCGCCATTGTAAATTGTACTTTATGGCTCTTTCGTCCTATTCACTTAAGTGACCATTGTAATTGTTCATTGTAAAAGTCCCCTTTTCATTAATAAGAAAGGGTTTTTTTTCTTTCCTAGAGGAATGTGAAAGGTAAACAACTGGTGGGACTATGAAAGGTCATGTGGGGGGTAAATGAAGAGACAAATTGTAAAGCTATAAATTGGAATGGCTTCTCCATTCCAAAGGGTTAGGTTTTCTTAGTCGATAGCTCACATTGTCTTACGACAAGCAAGAAACTAAAATTCTTTGATCTCCTTGTCTTATGTTTTCCTCTTCATCTCAACTTTACTCGATGAGCATGGTTACTTGTGCAATATTATGCAAATAAACTTGGATTTACTTGTGTTTTGTTCCTCTTTCCTTGACATGATGTCTTCTCATTGTTAACTTGGAAATATTTTGGTTTTATTTGAATAAACTCAACTTGCTATTTATTGAGTAAAACCCCCTTCTCACTTTCTTCCCTCTTTCCATACACACACCTTTCCTCCACCTCCTTTTTGCACACGGTTTTAGTGGAGTATTCATGTGTGATCCCTGGTCGAAAGGCCACCCACGATGGTTAGAGTAGTGTATATATTTCTTGTTTTCAATAAATGGAGTTGCCTCGTTCCTAAGCAGAGGGACCTAGCCTAGAGCGTTGTTGAAAACCCCTAATTTTACCTTGTGACAAATTATTTCGCCAACACATAAAAAAAAACTTGCCAGTAAAAAATTGTTGTCGTCTGCTCTGAATTCCTTGACCCAATTTTCTCATATATAGTCTTTTGCAATCCTTAATTTCTCATATCTTCCACAACTAATTCTTTTCTAAACTCATTAAATTTTCACTTTGCTTGATCATACCTCCGAAAAAATCTTCCAAGACTTCAAAAAATACAAAGTATGCAAAATACATGAGCATGCCTTAAATTTAATAATCATGCAACAAAGATAGACATATGAATCCGGATTAGTAAACATCACGATCTTAATAGAGTTATCAAAACCTAATTTTATTTTCAATGACAAAGAATTGAATTGATATGTAAAGTTAACCAATAACCCATATTATCATATATAATTAATAATTTTTTTCCAATATAAAATAAAAAATAAAATAAACATCCGTAAATACTAACACCTTAAACAAGTGCCTAATTTTCATGAGTCCTATGATATCATGCCTTTCAAAAAGGATGACCCACCCAGGGTACCATTTAGGTCTAGAACTCTTTCTTAAAGGTGATGTAATGTGCACACTCTTAATACATTATTGAAAAGTTCATGGGATCCATTTTGGGGTTTGTGTCCCTTTTCCATGTCCTTCTTGTTTGAGGATTTTTTTCTCATGGATTTCTCTTGTTTAAGGAATTTCTTGGAATAGTTTTGCTTTACTTGCAATGTAGACAATTATTTAATCCAAAATCAGCCATACACTTTCAAAAGTCGGCAGTGAAGGGTGGGGCATCATGAGGAACCTATATAAAACAACATTAATTTGAACTTCAATAAAGTTATTTGAGTCCAATGATAACAAAAAGTTGTCCTACCTAATGTTATCACTTTATCTTTAGATTTCATTAATCAATTGGAGCACGCCGCCCACAATCATAAACCTATCTTTTTTATAAGCTCTTATTGGATACAATTTACGAGGATAAATATATTAAAACTCAAATACAAAATCTTTTTCAAAGAAAATTTCTAACCACGAGTTTCATGCAAAACTTCATTTACACAATTTGCATTAATTTATTGTACGTGGAACCATGAAGTTTTCGATCAAAAAGATATATCGTTATTAAATATTTATACTTTAGAGTTACGCACTAAAGTGGAAAATGATTGAATTTGATAGCGACCTTTTTCTTCATGAATTTTAGTAATGAGAATTTATCAAATCAAGCTTGGCTCTCAAGTAACGAGAGGAAAAATTCATGGTAAAGGAAATAAACATGAAGGTTAGGATATAGTTTTCACATGGTTAATGAGAAGCAATTTGGAGATATTTTACTTTAATATTTTAAAATATTTTTTTATATTATTATTATGGGTAAATTGATTGGAATTGTGAACTAAAAAATGTTTTCCTCAGAGTTGAGAATTGGATCTAGGACACAAATAAGGGGTTTAATTCCTAGAAATCTCAAAACCAATACAAGTTATCACTAATAATCATGGAAACAACGTAAACAAGCCCAAGAAAACAACTGCTATTAAAACAAGATGCCAAAATCAAATAATCCACAAAACTTGTAAGAAGAAGAATATAAAATCTATTCATCTAACTAATATAAAAAAAATGTAGGAAACCTTCAATATAAGGACAACAAATGTTGGAGTGTTCATATTTTTTTGAATGTTTAATATAATAGAGAGCATAGTTTGGTCACTTCATTTGAGTAAAGTGTTGAGCGGAACGGAGGTTAGGTGTTAGAATCTCCTATATCCTTAAATATTCTTTTTATTAAACATTATTTTTCACAAGATTTTTTTGGAGATATGCTTTAAGGGGATACTTTGGAATTTTCATTTTTTGAAAATTCTAGAGGGGTCAATATTTTTGGAGCATAATGTTAAAAGGGGGCAATTTTAAAATAGGGGGAATATGTTTATCTCGCTTTATTTTATAAAGAGAACATATTGCAACTTTGTAAGGGAAGCCCTTTTTGTAAAAGGGACATTTTTTCATGGGGGAGGAAAATTTGTGTGGGCCCTTTAATATTTGAAAGACCTATTTTTTAATCAGTAATAATTACGTCGAAGGCGTTTCTCTATTGGAATGAGCCCGACTGCTTCATACGGATGATAGGAAATCAACGATGCAGGGAGGATGCAGGACATGCGTTGAAATCCATCGCTTATGCGTGCCGCTGCAGACTGGCGTGTACCTCGAGAATGGTACTGCAAAGGTTACAATACATGTGACCTGGGTGCTCATAAGAAAAATAAATATAACTAGACATTACACTCGAATGAAGTGCCTCTTAATCCTCGATCTTCTTCTTCTTCTTCTGCATACAACAAGGAAAACAACAACAGGCAAAAGTTTCCTCTCAGAGACCATTGAACTCGCTAAAAATATAGATACAAAGCCCTCACAATTGTATAATGAAACTTCTCTATATTTACCTCCAAATGAAATAATCGAAACGCCCTCCTCCTTTCCTCTTACATTCACCTCATTGTGGACACGTCTCTGCCTAAGGAAAAAACATGAAACTTCTTGGCGTTTATATTGGGCAACTCCTCAAGCAAGTGAGAAGCAATGCCTACTGTATAAAAAAAGGTTGCCCTGGCCTCAGATTTATCATTCAGCGTTTGGTTAAATTTGTGTCAAGAAATCCAGGAAAAAGAGTTTGGTGAGAAATGGAGTGGAAGTGTGAGACGGTTGAGAGGTGAGAGATATTAGAGGCAGATGTAGAAGTTGGGAAAGATGTCGGAAAAGCCTAAACCGTGGAGTTCAGAGAAAAGTCAGCTTAGCGGCAAAGGAACTGTTACAGATTCCTTGACCTTGATCACTCATTCGTTGATCTTCATGATTTTCCCAGGCCTGTAACCTCTAGATTGAATAAAATTTCTTTTTTAGGAAATAAGAGGGAATACAATATTACCGGAATGAATGAATGAAAGACCAAAACAATATGACCTTTGTTTTTACCACTAATATGTTGCCTCATCAATTTTCTTCCAAAACCTACACATTCAACCAAAGGACAAGTGGTCCACACCTATCAACCTCTCAAAGAATTGTGGAAAAGGCATGATTAATTAATAAAATATTATTAACTTTAGTAGGTAACACCTAATTTTAATGTGGGCTCCATAACCAATTGTATACTGAAGCAAAAGCATGTTTTTTTGTTTCTAGTTTTTTATTTTTTAAAATTTCAATTTATTTTGGGTTAAATTTCGAAAAGAAAATATTGATCATTGTAATTAAAAAAATATAGTGTAACTTATCACGGCGGTGCTAGAAAATGTATTGGCATATTCAAATTTTGAGGAGATATCTTATATAATAAAATATATTAATGTTATGTACATTTATTTTTACTTACGATGTTTGTTAATGGAAAAGTTGGTATCTTGTTTTGATAAAAGAAGATATATCCTAATTTTATAGAAGAGGTATCCATTGCTCCACTTCTTCCCTAAAACAAATGACATTTTTTAGATATAGTCGACCCAGAAAATCTTGGAATCTAATAAGAAGTTCAAGTGAATGGTGTCGTTTGTATGTCCATGTTGTGCTCATTCAATCGCTTCCACTGCTATGCACCTAGGGAAAGGATGTTATGATGTATATGTATTGATGGAGATGCCGACATGTGGCACACATCCCCTTATCTTATTATATCATTCATTTATGATTTGTTATGCTTAGGAGGTCGGCCTTACTATTGGCCATAAGTTAGAATGGTATATATAGGGGTAAGAAGGTTGTAGTTAATCATCATATTGAGTATTGGAGTGTTATTGTATGGTTTGGAGGTTACCCCCTCGAAGTGGTATTGGAGGTTGCCCCCTCGAAGTGGCAAAGCTATTATATGAGCATATTGTCATCATTTATCTATATTTTGGTGTTCTCTCATGTTTTTATGCTGTATATGTTCTGATTTATACAAGTAATATCCTTACAAGTGGTATCAGAGCAACGATTTCGGCCAAAATTAGGGGAAAAACCCTAATTTTTTGTTTCAAATATATCTTGAAGAGGGTATCAAAAATTTTCCCAATGTTTGCATAATAATTTGGAAACACTCAAAATCAGAATATCTGAAAATTTCAGCTCTATTGGATCTTTTTTGCTGATGTTATTGGTGTTTTAGGTTTTTTCATAAATTCGCTTTTCAGGAAGCAAATTGTGGTATTTTTTTATCAAAATTTATATTTTCGGAAAGCTCTTGAAATTTCAGTTAAGGTTTGTTCTTTGTGTTTTTATCAATCTGCCGAAATATTTTCAGAATTCCTAAACCCTAATCATGATCATGGGGATAACAAATTTTTATGGAAATGGTGAGATGGATGCCAAAGAATGATGGATAAAATTTAAGAATATATATTTCTCATATTTCATGACAAGGAATATGTTTTCACATTATCTTGGTGGTCCTGCATGGATTTGGTTTTCTGAGTTAAAAAATGGCAGGAAGGATTGGTCTTGGGAGGAAATGGAACAACTTTTTATGGATAGATGGGACCACAAAGAGGAAGAAGAGTCAAAGGAAGATGATGGTGAAGAATATATTGAAGAATCAAGAGAGAAAGAAGATGAAGAGGAAGGTGAAGAATATTCAAGGGAAGATGATGGTGCAACATATATTGAAGAATTAAATGCAGAAGAAGTTGAAGAAGACTATGAAGAAGAGGAAGAAAAACAAGATATTGATGCAGAAGAAGATATTATAGCTCCCAAGAAGGAAGATACCATATTTCAGTTTCATGGATGCATTCAAAGGAATAAGATAATTGTTTCCATAAACCCTAACAGCAAGTATAACTTCATCAACAAGGATATGGCTCAACATCTACATATTCAAGAAAGTAATATCAAAGAAGCTCAAGTGAATGGTAAGAAAATTCAAGTTTTTGAAGATTTAAAACTTACTATGGACAAATATACTTTACATTCAGATTTTTTTGCCTTATATATGGATGGTTTGGATATTGTTCTTGGGTATCCTTGGTTAGAGACATTGGGGACAATTAAAATTAATATGAAAAATAAGTTTATGAATATTTGGTACAAAAAGAAGAAGGTCACTTTACAAGATATCAGGCTTAATGGAAATCAAAGAAAAGTCAATATAGACCATGAGGATGATTTAGAATATGGAGAAGAAGGTAATAATTATGATTCAAAAGAGGAGCATGAAGAAAAAGAAGGAAATGATGATTCATCTACTCAAGAGAAAAAGAAAATATCAAATGCAAAGGTGGAAGAAGAAAAGAAAGTTCAGAAATAGGTTGATAAGGTTGAGGATACTACAACTGCAACATATGGAAATCCACGTCAACATGAGAGAAAAAAATCATGGAGATATCCCAGGGTACATCATATTTCCAACCAATATAGATATACAGGTAATTGGAGGAATAATCACTTTATTTATATAGGGGATAAATGGAGCAACAATTATGAAGCATGGAATCCTTATTATGGTTATACATGGAATCCTTATTATGGTTATGCATTGAATCCTTACGTTGGTTATGCATGGAATCTAAGGATGATAAACTATGGTCACGAATGGAATTAGAGTAGCGCAACAAAATATGGATATTAGTTCAGATATGCATCATCTACCAGGATCACACATGTATGGATGATCGATCATGGCGCAAAGTGTGTAAAATTTTACAACACACTCATTACATGGTTTCTTCTTATGTTTCAGGGACGAAACATGTCAAGGAGGGAAGGAATGCTATGCACCTAGGGAAATGATGTTATGATGTATATGTATTGATGGAGATGCCGACATGTGGCACACATCCCCTTATCTTATTATATCATTCATTTATAATTTATTCTGCTTAGGAGGTCGGCCTCAGTATTGGCCATAGGTTATAATGGTATATATAGAGGTTAGAAAACAAAGGCTCGCGGGGAAAGGAGTTGAACATCGTGGTTGTATGAATCGATTTCTGCTTCAATAATTCACTTTAATGGGATGCAATAATATATGACCATATACATTTTTAGGTATTGCCTCTGTGAGGAATATCATTTTATATATCTAGTGATTTCTTTCCACCCATCGGATACAACAAATGACACGAGCCAAACAAACTCAATTAAATAGCCGATACGTTGTACATGTCGCATATACTTGGCATGAAATCTACCAAGAAAGGAAATTTCACAAGTTTTAGCAACTTGCGTAATCATTGACCTCTTGCCAATTGATCTTGAGTGCCTTTACCAAGGTCAGAAGCAAATTGTGCAAAGACTTCTAACTCTGCAAGTTGAGCTAACTCTAGTTTTAAGTTTCCAGCTACTTATTTCATAGCTTTGTGTACAACGATCATGGACCGTCTAGTCAAGGATCGACGAACCACTTTGAACCAATCTTGGCCAATGGGAAACTCCCAGGGAAGAGAGATAAAATTATGGGGAATATTTTATTCAATTATTGATGATATTTTTATTATTTATCTGGAGCGCCCGAAATGGTGAAAAATCTCTGAAATTTTTCCATGATAATGCTCATGCGTTGAAAGAGACAAAACCCAATTAGTGAAGATGTATAATAGGCATCATATATATTATGTTGACGCTGAAGGCATGTTTTACAGACAAAATATATATGAACCACACACACATTGCTCTAACATATGTGAGTCTGCGCCAATATTATTATTTTATTTTCATGTCTTTTTCAACTGTCCTAGTGGCAGCTGACCAAACCACTGCAATGACTAAGTCCATGTCTTGCAAATATCCATTCTTGCAGGCATGGCAGTCGGAAGTCCTCTACTATAAGACCTGAACAACCCCCGTTAGTCGAGCATTGCCAACTTGGCCAAACATATATCATCATGACCTCACCATTAAATTGGATCGTTAATTGATTTACCAAACTGACAAAAAAGTTATGGGCGTTGATTCTCAATTTTTTATTTCAGCCTTTGTATTCATTTCTCCACCTTATCTAACAAATTAAACATTGTCCAATAAAAAACCTTAATGTTGTAAAAAAGTTAAATAAAAAAATAACAAATCTCGATTGGCCGATAAAATTTTCTTATTACTCATATGTCCATCTTTTCGAGGAACACAATTAAATCAAGTATTTAATTTATATCTTTTTATTTCTATCTTTCCATTCATGTCTATATGTCTTATCTACTAAATTAAACGACGTTCTATCGATGACCTTAAAGCCGTAAAAAAATACAACAAAAATCATTTGGTAGATAAAATCTACTTGTGGCTCATGTGACCGACCATTGGAGGGGTTCAATCATTTATGCTTATTTGTGCACCCCATGTTTCCCTACAACTAATCATGCTTAAAATTAAGAAGGGGGCCTTCAAAGTGCTATAAGAAGAAAATAATGTGGATGGGTTTCGAACCTTTAACCTATTGAAGTTTTTATTTTTATTTTGATTTTGATACCTTTAAGCTCATATTGCACTCATGAAAATAATGCAAGTGAGATTAAGACGATAAAGTGGACCACCAACAATAAATATTTCTTCGGTACGAACACTCCGAGATGTGGTATAGGTGTACATCATGCATGTATTTTATTCCCACCTTTTTATTTCCAACATTCAAATCATGTGTTTGTTCTATCTAAAAAATTAAACTCTAAATCAAAAAACTTGATGCCACATAATTAAAATAAAATAATAGCAAAAATTGTTTTTTATGTCAATAGTTGTGATGTCACCATTAGATAACCCTTAGCACACGTTGAGACTAGTTGTCTTTCTTGCCAATCAAAGATTAGATAGAACCCATGCATGAAGGACATATGATCCATTTTTTCCCTAGCCACAAACAAGGAACATGGTATGTTGTATTCATGAGGTTGGGTTTCAAACCTAAAACCTATTGGATTTTTCCCATTTTTTATTTTGACCCCTTTAAGAACAAATTGGACTCTCATGGAAAATGCAAGCAAGATGGAGATGATAATTTGGATCGCGGTAAAAAAAGCAAATCCCATTTTATGTTGATCATTATTGATGGAAATCTCTAGAAAAACTATTGGCGAGGGACACCATGAACATTTCCCTGATAGCTAGAGAGATTCCCTGATCAGAAATGTGAAATAAATTGCTACCCTTGGATGTCAGGTCAATTACACATATCCCTACCTGTAAAGTGTCCCGCGATATCAGCTGCCGAATTCACTTTACACTTAAGTGTGTTCTAAGTACCATAAAAAATTACTGATTTCACAACCAACTATTGACATTAGTTGTATTGAACGACCACTCCTTCCTTCTAATATATCTCCAAAAATAATTTCCTTGATATCTTGAACACTGCAACCCTTTTCTCCTTATAATTATTGACAAATAATAGCATGTGGTTGTAGGAAAGAAAAGTTTGGCATTGGTCCCCCTCAACGATTTCACCATCCTTTGACTTCGCATCCCTCTACCCCTTCTTTTTCGACTCTCTTCCTCTTTCGTTATTCCAATCCCTCGACTTTCACTTCCTCGACGCATACCCTTCGGCGTTTCCATCGTACATTTCACATACGATTGCTAGTTTTAATGGAACTTTTATCACTCTCGGGTGTTGAAGACCATAGGTTGAGGTTTGGTACAACAAGTGGTCAAACCACCTCATAGGAAAAAAATCTTTCTTTTCATGCTTGTTTCGTCCTATACTAACACGCTTTTACTCCTTTCTTGATTGCATCTTTTGCTCTCTGTCATGGCTTCTTGCCCTGAATTTTTTACCCTCCAATTTGAACATGAGATTATTTTCTCCAAAATCTATATGGTCAAATTTGTGGAAGAGAACATAAAAACTCAAAAAGAGGAATCTCTTCCTCACTCCATCCTGTAAGATAAGAAATATCACATTCACTGCATACAATGAAAAAATGTGATCCTATAACATATATATCCTAATGTGAACTTATAAAACCCTTCTCTTAATCTACCTACTACTTCCACAACTAGTGGCCATGTTTTAATATTACTTGATCCAACCTCGTACACTAGATGCTTTTACTGCAACTTTTACTACTGAGCTTGTTGCACATGTTGTTATTGAGTATGTGCCTGTTGGACATTCTCCTAGTCCCACTTTTGTTTCTCTTGTTTATTTGTGTGACTCCTTTGAGAATAACATTATTAATTTTGGTTCTCACACGCTTAGTTAATTGAATTATCTTAGTGGAGGTGTTAACAAACATCTTCAAAACATTATTGCTCCCCTCTATCCTATTAATTGTACTTTGTGCCACGACATTGGTTATAAAGCATGTAATACACATTCTATGGGATCACTTTCTGACATGGATCCTATTTTTATTTTCTCGACTCTTCGTGAGGATCATGAACTACAAATGATTTTTAATACACCTTCACTCACACTTGATAAACCTAAGATTTAAATTTGTCATACATGATCAACGTGACACACATTTTGATGTTTGTTTGCATACTCCAATTTTGCACTTTACAGAAAATCATGTGAGGTCATCTTCCTCTGCCATGCATTTTCATTTTGTGATGGATTTCTAATCACTTGTGGTGATAATCTAATCAGTCATTGGTAGGGAACTACAAGCATGGATAATCCACTATTCAACTTCTTGATTCACTCACCATTCCTTGTACATTGTAATGCTCCTTGTTGATCTATTTTCTTTGGTATTTTTTTGAAAAAAAATCCTATTTCAGATGTTGTCCTTTAGAGATTGACAATATTTTTGAGTTTCTATGGTGTCACTCGGTGATGTTATTATGTATGGGACAATTTTATAGTCACATCGAGTCTACAGAGCCATGACAATTTTCATTTGTTTGTGCTCCATTTTGAGAATTTTCCTCTCCTTCAATTGCATGAATTTCCCATCACCACCAAGGCCATCTTATTGAGGGGCACATTTCATCTGTATGTTAGACTCTTTTTAGGCATGTTGTTAGTATTTTTTGTAGTATAAGTCTAGTAAATCCTAGTGTCAGTTTGTCAGTTTTCAAGTAGTTGGGTTTTTCCACTCATATAAATTTATAACATCACTCCATCCATTCAACAATATGGGGGGTGTGAGGTTGATCCTTCTTTTGGATTTCATTGCCTTGCCTTAGTAATTTCTCTTGGTTTATAGCACACTACATTTAGCAGTAGAACAAATTAAGTTTGGTGATTAAATACACTATCGACGCCAATTATTGTATTCTCCTTCAATTAGTATTTGAGCTTTACCTCCTTATGAAGTGTATCTATTCTATTGTATTACATTGTCAATTGCATGACTTTTGTGATCAAGCGATGGATATAGATTAATGTGCAAAAAAACATCTTTAACATTATTTTTTTTGCACTATTAAAGGGTTAAGCTTTAATTAGGAGTTTGTTTGATTATTATTGGGGCTAAAAATATTTGTTCGCAAACAATTTGTTTAGTGCATGAATTTTGTTTATTCTCGTTTATTTAAGGAGATCAAAACTATATCTTGGTGATTGGTAATCTTCATCTCAGGCCTACTTATAAGCACTCTCTCTTTGTACTATGTATCTAGAATTCGTAAATATGAGATGGAGACATTTTTTTCCTATTGTGTGTTTACATAACTTGTTGTGTCTCTATCATGACTAAGGCTATGAAACTACTTATTTACTGAAGAAGACTATGATTTAATATTTTTGGTCACTCTTATAACAAACTACCCATTTACAAATGTGAAGTAACATCGAATGTTGACCCACAAGGGAATGAAACTCCAAAAGTAATACAACCTAAAGAAACTAACTATGAGAAATAACTATGTTGCGCCTAACTTTCTACCCTTTAATGTTAATTCCATGTACATGATCCTATATTTTCATTTCTTTTTGTGAATCGATGTAATGTCTTATGTTGACATATCACACTAGGCACAACCTAGTGCGTTCACCTGAGGTGCAAGAGTATTTAAGTTCCCTTCAGTTTTTTCTATGTCATAATGTTTGTTTAAAGTGTCTTACACTTGCTCGAGTTTATAATCGACCGTCATGTATCTAATTATATTAATATGTGAAAACATATATAATCATCATTAGAATATTCTTTCAAACAAAAAATTGCATCATAACCATTTGATCCCTATATTCATTAAACTATAAGGTTACAACATAATAATTACAACCAATCAATAATGACTAACCCCTTTTATTGGAATATACATCCAAATCAAGAATTTTGAAACCTCTCCACTCTATAAGAAAAATACCCACTATACTAATCCCTTAAGGGGTATATATACAATCATGGTCTTTCCCTTCACCAATTTAACAATAAGTTACATTGGCCCTTACGCCTAGTTTATAAAGAGTTAACTAATAGATAACTAGGAAATGAGCATTTTAGATGGCATCATTCCTTTTCCTTGGGATTTATGTGGTGGCCTTAGCTTTTTAAATACCTCACTCCACTAGTGAATCACGCTTGCCTTGCTTTCACTCACAACCAATTCTTTCTTCACATGTAAGAGATCCATAACAGGTAGTTAACTCTCTCTTTCTTTTTCTTGACTGGTTCTTCTCATAAAATATTGTGCAAGGACCCTAACAATGTGTCGATGTATCTTTACATGTGAGAATATAGGAGTTCTTGCAAAATCCCCGTGTTCTAAATTTTGTCTTCTCTTGTAACCTCTGTGTGCATGGATTGGAGTCCCTTAGTGATAATGAAGATGCATTCCATTCCAAAAACTTGTCTATCACAAAAGGTGCATGTGTCAGTATAAAGTGAATTATGCACTAAAGAAAATAATACTTATTCAAAACTGCTATTGTTTTGACAAACTTGGGGCTCAACAGGTCAAATTTCTCCCTCTTCAGGATAGAAGGTCCTCCATCATCCATTGAACTCCATCCTTCTCTAGATCCTCCATTTTTGATCAATATATCACTCCCCAATCTTCATCCTTTGTGTTTAGCATGAGATCCAAAATTCACCTTGGACATAACATTTATAAAGTTAGGCATGAAATATTCAAGGATTATTCTTCAAGCCTTTATCCAAATATATTATATTATCAAAAATATTTCTACTTTGAACTATAAAAAACATTTGAAACATTTGTCAATAACAAAAAACCTTCCACCGACATTTTTATGATATTAATGCATATTTAATGCTTTGTGAGGTACATTGGAGTGAAGCTTATCTACATTCAATTTGAAGAATATGTAGATTTAAACCATTTAACTTTCTCCACCAATCACATTTTTTTATATTTATCACTTTTTAATATGGATTTTGTGATTTGTGGAGAGAGGCGGGAGAGAGTGAACACCAACACTTTGGTTTTTTTTTTGTTACATCCAACGTATAATAGTTATTCGTAGCTTGCGATGCCTATCATATTTTATCATAAGAACTATAATGTGATGGAGTGAAGGAGTAGGGGATCATACATTGTTGATCAAGTGACATAGACATGTTTTTATATTTGTAGCCTATAATGGCTTAAAGGTCTGAAGGGGCAAGAAAACATAAAAATAACTCTCTAAATTATCTTATTTTTCTTATATAAGAGATTTTTTCCAATATCTCAAGTCATATGTAAAGTATTTCTCCCTAAAGCCCCTATTTAATGAATTTATGCAATTTTTTTCCTATGATACCATGTGGCCTATGGAGAGTGCACACTATAGATACAATGTAGTAGATGACCGAGTATATGAGTTGTTGGATAGTTGTTTCTAGGGGTGAGAACCTATAGATTGTAATTCTAGAAATAATGGCGGTGTGTAACTGCAATGGGAGCATCATTCATGAGAGTTCTTATTAAAATGACACAAAGTATCAAAGAAAGAGTCTCCTTATTCTAGAGTGTGGGAATTCCTCTCTAGAGATCATATTTTCCCTTTGCAATCACAATTCTCAACCCTCCATGGTCATGCACGATACTGTAAGTATATCATGTTCTTCATGTGTAAAGTGTAATCATGCACCTAGAGATTTAATGGATATCTCAATGTGGTATGGTAGGTGCATGTGTTACTAGGAGAAATATTTGGTAGATTGACATTTGGAGTAACACCTTGTTGGTGAAAACATCATCTTTTTTATTTTAAGTTTAGTTAGGATGGTATAATTTACTTTATCCTCTCCTTTACATAATACATCTTAAGGGTGGATGTTAGTGTATTTAATTTTAATATACTAAATTGTATGATTTTTAAAATGCACTTGTAATATTATTTATAATTTAATACGTGTACAATTCATCCATTGGTGCACAGTTATACTTAACTATAAACGGAGAAGAGTATCAAACCAATTATTGACTTGATTATTTGCTATTATTAATAGTCTATTCTAGATCTTGCTTTGCACATAATGACTCTCTAAACCCTAACCCTAGCCTCCTCGCTTTTCTTTATAAGGGTATAAAGCTAGTGTGTGTGGTATTCATTACGGAAGAGAAATTCATTGTAATACTCCTTTGAAAAGGGCCAATATCTCTCCCTCACATATGAGATTAATGTTACGATAGTTATTCTACCTTGATCATATTTGTGCTTATATTACTTTTATGTTTCATAGGAATGCACATGCTATTTTGGATGGAAGCCTTAAGGCTATTGCAAAAATCATGGAACACACCTAAAATTTTTAGTGTGAAAGCTCTAAATAAGAAAATAATGGTTCTTGGGTTGCTAACAGGTGTCCTTCACACAAGGAGTTTGTTCAAGGTGTGTAATTGGAAAACAACACATGGATTCATTTCCAAAAGGAAAAGATTGGAGAGCCACTAAAAAAAAATAGTTGGTTCAAAATGACCTCATGCCATTTCCCTATGTTTCTTTTGAAAGCATAAATAATTGCTTACCTTCATTGCTTCTTTTTCTTGTAGAACTTGGATTAACGTTCTAAAAAATAAAAGTGAATTATTTGAGCACTTCAAAATATTCAAATCTTTTGTTGAGAATTTATCTAAGGGAAAATTAAAGCACCTTAAAACTGATAATGAACGAGAGTATGCTAATAACTAGATCGTTACCTATTGTGACTAAAAAGGAATTTAAATTCAAAACTCCATTCCCTACACCCCCAATAAAATGGTGTAATTGATCTTTTAATATGTTGGTAGTACTTATACTTTGACATATACGTGTTTATATTGCTTTAATGTTTCACATGTATCCACATGCATGTGGGTTTTTGTCTCAAGGTTATCAAAAAGATCCTAGAACCCATTCCATAATTTGAACTTGGTATCAGATCCTAGGATAATTCTATCTTAGTATAAGAGATTATTTCTTGGT
This sequence comes from Taxus chinensis, assembly GCA_019776745.2. Classification (NCBI taxonomy): domain Eukaryota; kingdom Viridiplantae; phylum Streptophyta; class Pinopsida; order Cupressales; family Taxaceae; genus Taxus; species Taxus chinensis. Next base: position 142,715,051 of record CM034153.1, read on the forward strand.
ATCTTGAAGAAATTTTCTTTTAAAAATAACAACAATTGGGATTTAGTTCCACTTCCAAAAGGAGGAAAAATAGTGAGGTGTAAGTGGGTGTATTAAGGTAATCAAATTTATCATAGTTTTCCACTGGTTTTTTTCTATTACTATATACATCTAGTGCTCTACTGCAATTAGCCAATCTTATGGTCTTGCTTTGCCCTTTGTGGGATTCGGGTTGATAAGAAATTGGTAAGTGGTGGGTTAATTAAGGCTTATATATGTGTATGTTTTTAGGTCTCCACTATGTAGAAACATATTTTGGCGGGTTAAAACCTCAGGAGATATCATTTTAAAAAAAGAAGTTATTAGTTTTACACGAGTCATGGTGTGAGGGGAACTTCCCTAATACTCAATCCATTAGATAATATTGTGTATAAATATTAATTTCCACGTATCCCATGGTATATAGGAGAGGGATTGAATTTCATATTTACCTTCTTCATCATGAATTTTACATATTAGCACTTGCACTAAAGGGGGATGTAATGGTTATGCCGATAACAAATTGTGCGGGGGATTTCCATCGCAATGATTTTAATCATGACTCAAAATAGTTAGGTTGTAGTGGTTATGGGAATTCAATGAAATGAGTTTTCTAATATATATGTATTTGGCCTGTGTAAATCCATATATTAAAAATGTTACCATCATTCTATTAACATGTTCCAAGACAAAATAAATATGAAAAGAATACGCTAAAGGTCCTTTAGAAGTTGATTAAACATCTTAAATTTTGAATAGAAGACACTGTGAGACAGGAGTAAATCGCACAACAAAATCACAATGATAATATTCAATTGACTAACCATGTACGGGATATACAAATATATAGGAATATGCATTCCTTAAAACAAGGATGTTGTTCAATGACACTCCCACAAATCTCTCCCTCAATTCCTATATACTTAATATGGTTTATAACAATATTACATTGATTTAATACATTTGTTACTCACGTAACAAACATATATATGCATACCCACAAATGTTCACAATAAATAATACATTTCATAACATTCCCCCCTTAGTGTGAACATGAGAGAAAAACACCATCTTAAACCAAGAATCGTAATGCCTGTGCATACTTTTAGGTCTGCATACTACTGGCTCTGGATCTTGCAACATTGGATCTTGCTGAACTACATGATCCAATCCACTGTTCAACCTATTAGATGAACTCCATACCGGATTGATCACACGTTCTACTGATTCACCTACATACGCAAACTCAATAGTTCCTGCTTTCACTTCCAGTGAACGCTAGATTTCACTGGGCGATCGATGTTAGAAGTACGACATTCGAAGAATCTCTGCATGTCAGAGGATCACTCCAGTTCAGCTGCCCTCCTATACAACTGTTTTCAGGTTCCAAACATGCACATACTCCTCTACTTCACATCTTTGAACAAGGAAGCTCGTATAGGACATTCTTATTTCAGCACACGCCACTCAAAGCAAACAACTGAAATAGTCTACTAAAATAATGCCCACCAAAGCTATAAGCTGACCTCATCGTTGGTGACTGACGAACTCGAGGACGCTGATCACCCTCCATGCATCCGTTGCCTTCCGATCCTCCAGTTGATGTGTTGCTAACTCAGTTTGAATGCAAACACGAAACACATTTGTTTCCACATTGAGATTTATTCTTTTTCTTCCTTCCCACAATGTGAAACACTAATATTTTTCGGACGTCGGTGGTAACATCGAAAATGCCGTCCGTTGGAAGCAATTTTTTTTAATTTTTACAACGAAATTGATGACACAACTTTTACATCTAGGCACTAATATTTATTTTTAACTCTTTTAAAAAGGACACAACAAATGACTGCAACTTTGACGACTCGAGAAAATTTTATTTATTTTTCTTTTACTCTATAACAAAATGATACTTGACAGTTAGACAACATAATAATAACAATGACTTTAAATTTTTCAACAGTACAAGTAACCATATTTAATGAAATTTTGACACTTTGACCACACTACATTGACACCACCAATATTAAGTACATAACATATTAGGTAACACTTTTAACATTTGACTACAGTTTAAACTCTATAGCATAAGACTATATCGAGTTTTTTTTTTTTGACATTAATAAAAACTCTAATATCAATCACACACCAACTGCCAATGACACAACTATGTAAGACTTCACAAATGAAATAATTATAAACAACTCAACAACATAATTACTAAATAATGTCATAACCTGAACACTCTTAAAGAGTATAAACATTAAGGAACTAAAGACCACCGTCCACTTACTAAACTCCAACTTTGACTTGTAATGTCCACGTGATCCATTTGAGAGTTGGTAACATATGAATGCTCCACTTTCTGAATGTTAGATCTGAAACACATGCAGCGCTTGGTGTATATGTAGATTTCACAACTGCATCCCAAACCGCCACTTCACATCTATAGGCAAGTGATACTCGACGTACTTTGAAAATTGTCGTGCGCTTGGAGGATCTACAATAGTTCTGCACAAACCAATGGTATGGAACTATCCAGTGGATCCAATCGCACCCCCGAAGGACACGTCTCTGCATTTGCCACGTTGATAGTATAAACATCAACGCAACTGAAAACGAATATCTCTTGGACTATCGATCCACAGGCTCTTAAGAAAGATCTGAATTCTGACAGGAGTCGCCACAGTTTGCATTATTTGAGCAGATGATCCAAATACATACGTTTGAGCATGATGAATTCCAAAATACATAGCGCAGGCCTTTCGGAGAGCTTGGAGATTTAAAAAGCCGATGTAGCTTCGCACGAACTGCCGACGTTCTGAATGCAATTGTAGCTTCAATTCATAGGGAGATGACATCTTAAGACTAATCCAATGAAGAATAATGCTCTTGCAAGGAAACGACAGCGTGGATATTTCTGCAATTCTTCAACGCCAGCAGATCTCGACTGTCATATACTCTACCTACTAGATGCATATGTTCATTAATCAGGGACGAACAAAGAAACTATTAGATTGCCCCTCGATGATTATTCTTTGCTTATTTCCACTCCACAAACATGCCGAGGATGCACAGACTCTGCTATTAGATGTGAGGCAGAAGTAATTGGTACAACAAAATCACAGTGATAATATTCAATTGATGAACCATGTAGGACATATACAAATATATAGGAATGTGCATTCCTAAAAACAAGGAGGTTGTTCAATGACGCTCCCACAAATCTCTCCCTCAATTCCTACCTATATACCTAATTACGCCGAAGGCGTTCCCCCTATGGGAAAGGCTCTTGCGGACGTTTCTCCAACTATGTTAAAATTGACAGTTTGACAGGGGTTTTGACAGGCAGTCGCTTTTGGTGATTTTAGATCTTAGGCTTCAGAGCAAATAGAATAAAATTATGTAGCAATTTATTTCTAAACTACAGAGGTTTTTCTGTCGTTGAAGGTCCAATCCGCACTCCAGAAATGTCCGAACATGTGAAGGGTTGGAGATTCGGTGATTTGGCACTCAGGTCACTGAATCCTTGATGAAAGAAGACCCTAGGTTTGAGTCTGACAGATCCATGTATGTCAGAAATGTCAATCCTTATTCTGGCAAAGCACAAATCTCTAAGGGAACATGTGATAGAACACACATGCCCCAGCACCAATGGAAAGGGTCTTCACTTGTTCCTTCTACTGTGCAAGTGGATACAGGTCTCAGGTATGGAATTTTCCAGATTTTGGGGGACAAGTGGCTTCATATTATCGAGAACAGTGTGATACATCCGTGAAATATAAGGTAAGAAAAACTCAACAAAATAGGTCGTTAGGTTAAAAGGTTGAGTGTGAGTTGAAAGCAATGATAACATCTGCATTTTTAATGGTTTTTAAGTGAAGCGAGGTGGTCTGCATAAAATACTGCCTGGATTCACCCAGCTCTGACCTAAAAGACCAGAAAAATCCGGAAGGTGCCCAGACCAAGATCCGTGCCTAAATTGTAATGGTCACCCATATTGCAGAACAATATGTTGTCGACAGATGCGTTTTATTTCTATCACTTCATCAGTGTTGGCATCCAAGAGTAAAATTGCTTATGCAAACTGCATTACGAGAAACCCAACCAGAACTTTCGCACCATTTCTTTTAACAATTTTTATTATCCATGAAACCGGGAAGTGGGGGAAGTGCTAGAGGATATTAATGAATAGATATTAAGAGAGTCAATGTTGCTGCTTTCTAATTATTTTTTGACAAAGAAAATATCTATGTTTCAACAAATGAGAAACAAATAAATGTGATGCAAAGGAAATGTAACAAGTAACACAATTGACAAAGGTTGTGAATAAGAAACAGGTTTCCGTATATGCATATAATTACTATTATATTTATTTAAAAAATTAAAAGTAAAATCATAGATCTAACCATATTTTAATTTCTTAATGTTAATACAGAAATGCACGTGTCCGTGGTATTCCTGTTTCTGTGCATTATAACACATGATGACTAACAGACCTCACATTTCTTGCTACAGGGGACTATGTATCTTATATTTCTGATCCTACTTTGCTAAGGGAAAACACTGAAGCACTAAGAGCCCTTACAGCAACATCAATTAGCTCACTGCCAGACTCAGACATCCCTCGGGCTACAAGCCACTGTCTAAGGGGCTCTATTCCATCAAAATTCACCCAGGAATAGCACCCAGCCCCATCCTGGGTTTAGTCTTGTTAAATTACCACTAGGCTACACACACTGGACTCATGATTTTAATCCTAATTTCCATTTTCATCATTTAATTATGACATTGCAACATCAAAAAATCATTCAATTATTTTTTACAATGCAGGATGATGCATCATTACCCACATAGAAAAACTTAAATTCTTACAACCTTTCTGGACCTTGTATTCAAAATTTTAAATTGCAAAATATTTAGTTGATTTTTGCCCCGGATATATAAATTTCATCTATAATTGACCATAACTATTGAAAATTTTGTTGCTTTCATACTTCTTTATTAAACCTTACGTGCTTCTTGTAACAAAAACCTTTTCAGTTTTCCATTTCTAGCCAGTTTTCCCCTTCTGGACACATAATAAACAAATGCAGGAAACATCACAGAACACGTATTTTCAGATGGTTTTAAAATCATTATTTTACTTTATGCCCATATGCATTACGTTAACATATCTTGGTTTTTTTTTCAGTGTTCCATATTTTTTGCTAAAGCTGATTCCCTATCTGAAATAATATCAAAGGTTTCATGAAAGACATCACCTCTGGAATTATAAGGCTAGCAATATAGTACCAAAAGGCTTTTGGAAAATTCCTGCAATCAGTTATGAAATTCATCATGATGACGGATCATGTAGTGTGATCCAAAACAACAATGAATTTCAAAATTGATTGTGGGTTTTCCCCAGAAGTTTTTGCTACTAATTATGGGACATGGAATCCTTAAAAAAACAGGAAGATAACATTTTCCTCACCAAACAAAATTTGTAATCCAAAACATCAATGAATTTCAAAATTGAATGAGGGTCTTTTCCAAGAAGGCTTTCACTACTAATTAAGGATTGTAGAAGCCTTAAAACTCTTTTTACGTGTTTCTCAATATACAAGTACTTCCACAACATATTGGTTTCTTAATAGAGTTTGAGCACATAATTTCAAACTTTTTGTCCAATCAAATGCTAATATTTAGTAAATGGTTAAGTTTAATATTTCAGACGAGACGATGGATAGAGAGTGAATAGTCAAACATGCGATGAAGTCTGGATTGCCGAAAGTTGTTCATGTGGCTATTATGGATGTGCCCCAACTACTATTTTTGTTTTTCATGGTAAATTGAATGGTTCTCTTTGGTGGAAGTTGTTCATGTGGTTATCAGGGATGTGGTCTTCCTACTTTTTTTTTTCATCATAAATCCAATGGTCCTCTTTTCAGATATTCAATGCATCAACCAAATATATGATCTCAACCATTAAAATCACAAAAATTGCTCCAAATAATAACAATTTTACCAAAAAATAAATCAAACTAATCACAATAAGTCACGTGGACATGAGTACTTCGTCCCCAAGAATTATTTGTTCACACCCCTCTCCCACATTGGTCATCTAATGTGCCATGTTATCTTAGTAAAAGGGTTTGTCAAATCCTCTAAGAGAAAAATAAAAAAGGGTTTGTCAAAGCCTCCAAGAGAGAATTCATATCTATGTCATCAATGATAACCTTCTCCATGGCATCGATAATGTTGAGATCAACATTGCATTCTTATTCCCAATAAAAAATCTTATCGGTAGCCAATCTGTCTTGGGGAGCCATCCTTGTGGCCTGTCCATTGATAAACCCAGAGAACTCACTCTCACCACAAGGGACCCAACCATAGTGAAGCAATGTGTGTATTGTGCCCCATGCCATGGCTCGCTAATTTGTTCATAGCTTTATCAAGACTATCGTACCTTGGTTTGTAGCTTTTAAAGAAGTAACAAGCTCCAATTATTTTCTTATCACATCATGAATAAATGAACATCAGTCAACTTTCTCACACACACTTCCATCTAGGGGGAATATTGTTTGAGTCCTTCATGTCACAAAAGCTTCTACTTTCGGGCCATATTTTAGTGGTGGTCAATGGCATATGCTTGAGGGATTTTCGTAGATCAAAACCCTAGGAAGGTCTTGGCCTTTCCATCATTCACTTGTAGGTGGCCAAATTATTGTATCGTTTCCGTTCGCTTCTCTATCCACAACATTTTGTGGATTTATTTGAGCCTCTAAGGCCTTGAAGTTGTCTTGATGACATCTCCAATTCATGTTGTTCCCCTTGTAAGAGTGTCATTTAAATAATAATTAGTGCAATCCTTTGCTTTGTTTTTTTTTTTTGTTATTATGACATAATGATGATAAGGCACAACTTGTGAAGTGCATCTTGACCATTTTTATTTCTCGTAAAACAATTATGGTATTGGTTGTCTCTATCACCCATTTTTCGCCCTCCTCCACTTTCAAGTCTGCCGCAGAAAGGCCACCTTGAATGGTCGAGGTTTCATAAAATTTTATGTCCACTCCTCTAAAATTATGTGTATATTATATTTTTCCCCAAGCAAATTATGCATGTTGTTTATTAACGGATAACACACTACATGTTTTTTATATTGAGTCTTTAGCAAACAACATACAACTTAAGAATTTGACACCATGCGAGAACAAAAAACATGTGGCAATTGGCATCTTGCTCTTCAAACTTATTAAATGAGCAGGCAATGACTTCCATCAAATGCATGGTCCATTAAGAGGTCCAAATTTTGTAGGTAGACAATTTAAAAACTTTTCCAATCTTTTTCTACAAAGAGAAATGAAATGAAATGGTCTTAATCACATCCAGAAGGTCGAGGGTTTATGGGACCACTGCAAATTCCAACTGCTTAAAGATTTTTGGGCTTAATGGTATTTTTTAGAATGTTTCCCCTCTTGTTGAATTGAGATAACATCTCCATTGACCCTTTTATTTCACTTTTCTCAAATAACTGTATCATGGAATCAACTCTTAGAATTTTCTCATACATGTTTATGATGTTTGTGTACCTTCAACATTCAAGGATGAAATGTGCCTCTATGTCAACTGCCCTTGTATTACATACAACACAAATCCTCTCTTCAAAGAACTAAAACCCCTTGAAGGCCATGCATTATCATCTTTTCAAGAGTCACTAAAACATATAAAATATGTTTTTATTGATGAAATGAGTTTCATTGGCCCAAAGTTGCTAAGAAAAATTGACATTAGGCTACACAAAGCTTTCCCACACTAAAAAACATTTGAATTTGGGAACAGATCAGTCATCCTCCTCAGTGACCTCAACTAATTACCACTGTTTTTGGATAGTCCTCTTTATGCAAGTAATTCCTATGGAGCCAGCCTTTGGAAGGGATTCCATTCTTCCATTATATTGGAAACAATATTTCGACAATAAATAATAGACAATGCACAAGTTTCATTTCATTCTGGAATTTACTACTCCACATATGATATTCAACTCCTCTTATTGAGGACTGAGAAATCTTAATGTCTCACACCGACTGACACGTAACTCAGCAGGAGCTCAACATTTTAAGGATGCACCACATTTGTTTGCAAAAAATGATCGCGTGGACTCCCACAACCTTCAGATGGTGAAGGCATTGAAGGTTCCAATCACCCAATCCATTGTTGAAAGTAACATGCGGGGTTGGACTAGGAGATCCAGATGATGATCAGTTGGAACACAAAGTTTTGTTGTGCAAACAAAGAAAAATCATGCTTATTGCAAATTTATGGCTTGACATAGGCCTCACAAATGGTGCTACAGGAACAATCATCGACATTGTCTATGATGCATCAATGCCACCACTAGCATTTCCTTTATTTGTTTTTCAAATTTGATAGATACAACAGCCTATGTTGGGATCTCTCCAAACTGTTACATATTCCCAAACCCCTTGTTTCAAGAGGGAATCAAAGACAATTGTCGATTAAAATGGCCCAGGGATTAAATATCCACATGTCCCAAGGGACTTAAATTGCATAGAGCAACTATCGACATTGGAACCACTGAAAGACAAGATTTGACACTCACAACTTTCTCCAGAGTTCCCTCACTTGCAATTCTGTGCATTTCATGTATTCATGTTAAGTTCAAATAAAATAGTCTGCAAAATGCTACCACTCATGATATAATATTTGCAATTGTATATGTATGAATTTGTAACCAAGTTTGAAATGAAGAGATGATACCTTTAAATGAAGTGGTTCATCTATATTTCTACACCAATAAAATACCACTTTACAACATACATGTTCAATTTTTTGTTTTTATTATTGCTCGCTTCTTTATGTAAACTAACAACATCACATTTTTTATGTCTTCTTCATTATATCTACATACAAATGCCTATAGTTTTAAAAACCTGAGAAAGAACCATGCCAATTTATAGTTGCTTCCATCCAAAGCTTTTGTACATTATATCACTTTTTTTGCATATTGAATTGGTTTTAAGGGATAGTCCTCATGTTTGCGATTTTTAAATGAAGTGATTCATCTATATTTCTACACAACCAAAATCAATCACACCCCTTATCAACATCAACTACAAAATTTATAATTATCCCTCTAAATCAAATAACTTATACCATTCGGCGTTCACATTGCATTATACACATGCGATTGCTAGTATGGTTTATAACAATATTAAGTTGATCTTAATATATTTGTTACTGAAGTAACAAACATATATATGCATACCCACAAATGTTCACAATAAATAATACATTTCCTAATAGGTACAACAGTTAAAAAGGAAAACCTTGGCACCACCACTAAATAATCACCATGTAATTTAAATTTCATTAATAACTCCAACATAAAATAAAATTTCAGTTCTAACACTCATTATTGTTGTATTAAGTGTAAGTGTTATATCTACGAAGAAGAAAGTAACCTAGAAAGAAACATTACTTTCTATGATTTTTTTCTTCACAATTATTGTACCGCTAACTCTTTTTTAAAATTAGTCAAATATGAATTTTTAGAAACTAAACTCTCTTAAATAGGTCTCTCATATAAATTGTATGCTCCTTATGTTATTATTTCTCCAAACCATTACATTCAAAACTATTATACTAGATAAAAAAACATGACCGGAAGGAAATCGCTTCCGTGCTCTAACCGACCTGCGTGCCCTAACCATGCTGCTGGAATCTTCAGCAGGGGTCTCCACTCTGGTGGGGATAGAAATGGAGGTAGTGGGGCCAGGCGGGAGAAGCTTGGAAAAATAGGGAGGCAAGGGAAGTTTCAATCCGGTGGCGGCAACAGTTGTCAAAACCTGGGTGACAGCTCTGCCTCTTCAATTGCAAACAAATCCTTCTTGGCTACCGCGCTGCTAGTTACCCGGGGAAGAACTTATCAACTGTTGGATCGCCATACATTGTGGAAAAGACAGAGGTTACTCCTGTGATTACTATTTCATGTTTAGAGGTAACTGAATCTATCTCCGCCCTCCAAGATTTTGCCCTTATTTGTTGATTTAATGGTTTTTAGCCCCAAACTGAAGATCTACACAAATGGATTTTTTATACTTGGACTAATGACTGTGAGATTTAGTTATGTGCAAAGGTTTTTTTTATTGTTTGTTTCCTCTCCCCTATAGAGTGTCAACGAATTCTTAATGAGGATCCTTGGTTTTGGGGTAGGGATGGTCTTTTTCTTACTTCCTGGTTTTTGGATTTTGATCCTTCTACTATGGTAGTTTTAAAAATGTCGGTTTGGGTTCGCTTCCCCAATCTTCCTCTCTCGTTTTAGCACCATGCGGTTTATGCCACTATTGGTGACTCTCTAGGGTGATTCATCAAGATGGATGATGAGTGGTCTAAGCAATGGCTATTCACCTATGCTTGTCTGTGTGTTGAGGTGGATTTCAGCACAAGTCTTTCAGACAAGTTGGAGTTAATCCATGATGACTTTAAGTGGATTAAAACTCTCGACTATGAGAACACGACCTTTCGATGACGGTTTTACCATCACACTGGGCACCTTTAGGAGGTTTTCCCATTGTCACTCATTCAGAATAAACAGAAGAAAAACAAAGGGGTTTCTCAGTGGCCTAAAGGCTGACAGCCATTTTCAGCGCCGAAAGTCAAAGATCATTAAGAAGATATGAATGTTGAGACTCCCCCTATTGGCAGTGGTGCCAAGTGGACACATGTATATGAGTCTTCTGATTCTAACCCCAATCAGGATATCCCGTGCCTTGATCCTCCGCTTGAATTGGCTCCCCAACAGGCGCCGTGGACTATTGTCACAAGATCTAAGGAGAAGAAGGGGCACTTTGAACATCCTGTTTCTCGTTCTGCTTTGACATTGGATGGCTTTGTTTTTGGTGTTCCTAAGATATTTTTATAGCTTGGCATTATTTTGTTATTTTTCTTGGCATGACCTTTGTGTTTTATTTGGGGCGTGCTCTCATACCACCCGCTTTTTGTTGAAAAATCTTGTATCATGTTGCATTTAATATAATATAAGATCCTTTTCATCAAAACTATTATATCTATTTTTCCATATTCTATCGACTGTGACTAGAGGTTGATGCATTTTTTCCTCACGTTTTTCACATTGTAGCCATCTACAAAGGTTCCCAACTTGCATATAGCAATATACAAAGGTTCAAAACATGTGCAAGAACTAGATGAAACATTAAATGACCATATACATATGTCCACTACCTGATTTGTTTCCCATATAAAGACAACATCAACCAATAACATGGCATCTTTGATCTTGCATTTCATTATTTAGTACTATTTATCATATGTTTTACAGAAATTAGGAAATAAATTGACAAAATGATAAAGTAGCCATCCAATGTAGTAAATGAAAGCATTCACATGTGTTTCAGATATTCTAAATAATAAAAAAATAAAACTAAAAATGAAAACAAAATTGATAACCTACTTGAAAATTTGCAAGGTTAGAAGCCATTGGTGCATTCAATTTTCTAGACATCACTGGAACTCTTTGGATGTATGTCTTTTTCCAAAATTTTATTAGTAGTGTAGAACATTTACTGATCATGTAAAAGCAGTATATAATGCAAGAAACGAGAAGTCAATATGTAGTTAGTATTGCAAATAAAGGAAATGTTCTTAATATTGTAAATAAAGGGACATATTGTAAAAATGATTAGGAAAGTTGGTGTTAGTATTCACATGTTATCATATAAATACACAAACAAATTAGTTAAGAAGGTAAGTCATGTAATTGACATATTTTAAAAGAAGAGAACATAATGACAAACAAAACATGTTATGTGGAAGAGGTTGTATTGATGCATATTATATATATATTTATAGTGAGAGTAATTACAAACGTGGTTCTTATTTTTTCTGATAATTGTGTATGAAGTGTTCTTCAATTTTGAGTACCACTCAAACAAGGATGTTGAGTATATTCAAAGGTTTTTTATCAATTTAACTTTGGATATAGTTATGAATGTTAAGCCTTGCCTTTCATATGTGTTGATGCCAACCATTGTTTTATTTAGTGTTACTCCCTTGGATTTATGCATAGTAATGCCCCATGCTGGAGTGCCCCTGTGAATTATAATACTCTTCTTTCCCTCGTGGCCTCATCATCATCATCCTCGAGATGTTGTTATAATTAGTATCACTTGTGTTTGTTGTGTCTTTGTGTAAGTTTTTTCATGAGATATTTTACTTCATCTTGAATAAAAATTGAGACACTTGGACTTCCCTTCCTTAAAAGGGAATTCGATTAAAAAAAGGGTAATATCTTGGCCACACGAGAATGTTGTGGGCCGTTGCTTGGGTACCCTCCCTAATCACCTTTATAGTTCAACCTATGTGGCATGTCTATGCCAAACAAGTTTGAATCCCCTCTTGAAAGAATTATTGATTATCCTTTTTTAGTGCCTCGCCAAACACTCAATGGGTGTTTGGAGTACAAACTTACAGTTCTACAAGTTAGGTAGTCATGATTTAATCCCTCTACGAAATAACACGTTCATGTCAGTAAGCTTAAACCTTCGCACATGAGAGATTTTAAAATTTTAAATTATAAGCACACTAACCACCCTGAATTGGTGTGTTAGTGACTTATTTTTATGAATTCTCTTACATGAAATCCTATATATGTAATTACACACACGCACGCACACACACATGCACCCACACACACACACACACACGCACACACACGCACATGCGCACACACGCACACACACACGCGCGCGCGCGCACACGCACACCCACACACACACGCACATGCGCACGCACACACACACGCGCGCGCACGCACGCACATACACAAACTAACTAATAACCAATGAATATACACATATGAAACTTGTGCACCTGGTGGTCCCTTCCTCATGCCAGGATAAAGTTTAAGGAGGCTAGGAGATTGAGCTTAAGAATGTAAAATGTAATAATTTCTCATAATAAAAAAAATAACAAATGAGAAAAACTCAAACCCAATCCTAAAGCTTAGTTGGGATTTAGATGATAAAAACACACACGCACGCACGCACGCGCACACACACACAAATAATACTAATAATAATAATAATAATAATAACAAATGAATATACGCACATGGAACTTGTGCACCTGGTGGTCCCTTCCTCATGTCAGGCTAAAGTTTAAGGAGGCTAGGAGACCAAGCTTAAGAATATAAAATGTAATAATTTCTCATAATAAAAAAAATAACAAATGAATAGACACACATGAGAAAAACTCAAACCCAATCCTAAAGCTTAGTTGGGATTTATATGTTTCTTATATATACATAAATAAATAATTTGTTAAAATAGGGTTTAACCTAAAATCTATGCGTTTTTGTAAAAGAGTTAAAATATTAATATTATTAATGATAAAAGTGTAGAGAGGTGGATTAAGGTTGTGTAGTCTACATTGCGACCACCATAGTAGCTTGGAAGGGACTAGATAGAAATGACTTAGTCCTCCATCAGACATAAAGGAAGATGAATTTTATTAGATGTAATTGGGTAGATATGTATGCAATGTGGATGCTTGCACAGGGTGAGGCAACATGTCTGTACGAGTTTGAGGGAGTCACAGATAGTGCACTATGGACGTTTGGATAGTTTGCTTATATGATATGCAAAAAATGGGTCTTACAAGGATGCTATTAAACTCTAGCTTGAGCATTCCCTAATTCTCATGTAAGCTTGTTTTGTTTTATTTTCCTGCATTAATCTAAGACAATATATGAGGGTTGTAAATACTTCAATGGAATGGCTAATTATTCTTATTTTTGATATGTTGTCTGCTGATTGATATTGCTGGCAGAGCTAGCTATGTTGAAGAAAATCTAGACTTTATCATCAAAATGTGGCTTAAACCTATGGAGGTTGAGTGGTTGAGCTTATTTCATGCCTAACGGAAAGAATTTTCGTTAATACAATTTTATGAAGATTTGAGTAGAGACTAAGGTTGTTTGAGTAAGTGATTTAGAGTTTGAGATGTGGCTAGGAGGCTGACAACATAACTGTTTCTTTAAGAGAGTTCTTGTTACCGTAAGGAAAGCATGTCAGGGCATGTATTTCTTCTCTCTTTTCTAGCTTTCTATCATTTGATTTATTACTTGGTTTAAGATAGACTTATAAAAATTAGTAGTGTGCATGCAAAATGTTTTAGTGTTGAAATTTCATTAATTGTATGTTTTAATAAAATGGATATTCTTGCTAGTAAAACCAACCTTGAAAACACCTTAAACCTTAGTAGTATTGCAACCGACCAAAAATACATAATATATTAAATAAAAAACAAAACATGATTTTCCCTATATTTATAGCTCGGGCCTCTGAAATGTGAGAGTGAAACACTAGGATTTTTTATGGATTTAAAATAGCCTTTTAAAAGTTATAATTTTACTCTAGAAATGGCATGCAACAAGCATCCACAATCTTCCTTTTCTCAGTTTCATGACTTGAACACATCCCTTGATGCTAAGAGATGTTATAATAATTCTTAAATTGCACCGTGTTATGATATGGTTGTAAGAGGCAACCCCTCAACCTTATGAAACCACTTTGGAATCAATATGAATGAAATGATTATGGTGTGACAAAATCGTGTCCTATTAACACACATCTCTTCAATCCTACTTTGGGATTATGATTCCATGATTAACTACACCCTACCTCTTTTCAAAACACTTTTTGCATCTCTTTTTGGGAGCCACTCCAACTTATTGTGTTCAACAATAAACCTTCAAATTTCACTAACTCTCTCCAAAATGGTGCCTTAAATATAAGCATCGTAATTAGTGTATTTTGGTTATGTCAACTTCCTTCTGTTCTCACCATATAGGAGAAGAGGCTTTGAGCTACAAACTCCATGTATATACATTTGATTGTCTGTTTTGGAGGCCATTCCCTAGCCATTTTTCTACTTTAAACCGTACTTTTACTAAGCCATGTATGATCCAATTTTTAACTCCGTGAGACAATCTTTGTTGGATTTGATAACCTAATTTTGAGATACATGATTAATATTATGTTTTTTTTACCCTAAGAACATGTTTTTTGTCTCCTTACGTTGAATGTGATTCCAATAATTTTGTGTTTTTCAAGTGACAAACATATTGTGAGAGGTTGTGATAATGCAAAGAGTGGGATGCATAGACTTGTTATGAGGTTGGCCCATTAACTTGAATGTATAGATATCTTGCTAGTTTTTTGGACTACTCACATTGGGTTGATATTTTCTTGAATGAGGGTGTTACAATGTTGTCCTTTCCCTAGCTTTTTTAGTCTTGAGAAAAATTTAACCTAAAAAATGAATTAGGTCACTCTCTTTAAATTGACATTACATATTGAAAATAGATAATTAACGTAAAAGAATGATGTTTTACCTCTCTATAAACCATTCTTGAAATTTTAGATTGTGTGATAAATGATGTTCTCTCTCTCTCTCTCTCTACTATCTCCATTAATTTTGTCTTAGATTTGCAAATGAACTTGGAAAATGGTGTGAAGAAATGAATACTTTCCCTCTCCATAACCTTGGAAATGTAACTGACTCATGAAGTTATGCATGAATAATGTGATTTATTTATCTATGTGAACTCTAAATGTGTGTTGAATAATTTACGAAACCTTAACAAGTAAATTCTAGTCTTTCTCTTTCCTATTTGAAAATTTTAAATGTATGGTATCAATTGCCAAATAAGAAGAGTGAAATCCATGTGAACTTTGTGCTGATCCATGATGTTATGGGATTGTAGGTGTTATGGTGAGATGGAAAATGAATATATATGCTTAGATAAATGTTGCATTTTTAGTTATTCTTGTATTTCTATTTGAAAAAGAACAGAAAAAGAAATCTATGATATCATGTACTTCTATGTGCTATATCTAGGTGAATAAGTTCTATTAGGAGCATTTTTATAATTGTATTTATTATATGTTGAAGAGACTTATCCTATTATATTGTAATGTATTAGAACATTGAAGTAATGTGTAATTGAACTAGGCTCACTAGACCTTATCTTTATAATGTTTCACTTTGGCCAAATCATAAAAAAAGCTAAATTTAATCTTGTGTGAAATAAACTATTAGTGTTGGTACATAAAGGATAATTGGTTGTACTTGCAAGAAGAAACTTAACATGACATAAACTTCACATTAAACTTACCCGAATAATTAACTTTATTCACTCATGTTTAGGCCATGCCACTACTTTTGTGTAACCTTGTGTGGAATGTTTCATACTTATGAAGACCCTTTCTCACTTGCCTAGGATGACAAGGTATTTACTTTGGTGTCATCATTTAAATGCCACTCGTTAAGAGTGTTATTAACTCAACATGGTTAAGAAATCATATTACTTGAATTGGTTGTGTAACTTTCATATCTTGTGTGTAGGAGCTATTTTGAATCCTTGTAAGTGACCCCTCTAGACCATATCATAGTTAGTGTGTTACTACAACGATGATGATCTAAACCTCATGCCTTGATATACGAGTCTAGAGATGTCTCCTTAGTACATGATTATTCTTCCTTAGCAAGAATGGGTTGATCCTAGCCTAAGACCTCCTTAGTAGGATGTTGTGGGAAGAATCTTATAATGTTGTAATGACATGTTCATGCCTAGTAAGATCTTGGTGAGTGTTTATTTTAGAGCTTGAGACACTCCTTCCTTGGGCTCATTTTCTAACCTTTAGAATGATTGGAAAAAGTGAAGTGTGGTGCCTTCTAGAGGAAAGCATGCATAACTTAGGGGATGGGATCCTAACCTTATAGTGGTTTTCATCCGTACCATGGTGCTCTCTAAATGTTCCACACACAATAGTTAATTAAGTAATTAAAATTGCATTGGGTGTATAAACCGAATTATAACCTATGTGGCTAGTATCTTGGATGCAATTTATAATTTTGTACTGTATTGGAAGAAAATTGGGTGTTGTTTTGTACTAAGTGTTCTTCTAAAATAAAATAATTCACTTTGGTTTTAGCTAAATTTTGGGTTTAAAAATTGGACATGACACATGGCATGATTAACAGTATTTGCGTACGATTTCCCAATGATACAACTACTATGGGTACATTTTTTGTTAGGAATATTATGGTAGTGCTCCATTTGTGTAGATGAGAAAATAATAATAAGTGTAAATGAGTGTTGATAAACAACTCATATTAGTAAAATAGGTTTATTTTGTTATTACATGATTAGTGGTGGTTGAAACCACTCATGTAATTAGGACGAGTAGTTGTAGGAGAGATAACAACTCTCCTACTTTATAGGAATTTATCTCTTATAAATTTGTATACACTTTGTGTAAGAAGAGCAATTAATGAAGAGTTTTATTTTATTTAAATCTATCCAAATTTTCATTTTCATTCAATATTAGAGCATGAATTCTTGAGGGATAAATTGTAGAAGGGGAAGACTCAATTTCCTCGCTGCCCCAATTGATGGAAATTAATATTTGAAATATATATCTCCACCATCCACATCATTCTGACAAGTTTGGAAGGACAACGTGGATACTGGAATTACAACGTGGAGCACATATAATAGATAATATTTGGTCACACTTTGACATGCATGGATGGGATACGTGGGGCCAATCCGGCATTTTCACCTTTCAACTTCATGTGTAGCTAGTAGGTGCTTCAAAAAATGTCCAAATAGTTTTATAGTGTGCACCTCTATTTTTTGCCATCTTTCAAAATAAGTGGGAGCATTTAAATAGTCATCCACGAGGCCAGAACTTTTCCAACATGCATTGTTAATCACAACCAACAAAATACATGGGTATCCTCGCGCATCAACAAGTGTCCAACTTGACCGTTTCTCATAGAGTATTCATGTTGTTTATTCAACGACTACAGACAATGCTTTAACAGAAGTCCACACCCTTGTTGGACAAAATGTTTGGAATTGAAAAATATGTGGTCTCATGAGTGAAAATGATTGCGTGATATAACAAGATAAAATCACGATAAAATCAAAGACAAAATATGTTTCCCTTGTTAACATTGAACATAATTCTTATTTCATAAAACATGTTGACATATTTTTTCATTTAGTTTCTAGTTCTTGATTATTATTATGCCGATAGCTACCAGATGAAGAGTTCTCAGCTCTGACATGCATCAAAATATCGACAGTGGATGAGCATTTTTGCGACGATGTGCATATTTGTAAGTTTGCATACAAGCCATCCACTTGGCAGTGCAAATATTGGGGTCGGGTTTCGAACTTGGAACCTATTTGATATTCCCTAGTTTTTATTGTGGTCTCATTGATCATAAATTTCACTCACATAAATAATGCAAACTAGATCAAGATGAACAAGTGAAGCATTGGAGTCCTAAGCTTGCTCAACAAAATATTTCATGTCAGGAAAACAAGTCCGACTCCATTGTAAAATAATGGTGAACACAAATGAAATTTTAACTCATATTCCAAGGGTCACAAATTAAGAAAAGGCTCAACCTGGAGCTGTTCTTTGTGTAGGAGCATTGACTCAAGGGTTTAAATATTTACAACTCCAACGACAACGCTAATTAATTTTCTTGATAGTTTGTCGACTCTTGCTAGAGACTAACCAACATTTTTCCGACATTGGGTGACAACCCATGCGATGTTAGTTTCGGCCACGTGTGTGAAATCGACGGTTAGTTGGAGGGAACCCACCTTTAGCGGTCACGTCTAAGATGGACTTGCGTAAATTGCACCCGCGTAAACAATGCAAGCTAGACGTAGACGACTTCGTATCTGCATGGGATGGTAAAGGAGACTCTCCATAACATTTGAGGGTAGGGAGAATGTGGCCATCAGGGTTAATAGATTGAGTCTTACCCCTTTAGCCACGGGACATAACGGTCCCTCGTTAAGCTGCAAAGAGGTGATACTTGAAATCAGATGATGCATTGTGTAAATAATGATGCTTTTCGACGAGAATGTTGGCATATGTATTCACAACCAGACGTTGATGAAATAAACTTAGTAAAACCTCCGAGGGAAAGAAGAATGTCGATGTTATGCTTAATGGCTAGAGTCTCACCCCCTTACGCGCAGATCATTGTGATCCCTTAATAGCCTGCGAAGAGCTTGGATTTGAACTTGTTTACGACATTTCGACTACGTAGCCCCCTCTACCATGCTTGTGCAAACATTTATAAAACGTAATGTTTCACTCCCTCCAATTTAACTTCTCCAACACATCCCCTTTGACATTTCCATTCATATCTCCCCTGTGATTGCTAGTTCATATAAATGGTAAAAATTTAAATCTCCCACTTGAAAGATTTTTTTAATCCTAATTTTGTGTTAGTACCGCATACAATCACTCAACAATCAAATTATTAAAAATTAATGGTGCCATTATGATATGTGACAAACAAAAAAATAAAACCCTCAAAATTAATCTCTCTACATTTATTCATAGAAGGCTACTCATTACTCACGCCACATTTGAGAAATAAAACAAAAAGACATCAAAAGAGAGAATAAAAACATGAGGACAAAATTGTCGATTTTGAGTAGGCATATGTTGCCCGGTCGAATCCCCTGGCGGTAAAGGTTTCGGTAAACAGGTCACCATTGAAGTGTTTGAAGTCTGAACACCACAGAGGGTATATAAGAACCAAAAAATTAGCGGTTTAACGCCGGTGGATGATTTGAAAATAAAGCTGATAATGTCGGTGGAAGATTTTTCAGAATAAAAAGCAATCTGACCGTTTGAAGTAGTGTAGCTATATATATCTTCCTTCCCTCCTCTTCCAGCGTCTCGTTTCATTTCATTTGATTTCTTTAATGTTTTTATTTGCTTTGTTTTATTGAGTGTGGCCACACATAATTTGATTGTGTATGCATCTCTGTTATTGTTTTTTTTGCTGTGTTTTTTATTTGTTTGAGTGTACTGTCCAATATTTGTTTGCGTTTACTTGTTCTGCTGCGGCTTTTATCGGGTGCAACTGATCAAATAATGGAGCCTCTGCTCCTTTCATCAAGCGAATTTATCTGAAGGTGATCTGATATAATTCTTGGCATTCGAAATTGGCTGTAGACCATGATTCACATTGCATTTGTGTTTTTACAGAGTTTTTCTGAAAATTTATTGGTTTAGCAATGCTTTTTATATCCTAACCCTGAAATTGAATTTACAGAGCATGGATTATAAGGGATAGAGGTCTGATCACTCAAGTTGACTCTCTCAGACCATCAGTAGCTGCAAAAAGGGGTTAACGAGGTAGGCATAATGGCATTTAGTTATCTGAAGAATGAATCCTACTTTCCTTACTGTTTTGTTTTCAATGATTGAAAAGGATTTCGATCTCATTTGAAAATTGTTTTTAACACGAGTTATTTCCATTCAAGAGGGTTCAATTTGTTTGTAACTAGGCAAGACTAAGGATGCATGCCTCTCAATTTGGGAAGGGAATTTATATTTTGCTTGCATTAACCAAATGCTACCCAAATGGGGTCTGTAGTTTGAGAAACTGCACATGTTATTTGGATATCTGGGGATAGTTTAAGGATGTACCATATATATTGAAATGCCACGCATATATCTAACTCAATGGTATTTAAAATTCCAGATGGATAAAAGTTGTAGTTCAGCTTGGCAGGTAGGCTTTTCCTGTCATTGCATCTCTTATGGATCTTAACATTGGCAGTATTGTAGCTATTTATTCCTTACCTCCCTTCTCTTCAGGCCTTTCGTTTCATTTCATTTAGTTTCTTTAATGTTCTTCATCTTGTTCTGTTGTATTGAGTGTGACCACACATAATTTGTTCTGTATGCATGCCTGCTATTGTTTTTTCTTATTATTTATTTGTTTGATTGTATTATTCAATACTTGTTTGAGGTTATTTATTTATTCTTCCTCGGCCTTTGCTAGTGCAACTAATCAAATCATGGCTGCTCTGCTCCTTTCAACAAGGGAATTTATCTGATATTTAGGTGTTCTGATTTATTTTTTGGCATTCAAAAATGGCTGTACCCCATGATTCATATTGCATTTATGTTTCTACAGAGTTGGTCTACAAATTTAATGGTTGAATTTAGTTTTGCTGTTTTAGCAATGCATTTTATATTCTAACCCTGAAATTGATTTTGCAGGGCAAAAATTACAAGGGATAGAAGTCTGATCACTCAAGTTGACTCTCTCAGACCATCAACAGCTGCAAAAAGGGGTTAATGAGGTAGGCACATTAATGCATTTACTTATCTGAAAAATGAATTCTATTTTCCTTGTTGTTTTGTTTTCACTGTTCAGTGATTGAAACGGATTTCGATCTCATTTGGAAATTGTTTTTAACACAATTTCTTTCCATTCAAGAGGATTCAATTTGTTTGTAACTAGGCAAGACTAGGATGTATGTCTCTCTGTGTGAGCAGGGGATTTATAATTTGCTTGTATTAACAAAATGCTGCCCAAACAGGGTCTGTGGTTCGAGAAACTGCACATGTTCTTTGGGTATTCGGGGACAGTTTAAGGATATACCATATACATTAAAATGCTACACATATATCAATATCAATTATATTTAAAATTCCAGATGGAAAAGAGTTGTAGTTCAACTTGGTAGATAGGCTTTTCCTGTCATTGCATCTCTTATTGCTCTCAACCTTTGATGACTACCCAACATTCTTGAGCCCTGTTTATCTGGTCATGGATTTTTGCTCTATTGGTGGGCATGCATCTATATTTCCTTTGGATCTTTGTAGATGTCATTCCTGTGCGTGAAGGAAGCTGGGCTAGAGACATTTAGGAGCTGTTATCTTTTGAGTGGAATGATTGAGTATTATTGTTCCTTACTACACTGGTTTTGGTTCAGGAATGTGGAAAATGTAACTGTACCTATGGTTCTCTTCTTAAACTTATGTTTTGTTGCGATGTTTGGTCTTCTAGGGCTCTCAACATTTAATGCCCACCTTGCATCCCTAATCCCTATGCATATGGTCATGGGTTTTTGCGGGATTGGTGGGCATGCATATTAGCCATGCCCCTGTCATTCCAGTCATTGAGGTAAGATGGGTTTAGAGCCCTTAAGCAGGACATGAGTAGTTCACAAGTACTTACCTCTTGAATCCTAGGTCATTCAAGTAATTCAAGAGTTCTTTTTGAATTTTATGAAACCAAATAAGATTTATACACATGTACTGGTTGCAAAGGATTTTGAACTTATTCAACATGGTGGTAGTCAAGGTATGGGTTTCAATTGAATAAGGGCCCAACCTTGCAGCTACAGAGTGAACACAACAGACTGAGCACAAAACATCAAGAATCACATTGATTTCAGGCCTTAACTAACTTCCACATCCAAATTTATAACAATTTAGAGCCTTAGGGGTTATACACACATTTGTCCAGACTCTACACTCAAAAAATGAGCTCAATAAAGTTGTGATTGACCCTCTAACACTTACAATTCTGCTCTAGCTTCTCTCTCAGTTCTTCCTTTACAAAATCATGAGTCGCTTTCTCAAAAACAGAGTTGGACCCAATTTTGGCAGCATAACATTATCTGTGAGTCAAAAGTCCCTCAAAATAGAAGTGTAGATTCTCTATGTAGCTCTATAGAGTGGTCTCTCTGTGCTCCTGAGTTCATTGACCCTTTTAAACCCATAACAATGCAGTTATGGAACTCTGAGTTCACCTTGATTGTGTCTTGAGCTCTCCTAATTGTCTTCTTCTTCTCTTGAGCCATTATACCGAGTCTCAAGGGTTTGGCAACTGTTTGGATGAGCTCCTTCTTCAATTTTTCCTCTGTCATACATGCAGACCTTCAAAACAGTTCCCCAACTACCTCAAGCTCCAAGGAGTTGATTTTGAGTCATGCATGTCTCAAAATAGCAATAAATAGTTTTCCTAAGTTTTTGGACTGTGTCTTGTCCATACAAGAAATGGTCTCTTTGTTATGCATTCATGAGTCCCCAAGAATCTCCTCATCATGCTTGACGAAAATAATTTAATGTGTCCTTTTTGAGCTCTCAAAACAATAAAAATGGCCCTCAGAATATTCATGCATGTTTTTTGATCTGAATCTGCCTATAGATGGACTAAAAACACCACCAAAGTGAAGGTCTCATCAAGATCTTTCCAACGAGCTATTGTTTGCTTCATTTGAGTCCCTGTGACGCAAGTGATGAGTGTCCAAAGTTTTTAGCGCCGTATTCACAGTTAAAAGCCCTAAACCACTATAGGCTTGAACCCCGTGTGATCATGCTTTTTACTCTCGGGCTCTTCCAATTGTATGAGGACTTCGCTTATCTTTGTCAACATTCACACAAGTGTTAATGCTGATAAGTGTTAATATATGTTTGGGACTCCCACACACTTACATTAATATAGGGACAAAAACTCTGCATTAGATGTTACAACGCGATCCCCTTAACATAACACTTTGAAGTGTTAGGAAATCAATGTGACCCGTCATACATTGACTCTCAAGAGTCAACACATAATAAAGTATTATTATAATATTGGGATCCCTCGTGTGGATACTACAATGTGACTCAAGCCTTTAATGTTGTGTTATTATGATATTATTAATCATTTCTGCAACCAAAAGGGTATTTAGCCTTAACAAGAGGTCTTCCTCTTGTGACGACAGACTGAGAGCTGCAACACCGTTTATTAACAAATCAAAATGTTTTTGGGTGATGCAAGATTGCACGAGCCCTTGAAGCTGTAGAAACCTAGTCAATAAAGAGTGTAAACCTAGTCCATGGAGCTACAAAAGCAAACTTGTGCTGCACATGGGGCTCATTTCTATATTATTTGATTAGCTTTCTTAGAGTTTATCCAACGTAGATAATACTTTATGAAAAATATATATACCAGGACTAGTAATACAAAACATGGACATTATATGACCTTGCTATTAGGAATTCAATTGGTGTGTGTTTTGCTCTGTTCGCAATGACATAAAACCATGTAATGATAGTGATTAATAATTGTTATGGTTAGCAAGATGACCTAGATACCCCTTGCTCGTCATACCACTTTGTGTCTTTGAAGGTCGAATAGCTAAGTGGTCATCCCAATTAACTAACGTGTACTGACCCAAGGACACTGATCTACTTGTTTTGCCAAAGCCAATGCCGATCTTGGGTTTCATGCCCACGACTAGCCAACTGTGGCTCAGAGGCTGATGCACAACTAAATCCTTATGACAATCCAGGGACTCGGTTTAGTGTTAGGCGGGGTAGCACCATGCTAGATTAGGGATTATACCCACGGGGTTAGGGATCACACGTCTAGTGCTTGCGGGGCTAATGAGACCTCATGACCCATCTAATCAAGGTAAGGGAAGGGTCAAGTAGGGCATGTTTCCTGAATCTCATCTCATTTCATTCGTTTCCATCCTCAACCACTTAGTGATGGTGATCCTATAGATTGATCAAGAAGATAGTCTACTTACATAGCCTACTCAAACTCACAAGAGTAGGTGCATGGGTTTGAACACATTCACATGTGTTTATAGGTCTTGATAGACCTTGGGGAAGCGAAGCTCTAACACGTGCCACACTTGATTCTATCCCATTCCAACCTTGATTTGTGAATCCATATTGCTTGAGAGACATGGTCAATGCTATGCCATGCACCATACAATATGAATGTTTTCTATGAAAGCAAATGATTTGGGTGCAAACAATTGGGAAGGGGGGAATCGGACAGATGCCAATTCATTCCTTGAACCACCACCCTATATATCTATGAGGGAAAGCTCTCTATTGTCGATACTTAACTTACTTTAAGGAGGCTGAGGTTCCTCTCTCAATGGCTCTATATAGCTATATAATTGGAGTAGGAGGGCCTCTATCTATATATTGGGTGAGGACCCTCATCTGAAAACATATATATAGCTGGGGGAGGAGGGCCTCTATCTCTATATGCGGATATTGATGCTCCAGAGCCTTGATGCATACAACTGATATTTGAAGCTATAAACAATCAAAGAGACAAGTTCCTTTTTGATCCAATGCGAATGTTGCACCAGTTATAGGTTATAAAAGAGTTGAGTGCTGTCATGAGCACATAAATGCAAATGGATTCTTCGTTATCCAATTCGATTGATGTCATAAGTGGTGAACGCATAAATGTATTCTCCATTATCCGATTCCTGTGCTCATGTCACGAGTGGTGATGCAGAGCTCCCAAGACATTTCCATGCATTCCTCATGTTCTTAACAGTCAATAGCATTCATTTGATCAATTCATGGTTTTGGATGTCTTAATTCGAGATCCAAGAATGGCTAAAACTGTAAACTTTGACCTCTCAAGTAATATATCACTCTATCAACGCTATACCCTGCTCCTTCATCTTCAATATATGCCAACACAACTGATAAAATGATTCATGAACCTAAAGTTTGTCAACTCACTCTCTCCTTGTCCAAACTGTCATGTTCTCCTTCTCACTATCTCTTCTCTTAGCAAGTGTATTTTCCTTAATGTCATTCAGAGACCTCTTCCATTCAGACACCCTGCTCAATCACCTCAAATCAGTGTTAGTTCATTCAATAAAATGATATCAAACTTCCATAAGCTCACTCTTATACTAAACTTGTCAAAATTGCCCCAGGTTGTCCTTAAGACCATTTCCACTGCTAAAATAGGGGTTAGAACAATGTAGAGGTACCCACCAAGAAGTATAAACACCTTCAATATCCCTGTAACATTAATGAGGTGTGCCCCAAATTTCATCATCCCACTCTTTAACTTTCTCCCTCAAATCCATCTTTACCTCTTCTAGTACAAATAGCTCCAACTATGACTCCAAGCTAAAATGCTGACATATCTAGGCACCCATTAAGGATTTCTTGCTATCTATGAAGTTTCACCACCAAATTCTATACCAATCTATCACTTCCTTTGTTAACTGCCTCTTATTAGGTCAGTCAAACTGTGACAGCTTAATACAAGGGACTGATAAAGATAACTCAGAATTTACCCAATGAAAGTGTAAAATTCTTTCACAATCCTGTAACAACATTCATCACAATGATTTCTATCAACTTTCAACCCAAGACTCCCTGTAAAAATCTCTTATATTTAGTTTCTTGGTCAAAACCCTAGCTCCTTTTCGTTACAGACCCTTCAAAGACTAAATTGTCATGATTATCGAGAAATGTGTAGCCTCTAATCATTCCCACTCTTCATCAACAATGTCTCCATAGTCCTAAGATGTCTCTTAAGAGGTTTCAAGGTTCACAATGGTCTCATAAGGTGTTAATTGCAATAGACAATTGAAAACCCTGGCCCTTGACTCTGTGACAACCTGTGAAGCAATAAACTGCCTTAAAATGCATTATACACCATTCCAAAACTTCAAAGCTCTCACTACGGGTTATTATATCATGATATTGGTGAAGCATTCATCAGTGGCTTGGAAAATCCTTAGCATCTAAACTAACATCATTCTTCCCCTTGCAGACTGTGAAGGCAACAAGAAATGACGTTCTGTAACATGCACGAGTGTATAAAGTAATGGATTCTTCCCTTTCAATACATAGACCTACTTGAGCAAAGAACTACATTTCTTGATGATCCCTTAACATGCACCTAGTTGAACGTTGAGTATTTGCAATACAATAATCTGAGATACAGTCACAGTCAGGTAATCATAGTTTTCCAACATGCAACATTGATGTCACCCAGATTTCAACCTGAAATCTGTGACTACCCTATCTGAAATTTTTTTGTACTTTTAAAATAATGGGTCGTTTTGTGTTTTTATTGCCTAAAAGTTCTTGTATTGTGTCAGGATATTCTTAAAGAGCCATTTTAGCCTTTTTCGCCAAATACCCAGATGCCCAAAATTGTTATATTCTGTCGTCGGGATTTGTCTGCGGAGAATTTGTATTTAATTATTTTGAGCCCCGTTTGAGGCTATTTGCGCTCTGTTTTACTCTGTTATGATCGAACGTGTCATTATTCCTATGTACCAGAAGGGTTTTAACAAAGAATAAGTTCGGGGCTTTATTTGTGACTTTTGGCAATTTTTCGTGTTTTTGTGTTGTCTCATTTCGTTTTCTGTGAAATTTATCTAGAACAATTCCTTTGTCGGGTAAGCCCGATTCTTGGCCTAGAGCAGCTGGAGAACATATACAAACATTTTGCCTGGAGGAAGTCACCATCGGAGGTCTGGATCACTGGGAAAAAGCGAAGTCGTGCACAGAAAAGCCCCTGCGGGGTTGGACGCATTTTTGGAAAACAAAGGATTTAAGCTGCAATGGGAAAAATACAAGCAGCAAACAAGGTGGGAATTTTGTACCTGCCTAGCAAAGTACTTTTTCCTGTGATATAAAATTCACTTAAGCTGTAATGGGAAAGTTAGAGGCCGCAGGTAGGCGGAAATTTATTGCCTGCCTTTCAGGGTAAAAATTCCCATGGTGAAATAAAAGAAAAGTGACTTAAGTGAAATTATGGGATTTTATTGCCTGCCTTGCAGGGTAAATAATCCCATTGTCAAAGTCAAATCACTTAAGTGGATCATGGGATTTCCAGGGCTGCCTTGCAGGGTAAAGAATCCCATTGTGAAAAATTCTTAAAAATAGAATTCTATTTTGCAAAAAAGTGCGCCCCCTTTGGTGAGAAGATGGCAGCCTTAAAGTGGATTAAATTAATTATTTTTTCTTCTAATTTTGACGCCCAGGCATGGAAGAAAGTCAACAAAGCTAAAGGGAATAAAAGAAATAGAATTAAATGGATTAAATTGATTAAATTTAATTTATTTAAAGGTTGCCCCCTTCATGTCAAAAAGTGCGCCCTATTTAGGATAGATTTAAGGATTTTTGAAGCATTAAATCATTAAATTAAATTCTATTTTCAGTGGCTATGGTCAAGGCACACTGTGAAGCTTAAGTGAAGTGAAGTGTGAATGATTAAATTGAATTAATTTAGTTTATTGGATGGCTGTCCTTAAACATGTTATTTTTAAAGAGAGAAACATGATTTTTAATTAATTAATTGTCAGGAATAGGAAGGGCAATTATTAATTATAGAATTGTGAGGGTTATATAAGCATAGGCTGCCATAAGGGCAAATTATTTAATTCACAGGTAAAGAATTGCAGCCAAGAGGAAAAGTGCGCCCCATTTGAAGAAGGATTTTGCTCAGACAAAGGTGAAAAAGAGGCTAAAAACTTCTAAATTTGGCGCATGCTTTGAAGGAGGTTGATTTGTGTTTGCATAAGTGTTACAGGTGCTAAGGCGAAGTTGGAAAAGTTCATGCTCTCTTTATGTGCAAATTAAACATCATTTTTTGGGGCAACAGACTTGAAAAGTGTAGATTTTTACAATTAAAATTCACTATTCATGCTCCAGTGGCCATCTTTGTTTGGATTAACTGCAAGAATACATTACAGGTGCCTTACAAAAAAAAAAGAGTTTTAATCAATGTCCAATACATTGCATATATCCTCTGAATCTGAAGAAATATTCAGATCTGCACCAGTTTTGAAGAAATCCGGCCAAATAAGAAGAAAAAGAATTATTTAGACAAAGATAGACAAAGCCTTGGCGAAGAGAGATGGAAAAGAAAGCACGATGGAGTCATGCATCACTTCCAAACTTGCAGACATAGGAGACATAGATCTAGGTCCGGAACCTCTTTCCGAATTGATTGATAGATCCCGAGTGGAAAAGACTCCACTCATGCGTGCGGTTAAAAGCAGTGGAATTATTCGAGCTGCAGCCTTTCCATGCACAGCCCAGTTGCCAGAGTTTGTTATGGAGTGCGCTAGATCCTACCATCCTTCATCCAGATTAGTGCGGGATGCTATGGGGAAAACAATAATTCGATTGGACGCCGAGTTCATCAATTATTGTTTGAAGATTCCGGTGCGAAAGGTGGTGACTTCCACTAGCATTCAGGATGCCGGCAGCAGGTGGGAAAAACGTAGAGTTGACTGCGTGAACATAATGAACAACAGATATATGAAGAAGCCCATATCTCCTTCTAAGTTCCCAAGAACTCTTCCGCGGTCCAATCTCGTGCAGGAGGTTGATGATATTGTCAAATTGTTATGCAGGATTAATGGCGAGGCGAATGCTCACACTTTCCGTACATGGATGTATGCTTTCATCAGGACCATTGAGGTCAACAAGGCTGATTCCATAATCAATTGGTCGGAAATCATTAGTGACAACATTGATGAGCATCTCCGGAACGTGAAGCGTACTTTCAGCTTCAAAATGACTTCCTACTTGGTGTATGCTGCAGCTTCACAAGGTGTCTTCTCCAAGCTGGATAGATGTGGTGTTCTTTCTGAGCACCCCATTTTCAAGTGCTACCCACAACTTACTGTACCTGCGTGTGAGAAAGATTTCAAAGTGGTCAATGATGAATTCTTCTACGATTTCATTTGCAAGCTAGACAAAGACTTGAAGGCGAACAGGGTAAGTAAGGAAGCGTGGGAAGCTGTGTCCAAGATTGGTAGTCTATTCATTCAGTTTGCAAATTTCACATACCTCAGGGTTATGGGCTTTTATGGAGAACCAATAAAGATGCCCAGGTATCCGAATTATAGATTGATCGCCATGGAGCTGAGCAGACAACTTGTGGAGATACACGACCTTCAGTCAAAACGACACAAGTCTACGGGCTTCTTTCCGATCACTGTCGGACATTATAGCTGCCACAACATTCATAGAGCTCGAGGGATGAAGACACAGACGTTATCCGAGTATGAGCAAGAGTTCTTCCCTGCACGGCTGAACTTTGATCCATTTGGAGTAGCTAGGAAGATGATCTCCCAGGAGTACACACATGTACATTCATTAGAAGATTTCTAGATGAAGTGCAAAAGTGAGTACGAGGTTAGAAAGAGGGATTTCAGCAAGCTATCAGCAAAGTAAGTGTTCGACTTTGGATTAGCGCGAATACCTACAGATCTTAAAGACGATGGGAATGTGGTACTTGACACTTACCATCAAATGGGAGGAGATAAAACCGTACTGCATAATAACGTAGGAGGCTGCCATACAATTAAAGAAAGATCTGGAGCTGTTTTGGTGAATACTTCAAACTGGCTGCTGACGAAGGGATATTTCCTTGATGAATCAAGTCACGGGAAATTTCGGCGCAGGAGATTCCCTCAAGCGGAAGCACGAAGGAGAAAGTAGCAGGAGGTCCGAGAAGTTGAAAGTACACAGAAGATTTCAATCAAAGGAGAAGATCACTTCTACGACCATGGCTTTAGCTTCGGCTTCTCCAGCACCTAGTACTTCACTAGTTATTGCACCGCAACAAGATACTTCCATGCCTCTACTGAATCCGTCGACATTCATCTTCTCTCCTCAACCACTTCGTTCAGCACCTGTTCCAGAGGAGATGTTGAAGCTGCAGATGGCGGAGTTCGAAAGGGATTCGTCCTCGGACGATTCAGAGGATGACAGCCACAACACTGTGGCACTTTCCGATGGAGAGGATGCAGAGCAGGAGATGGTAGTGCACTCAGCGATTTCTCATTCTCCGAAAAGTAACTTCTCGGATTGGTTGGCTTCGCAATTGGTTCCAGAAGCGAGGGTAGAGATGAACTTGGAGGAACACGACTTGTAGCTACTCCAGAGTCTAGGCGGAAAAGACAAAAGGCCTAAAGTTGCTAAAGCGACTTTTAGGTTTATCATCGAGGAATCAGGGCAGAAGTTTGCTGAGATATCAATTCCGACAGAAGGAAAGGAGGAGCTCACGGCAGAAGATGTTACAGTAATCAGAGTACCCCTCAGTCAAGCCACCACAGAAGGATTGAAGCAGGATACGCAGACATTGATAGATGTTCTATTCCTTAGGCTTAATAGTGAAAAGGCGGAGAAAGAAGAGCTTCAGAAGCAGGTATCTCAGTTGTGCGAGATCATAACCAAGTTTGCTAAGCCTTCCATTCAGCCCATTTCAGAGTAGGTGAGTGATCATCTTATGCAGGAAATGGAGGATGCAAGCAATCAAGTAAAAGCTATTGACAAATGAAATGATTTGATTATTCGTCAAGCTGCTGTACAACTTGGAGAGGCGTCAGCCCGCCTAAAGGTTAAGAATGATGTGGCAAATCAGCTGTAGCAACTAGTGACGAGCATAGTGGACATGAACACAGTTGCTGAGAGTAACCTGAGTACTTTGGCTGAGATCAACAAGCTGCCGAGAGATAAACTGGTTGCAGAGCAGATTGTACCAGACGGATCAGTTGAGAAGGGGAATTAGTTGGAGTTTGCAGTATCTTTCTGTTTGGAGATCTGTAGAGTTCTGCTGAAGAGGATGCATGCACTTGAGAGTAGGACATCATCCTTACCAGATAGTATCATTTCTTTCACTGAGGAGGACGTGATCGAAGGTGTTACTTCATACGTGCGGATCGTTTCTAGCAAGGTGCCTAATTCCGTGGAAGGGTCTCTTCTGATGGTACAAAAGAGAATTGATAAAACTACTAAACCTTTCACGATGAATTCCATTAGCAGACTGGTGGCACTGCAAGCAGATATTGCGAGGTTTGGGCCGAGCTTAGAAGATGTGGAAGCGTGCATCAAAGTGTTGAATGAAGAGTTGCTGCAGTTCAGGACAGAGAATGAAGCAGTGGCTAAAATAGATGGAAAGATGTTGAATCACATATTGGACAAGTATATCTGATATCAGAACAAGAAGAAGACATAAATGTTACCGCTGGCATGACTTCTTCTTCTATTATTTCTTCTTCTACTTTCTATGTTTTCGGATGAAATTGTAAAACTTTTATGTTATTGGTTTTGCAACCATTACTTAAAGTTATGTGGGATAATTCTATTAGTTAAGTGATACATGTGTCACTTAAGGAGAAGTTAGTGGAAGATGATTGCCAAATGTCATCTTTACTTGTTTATGTTTCAGTTCAGTTAGATTTTCCATTTGGACTTTCCCTCCTACATTCTATGAGTAGGAGAAGAACCTCCGGGTTAAGGATGAGAATTTGTAAGCAGCAATCTTGTGTTCTAGACTTTGTGCTGATCCCCTGAGAGCCACTTGGAGCAAAGGAATACAAAGGAGCAGGTTTTCGAAGAACTTTGTGTCATGGTGTACTGTGTTTCTTGCTTTTGATCTTAGATCTCTTAATAAACTGTGTTATTTTAGATCTGGATTTAGAGTTGCCTTTGTTTTAGAATTTTGTGTTTATATCTATTGGGATGCACATCTTCCCCATTTCTTCTGTGTTTATGTAATTACATTCTTCTATAACTTTTCCTTTCCTTAAACAGCTGCTTACTTGCTGCAGAACTGTTCAGTTATGGTTCATAAACTGAGTAGTTAAAGTAAAACCCTATTTAAATATTAGCATACTTAAATTGACATATCTGACACGGGAGCCTCACCGGTTAAATGAGGGAGATTTATCTCATGACTGCTTAGGTTTGATGCTATGCAGAAAATCTAGCCAACAAACAGGTGATAAGGGAATGACCTTCCAATACTCAACCTATCAGTTTCAACCATTTTTATCACAAGTTCAATCAGTAAACATCTTTACACATGGAGTCTTGGATTGAGGAATTCAAGCTCTCTTGTAGGGATACATATTTATTACTGAGTATAGCCCAGGTTTCACAAAAACAGAGCAAGCTAGTTCAAACTTTTGTCATACCTATGAGAAAAGCCTCTCTAGATCTTCATACATATGCTTCAAGGAAAGGAACTAACATCACAAAATGATTTATCAACACAAAAGCTAAAATCTTGTTCATTAAACACCATCACAGTCTATTTTTATCCCAAAACAAAGTCTCTGATTTCCATATTTATATTTTATACAAAATTCCATGCCTTTTCAGGCTTCCTTACCTCTCCTCCCTTGAATAGTGAATGTTCTAATTGATTCAAAATCAACTCCTATATTCAAATTGCATTCTTGCTTGTAACTCCTACCTCTTTGTAACTGCCCTGTCAAGAGTTATGAAGACTTATTATGACCCTAACTTACCTCTATGACTCATCACTCCCATATTTGGCTTAATTACATCCTTTAATCACTTTATTAGTTTATACATTCCTTAAGACTCATCAGCTACTTCTAGATACCTCACACACACACACTCCTTAAGTTCTCAAAACAACACTTAAGCTACTTGGACACAAAATGGAGGAAAAATACATTAATTTGAAATTTCAAACTTTGAGACTCAACCTAGACCTTCTAACTTGTTCACCTTGATCTCCTACAAAGAAAATTGAACTTTTATAGTTTTTCACTGATGCCCCCCTACATCAAGTGGTGAGTGCATAAATTAATATATACCCATAACCTTCGTTGGGAGAGTTGCATAAATCAATAGTTCCTCTCCCATTGCCATATCTATCTATAGGGGTGTCTGCCTATATTATAAGGGCCCAACTGTATATATATAGCCCAAGCAAAGAGGTGAGTGCTTAAGGGTTGATTTGTTCTCTTCGAGAGTGAATTAAACCTTCCCGACTTGAGAATACTAGTAACTAGTAACCTTTATTCTTGTTCCCACCAAATAAAGAGCGAATCTCAAAATGATCAAAATAACGAGCACTTCACCATTCTATCATCTCCCACCTATGATATAAAGTGGATAATCTTATTCTCCTACAATATGAATGCAAATGATTTGGGCGCAACCAATTAGGAAAGGGGGAACATGGTAGACGCCAATTCATTCCTTGAACCATCACCCTATATAGCTATGGGGGATGAGTCTCTATCATCAACACTCAACTTACTTTAAGGAGGTTGAGGATCCTCTTTAGATGGCTCTATATAGCTATATAGCTGGAGCAGGAGGGCCTTTATCTATATATGGGGTCAGGACCCTCTCTAACAAGATATATAATTGGGGGAGGGCTTGTATCTCTATATGGGGGTATTGATGCTTTGACGCCTTGATGTGGGAAATTGATATCTGAAGGTATAGACAATCAGAGTGATAAGTTCCTTTTTTATCCGATTCGAATGTTGCACTGGTTTTAGGTTATATAAGACTACTTGGCTTCCCTATGTTCTAAGAGTTGAGTGCGGTCATGAGCACATAAATGCAAATTGATTCCTTGTTATCCAATTCGATTGATGCCACAAGTGGCGAATGCATAAATTTCTATTATCCAATTTTTGTGCACATGTCATGAGCGGAGAGCACATAAATTACCATATACCCACACCCTTTGTTGAGAGAGGTGCATAGATCAATAGTTTCTCTCCTATTGCCGTATCTATATTTAGGGGTGCCCGCCTATAATAAAGGGGCCCAATTGTATACATATAGCCGAAGCAAAGAGGTGAGTGCCGAATGGTTGATTTCTTCTCTTCAAGAGTGACGTGAACCTTTTCGACTTGACAATACTTGTAACTAGTAACCATTATGCTTATTCCCACCAAACAAAAAGTAATTCCAGAGTGACAAAATAATGGCCACTTCATCTTTCTATCATCTCCCCCATGCGATATAAAGTTGACTGTCTTATTCTCATACCTTTAAAGTGGGCCACTGGCAGGCACCTCAACCTAGACTAACTTTGATTCTCCCATTGGCTATGGAGTGGGCTATGGAGCTATGACCAATTATGAGATTCGCTAGTATGAATAAGGGTCATGACAAGAGGCCCTGCCCTAATATCTTTGTCCTTTGGCCATTGAGGGAAATATTAATTTAATCAAATTAGGGTGTGTGGTCTAACATTCTATAAGTATGTAATTAGCAATTTTTTTTGGGAAAAAATGTGTGTTTTTGGTGTACTTTTCGGATCACACTTTGTGATCCTTTGTTAGGAAGAGAATAAAATAAGCGTAGGTTGTAGACTTAAGTTTCTTTTAAAGGATGTAAACTTTGAAGAACCATGATGTTGGACGGTTGAATACAGGGTAAAATTCAATGCTATATTATGAAATTATTATATTAAATTATTTTGTAACCTGTGAAAATTTTAAGTGGAATGAAATTTAATAGTCTATAATAGCTACCCTAGAAATAAACAAGCAATAATAATTGAGATTGATTGGTTACTTTAGATAAAATAATACTTAATCTCCCATTTGATGAAAATAACAATAATTTAATTCCCATTGTATTAGATAATCATAAAATAGTGATACCTATTTTTTAATAAGTTTGAATTTTCCATAGTTACCTAAGACGGGGACGGCGGGACAGAGTTTCTAGGACAGAAAAAATTTCTAAATTTTGGGGACGGCGAAGGGACGGGTAATTAAAAAATATATAAATATTTAAAATATAAAGATATAGTGACTAAATTATATAAATAAACTGAAATAAAACCATTTGAAATTTAAATAAGGTGAAACTTGGTGTCCCCAGATTTCATCCTGAAATCTGTGACTACCCTATCCGAAAAAAATTTGTACTTTTAAAATAATGGGTCGTTTTGTGTTTTTATTGCCAGAAAGTTCTTGTATTGCATCAAGATATTCCCAAAGAGCCATATTAGCCATTTTCGCCAAATACCCAAATGCCCAAAATTGTTATATTCAGTCGTTGGGATTTGTCTACGGAAAATTTGTATTTAATTATTTTGAGCCCCGTTTGAGGCAATTTGCGCTCCGATTTAACCCTGTTGTGATTGAACATATTATTATTTCTATATACCAGAAGGGTTTTAACTTGGAATAAGTTCTGGGCTTTATTTGTGACTTTTGGCAATTTTTTGTGTTTTTGTGTTTTCCCGTTTCGTTTTCTGTGAAATTTCTCTAGATCAATTCCTTTACCAGTTTGGCCTGATTCTTGGCCTGGAGTAACTAGGGAACATATACGCACGTTATGCCAAAAGGAAGTCGCCATCGGAGGTCCGGTCCACTCGGAAAAGACGAAGTCGAGCACCAAAAAAGCCTCTTCTAGGCTGGTCTCATTTTTGGAAAACAAAGAATTAGAGTGGACAATGGGCAAATTAGAAGCAGCAGACAGGTGAGAATTTTGTACCTACCTTGCAAGGTACTTTTTCCCATGATAGAAAAGTCACTTAAGTTGCAGTGGGAAAATTAGAGGTAGCAGACAGGCGGGAATTTATTGCCTGCCTTGCATGGTAAAAAATTCCCATTGTGCGATAAAAGAAAAGTCACTTAAGTGAATCATGGGATTTTATTACTTGCCTTGCAGGGTGAATAATCCCATTATGAAAGTCAAATGACTTAAGTGACAATGGGATTTTTGGGGCTGCCTTGCAAGGTAAAAATTTTCATTGCCATGTGTTTTTAAAAATAGAATTCTCTTTAACCAAAAAAGTGCGACCCCTTTGGAGAGATGAAGGCAGCCTTTAAAGTGATTAAATTAATTAATTTCTCTTCTAAAATTGGCGCCCAAGCATGGAAGAAAGTCAACAAAAGCAAAGGGGAATAAAGGAGGTGAAAATAGATTGTCTAAATTAAATAAATAATATTTATTTAAAGGCAGCCCCCTCTTGTGAAAAAGTGCACCCCATTTGAGAGATAAATAAAGTTTTTTAAAGCATTAAATGATTAAATTAAATTCTATTTTCAGTGGCCAAGGCTAAAGCACACTGTAAAGCTTAAGTGAAGTGAAGAGTGGATAATTAAATTGAATAAATTTAATTTATTGGATGGTTGTCCTTAAACATGCAATTTTAGCACATCAGTTAAAGAGAAAAACATGATTTTTAATTAATTAATTGCCAGGAATAGGAGGGGCAATTATTAATTATATATTTATGAGGGTTATATAAGCATGGGCTGCCATAAGGGTGAATTAATTAATTCACAGGTAAAGAAGTGCAGCCCAGAGGAAAAGAGCTTCCAATTTTGGCGCATGCATTGAAGGAGGTTGATTTGTGTTTGCATAACTGTTTGCATAAGTGATACAGGTGCTCAGGTGAAGTTGGAAAAATTCATGCTCACTTTGCATGCAAATAAAACATCAATTTTTGGGGCAGCAGGCTTGAATAGTGCAGATTTTTATTATTAAAATTCGTTGTTCGTGTTCCGGTTGCCATCTTTGTCTGAATTACTTGCAGGAATTCATTACAGGTGCTTTACAAAAGAAAAGGAGCTTTAATCAATGTCCAATACATTGAATATATCCCCTAAATCTGAAGAATTATCCAAATCTGCACCAGTTTTGAAGAAATCCGGACAAATAAGAAAAAAAAGAATTATCCAGACAAAGATAGACAAAGCCATGGCAAAGAGGGACGAAAAAGAAAACACAACGGAGTCATGCATCACTTCCAAATTTGCAGACATAGGAGACACAGATCTAGGTCCGGAACCTCTTTCCGAATTGATTAATAGATCCAGAGCAGGAAAGACTTCACTCATATGTGCGGTTAAAAGCAGTGGAAATATTCGAGCTATAGCCTTTCCATACACAGCCCAGTTGCCAGAGTTTGTTATGGAGTGCGCTAGATCTTACCATCCTTCATCCAGATCAGTGCGAGATGCTACGGGGAAAACAATAATTCGATTGGACTCAGAGTTCATCAATTATTGTTTGAAGATTCCGACGCGAAAGGTAGTGACTTCCATTAGCATTCAGAATGCCGGCAGCAGGTGGGAGAATCATAGAGTTGACTGCATGAACATAATGAACAGCAGATACATGAAGAAACCCAGATCTCCTTCTAAGTTCCCAAGAACTCTTCCGCAGTCCAATTTCGTGCAGGAGGTTGATGATATTGTCAAATTGTTATGCAGGATTAATGGCGAGGCGAATGCTCACACTTTCCGTATATGGATGTATGCTTTCATCAGGACCATTGAAGTCAACTAGGTTGATTCCATAATCAATTGGTCAGAAATCATTAGCAACAATATTGGTGAGCAACTCCGGAACGTGAAGCGTACTTTCAGCTTCAAAATGACTTCCTACTTGGTGTATGCTGCAGCTTCACAAGACATCTTCTCCAAGCTAGATAGATGTGGCATTCTTTCTAAGGACCCCATTTTCGAGTGCTACCCACAGCTTACTGTACCTGCATGCGAGAAAGATTTCAAAGTGGTCAATGATGAATTCTTCTACGAATTCATTTGCAAGCTAGATAAAGACCTAAAGGCCAACAGGGTGAGCGCGTGGGAAGCTGTATCCAAAATTGGCAGTCTATTCATTCAATTTGTAGATTTCACATACCTCAGGGTTCCTGGCTTTTCTGGAGAACCGGTTAAGCTACCCAGATATCCGAATGATAGATTGATTACCATGGAGCTGAGCAGACAACTTGTGGAGATACACGACCTTCAGTCGAAACGGAACAAGTCTACGGGCTTCTTCCCAATCACTGTGGGACATTATAGCTGTCAGAGCATTCATAAAGCTCGAGGGATGGAGACGGAGATCTTATCCGAGTATGACCAGATTTCTTCCCTGCACGGGTGAATTTCGATCCATTTGGAGTAGCCAGGAAGACGATCTCCCAGGAGTACGCACATGTGCCTTCATTAGAGGATTTTTGGATGAAGTGGAAAAGTGAGTACGAGGTTAGAAAGAGGGATTTCAACATACTATCAGCATGGCAAGTGTTCGACTTCGGACTAGCGCGGATACCTGTAGATCTTAAAGATGATGGGAATGTGTTACTTGACACTTACCATCAAATGGAAGGAGATAGAGTCGTACTTCAGGATAACGTAGGGGGCTGCCATACAATTGAAGAAAGGTCTGGCGTTGTTTTGGTGAATACTTCAAACTAGTTGCTGATGAAGGGATATTGCCTTGATGAAGCATTGATGAATCAAGTCACAGGCAACTTTGGCGTAGGAGATTCCCTCAAGAGGAAGCACGGAGGAGAAAGCATTAGAAGGTCTGAGAAGTTGAAAGTACACAGAAGATCTCAATCAAAGGAGAAGATCACTTCCACGGCCATGACTTTAGTTTCGGCTTCTCCAGCATCTATTACTTCACCAACTATTGCACCTCAGCAGGACACTTCCATGCCTCCACTGAATCCGGCAACATTCATCTTCTCTCCTCAGCCACTCCGTTCAGCACATGTTCCAGAAGAGACGTTGAAGCTGCAGATGACGGAGTTCGAAAGAGCTTTGTCCTTGGATGATTCAGAAGATGCCAGCCATAACACTGTAGCACTTTCTGATGGAGAGGAAATAGAGCGGGAGATAGTAGTGCACTCAGCGACTTCTCATTCTCCGAGAAGTAACTTCTCAGAATGGTTGGCTTCGCAGTTGGTTCCAGAAGCAAGAGTGGAGATGAACTTGGAAGAACACAACTTGCAACTACTTCGGAGTCTAGGCGGAAAAGACAGAAGACCTAAAATTGTTAAGGTAACTTCAAGCTTGATCATCGAAGAGTCAGGGCAGAAGTTTGCTGAGATGTCAGTTCCGGTGGAAGGAAAGGAGAATGAGCTCACGGCAAAAGATGTAACAGTAACCAGAGTACCCCTCGGTCAAGCCACCACAGAAGGATTGAAGTAGGATACACAAACATTGATAGATGCTCTATTCCTTAGGCTTGACAGAGAAAAGGCGGAGAAAGACAAGCTTCAAAAGCAAGTATCTCAATTGTGCGAGATCATAGCCAAGGTTGTTAAACCTTCCACTCGGCCCATTTCAGAGCAGGTGAGTGATCATCTTATTTTGGAGATAGAAGATGTAAGCAATCAGGTGAAAGCTATTGATGAATGGAAGAATCTGATTATTCGTCAAGCTTCTGTACAACTTGGAGAGGTGCCAGCCCGCCTGAAAGTTATGAATGATGCAACAAATCAGCTGAAGCAACTGGTGATGAGCATAGTAGCTATGAACACAGTTGCTGAGAGTAACATGAGTACTTTGGCCGAAATCAACAAGCTGCCGGGAGATGTATTGCTTGCAGAGCAGATTGTACCAGACGGATCAGTTGAGAAGGGGAAGCAGTTGGAGTTTGCAGTATCTTTCCGTTTGGAAATCTGCAGAGTTTTGCTGAAGAGGATGCAGGCACTTAAGAGTAAGACATCGTCCTTACCAGACAGTATTATTTCTTTCACTGAAGAGGAAGTGGTCGGAGATGTTACTTCATACGTACGTATCGTTCCTACCAAAGTGCCTATTCCCTGGAAGGGTCTCTTCTGATGGTACAAAAGAGAATTGATAGAGCTACTAAACCTTTCACGATGAATTCCATTAGCAGACTGGTGGCACTGCAGGCTGATATTGCGAGGTTCGGGCCGAGCTTGGAAGATGTGGAAGCGTGCATCAAGGTGTTGAATGAAGGATTGCTGCAATTCAAGACAGAAAAGGAAGCAATGGCTAAAACAGATGAAAAGATGTTAAATCACATGTTCGATAAGTATATCCAATATCAGAACAAAAAGAAGACATAAATGTTACAGCTGGCTTGACTTCTTCTATTTTTCACGTTCCCGGATGAAATTGTAAGACTTCAAAGTTATTGGTTTTGAAACCATTACTTAAAGTCATGTGGAACAATTCTATTAGTTAAGTGATACATGTGTCACTTAAGGAGAAGTTAGTGGAAGATGATTGCCAAATGTCATCTTTATTTGTTTGTCTTTTAGTTCAGTTGAGTTTCCCATTTGTACTTTCCCTCCTTCATTCTATAAGTAGGAGAAGAATCTCTGGGTTAAGGATCATAATTTGTAAGCAGCAACCTTGTGTTCCAGACTTTGTGTTGAAACCCTTAAGAGCCACTTGAAGCAAAGGAATATACAAGAGAAGATTTCCGGAGAACTTTGTGTCACAGTGTATTGTGTTTCTTGTTTTTTATCTTAGATCTTTTAATAGACTTTGTGTTATTTCAGATCTAGATCTAGAGCTACCTTTGCTTAGAATTCTGTGTTTATATCTATTGGTTTCTTCTATGTGCATACAATCAACTCTGCTATCTATTGATTATGATGCACATCTTCTCCATTTCTTCTCTGTGTTTATATAGTTCCCTTTCCCTTCTTCTATAAATATTTTCTTTCTTTAAACAGTTGCTTACTTGTTGCAGAACTGTTCAGTTATGGTTCATGAAGTGAGTAGTTAAAGTAAAAACCCATTTAGATATTAGCATATTTTAATTGACAAATCTGACACGGGAGCCTCACCGGTAAATGAGGGAAATTTATCTTATGACTGCCTAGGTTTTGTGCTATGCAGAAAATCTAGCCAACAAAACTTGAACTCATAAACATCAAATACATTCCTTAATACTATAATATCGATATGTTAATGTCATAAATTGAAAATTCATAATACATATTTGAATTTTGAATTTGAGACGAGCTGAAATTTCAAATATATTATAAAATATAAAAGTAAAACCATTCTAAATTACGATTGATCAAGTGACAATAGTTTATATTTATATCATTAATCTCATAGCCAAATACACCAACAATTGTCTATTGTCAATATTACAAAAAAAAGAGGACAACTAAAAGTATTTGCCTAAAAATTAGAATCAACATCTGAAGTTATATCCATGAACTCCTCGCTGGTACTAGCATCCTCGTCCTCAAAGGTAAGCCCAATAAATCCCCGTTGCACAGTATTGTCCTCTTCAACTTGCCTTGGCTCCTTGGGATCTACATCCCACCCTAATGCTGGGGTTTGTTTGTACTCAGGTGTCTTGCGATCCATAAGACGTAAAGCACTGTGTACAACTACAAGCTTCTCCGCTCTCGCAGAGGTAAGTCTATTCCTCTTAACAGATTGTATCCAACCATATGTAGACCAGTTCCTCTCAGAGGCAGAGGAGCTAGAAACCTGGGAAAGGAGGTGAATGGCAAGTGGTCGCAACAGTCCTGGAAGCCCATACAATTGCCACCAACTCACTGACTTCTCTTGTGCTATTGTTACCTTGTCTGCTTTTGCTAATGTTTTGTACTCATCAAGTTCAGTGAAGTCGAGCCACTCCATTCTGATTTGTGAAGCCTCCTGTGGAATGTACATTTTTTTAAAGGCCTTCATAAGGCTCTTCTTCACCTCATCATCATCCAATGGGATAACTCTGTCTGGCCTCTCCACATACCATTTGGGATTCAGTGCATACCCAACCATATGAAGAGGAGTGTTCAACTTCTCCCATCTTTGCTGAATAATGGGTTGTATATGTTCATTATAGAACTCCAAAGTGGGGTCTCTCACCTGAATAATTGCCTTCATTTGCCCAAGCATGTTGTCAATGCACTCATAGATCTCACCAAGATTGGGGCTGTTAGAATCCCCATATTTGATGACACTAAAAAATGGAGCTATGATTGATATGATGTATTTCATATCAACCCAAAATGTTTCCCGCAACACCATTTCCTTTGCTCTTTTCCCTTGATCTGTCTTGGACTTATGCCACCTAGTCCAATCCTGTTTCATAATCATAATTTGCAG
This sequence comes from Taxus chinensis, assembly GCA_019776745.2. Taxonomy (NCBI): domain Eukaryota; kingdom Viridiplantae; phylum Streptophyta; class Pinopsida; order Cupressales; family Taxaceae; genus Taxus; species Taxus chinensis. The sequence goes on from CM034153.1 coordinate 142,757,367, forward strand.
GAGCTCCTGCAACTCGGACATCCTCTCCAACAAAATAACTAAGATGCAAAGTGGGTGTCAACTGGTTTCGAAAATTCCTTCTTCAAAAAATTTCAAAAAAGTGCCAATGATGTGTGGTGATTACATATGAACTTCTGCACATCCCTGGCCTCAATCACTATCTAGTTAACCCACTGAATCTTCCCTATGTCTTTCAGTGCATTGTTCATGGCATGCACACAACATGGAGTCAACTGGTTTCGAAAATTCCTTCTTCAAAAAATTTCAAAAAAGTGCCAATGATGTGTGGTGATTACATATGAACTTCTGCACATCCCTGGCCTCAATCACTATCTAGTTAACCCACTGAATCTTCCCTATGTCTTTCAGTGCATTGTTCATGGCATGCACACAACATGGAGTCCAATAAATATGCCTATATTCCCTCTCCACTAGCTTGCCTACTGCTCTACACACAAGTTGCATCTGTGACAACCTCTACAACGTTTGAAGGTGTTACCTCCTCAATGACATTCTTCAAAATCTGATATTGAAACTCAACATCTTTCTGCTTCCGAGAACAATCAATTGCTCTCAAGAAGTACGGTCCATCTTTGTAAGAGACAATGATATTGATGAGAGGACGATGTCTAATATCCGTCCACCCATCCATGATAATGCTACATCCATGTGACATCCATGTCACCTTCATCTCCTCCATCAACAGATTAATCTTGGAATAGTTTCTATCCAAGATTGTCGTCCTCAGTTTTGTGTCTCCAAGGGGCACATAACTTGTACTTGCTTTTGTAACCTTAGCCATAGCCTCCTTGTAATAAGGAGAGCGAGCGACATTAAATTGAATCCCAACAGCATAGAAAAATTTCCCAATAGCATCATCTGCCTCTTCCCTTGCCTTTGAATCAAACATGTCAACAACTGAATTTGGAGCTGCCCCCACGGCCTTTCTCTTCCCTTTGCTTTCCATTTCTGACACTCTAAAACTAGAACCAGCTAGAGTATTACTATGTTTGCAAGCTAGAGTAAAACCACGAACTTTTGACACATTGTCTGTAGTATTTCCATTGAAGATTCTCACCATCTTAGCTCTTTGCTCTAGTGAAAGGCCCTTACAAGTGCCAACCCCTTTCATATAAGGTGCAACAAGTGTGCATTGGTCCTAGTGATATTGCCATGCCAAGTCAGTGGACATATGTTGCACTTCCATACTTTGCTCCCCCCTCGAGACTTAGAGGTGGGGTTATCAATTATTTGGCCAAATTGTTGCAATGGATTCTTCTTATCAAATGGTTCAATGGCAAATTTGGACAACATTTGAGAGGGGCAATTGGTAGCACTACTAACTGAACTACCAGTTGTCGCGGCCACTACATTTTGTGTCCCTTCTCCGCTCTTCCCCATTGTGGCATCACCAACTCTTCCATAGCCACCTATCTCAACTTCCCGTTCAACCCTCTTCTGCTCTGAATCATTACTTTAATAAACCACAGTCAGGGGACAACAAGTCCCTCCTCTTTAATGGGAGAGGTTCCCTTATTGAAAGCAAGCAAAAAAGCTTATATACAAATGTACAACTTTCAAAGTGTGGATTCCTGATACTTTGAAATGTTTTATGCCCAAAAGATTATCAATACGAAAGAATGGAAGAACTAAGGAGATGAGAGAGGAAGAACATAACAATACTTTCAGGAAATATAGATAGCAGAGTATAACCTTATACGTATTGATCAAAGGAGATGTAGAATAGAATCATTCACTTTCATAACAAATATAATTCCATGGACACAAAGTTCCAGAAATCATATAAACAAGAACACAAAGTTTCTTATCATAAAATATTAATGATTCAAAAATTCCAACAAGGAAAGAAGGAATAGCAGAGGAAGAAAGTGAAAAACTTCTGTATTGATTAATTTTGAATCTATAACATTTCAAGAATACCAGGATCCAACCCTGAACAAAGGTGTAGAGAACCCACTAAATAGCTTCCAAAAATGGTTACATTCAGTTACAACTTCTTTTAATCAAAAGATTAAGAACTAATTAGGAATTAAAAGAAGTGTTTCAAGATCTCGAAGAAGAAACACTCGACTGAAGTTCAGAGGTGCCAACTGGCTCAAGAATCTGACGTTTTAAATTCTTCAATGCCTCTGCTATTTCCATGCCTGGTGGCAAAACCAGATGCATTGAATCACAGCCGTTAACCCACTTTTACAACTTTAAAAATGGGTCGTCCACGTGGAAGAGATTTGCTGAAGCGGGCCTGGGGGCGCCTTTTGCATTTTATGATTTTTATAGAGATTGTGCATTTTAGACATTTTGGTCCACCCATCCACTTCTGATATAGGCCTGACATGTGGCTTCACTTGAGTGGTGACGGAGTCATAGCTCACTTTTACAATTTTAACTCTTTTCAAAGAAAAGCTCAAAAACTCAAAGTTCTCCGCCAACCCGCCTCCGCTTTGAATTTTCAATGGCTCAATGGAGTGTGGCTCATTTTTATACTACCCTTTTGGAAACAAAACCAAAATTCCAAAAGTGCCCCGATGAGTTGCTTTGGATTAACATTTTTTCATCTTTATACTTCACTTTAACTTTAATGCCCTTTTTGGAAATAAAACAAAAATTCCCAAATCGTTCCGATGGCCCGCCTTCCCGCTTTGACTTTTCAATGCAGGTATCAACGTGTCCCTTCACCTGGGGCCAACGGGGTTGCACTTCACTTTATAAATTTACACCTTTCGCCATAATGCCTCAAAACACAAAAAGGACCCACCTTTCCGCCTTTGACCTTTCAAAGCATCAAAACACAAAAAGGGCACGCCTTTCCGCCTAATAGCCAATCAAGATCCTTCGGGGCCACGGGGCCAATTTGACACATTTTGCTAAAAAATAAAAAAATGACAAGTTTGTCAAAAAAACCCATCCTACCGCATCCAATTAGAGATGTCCATGTATTGGATGTTGGGGAAAAATTTCCTGTAAAAGATAAAATGAAGGGGAAAAACTCCACCATTCATGCCCAAATTACAAATTGCTTTTACCAGGAAGAAAACTGTAAATGACAAGGCTTCGACGTGATCCAGCCAAAGAGAAGGATTGAAACAACATTCAAATGAAGGAAAATATTTTCAAGCATCCAGATGGGGAAACAAAAAATTTATCAAACTGCGAAGACTGAAGAATTTTCAAGTGAAAGGGCGAGATTAAAATGAGCACCAACAACTTCAAAGCATGAATTTCTCCATCTCTCCATACTTCTTAAAATTCTAAACATTCCTCAAAGGCACCAACTAAATTTTTTTGAAACTTGACTTGGAAAATGAGGGGGATTTTGAGGGTGACAACAACTGGCTCTTTCTGGGGATGACTTGGCTTGGAACAAAGAAACAAGGCAAGATCAAGAACTGTAGAAAAACTCTGGGAAAGAAGACCAGTGCCTTATCCATTGGGAAAATAGAGTCAAAGGAAAAACCAATACAGAAGACAACACACATGCAACGGGAAAATAAACAAACCCAAAAAGGAAAGACCAAAAACAAAACACAAAAGAATGGCCAAAAACCAAAACACTGTACACAATATACAGAAGGACTGCCTAATCACCTAGGACTTGAACAACTTCAAATATTTCCCACTATAAGGAAGTGGGAGAGAAGATCCATCCATATAATCCAAGTAGAAAGAATTTTCTCCAGCAAAGTGTCTGATTTTGAAAGGACCAAGCCAAAGAGAATCAAACTTACCATGGCTTCCTCGAGGTTCATGTCTTTTGTCCCACAACAGAACAATGTCTCCCACTTGAAAATCTCTGGGTCTAGCCTTCTTATCAAACAAAGCTTTCACCTTCAGTTGATGAGCTGAGATTCTATCAAAAACTTGCATCCTGTCTTCATCCAGCTTCTGGAGATACATGATCCTCTTGTCCAAGGAACTGGTGAAACTTGAATCTTCAATAGCCTTCATTAAGTGCAAGGCTGGTAATTCCACTATTACTGGTAGCTGAGCTTCAACACCATACACCACTTGAAATGGAGACATCCCAATTGCTCTTTTGGGTGTAATCCTATCTACCCAGAGAGCATCATAAAGTTTCTTGTGCCAATTCCTTTGAGAGTCATTGAAAAGCTTTTGAACGATGGTTACCAAATTCTTATTTGTTGATTCTACTTGTCCATTCCCTTAGGGGTAGTAGTCTGAAGAATGAGCAAGGGAGATTCCATAACCATAGCAGAAATCCATCATCTCAGAAGAAGAAAAATTTGAAGCATTATCAGTCACAATCTTGTTTGGTACCCCAAACCTTATCAAGATGTTCTCTTTGATGAAATTACACACCACCTCAGAAGTAGTGCTTTTGACTGGAATAGCCTCTACCCACTTTGTGAAGTAATCTATAGCAGTTAGCACATGAGTATGCCCAACACTGGAAGGTGGATTAAGAGTTCCAATGAAATCCAATCCCCACTATTGAAAAGGCTCATCAATCACTACTGGTTTTAGTGGTAAAGCAGCCAACTTAGGTCTCCCAACAAAAGTCTGACAGGCTTCACACTTACCTACCCATTTTGATGCATCTCTGAACAATGTAGGCCAATAGTACCCTACACGAAGGATCTTATGGGTAGTGACAGCAGAAGAGAAATTCCCTCCACAAGCCTGATCATGAAAAGCTGAAAACAACTTCTTTTGTTGCTCTTTGTCCACACATTTAAGGAATCTTCCATCTATGCCTCACTTGAATAAAGCATTTTCCCATAATACATACTGTGCAGACCTTAGCTTAATAGCTCTCTTTTCCTTGGCACTCAAGTGGGATGGAAACTCTCCATAAGTAAGAAAATGTGCAATACCAACATACCATTCATCTGTTGAACTGAGGAAGAGGACAACAGGAACATCAACTGCTTCTTTGGACAATTCTGCATCAGCTCCTTCAGCAATAAGCTCACATAAGCCTTTACCCCAGACTAGCTTAGTTGGCTTGATATCAAGGTCATATTATTGGAATTTTTCTACCCAATTTCCTCTCTTAGTTCCAAACTCCTGTTGTGTAAGAATAGACTTGATGGTTGTATCAGGTACAAGCACAACAGAGTGAGAATTAAGAATATAAAAATGAAACTGCTTGACAACTTTGACCACTGCAAAATCATGTTTCTCCATCATAGTATATTTCAATTCATGAGCTTTCAGAACATAGCTCATGAATGCAATTGGAAGTTCATGATCCTCAGAATTTCTCTGAGTTAGCACAACAGCCAAGGTACTCTCTGTAGCATAGCAATAGATGATAAAATCCTTGCTGAAATCAGGACATGCTAAGATGGGAGTCTTAGCAATGGATTTCTTGATACCTTCAAATGCTTCTTTACCTTCAGAAGTCCAACCAAATTTTTTCTTTCCTTTCATCATGTGAGCAATGCTCATAGTCAGTTCTGCAAAATCAGGAATGAATCTCCTCAGGAAGTTTATCTTACCAAAGAAAGAGTGAACACCCTTTTTGCTTGTGGGAAGAGGAATCTGCTGGATTGCTTGAACTCTTTCTGGATCTATCTTGATTCCTTCTTTGGAGACAATATGCCCCAACAACTTTCCTTCAGTAACACAAAAGACAAACTTCTTAGGATTGAGAGAAACTCCATGTTCTCTGCATTTCTGGAGGACTGCTTCAAGATGCTGAAAGTGATCTGCCCTTGTTTTGGAGAAAACAGTCAAATCATCAAGGTACACAACAATACACTTTCCCTTTAGACTACCAAAATCCAAGTCCATTTCCCTCTGAAAGGTGGCACCAACATTGATAAGACCAAAAGGCATTCTCTTGTAGGCAAAGGTGCCCCAAGGAGTAGTAAAAGTAGTTTTGTGTTGATCTGGGGTACTGACTTCCACTTGATTGTATCCAGAGAATCCATCAAGCATAGACAACATCTCAGAGCCTGTGACAACTTGCAAAACTTGATCCATCATGGGGAGAGGATAGTTGTCTTTCAGAGAGGCCTGATTCAAATTCCTGAAATCCACACAGATGCGAATCTCACCATTCTTCTTCCTGACAGGCACAATGTTGGAAATCCATGTTGAATGATGTATAGGGAAAATAATATTTGCCTTTAGTAACTTCTGGATCTCTTGAAAAATAGTGCCAACAACCTTGGGATTGTATTGCCTTTGTTTCTTCTTGAAAGGTTTGATCCCAGGTTTCAGAGGGATAAAGTGTTGCATTTCCTTTGGTTGGAAAGCCTTGAGATCATCATATGAATAAGCAAGAACATCAACATACCTTTTTAATAGGTTCACTACTTTCTTCTTCTCTTCTTGAGTGCAACATTTTCCAATGTTCACCATCTTGGGTTCATCAAGACTCCCAATAATAACCTTTTCACATTCAGCAGACTGTCGAGCTCCTTGGGAAGCTTTAGACTTAATGTACCTATCATGCTTATCAAACAGATCTTCCAAACTCACCAGCCCTTTAGGGATCTTGTTACCTTTCAATTTGATGTAGCCATCTTGATCCATCTCTTCCTTGATATCTCCTTCATTAGAGGATACACACTCTCTAGGAAAAGTCTCACTTCCTTCAAAATATAATTGGTTGAAGTTGTCCTTAAGCTCCAAGAATGAGAGAAAGTGTTGATCATCATTGAAAACCTGCCAATTTCTTGCATTATCTGGTACACTGGGCCTATGAATCATTTCAATGGTAAATTTCTCCTGAGAGAAATCTGGGTGAGGAATCAACAAAGATCCTGAGACAACTAGAGAATCAGCTCTAGTATTCTTCTCTCTTGGCACAACTTCAATGAAGAAAGCATCAAGAAACTCAATGGAATCCCAGACAAGATTTCTATAATGCTTCAATCTCCTATTCTTCACTTGAAAAAGATCCCTAAATTGTTTCACAATCAGCCCTGCATCTACACATGAGCACAAATATTCTTCACTCCCATTTCTTTTTCCATGTTCAATCCAAGTATGAGTGCCTCATATTCAGCTGTATTGTTTGTATTTTCAAAACAAAGCTTGAATGAAAAAGGATGAATCTTCCCTTCTGGAGAGGTTAGCACCACACCAGCCCCAGAACCAGCTGAAGAGCAGCTTCCATCAAATTCCAAAGCCCAAATGCCATTAGGATCATGAATCACTTCCTTAGGAGGTTTTTCCTCATCTTGTGACATGATCATGTAGTTACCATGCCCTATATCTTCATAGAGTATCTGTGCTTTTGGATCATCAGTCTTTTGCACAATGTATTCAGTCTATTTCTCAGGTAGCAGCTTCTTCATTTTTCCATTGAATGGGATCAAAGCATGTGACCAATCCATCTGAATTTCACCTCCTACATCCTTACAAAATTCCTACTCAGCAACATACCATATGAGGGAGGAATATCAACTACCAAAATAGTGGCTTAAGACCCTTTTCTCTGGAAAAGCAACAAAAGCTACTTGTGCATCTTTAATTCTTCCAACCAAAGGCACTTCTCTACTCTCCATGGAATAGCAGGAACCAAAGGTACGTGTTAGAGTCAGGCCCAAAGCATGAGCTACTTTTGTAGGCATTACATTGTCTGATGCTCCTGAGTCTATGACACAGTTACTGAGTTTATGGCCAGCTATGAGAAGAGTCACATAGAATGGTTTAATTTTCTCATTAGGGGAAGTGACTGCAGCCACAAGGCTTGGTTGAGGTGAGGAAGAGGGAGTGGGAAAAATACCTTTAGAAGTATTGGATGAAGCTTTGGATTTGGAATTGACAAATTTTACCATTTTAGAAAAGGATTTTGGATGGGTTTGGTAAAATTCTGCCTCTGAGATTTGGATTTTGGTCTTTTTGAGGTGATCAATGATATCAAAAGACCCAGAGGTGGATGGGGCATCACTACTAGGAACTTGAGAGACTTTTAATTTATCAACTTTAGGAATTGAAGGACAAGAAGTTTTGGAAACAGAGGTAGAAGGAGGAGGATTAGCATTACTCACCTTTTGTGTGGAGGTAGTGGGAATAGGAGCTCCTCTTCTTGCAACCACTGGAATAGTTATAGGAAACTCCTTGGATTTCTTAGCAGGCTGCATCACTTTTTCTTTTTTGTTTGTTTTCTCCCAAGCCATAACAACATATGTCTCACTATTCATCTCTACCACTCTTTCATCATATTCATCTTCATCATCCATACCTTCAGTGGTAAGGAAATGAACTTGAGATCCACCAAGCTCCTCCAGTTCTTCATCAACCTCTTCTTCTGGTTCTTCATAGAGTTCATTAAACTCCTCATCATCAGGTTCCTGAACTTCACAAGTTGCATTGACTGGAACCTTGATGGGTGGGCCTTCAATAGCCAATCTAGTCTGAGAAGAAGGTAAATGGTTCCTAGGCTGAAAATTCTTCCTTGGGATGTCTTGGTAAGGAGTATGTTGAGCCAATTGCTTTTTAATGGCAATGAGATCATTTGCCAACTTCTACACTAACTGATCTGAGTTGGCTCCAGGGGAGAGGAAGAAGAAGATGCCTTAGACTTGGAAGGTTCTCTTTTCAATTTACCAAACATGATTAGGTCATCCTCAACACTGATAGCTAACCATTGATCAACCTCCAGAGTTGCAAGGTTAGCTCTCCTTAGTGCATAACTCACTTCAGGTAACTGGGCATTGAGGAAGAAGCATTTTTGGATTTGATCTATAGGATGAGTGTTCTGTGGAATTTTATGAATGAGCTTGTTGAATTTGGCCACAAATTCTCTCATGGGCTCGAATGGTTCCTTCTTGATATGAGAGATTTGAGCTAATAGAGCATGCACATCTTCAGCAGGTTTGAAACGTTGCTCAAACTGAGTTGTCATGGTGTTCCAATTAGTGATTGACCCAACAGGAAGATGATAAAACCAATCAGCAAGCATTGTCCTGCAATGTCTCCACAAAAATCCTGACAGAGACATCTTCATGTTCAACCCCAAGAATCCCACATGCAACAATGAAGGCTGCAATGTGTTCATCTGGATGAACCTTCCCATCACCCCCGGAATTTGGGAAAACTTTTCCTGTTACCCCTAGGTAACTCATGCAATGGCTGAGGAAGAGCAAGAGGCCCAACCTGTTGTCCCCAAGGAAAAGGGGCTGCCATCTTTGGAAAAATTGACTGAAGGGGAACTGAAACACCAACAAGTATCAAAGCATGAAGATTAGGACTGAGTTGTTCTTGAGGAATGTTATTCTTGGAATTTATGTCTTTAACAGGAGGTGTGCTTGTAGAATGAGTTCTTCTGTTCCTTCTTGCTGGAAGAAGAGAGAAGTTTTGTTGCTCCAGAAGTTGAAAATGGGAATCTTCTATTCCGAGAGCCTTTTTACCATGAGTATATCTTAGAGTCGCCAGATCAAAAATGATCTTGAAGTTGTTCTTTTAGAAAGGGATACGTTTGAAATGAAATCCCCAGTAGAGTTGCCAAAAACTATTGGGTTTTAAAATGGTACTTTAACAAACCACAGTCAGGGGACAACAAGTCCCTCCTCTTTATGGGAGAGGTTCCCTTATTGAAAGCAAGCAACAAAACTTATATACAAATGTACAACTTTCAAAGTGTGGATTCCTGATACTTTGAAACGTTTTAAGCCCGAAAGATTATCAATACAAAAGAATAGAAGAACTAAGGAGATGAGAGAGGAAGAACATAACAATACTTTTAGGAAATATAGATAGCAGAGTATAACCTTATACGTATTGATCAAGGGAGATGTAGAATAGAATCATTCACTTTCATAACAGATATAATTCCACAGACACAAAGTTCCAGAAATCATATAAACAAGAACACAAAGTTTCTTATCATAAAAGATTAATGATCCACAAATTCGAACAAGGAAAGAAGGAATAGAAGTGGAAGAAAGGGAAATTCTTCTGTATTGATTAATTTTGAATCTATAACATTTCAAGAATGCCAGGATCCAACCCCAAACAATGGCGTAGAGAACCCGCTAAATAGCTTCCAAAAATGGTTACATTCAGTTACAACTTCTTTTAATCAAAAGATTAAGAACTAATTAGGAATTAAAAGAAGTGTTTCAAGATCTCAAAGAAGAAACACTCGACTGAAGTTCAGAGGTGCCAACTGGCTCAAGAATCTAACATTTTAAATTCTTCAATGCCTCTTCTATTTCCATGCCTGGGTAAAACCAGATGCATTGAATCGCAGCCATTAACCCACTTTTACAACTTTAAAAATGGGTCGTCCACGTGGAAGAGATTTGCTGAAGCGGGCCTGGGGGTGCCTTTTGCATTTTATGATTTTTATAGAGATTGTGCATTTTAGACATTTTGGTCTACCCATCCACTTCTGATATAGGCCTGACATGTGGCTTTACTTGAGTGGTGACGGAGTCATGGCTCACTTTTACAATTTTAACTCTTTTCAACAAAAAGCTCAAAAACTCAAAGTGCTCCGCCGACCCACCTTCCGCTTTGACTTTTCAATGGGCGGGGTTGTGGCTCATTTTTATACTTTATTACCCTTTTGGAAACAAAACCAAAATTCCAAAAGTTCCCCGATGGTCCACCTTCCTTGCTTTGAATTTTCAATGCAGGCATCAACACCCTAGGCAAAGGGTTCACTTTATAACTTTACGCCCTTTTGGAAACAAACCAAAATTCCTAAAGTTTCCGACAACCCGCCTTCCTGCTTTTGACTTTTCAATGGCAACACGTGGCTTCACCTGGGGCCTTAGGCTTCACTTTACATTTTACGCCTTTCTCCAAAATGTCTCAAAACACAAAAAGGGCCCGTCTTTCCACCTTTTACCTTTCAAAGCATCAAAACACAAAAAGGGCCCGCCTTTCCACCACCACTTGTTTCAGCCAATCAGGATCCTTCGGGCCATAGGGCCAATTTGACACTTTTGCAAAAAATAACAAAAGTGACAAGTTCGCAAAAAGAACCCGTCCTGCCGCATCCAATTAGAGATGTCCACGTACCCATGGATGTTGGGGAAAAATTTGACAGGGAAGATATGCACATAAAAGATAAAATGAAGGGGAAAAAATCCACCATTCATGCCCAAATTACAAAATTTTTCACATGGAAGAAAACTGCAAATGAATAAGGCTCGATGTGATCCTCAGCCAAAGAGAAGGATTGACAACAACATTTGAATGAAGGAAAAATATTTTCAAGCATCCAGACGGGAAATAGAAAAGTTTATCAAACCACGAAGACTAGATAATTTTAAGTGAAAAGGGCGAGATTAAAATCGAGCACCAACAACTTCAAAACACGAATTTTTCTATCTTTCCAGACTTCTTACTTTGTTCTAAACATTCCTCAAAGGCACCAACTCAAAATTTTTGAAACTTGACTTGGAAAATGAGGGGGATTAAAATTATAAATACCTCTTGCTTGCTCTTGTTTTTGCTCTTGCTCTTGCTCTCACTCTTGCTTGGTGTAAATATGAAATGAGCCGATAATGTAAATTTATAACATAAAATTGCTCTTTTAGGGTTAGGGTTAGGTTAGTAATGTTGTTTTTATATTATAAATGATTTACAATTAAAAAAAATAGTTTAGAGTGTTGTTTTTATGTTTTTTTATTGAAAAATGTGGCAGACCATGTGGGGGACCTCTAGACATCCCCCCACGTTTCCCTGTCCCCAGGACGTTTCTCAGCCTCCTTAGACGTCCCCAGGATGTTTCCCATCAAGCATGCACTGTGGGAAACGTGGGGGAAACGTTTTCCTCACATCCCCACATCCCTAGGACGTCAGGGACGTCCCAGACGTGTCAAAAATGGGGGGGACGCTTCTCTGCGTAACTATGGAATTTTCTATATTAATCCTCAAATTAAATATGAATTAATAATCAATAAATGAAAAAATTGAAATGTTGGTTTATTGTTAAGAAGACCTAGTTTAATAGTAATTTATAAATATAAAGGAAGCTAAAGGGTAACCTAAATTTAAACCTCTAAAAAGTAATGTGATGTAAGTGAATAAGTAAAATAATAAATAGAATCAAACAAAAATTATTTTTTTAAGTTAAAGAAGGGGATGATAACCACCTAAAATATGAAGGAAACATAATATTAATGTAGGGTTCAAAGACTCCACTGACACACTGTAGAGAGAGAGATAGTGTAAAGATATACAACCCAATGGGGATTCTTGATTAAATGAATAATCGGATTCCATGACTAGTTCACACAAAGATTGCCGTATCTATTAAGGTTGTTGTTTTTGCAAATTTTTGCTCCCTCCCTTAATAGACGAGTAAAGTGATCCTCCATAATCAAAATTTCGGTAAACAATACAAATGTTGACATTAAATGAAACAATACAAATGTTTGAATGTGAAGAGTCTAAGGGGAAGGAGAATGCTGATCCTAACTCAGAAATTCTAAGTCATAAGGATGGAGGTGATAAAGATATCTCAATCGTTCTTCATCCGGGAAAGGAAGGTGGGCAAGTTGTGGACAGCCAAATGTATGAAAGTGTTGTGGATTTTTTGCTTCTTATTATGTCATTTCAGATTTGTGGTCATCATGGACAACATAGTGAAAATGGTGATAGAGTGAAGAACCCTTTGAGCGGCAAAGGGCACATATATACTTTCATATAAGTTCCAAATTGCTTATACATGAAAGTTTGGGATCCAAGTGATCTTTGTAGATTTAAGAAGGCAATAAGAGGAAATTGAGTCACAAGAAAGATGCAAATTCCTCGTCCGGTCATTGATGAGGCTTTTGTAGCTGGTACAAGATGGTTTCTAGCCACCACAATCCCAATGTTGAGTAAGAAAATACAATGCTACAGCCATGGTATGATGCTCTTTCTAATTTCATGTGTTGGAATATCCTTGCAGAAGATTGAGAATATCCTCAAATGTTGAGAAGAAAATGCCATCTGCCAACAAATCAGGAAGGAGCATAATGATAGTTGGTGGCAACCATTATTTATTCCCGATCAAGATTGCAAGGGGGTGATCACGGACTTCATCATGAGCCTTCCCAAGAAAAATAGTAGTGATACTATCATTCATGAGCTCATTTAGAACGGGGCAACTCCAAATATTTACACCAAGGATCATTAACAGGATATGAAGGCAACAAGTGGTGATAGGATTCTACTAGCAAAGGGTACAAGGAGCACACTTGGGACAACAATGAGTATGATTTTTAGTATGACTGTCATTACAATTTCAGCCACCACATTACCTCATATGGTTTTGATACCCACAGTTTTGTAAAACTGCTTAAGTAGTTGTCTACTTATATGGTTTTATGCATATGGTAGGGATAATGTAACATTGCAGATGTGTTTTGAATTCGGGTGTGAATTCTGTAGAGTTTGTTGAGCATAGCTCCAAACAGATCTAGAGTATTGTATTGAGAGAGCGGTTGGCTTGTAATAAAATTTGAGCAAGTGATTCTTGGTGGACGTAGCTCAAATTTGGTGAACCACGTTAAATATTGTCTCTTTGTGTTGTGTTATTTTATTCTGCAATTTTATTTGAGATCTGTAATATTTTATGCATATTAGTTTCTACTATTGCAATTCTGTGAGGGATTGTTCCGCATATTTTATCCCTTATTTCCTAACATTTTTTGTGTTGCTGGTCATAAAAATAACAAGTATAGGACAACTGTTACCAGCTAATGACAACTACGAGCTTGCACAAAATAAGGGAAAGTATTTGATGGAAGAAGTTGGAGAAAGGGTTCAACTGAAGATCTCCATGGCAGCCACCAGTGTACCTAGTTGGATGAAAATCATAGTGATTTGTGGTTGTTGTAATTCATCTCCAGCCAATCCACCATATGATTTTTATGAGATATGGGAGGACCAACTTGCTAAATCGTGGGAGGAGCCATCGGGACCGAAGGATCTGGTGTCCCAAAACCTTCTTTGCATAGGAGGAGCCAAGTAGGACAACAACAACACAATGACATGGGCAAATGGCAGCCTTCAGTCTTGCGGGAGTATGCGGATGTTTCCAGGTATCTAAAATGTTTTGAGGATCAACTTGAGGTAGTATAACATCCATTATCCATTTGGGATATATCATACTATGTTCTTTGGCAGGAGCTATCCCATTTGACAAGTACAAGGTCCAGGCTCTATGAACACTACAACATGACTCATCACTTTGGCATAGTTATACTTGTGCATGTGAGTTGGCATTTGCTTGAGGGAAAACAAATTTGGGAAGGGCAGATTGTAATGTCCCCTTTCTAGATTAAAATAATTAATAATATTATTTAAGTTGGGCTTAGTCATTTCTAATCTTTGGGCAACTTAATAATATTATTATTATTAAAATAAAAAGTATTTTTAAATACTTAAAATAAAATTAATTATTTAACTAAGTCGGCTAAATGTAACTTTATGTTATATTATAAGACAACTTATGTTGTAATATTAAAAATAAAAACGACTTTTAAATAAAGTAATTCAGCCACCAAAATTGAAAGAAAGAGGAAAAGGTATAAAAAGAGGTGCGGGGGTTCATTTCAATGATGACTTGTGATATGAATTCATTTCTATTTGGAGATTGGAGCCTGTGCTTGCAATTTTCAGCCAATGAGGACAGAAACCCTCCTTGGTATCCTATTAGGGACGAAAACCCTCAATAGATTACAACAATTGAGGATGAAAACCTTCAATTTCTGCATTGGCGGCTTCATCTGGAGGTCACAATTGGGTTTCACTTCAGTATTTTAAGGCTGCATTCAGAATTTTCAGTGCTAGCGCACCATTTCAACAAGGGCTTGAAAGAAGAGATCAGTTGAAGAGTTTTCAGTGTGGAACAACCACACATTTTAGTATTTGTGTTTTGCAAGGGTTTGTTGATCAGTTTTGGGCCATTTCAGCTTGGGCGACCCACTTGTGAGATTGAGCGACCTACTTTGGGGTCTTTTGTGGCTCAATTTCAAGGTTTCTTCATTGCTAGGGTTTTTTAACTCTTCTTTGTACCCTAGGGCATCATTGTTGCATTTATTTCGGCTTTGAATGCTCCTAACGGTCATTTGTAATTAACCCTCTTTTCTGTCATAAAATTGGATATATAAAATCAGATTTTGGTCTAAAAATTCATTTGTTCGTTTCTGAAAATTCTATTGATATTTCTAAGCATATCTAGCCTTCTAGGTATTGTTGAAATCGACTTTATTAGAATGATATTGTAAAAATCAGATTCCTGGACCTTGTGGCTAGGGTTTGCAGACCAGTAATAGGTCATTGCCCTAAATTTTGCATTACTTCTGATTGTTGTCATAAAATTTCAGAAGTCTGTATGTTGCTGTCATAATTTTCAGTTTTCTATCCTTAGGATTTTGTGCAATTTCCGAATATTTCAGATTTTAGCCTGAAAGGGACATTTCATACAATCTACATGTATTGTATTCTTTTTCTGATAATGACTCATGGAGTGTGATCCAAAACATCCATAAAAAACAATCTACATGTATTGTATTCTTTTTCTGATAATGAATCATGGAGTGTGATCCAAAACATCCATAAAAAACTAACAGTTTTTTCAAGAATTTGTTTCTAGTCATATGGATTGTGGAGACATCATATCTCTTACGTATTAATTATCGGGATCTTGGGATGATGCAATCATTCTCTTGGGATGAAGGACTACAGATATGATCCCTTGATCTATCACCCCATTCCTCGAGTGCCTAGAGAGATGGATGAGGGCGGTCTATAGACTATAGATAGTTTATCCCACACTAGTCAAGTTCCTCCCTAGCTACAAGCTATATATAATAGGTTAGGTTATCAACAGAGCGCAGCTACATCTAGTTTGCTCCCTCTTTATCTATGTATGATGGTGGCCTACCCTAATGTATATAGCTTAGCTTAGACAAAGATGGTCCCATATATATAGGGCTCATCCTCCTTAAATTAGTTGAGTACATGATCCATTATATATGTGATGCAATATGTGATACAACCAGTCACCTTTCTCAATCTCCAGTCCATCGTTTATCATGATGCATGCCATTTACACCTACATAACATACATTTACGCCCATCTATTATAGCTTCTCATTGACTTCCGTAGAGATAGACGGCGCTTAAGCCGTTGTTTCCATTTACTTACTCTACTCTACTCTTTACTATATAGTTCTCGTTGATGTTCCCCTAATGGCTTAAGCTACTTGCTGACCCCTATAGAGATAGATGGGGCTTAAGCCGTTGTTCCCATTGTTCCCAATGTGAATGGTACATACTCATCGACTGCTGCCTCCCATAGAGATATACGGGGCTTAAGCCATTGTCCTTATTTTACCAATCCCACTATCTCTTATGGCCCTCATGAACCCACCCTTTGGTCGACTATATATAGTTTCCCTCATCTACTAGATGGCTAACCACCCGAACCACAACGATTTATCTCATCCTCATTCCAAAGTGGTTTTGCCCAAAGCATCAAAACAAGAATCACCAAACCCTTCCTTGTCGGGATCTTCACTCATTTGCTATGTCTCGTTTTTGTTCCAAACAACTACCTTCCCATGTGGTACCAATCCACTCAAGTATCGCGCTTACTAATTAATAACATATATAATATAGATATGATGGTTTGTAGTCACTATCAATCTACCATCTAACATCTAACAGCTATAGTTTTTATCCATTGTGCGTCTATAATTGTCATTTATTAGTCATGCATGAGTCATTCAATCAATGAAAATTATATGTTGTATGGGTTTGGTTTAGATCGATTGTTGGATGCAGCATACATCGTATATCCAGATGTAGTTGATTGCCATATTCAAAGATATGAAGGTCCGTCAGTTCATGGATTCCAATATCCAGAGGTTAATCCCGTCTTGAATTCTAATATTGATTCCTAATGGACTATAGATACAATGATCTGATGATATAATGCAATTGCATATAGTTGTATAGCTAAAGGCCCTGAAGTCAAGCTATATATAGGTTATATTGCCCTAAGGTTAGTCAAGCGCTTAGAGTTGGGTGGCCAAGTCTCTTCTAAATAGTATATTTACTTGTTGGTTGGTTGAATGGATTGAGAAGGGGGAGTGAGGAACTTATCGCACGCTCGACTAATCACCCTAGTTGGTTGAGCACCTTTCCCTAGAGGTAAAGGCTCGAGCCCTATCTATACATGAGGCACTAGTTTGACCTCTCTTTTCAATTTATAGGGGATAGGGAGGATTGAGGTCCTAAACTTGCCTTGACTTCTTACCTGAATCGTTGCCATAAGCCTAGAATAAAGGGCTCAAGTTGAAGAAACAACGAGACATGCACTACAAACATGAACAAAAGCTACAACAGGATGACACTGTCTGTAAGGTAAGTGGAAAGTGAGAACCAAACTACTATGGGAAAACTAATCCCCTCGTAGTTCTCTGAGAGCATATCCATATTTCATAGTCAAAGGTGCCCTCTCCTCTTATCTGTTTGAGTATTATCTGAGTCGAGTGCTGCATAAACGACCCCATATAGTAGGCGGCCCTAAAATCAGTAAAGTCCTTGGTGTTGCATAAAAGACCACCCACTCCGTGATTTGAGTGCCTTTGTTTCCATAGTGATAGATGCCCACCTCGATTAGACCACTCACTACAACCCCATCATTCAATCACATCAATTACTATATATTTCTTATTCTTGTTGTCATTCGATCACCCAACGGTTTTAGACGATTATGGGGACAAATACTCCATGGTTCAAATAGAGTAGAAAACCCGTTCCTTGAATGGAGCGAGATTGATCAATATTCATTGATATGGCAGGGTTCCCCCTTGTGGATATCCTTCTGGACTGTATCCAATCATGCCATTTGTAGACGTCTAGATGGGTAAATGATGCCACATGGTATGACATATCATTTGATCTTGATGGAGTGAAGGGTTTCCCTTGATCTATAGGGAGAGGAGGATGAGGGCCGTATTAGTGCGACCACCCCGCCCCCCGCCATATATAAATAAGGGCCCTCCATAGATGTGCATGGATAGGTCATCGATAACATACTAAATATAACACCTAACTATAGATAGAGATGGCCTAATAGTGTAGGTCGGGAATGGGATCTCAAGTGAACAAGAGGCCAACTTTGCAACCTAGAGTCTCACAATGGAAAATAATTAAAAACATCTCTTTTCTTGTATATTCATATCCTTAACGACATATAGAAACACTGTGCCTCTCTCCTATCTTCTTTTCACTCTCCTAAGCCTCTCAAGGCTTTACAACTAGTTGTAGACTCTTCAACTTCCCCAAGACTGTACAAAAGTATTTCACAATATCTCTAAGGCTTGCATTCCTATAACTATAGTAAATAACAATATTAAGGACAATGCAACCAATAAAAATGCTAATAGATTTGCTAGCCTCCAACCTAAGAATGAGGATACAAACACTGATGATATCATAGAATCACAAATACTAGAGACTCAGATGAATAAACTTGGTCCGGAAGTAGAGTAGAAAGAAATAGGGGAAAATAGTCAGCTAGCTGTGATTCCGGCCACAACTATGATGGATGAAGCCAACAAAAAAGTGAAAAGCTATCAACGAAAAATTAAGTTTCAAGAGCAATTTGCCCCTAATCTTATACAGGATGTAGGAAAAGATGGGCTAGATAAACCCTTGATGATTATGCCCAATCCTTTTGACTTGCAACATGTAGATTTGCCTTCAGGAGTGTCTCAGGAAAAAAGTAATAAAATTAGAGTGGATACTAATGCTAAGCTAGGGAGAAAATCCAATCAGACCAACTTATAGGAGGAAGGCCAAAAGCTTGAGTAACATAGGAACAATAAGGTATTTGTCCCAAATTTTTTAATCAATCTTCCCAATGAAGGTAGTTACGTGGAATATTAGAGGGCTAAAAGGCATCCCTTGTAAAATTAATGAAATGCGAAGAATCATTCAGAACCATCATCCTCAGCTGGTGTGTGTTCAAGGAACCAAAGCTTCAATTAAGCTAATGAATGTTCTAGCTGATAGGGTATGGCCTCATGCACAAGTGATATCTCTTAGTTCTCATGGAGCTCCTAGAGGTGTGACGTGTTTTTGGGATCCAAAGATGCTTACAATGTTAAACTCTTGTGGAAGTAATGAAATTTTGCTGTTGCACGCTTATTCACGGGTGAATTCTCAACAACTTATTTTCATTAATGTTTATGCCCCTACTTCTACGAAACTATTACAATGGCAGCATATTGCATTTATGATCAGGTTGTTCCCTGAGGTTCTTGTGCTTTTAGGAGGTGATTTTAACACTATCCTAAGTCTAGAGGAAAAACAAGGAGGAACTACTAACCTAGATGCCAGTTCGAATGATGTCCCGATTTGTCCAATCTCTTCATTTAGTGGATGTTCCAACTGGTAATGGGATGATGACTTGGTCCAATAAAAGACAAGGTCTTGATTGTATTCTTGAGAGGTTGGATTGTTTCCTGCTTTCAGAAGATTGGTGGACAAAGGAGTTTATTCCCAAGGCTCAGATTCTCAACAATATTGGGTCTGATCATTGGCTAGTTTGTTTGGAGATGGAGAGAACAACCCCTTGTTTTGCTTCGTTTAGATTTCAACTGACGTGGCTTCGTCATGACAACATTAACAATCTTATCAATCATTGGTGGCTGGAAGGTAAACCTAGGTATGGCACACATGTACACACATAATGTACTCCTTTTTTAAGTCACTTTTCTTTTATTTCACCATGGGAATTTTTACCCTGAATTATTTAAAAGTCAAATTAAAAACCTGGAACTGGAAAGACTTCGGGGATGTTATGGAGAAAAAAACAGCTTATAGTACAATTGAAGGAGCTCAATCATAAAATCTGCACCTCAAGAAGTAATGGTGAGTTAATTCAAAAACTCTCTTTAAAGGCTGATCTTCATGAATGGAAAAAACGAGAAGAGATTATGTGGCAGCAAAAATCCAAAATATAGTGGTTAAAGGAGGGAGATAAAAATACTGCCTTTTTTCATAAATCCTTGCTGGCAAGCCGATCTCATAATCATATCAACTCTTTAGTTAAAGCTGATGGTAAAAAATAATATTCCTTGGAAGGACTACAAAATATTGCTAAGGACTATTTTTTCCAATTATTTTCAGCTCAACCCCTTGAAGAGGCAGCCCAAATAGAGGTTCTGGCCACTATTCCAAGAATTATCTCTGCTCAGGATAACACGGAGCTTACTACTCCATGTATACAAAGCAAATTGCAACGAATTGTTTTCATTATGAAAAAAGGAAAGACTCTTGGTCCAGATGGTTTTCCGATAGAATTTAAGCAATTTTTTTGGGATGTTCTTAAAGTTAAGATTTTCCAAGTTGTTGAAGAGGTGAGAACTGCTAAAACTATGTTGAAAGAGATCAAAAAAACATTCATAGCTCTGATTCCTAAAGCCTCTGAAGTGGAAGATATTTCAGGATTCAAACCTATAGCTTTATGCAATGTTGTGTACAAAATTATCACAAAAGTTATGGTGGAATGGATGAAACCTCTTCTGCACAAGATCATATCTTCTTTGCAAGGGGGATTTGTTCCGGGACGACAAATCCATGATGAGATAGTGTTAGCCCAGGAAGCTTTACATTGTATGGACATCCAAAAATCCCCTTCTATATTTATCAGGCTTGATCTGTCCAAAGCCTATGACAGGATTAGATTTGTGTTTTTTATGTAAAGTTTTGGCTCAATTTGGCTTCTCTAAGGAGTGAATTGAATGGGCTCAAGCTTGTTTGTCTTTAGTCTCTTTTTCAGTTCTTGTTAATGGCAGCGCAACTCAGATTTTTCAGCATTTAGAGGTATTCATGTAGGGTGATCCTCTATCTCTTTTTCTTATTCATTATTCTGGCTGAGTTCCTTGGAAGATTGGCTACCAAATTCTTGTCATGATAAGAAGATCAGCGACATCAAATTGGCTAAAGGGGCTCGACTTCTTGGACACTTATAGTTTGTTGATGATTCTACACTTCTCGGTAAGGCCACTTGTTTAGAAGCTTCCCATATGCAGAAAACTCTTCAGTTTTTCTTCTAGAGCCATAGGCCAATTGGTTGAGCATGCCAAATCTAGCATAATTTTCTTCCACTGCTCTAGAAGACACGAGGCACAAATTCTTGATATTTTTCATTTTAGAAAGGACTCTCTTTTGCTCCAATACTTGGGGGTTCCTCTGGCACCTAATCAGTTAAAAGACTGGCAATGGTTAATAAACAAATCTAAGATGAAACTGCAGAAATGGACGAATAGATGGCTTTCTTCAGGAGGAAGAATGACTTTCGTCAAGGCAGTCCTTCAGGCCTTGCCAATATATGTCTTGTCTATATTGAATATTCTTGTTGGGACTCTCAAACAAATGGATTCTCTATGTCAGAAATTTATTTGGAGTGGATGGTCGTTAGTTAAGTGGGAGATTCTTTGTCAGCCGAAAAAAAGGGAGGCTTAGGATTCCGATCTATTTCCAAGCATAATAGAGCATTAACAGCCAAACTTTATTGGAGATTGCTAGATGCTCCACATGATTTATGGGCTGCTAATATCAGAGCTAAATACACAGAAAGTAATCCCCTTGAGAGGATCATTAGGTTGACTCTTCCTTCTAAAGGCTCCCCAATTCTTTCAGTACTGAGACTAGGGGAAGAGCTCATAAAGAGGCATTGCTTCTAGATAATCAATAATGGACACACAACTAACTTTTGGACAAATTCTTGGGATGTAAATGCTCCACTCATAACTCAGCATACAGTTAAAGAAGGTCATGGGAGATCTTCATGATAAGGGTTGGATTAAGGTAGTCAAGTATTATAAGCCTACTATTCACCAATGGGAAATTGGACATTGCTGGATCCCTACTCATGATTGGCAAATTTAGCTTGATGAGGATCATAAAAAATGGTGGATAATATACTTTTGTCCCAACCTCTTTCAACTTTTGCACATGACCGGATCCTTTAGCATGGGGAAAAAGTTCGACAACATAGTATTTACTCGGTTTCTTCTGGATAGTCTTTGGTGATTCTCTATGTCAGGTAGCTTCTCATCCTTTGAGGGACGTTTTTCAACATCTGTGGTAGCAAGCTTTATGGGCCAAGGTGAACTTCTTTGTTTGGTTGGTTTTAAGAAGAATAATCCTAACATGGGATAGGTTCATGAAAAGAGGCTTTAATGACCCTTTTAGATGTGTTCTATGCTTAGAGAATGATGAAACCATAACTCATCTTTTTATGCAATGCCCCTTTGTAGTCCAACTATGGCAGCTTTTCACCAAGTTGTTTGAGATACCCTGGGTTGGAATTGAGTCTCTTGAAAATTTGTTCAGAGAATGGGGAAAACATTTGCCAAAGGGTCAAAATCTTTTACCACCTTTGTGGGGCACTATAACCCTCCAATTATGGAATACTTGGAAGGAAAGAAATAGAAGAATTTTCGTATAGACGGTTAGAGACATCTCTTTTGTGTGGGAGAAGATAAAAATGAATATTGTAGAATCTACTAAGTACAAGCTCCGCCTACCTCAAACCCCTTCAACTAAGTGGGTTCATCTTTTCAAAATGCTTCCTTTACAGCCAATGATAACCAACATGGTTTCTCTTAGAACAAGAAAGAAAAGACAACTGAATAGAATGTGGGCTCCTCCTTCGCCTGGATTTGAAAAGCTGAATACTAATGGTGCTTCCAGAGGAAATCTTGGTCAGGCCAGTATGGGAAGAATGGGTAGAACTCCTGATGGTTTAGTGACCTTTTATGAAAAATTGGGTTGTTCAATGAATAACTTAGCTGAGATTAAGGCAGTCTACAGGGGTTTACAAGAACCTTTGAAAATAGGGTGGCAAAAACTTCAGGTTGAATCTGATTCTCTTCTGATAGTTAGCTTGTTATCCAATTTTGAGGAGGTTTAGGGAAAAAATTGGCTAATTGTAAGAGAGTTGGGGAAAATTCAAAGGTTGAAGGAAAAATTCCAAGAGATCTACTTCAATCATGTTCCCCGAGAGCTCAATAAAGTGGCGGATGCGTTAGCTAATTGGGCTCTTGATAACCACAATCTCATATGTTATGGTCATCCACCGTTATGGTGGTCGACCAAGCTTCAAGAAGACCTTAGACAAATTCTAGATAAAGATTTGCATCAATGTTAGCTACTAATATGATTGCTTTCGTGTATACTGCCCTAGTTTGGACTAATAGTTTACATACCTGGCACAATCGAATATGTACATTTTGATTTCTCTCTATTATAAAATTTCTGTGGTTTAAAAAAAAAAACAAACTACCCAATTTGTTGTTCCCAACTAAACTACCCCTAATTTCTCTCTCTATGTACAATGACCTTCAACCAACCTTGCATAATACTAACATTACCTTTTTTAAAGACCCAAAGAAAGTTCTGGATCGCCTCTATTTTGGAATGTCCTTGATGACCATTAATTTTCTCCCAAAACCAATAAATGAGAAATGTGACCACATAGGCTGTTGTAAATCTTTGACATCCCTCGAGCACATTGCTATGTAATCCTCTGTTATTATGAGTCTTAATAGTTTTTCTGAATCTCGGTCTTTGGTCATAATCCATGATTTTTATGGTCAAGCATACTATCTCTAACCACCTCCCAATGCATCCAATGTAAAATGGCTTCGTGGAACAACCAATGCAAGTTGTTGGAGGTTGTGAAAACTTGCATGTGAAGAGAAATGGTCTCACTGGACTTAAAATATGAAATTCCTCCCCTACACAATCAATCACTCCAAATCTAAGCCCAATTAAAAGCTCTCTTCAAGACTTTCCAACTAGCTCAATAATGAACAAATCAAAGCTTCTTCGTGAAAAATATGGATGGCATAATTTCTCGTAAGTTGTTTTCCACCATGAACTTTTGAGCATGTGGCCCCAAATTAGAGTTAATCTCCGAGTGACAACTAAGATCTTGGTGTCCCCAGATTTCACCTTGAAATCTGAGACTACCCCATGTTAAAAAAATTCATTCTTTTAAAATAATGGGTCGTTTTGTGTGTTAATTGCCAGAAAGTTTATGTATTGTGTCAAGATATTCCCAAAGAGCCATCTAAGCCAATTTCGACAAATACCTAGATGCCCGAAATTGTTATATTTTGTCGCTGGGGTTTGCCTGCGGGAAATTTGTATTTAATTATTTTGAGCCCCGTTCGAGGCAATTTGTGCTCCAGTGTAACCCTGTTGTGATCGTACATGTCAATATTCCCATATACCAGTAGGGTTTTAACCAAGAATGAATCCTGGGCTTTATCTGTGACTTCTAGCAACGTTTTGTGTTTTTGGTGTTTTCCCGTTTCGTTTTCTGTGAAATTTCTCTGGATCAATTCCTTTGCCGGTTTGGCCTGATTCTTGGCCTGGAGTATCTGGAGATCACCTATGCACGTTGTGCCAGAAGGAATTAGCCATCGGAGGTCTGGTTCTCTCAGAAAAGACAAAGTCGTGCACCAAAAAGCTTCTTCTGGGTTGGCCACATTTTTGGAAAAAGAGGGTTTGAAGTGAATCATGGGATTTTTGGAAGCAACAGACAGGTGGGAATTTTGTACCTGCTTAGAAGGGTACTTTTTCCCATGGAAGCAACACCACTTAAGTCACAATGGGAAAATTAGAGGCAGCAGGCAGACAGAAATTTGTCACCTGCCTTGGAAGGTAAAAATTCTCATTGTAAAATAAAAGAAAAATCACTTTATTAATGGGATTTTATTACTTGCCTTACAGGGTAAATACTCCCATTATAAAAGTCAAACAGCTTAAGTGGATCATGGGATTTTTGGAGCTGCGATGCAGGGTGAATAATCCCATTGTTAATTGGCTTGTAAAAATAGAATTCACCCTTGCCAAAAAGTGTGACCCACCTTGGGTGAATAATAATGCATTTAATAATATTTATTCACCCAATTTTGGTGCCCAAGTATGAGGAAAAGTCAACAATGGAAAAGTGGATAAAGAAAATTGGAATTAGAAATTCTAAAATTAAATAAATATTATTTATTTAATGCAGCCCCTTCATGACAAAAAAGTGCGCCCCATTTGGGAGAGAAATAATACTTTTTAAGTATTAATTGATTTAATTAATTCTTATTTTCAGTGGCTAAGGTCAAAGCATACTGTGAGGCTTGAGTTATTGGAAGCAGAAGTTTAAAATTAAATAAATTTAATTTATTTAATGGCAGCCATGAGCATGCACAAAATAGGCACCCCATTTGAAGAGTAAAGCATATTAAATAATTAATTAATTGCCAGGAATAGGAAAAACATTAATTAATTATAGAATTATGAGGATTATATAAATAGGGGTTGCCATAAGGATGAATTAATTAATTCAAAAGCAGAGAAGTGCAGCCCAGACAAAAAGTGCGCCCCATTTGGAGAGGAATTTTGCTCAGAAAAAGGTGTAATTAATGCTTGAAGCTTCCACATTTGGCGCCAAGGTTGAAGGAGGTTGATTTGTGTCTGAATAATTGTCTGCATAATGGTACAAGTACTCAGGTGAAGTTGGTAAAATTCATGCTTGCTTTGCGTGCAAATAAAACATCAAATTTTGAGGCAGCAGGTTTGATATATGCAGATTTTTATGATTAAAATTCACTGTTCATGTTCCGGTTGCCATCTTTGTCTGAATTAATTGTAGGAATTCATCACAGGTGCTTTTATAAGAGAAAGGGAGCTTAAATCAATGTCTAATACATTGAACATATCCTCCGAATCCTCCGAATTATCCAGATCTGCACCGGTTGTGAAGAATTCCGGCCGAATAAAGAGGAAAAGAATTGTTCAGACAAAGATTGCCCAGCCATGGAAAAGCGAGATGAACGAGAAAGCTCAGCGGAATCATGCATTACTTCTAGATTTGTTGACATTGGAGACACAAATCCAGGCCTAGATCTAGATCCAGATTTAGATCCAGATCTCATAATTGCAAAAGCTTCCAACAAAAATTCCTCTTTTTTCTGATGCAACCTGTGTAGAAGTCAGTGCGTGGAGAATTCCTCCCAGGACCTTGTGCATGTCCTCCCAATCTTTAGTTGAAGCCTTCATTGAATTTGTATTCACCCGGAGTGCTTTCCAGAATTTTTAATTAAAACATTGCACTGATACATGTACTGGAGAAGAACTGCAAAAACTTCAAGGATAAGAGGGAAGACCCGTAAGAAAAATTCCAGATCCAGTTGCTTCCAGATCCAGCCACTTCCAGATCCATCAACTTCCAGATCCAGCTGTTTCCAGATCTAGTATGGTGAGAATCAAGGGCAAAAGAATCAGCTGCATGCAGAATATGAAAAAGGACAAGACTGCAACTTTCCTCTTTCTTCTTCTTTCTCTTATTTCCTCTGACAAAGTAATTGAGCGATCAATTAAATTATACAACTTAAGTGATTGGTTTAAAAGTCATTACTTTAAGAAGTTAATTACTTGCAGATAGGTGGCAGACGTGCAAAATAGAAGGTTCTATTTTCAGTTGCAAATCATGCATGTCATGCAAAGAGGAATTCCAGGAGGGAGATTGTCAGTTGTTTCCTTTCCAACTTCCACATGTTCTAGTTCAACTAATAGCCTCCGACTTGTAATTGCCCCTCTACATTCTATAAGTAGAGGAAGAACCTATGGGTTAAATGATCAGAATTTGTAAGTAGCATTCTTGTGTTCCAGACTTTGTGCTGAAACCCCTGAGAGCCACTTGAAGCAAAGGAATATACAGGAGCAGATTTCCGGAGAACTTTGTGTCACGGTGCATTTTGTTTCTAGCTTTCTATCTTAAATCTTCTAATAAACTTTGTGTTATTTTAGTCTAGATCTAGAGCTGCCTTTGCTTATAATTATGTGTGTTGATATCTATTGGTTTCTTTTATGTGCATGTAATCAACTTTGTTATCTATTGATTGGGTTGCACATCTTCCCCATTTCTTCCTTGTGTTTTATTATTTCCTTCTTCTATAAATATTTCCTTTCTTAAATAGCTGCTTACTTGTTGTAGAGCTATACAACTATGGTTCATGCGCTGAATAGTTAAAGTAAAACCCCTAACATATTTTAATTGACAAATCTGACACGGGAGCCTCACCGGTAAATGAGGGAGATTTATCTCATGACTGCCTAGGTTTTCAACTATACAGAACATCTAGCCAACACATCTCCTCACTAATCTAGGGTTTCACACTTTCCATGCCTTTCTCTTTTTTTTCTTTGTGACCTCCATGAACTCAGTGATAGACTCACTAGTATAGTGACACACCTCACAATCTTGTTGTTTCACTACAATGCTTCCCCCCTGACCTTTGACTTGAGGCATTCCAAGATGATGCCATGTGGCATCAACTCAATCTTTTCACACGGGGACCTTTCCTTTTCTACTGCTTTGTGGTCCCAACTTTGTGTGGTTGCTGTGAAAGGGATTTTCCAAAATGATGACAAGTGTCACCATCACGACCTCCTAGATCACACACCATATCAATAGTCGGTCATAACGTTCGGGAAATCCTCGTGAAAAGAACCGATAGGATGGGGTGACACTTGTCACCATCTCGCAGCCTCGTGGAATACTTACAAACCATGGCCTTCCTTTGGCCCTACGACCTCCGTGATGACTTTTGAGGATCTATAAGATTGTGACACTTGTCTCAATCTCGATGTCCAAAACTCTCGTGATTTTCTTGGCCTTCACCTTGTGGCCTTCACATTGAGTCCACTTCACTGCGAACTATCTACTTAGAAGTGACTAAGGGAATTGAACTTTTGATGAACTTTATGATCTATTAAAGCCCCGTGAACACTCAAGTGAGGAAAGGTTGCTACCATGATTGTTATATCATTAAAATTGTTTTTGGTTGATCCAGGATTGCCTGCAAACCCAAATGCTCCGTCCACATCATACACCTCGGGTAAGCATGAAAACTTGAGCTTCTGCTCAAGGAATCAGAATGCTATGGCTTGTGGCATCTGTGACACTACAACCAAGTTGCATCTTCAATATCTTTCCCTTTCCACTTGACCAAAAACTATTTATACTCCTGGTGACACTCAACCAAGTTGCATCTTCAATATCTTTCCCTTTCCACTTAACCAAAAACTATTTATACTCCTTACTATGCTTTTGTTTGATCCTAGTATCAATTATCCTTTCCTCTTCTTTGCACACATTTTTCAGCATCTTTTCTCTCCAATCCACCTTGCCATCTTCTAAATTTGAATCTTGAACTGTAAGGTCCCCAAATGGACATATTTGACCCCAAATGGCTTTAAGGCCAATCCCAAACCCCCCAAATACAATTTATAGAAGACGCAACAATTTATTAACATGCAGATATGAATTTAATCTGAAAAGTGGGACTTTGGTAAAGTGTGGAAACCCAAACAAATCAGCCAATAAAATATAATTTCTCCACTCAAATCTGATCTACAATTTTTATAAAGCCAAAATATGAAAGAACATACATATTTTGGTGCAGAAGAAGGCTGAACTTAATTTATTTTGAAACCCTAGTCTGCAAAAAATGATGGCAACTTAAAAAATTCATAACTCACTCTTAAAAAATTCATAACTCACTGCAAAAATGCTCTGATCCACACAAATAAACTACGCACGAATTCAGAAAAATAGGAAAAATGCAATGATGTTACCCATTTATGCAAATGACCACCACAAGTGCCCTGGAACATTCAGAGGATGGCAGCCACAACACTGCCCTTAGTAGTTTCTGATGGCTAGAAAAATTCTGAAAATGGGTTGATTTAATCAGTAAAAATCAACAACTTATGATTATCTGAGCAATACAAATTTGGTCTGAATGGTTGACCTCAAAATCAACTCTAGAAATTGCTAGAGTGGAAAATGGACTTGGAGGAACATGACTTGCAACTGCTCCTGAATCTAGGCAAAATAGATAAGAAAACCTAAAGTTACTAAGCAAACTTCAAGGTTGATCATCAAGGACCCTGCTGCAGAAGTTCTGCTGAGATGTTAGTTTTGACAGTAAGGGGATTGAAAGAAGATGAGCTTTATGGTGGCAAGACATGAACATTAACCTTGTGTAGAGATTCGGTCACAGCTACTCACAGAAGGTTTTCGTCCAACAAGACGTAGACATTGATAGATGGGGTATTCGTTAGGCTTGACAAAGAATAATGTTAGACAAAAGCTCCAAGCTTCAAAAGTAAAAATCAAAGATTATGTGAAATGATTTCCAAGTGTTGTCTAAATCTTCCAAGCAATTACCATTTCAGCACTTAAACAGTGTGAGTGATCATTTGATGTAGGAGATGGAATATGCAAGCAACCAAATGATCATTTGAGTGGCCATTTTTTAAATCCTCCAACTCATCCCATTTCAGCTACAGAAACAGGTCAGTGATCATTTGATGTAGGAGATGGAAGATGCAAGAAACCAGGTAAATGTTATCCATGACATGGAAAAGTCTGAGCATACGTCAAGCTTCTATAGTACTCGCCGAGTTGGCGAGCCCACTCTGCAAGGTTATGAAAAATTCCCAAACAAGTACTCTCCTGAAGCAACTGGTGATAACCTATAGTAGATTTGAACACAGTTTTGGCGAGTAATTTCGGAGTACTTTGGCCGAATGTCAATAAGCTTCCAGGAGAATTCATTGATTGCTTATCAGATTGTACCAGACGTATTCACATGATGATGCGATTTTGTAGCTGTAGTTTGTAGTATCAAATCCATTTAGAAAACACTTCTCCAGACATTATGTATGAAGAGCTCATTTGAGGTACATTTTGTAGAGTATGTGCATCATCTTTACCAGACATTTATCGTTGCTTTCACTCAGGAGAAATTTGTCAGAAATTTACTTAAGTTTCTTACGGATCATTCCCGAGTATTGTGCCGAATATCCTTGGAAGGGTCAAATCTTCTTTTGGTACAAGCTGAGTATTTGATCAAGTACTGAGCCTATGCGAACTATGAATTCCACCAACATACTGGTTTCCCTCCCAGTCGCATAGTCACGAGGTTCGGGCTGAGCTTGGGGGATGTGGAAGTTTTGCTTTTTTGGTGTTTTTCGAAGGATTAGCTTTGCAGTCCAAGATAGAAATTGCAGCAGTTTCTAAGACATATGGGAACACTGCTTAGCTACAGTGCTTTTATCAAGTTTGGTTCACGTATCAGAACAAAAAGAAGATATTTTTGTTACAGCTTGCGGGACATAAGTGCTTCATAATCTTTCTTCTTCTTTTTTTACACATTTCCGGATAAAATATGTAGAACTTTAAAGTTCTCCCATTTAAAACCATTGCTTCCTTAGCCATCAGGAACGATTTCAAATGGGCTAAGTGATAGATGTGTCACTTCGATTGAGAAGTTTGAGGAGGATGATTACATGATGTCAATTCCTTGTACTTCTTGCGGAGTATTTCAGTTCAGTTGAGATCCACCACATTGTACTATCCCTTCTGAGATATCTATATGTATCTAAGAAGAACCTCCAATTTCATGATGCAAAATTTGTAAGCATCAAACTTCCTGTTCCATAATTTGCACGGTCCAACCCCTGATAGCCATTTGAAGCTTATTGTACATCCCTAAAGGAGTAGGTCTTCCGGATAAACTTTGTGTCAAACGGTGCAATTTGTTTCATAGCTCTCCAACTTAGATCTTCTAATCCACTTTGTCCATCTCTTTTAGATCTACGCGCTGCTTTTAGTGCGCATTTATCCTCTCTAATTGTTTGCATGTGATATCTGTTGGTATACTTCTTCCATGTACACTCCGCAAAATCTTACTGCTGTCTACATGCCTATCCTTCATTGTGTGGAAACTCTCGCATCTTCCGCCATTTCTTCCTTGTGTTTTATTACTTCCATTCACAATCTATAAATGTTGTCCTTTCCTATGGTGCGAGTTAGCTGAATTATTACTTGTAGAACTCTACTTGCACTAACGTCAATTCCCATGAGTCCTGAGCTTGTCTCCCACCAAAGACCCCAGTATAGTTTGCAAGATCTTCTTCACCACCTTTGAAAAATCCCATAAGTTTGTGGATGGCCTCACCAAACTAAATTGACGGAGATTTAATGCTCATTTTCTTCCTACATTGTCTATGCTAAAAATGACCAACCAACAAAGTGTTCCTGTTAGACAACATATCCCCTACTGTGCAGCAATCCATGTCAGTCTTTTCCTCTTTCTCCTTGAAGAAAATATTTGTGACTGCATGTCACATCACTAGTCCTCCTGCAAGCAACAAAATGTCACCATGTTAGAGAATCTATCCACCATAACATAGATGGAATCAACCCCTGTTTGTGTCTATTTAATACCCAAAACATTCAAGATACCATACTAATATCCTCCCATAGCTTCTCTGGAATGGGTAAAATCTACATACAAGGGTTACATTTTGAGATCTCTCCTTAGCCACATAGGAGGGTTTATTTTAAATTCCATACCAAAAATTCACATTTGGGAAAAAGTAGTTTTAGCCCACCATCTCTTTATGCAACTAGAAATAGGGCATCATAGGTCAAGGGAAACTATTCTAATCACACACACACAAGAACTACATAGATTCTAAAACGTAGAGCAACTTCCTTGGTGACAATCGCATTGGGGTGACTGTTAAGTTCATTTTGACTCAAGCATTTGTATTATTTTATTAATTTGATATGTGCTTGAGTACTTTGCATGTATTTAGGGTTTATATTACATATCCCAAGTGTGAAACAACGAATCTAATGTCACACATAATGAACAAGGAGAAACACTAAGTGGCACAAATAACTAGATCCCGAGGACTTCCGCAGACACCAATGCCCAAAACAGACGCTAGCACCTGGGTGGCCTTGTTCCCTTTTGGGCACTCTTGTCCCTGAGATCGTCACTTTCCAAAATCAGACATAGAGCTAATATGGCAATCTAGAATCTTCCCTTCTAGTTCATTCATCATCCCTGAATCAGTCTAAACCTACAGTGGCAAGCTAAGTCATCCTCCAAACCCTATCTATCACTCTTGTTTGCATTTCCTTTGCATGATATTACTTGAATATTGTTATATCTATTTAATTAATAGTGTCCTTATCTTAGATTAAATTTTATTAAATCAATTATGTGGCATTTCTCTAAAATATGGATGTAATTCTCTTACAATGGAAGAAAACACACCTTAAAACGTCTTTCTTTAGGATCCACTAGTAGTATTAGTTCCCATCGTATGGAAAATATTCTGAAGAAAGGATCACATGAGCTTATTCCTTAGTTATTTTCTATCCAGTTGAATCCACTTACCTCTTCCAACACCCCCTATAGGTTTATAAGCCATTTTGAACAAACATGCTCCTATCTTTATCAAGCCCAAGGAATTTCCACCTTCACATCCAAAATATCATTGTATCCAGCTCCTCCTAGAAATTTCTCCTCTCAACATTTGGCTCTATGGGAATCCATTTTTACAAAAGAAAAAAATTGAAAAGTTCATCCATGAACTTCCAAGGTGGGAGTAATTTTCCCTAACATCAACCTATATTCCTCCCCAGTTTTACTTGTCCACAAAAAGGATGGTTTGTGGCATATTTGTATTGATTTTAGAGTACCAAACAATATCACTATCAAGGACAAGTTCCCTATTCCTGTGATTGATGAGCTTCTGGATGAACTTTATGGTGCTCCATTTTTCTCCAATTAAATATTTGTTTGAGGTACTACTAGATTTGTCTTCATGAGGAATATCCTTTGAAGACAACCTTCCACACTGATGATGATCACTATGAATTTTTTCTCATGCCCTTTGGGATTACAAATGCATTATCTACATTCTAAGGCTTGATGAAAAAGATTTTTTGACCCTTGCTTCGTCACTTCATCCTGGTATTCTTTGATGACATTCGAAAAAATAGTAAAACATGGGTCGAGTATCTACAACACATTGACTAAAGTCAAAGCAACTATTTCGCAAGCAGATTTATGATACTCCTTGCCACATACAATTAGTTGTGTGCCAAAAACTCTAAGTGCTCTTTTGGCCATTTTTTTTGAATATATGGGACATATTTTCTCTGAGGAGTGTGTCCACGTGGAGCTAAATAAAATTAGTTCCATGAAAAATTGGCTAGTCCCCAAAATACTCTAAATCCTTCATGGATTTTTGGGTTTCATAGGCTATTGCTTAAATTTGTTCAGGATTATGGTAAAATAGAGGGCCCATTGAAAACCATGTTAAATAAGGATTGGCTGAACATGAATTTGAGGCCTTCAAACAAACTATGTGTAGTATACATGTCTTAGCCATGTCTGATTTCACTAAGACTTTCATCATCGAAAGTGATGCTTGAGGCAACAACCTTTAGGTTGTTCTCCTCTACGAAGGTCACCTGATTTCCTTCACTAGAAAATCTCTCTCGGGAAGGAATTTTATCTTTTCAACCTATGAGAAGAAGATGATGGCAATTTTAAATGCAATGTAGAAGTGGCAACTATACTTGCTAGGGAAGCATTTATGCATCAAAACAAATTATTGTATTCTAAAGTACTTCCTTGAACAACGTGTATCATCTCCTTTTTAATATAAGTGGGTATCCAAGCTTATGGGGTATGACTATGAGATCATCTATAAGAAAGAGAAGGAAAATGTGGTTTTTTATGCTCTCTCTCGCACTTTTGAGGATCTAATATCCCTTTGTGTAGTATTCATGCCCATACCAAATTGGCTTTAGTAAATACAATAAGAATGGGAAAAGGATCCAATGAAACACCTCATCCAACAATTGGCATCTAATCCTAACTCATGCCCATACTACTCTTAGGACGACACTTATTTGTGGCATAATGGGTGTTTAGTGTTACCACCTAAAAATGAGCTTCGCCATGCAATTCTTATTAAACTCAATGCTTATCCATCTACACATCACTCAGGTTTTTTAGAAACCCATGAGAGGGTTCGTAGGAATTTATTTTGGCAGGGAATGAAGGAAGACATCAAACAATTTATGGTTGAATGTGATACATGTCAATACAACAAGGGTGAAATAGTGACAACCTCAAGTTTATTGCAATCATTACCAATTCCAAACTGGGTCTAGACCGATAGTTCCACATAATTCATTAAAGGCCTCCCTAAATTTTATGAAAAGTCAATAATCTTGGTCAGATTGGAACTCCTCTCCAAGTATGCCCATTTATATTCCTTAGCCCACCCATATATGAGCTCCACCATTGCCCAAATTTTCCTTAACCAAATCTTCCACCTCCAAGGCATCCCATCTTTCATTGTCTTAGACCGTGATGCCACCTTCACCAACCATTTCTAGATAGAATTATTCCATAGGAAAAACACCCAATTGCAGATGAGCTTTGTATATCACCTGCAAATAGATGGCCAAACTAAAATTGTTAACAAATGTTTAGAAACGTTCCTTCAATGTTTCACCTTGAAGCACCAATAACAATGGGTCAAGTGGCCACCTCTTACTGAATGCTAGTACAACACCTCCACCAAAATGACTTTATATGAAGTAGTATATGTCCAACCATCAACACCTCCTCTCCCTTACACTGCGAGCATTTCTCCCATCTAGGCCGTCGATACCTCCCGAATCTAACTTGACAAAATTCTCCAGAATCTTCGAGAAAATATCTATATGGTGCAAAACCATATGAAGCAACAGGAAAATCGACATAACTTAGAGTGTAACTTTCATCCTGGGGATATAGTTTTTCTATGCTTACAACCATATAAATAGTCTTCCTTAAAACTCAAAGGGCATTAAAAGCTTACCCCTAAGTTTTCTATACCCTACAAATTTCTCCAAAAAAGGTACAACTACCTATATGCTTGAGTTTCCTCTTGGTTTGTGAGTTCATCCCATATTTCATGTCTCGTGTTTAAAGAAAGTTCTAGGACAACACGTCATTGCACAAAAAATACTACCTTATCTTGATAACAAAGGATCCATACTTCTTAAACCTACTATAATTATCGATAAAGTGCTTCTGCAAACTTTGTAATATTCATCTATCACTCTTGATCTATTGGCATGACATGCAACTTAAATAATATGCAACTTGGAACCCCTGTCATCATTATTTGGCATGACATGCAACAAAAATATGCAACTTGGGAACCCCTTCTCCCAATAGTTTCCCACACTTGTACCTTTGAGGACAAAGCTCTTTTAAGGGGGATGGGATGTTAAGACTCTTTGTTTTACCCTTATTTTTTCATTATTAGTGTGATAGATGTTACAGACATGTATTCATTGTAAGTCATGTCGTGATCTATTAAGAATAATCCCATGTGCATTAGTAATAGCTTCTAAAATAGAACTAATATATTAGGGAGTGTTTAGGCCAAAAAATCCATCCATGAATATTCCTTGTATTGATCTTTCTCAAAGGAGGTTACCCCCTCAAAGTGGTCTGAAATATGATAATATGATTTCAATATTGTACGTTTCATAAACTAATTTATACTGCATTGTGTTTTTCAACTTAATCTATCACATGAAGTTCATTACAGATATTTCTCTCTTAACTTATTGATTACTCATATTTTCCCTCTCATGAACTTAGAGGACCAGCTCTCATCATGTGAGAGGTGGGTGGGAATTCATAAGGCTCATGGTTGGAGGTAAATTCTCTTCGATGATTATTCTTTCTCATCATTTACACATGTGAGAGGTGGGTGGGAATTCATAAGGCTCAAGGTAAATTTCTTCGATGATACTCTTTCTCTCATTTGCACAACTTCAACATTGGATGGATCTCCGACGAAAGGTGAAAATTGTGTTGCAGCGTAGTTGTAATGTATTACATTCATGATATCTATTGTATTATTGCAGTAATGTTGTGAATATGTGGAATTATAAATGAATGGATATTATCTACTTCTATATCACTTATTAGCAGTTCTTGTAACTATGAAGACATCTATATACTAACAATATGGATGTATTAGGAACTATGTTATGAAATGATTCAATGGATGAAATTATTATTATGCATGTTTTAATTTAAATTATTGGGGTTTTCGTCCGAAAAATCAGACCTTTAGTGCCAAAATACATTCCCCAGGCTCTTCAGTTATTAAGTTTTTTCTCAAGAATTCAAAACCAGCAAGTTGGTGGCGTTGCATATCCTCTTTCAACAGTAGATAGAGAACAATGTTCCATATAAGAAATTTCTGTGCTCTTTCCTTCCTGTCATGCATCTCAATTGTATTACCTTCTGGAAAAATCGTAGCATCTTCATTAAAGTTGTCCCTGGCCTGATGTGATCTCCTACGTGCCTTTGACCACTCAATGTAAAACACTTACTCAGTTCTTTGGCCAATCAGCCCACAAGATTTGCAAACGTGACTAAGATGCTCTTTGTGAAGGAATGAATGATTACAATCTGGTTCATGTTTATTTCCCATCTCAATTTCATTCTCATGGGGGTTCTTTGAACATTCAAAAGTTGTAAGCATTTGCCTCCATAGATGTGAAATGTCATCCATATCATCATTTCCTCTTGATTTGTAGTGACATCAGGCTTTCATGGGGCTCATTCTTTGAGACGCAAACTCATTTTTTGGCTTCAAATGTATAGCTGTGATGTACAGGTCAGCGAGCTTGCTATTTGCACTTTCAGTCCTTGAGAGGTCTTCTAAAGCCAAATTATGTTTTCCCATACTTGTGCTTATCATGAAATAATTTAGTATCCCTTAGGTTGCCCCCAATACTCAGAATTTCTGATTTTAAATCTGCGTTCCTTGTTGACATGTTTCCTTTGCTAGATGAGATACGTTTTTTCTTACATTCCTTCCCTCCTTCGGAACAATGGATGAGTGGCTCTAACCATAAAGTTTTCTTCATACTTTTGGATCTCCATCGTTTCTCCTTTCGATGTCTTCACCATTGTTTTCCTTTTACCATTATGTATTCCACCATTAGATATCAACAACTCATTACCAAATATCAGAGAGAGTTCATAGCTTGAATGGAAACCTTCATTGCCCATGGTGGGAGAGGTATTCTTCCTTGACATGGCTCTGGAAGCAATTGCTGTTGCAATCTTTGATGCAAAGAAATGCTATTACTCTGGATTAACCATAAAGGGATTTGAGTTGTGTGGTATGACTATTGTTCCCAACCAACAACATAAAAGCCTGTAATGATGAGCTTAGGACACAATAAATTTACCTTTATGCCCGGATCAAATGAATAGTATGTAATATTCCTTTGTGGGATATTAATTAATCCATTATGTAATCTACTTGCAAAAGAAACAAACTTAGCAAGAAAAATCCATCTATGGTTCAGCCCTTTCATATTGTTCTTTATGACCCAGATGTCTCTCTTTCCAATACAACCTCAAATGGAGTTGGAGTGAGCCAAGGTAAGGGTTCAGATGGGCTATCTAGTTGGAATTTGCACTCCTTTAATCAATAAACATATGCAGAAGTATGAAAAATCAAATTAATATGCCTGGAAATAGCTGACACCATGACTACAAACTTTGAAGGGAAATTAATCTCTCATCTCAACTCCCTGTTATCCGTAAATTTAGAATGTAAATAAATTGTAGAAGGATGTATAAAATTATCGCACCTTTAACAATGAACTAACAATCTGAATCTTTCTAATCGTCAAAACCTTGTCAAAACAGCCCCTGAAACTGCAGTTCACATGTTGCTAGGGATAGGGAAAATCTATAAAATTGATTCCATCTCAAATGTACAATTCTTCGTCTTCGGGCACTTAAAATTATCTGCTGTTACAGATCTGACCAGTGGGCTAGATCTGTAACATATAGATCTGAAAAAAGTTGTTTCAAACCCTTCCAAAATATCCTTAGATAAATCACATGCAACCTAGTCGATTTATTTATCATAAATTCTAGCAATGGTTAGCACACTCCAAATATCTAATGAAATAACGTGGGGGAGGGGCAATAGAATCAATAAACTCGGAACAGTTAAGATTCTTATCCTTGCAAAATACCACTAAGAAGTTCTTCTCATAAATCTGACCTCCTTTGTGTCTGAGTTTATACCATGACTTAAACCATCAGCAATTTTCAGAATTTATTGACCAAGTAGTGGCCCAAACACTCTGGTAAATAAACTCACAAGCTCTCACAATAATGACGACTTACTTGGATTGAATAGACATGCAAATAACTCATCAACTCAAGCTTCAAAGGGCATACACATCTTCACTCAAAGGTGGTGTTGAAGAACACCTTTTGTTTTAAATCATTAGTGTGACATTACAATCCCTTCTCTCAAGTTCATGGAGATAAGATTTCATCAAACCATCAACATTACGAATAACTAGAGTACCCATAGGCTTCTTTTATATCTTGTTTCCTCTGCCATGGTATCATCTCAAAGTTCTCTCTCCAGGCCTTTGACGCCATAAAGCTCAGATACCACTGGAATATGCCCAATTTAAAAAGAAAATTTGTCTAGAGATTCTCCAACACTCATTATTAGACAATTATTAAATGCATAGGGAAATATAATGCAATTGATTTGGGGCCAAATCGATGTGATTTCAACCCAAATGCCTACTGAAGAAATCAACTGTAATTTCTGGGAAATACCACAGCATTGGGAAATGGGATTGATTCCCAGAAAAATGTTTGACTTGCTTGGGTCACGTAATTCACCTTATAACATAAGTAATTATAATCCCAAGGTGAAATCGAATTTAGGAGCTCTTTTATGATTTTGATTTCCCACATACAAAAAATATATTCCAATTCTAATGCAAGTCGTACCCCTGGAATTTGTAGAATCGAATCTATCTTCTTTTTAATTCAAATAATATGAAAAAGAGGACAAAGTTATATATTTAAATTCATTGTTGTTTTGTTCCCAAACATGTGCCCTTTGACAGGTTAGACGTTGCAATAGGATTGGTATGGTTCAGACCCTATCTTATATTGTTCAGATTTCAATGAGAAGATAGTCTCATCTTTCCCATACCCTCATAGGATTATTTTCCACAACCCTTATTTATAGTAATCTTCTCATGCATGGCAGCAAAGGTCAAAAGACATGGCAAACTCTTCATTAAGAGACCCCCTACATACCATGATTTGTCTTGACAGGGAATTGTTGTATCGTCTTCATCTTCAGTCGCCCCTGTGACTGTATTTAACTTAGAAGTACAAAACTGAGGTGTATTCGATCCTCGGACCTTTAACAAGACTTTCATCTTCTTTCTTCATCTAGGCCATGAAGCAGCGATGGCCGGGAGTGTCTTTTCAACTGTCACATGGGAAAAATCACCCTTACAAGAAATGCTGCTTTTTGAATCTTCTCCCACAATTCATGTAATCTTCATTTTCGTCTCCCTAATGTAGGGCTTCTCTTGAACAAGGAAAAGGAAACTCTTCTAATGACTTCGTAAATCTGTAACCTGCATTGCCAAACTTCAATTTATGATTCCGAACTCCTTTCAATGGCAATCTCAGATGGTGTCTGATACCAATGCTTGGAATACATAAATTACTATAGGAAAGAATCTAAGAGCAATTACAGAAGTGCACACTGAATGAGTGTGTAGGTCCTTCATTTTATCATGCTGGAAGTGGTTACAATGCTGTTGGGAAAGTATCTGAGACTCCAGTTCACCACCTCTGATTATGTCCGTTAGAGAACTACGGGTGATACGCCAACACTGAATTGCAACTTTGTATAAATTTTTTTCCAATATCAAGCCAAATCAACAGACAACAAATTTAATGTTCCAATGTATAAACAGTCCAATTATTGGGCAGCAATAAATGAAGTCTTACCATATCGTGGGTTAATGAGAACAAACATGTGACGTGATGTGCATACATCTGATTTGTATTAGAAAGGAACAATAGATACAATCTTAGAGTTCAAGTCTATCCGACCACAACATAGATGGAATCATGTCCTCAATGACATCAAGGCCTAAACCCATGAACAAATTTCATACCAATGTCCTCCCATGACTTCTATAACATATGTGAAAAGGCTAAATGACAACCGGGGAATATGACGGCGTCCCATTAAGTGCAAAGTACTGGCATATTTTACATCATAATAGCTCAAGGCTTGAACATGATATACAAATCACTTCCGACTAAATATGTACATCAACTCCACGTAGCTAGCTAAGCTAGATGTCCATATTTTGCCAAGCCGAAATGCCATTGCCATATCCATCGGGGCACTTTGCTTCTCTCTCGACTACAGAGCTGTGGGATCCCTCATCAATGCCTTCTAGTAAATTGAACAATTGGCCCTACTCTTCAACAAAAGTGTCGAATATGGGAGCCACAAAGAGATAGAGAGAACCATGGTGAAACAATGTCGATCTCATGCAAATTTTTTTGCACGACTCTCCATGCTACAACAAAGTCATAATCTTGCACATGGGAACAACTCGATTCAAACAATTCAAATATGCTACTTGGCCAAAGATACAAAAGTGAAAACATATCTATTGGATTCTCTGTATACCTTACTTCAAATGCCTCTGGGTCAACTTTCCCCGAATGTTCAATAAATGTCCACTGTTTGATGATCAAAAGGAAGTGACACAAACTAGTTTTGCAATAGCTAGCAGCCTCCACTTCTTGAAAGCCGTATCCACAATTCGCTCTCATGAACTGATCATTGCTTCTATACTTTGTATTTGCATCATTCAACATCTCGCTAAATTAAGCTAACGGTCTCCCTTTTTGACTCAACATTGCACCAATAGCTAAACCATTGACATCACAATCCACTTGAAACTCCTTTGCAAAATCAGGCAAAAACAACAATGGTTGTTCAGTCACCTTCTTTAGCCCTTGAAAACTGTTTTTTGCACACTGGCTCCAAACAAAATTCCATCTCCTCACATGGCCTTTGTGATAGCACACACTGCTGAAGTCACTGATGAACTTGCTGTAAGAGGTAGCTAACCCATGAAAAGTTTGTGTTTCACAAGAATTGTGCAACGATGGCAAACTCGCAATTGTGTGGACCGTAGCGTGCCTATTTGCCTTTGCAAAATCAGGCAAAAACAACACTGGTTGTTTAGTCACCTTCTTTAGCCCTTGAAAACTGTTTTTTACACATTGGCTCCAAACAAAATTCCATCTCCTCACATGGCCTTTCTGAGAGCACACACTGCTGAAGTCATTGATGAGCTTGCTGTAAGAGGTAGCTAACCCATCAAAACTTTGTGTTTCAAAAGAACAGTGAAACGATGGCAAACTCGCAATTGTGTGGACCGTAGCACGTCTATTTAGTTAATAATTGCAAGGAAAACTTGTGACTCAGCTCTGCCGAGTATTGGTGAATATTTGCCACAAATATTGCCAATACTTGGCAAGTCCAAGCCTAAAACTCTCCATACGCGGGTCTGACATGAAAAAATGTCGAAAAAATGCTAGAAAAACTACTAGACTTGGGATTGCCATATGCCACAACACAATGTTGAAGATACCAAATATTAACCTTCTAGAACGAGGAAGAGGAAAATGTAAATTACTGTAAATTGTAACTTGCATAGATATGCAATTTTTTATGATAGTTTTTAATGAAAATCATCATAAATTCATAACACTTATCAATTGGCTGATGTATTCGCATGATGATATGATTTTGTACTCTATTTGTATTCAAATCTAATAGAAAACACTTCCCCAACATTTTACAGACTCATTTGATACACTTTGTAGCTCTATTTTGCTTAAAATTTATGTTTTAAAAATAAATTTGCGTATTTGTTAAGTTGCTGAATATTCCCAAATATTCACCGAGTCTTGCCAAGTCCTTTTTTTTTGGGTCTGCCGAATATTTTCTGAATACGAGTATGCATATTATGGTGCAGATCTTCTCTGAATCCATCCTCAAAACCTCATTGGAAATTACAAGTTGTAGATACACTAACCCCTGCATAAAACTGCGCTTCTTCAAATTAATCATCAACTTCTCACGCAATTGCTGCAACTAGTTTGCCTATTTAGCGAGTACCTCCCAGGCGAATAATCGCCCAAAAAACTCGCGACCCATGTTTTGGCGAATATTCCCAAAAACTTGCCATGAATATTCGTTGAATACTCTTCGAGTTTTTCCCTTGAACTTGCCATACACGGATGGGATGTGGAACACTCCCAAAATGCAAATTTTACACTACGAAAATTCTGCTTTTTGTCTTGTACATGCAATAATTTATATTTTCAATGACAATACAATAATTTACATTTTGCTCTCCTCAATATTTCTCTAGATCAAGGAAGAGGAAAATGTAAATTATTGTAAGTTGTAACTTGCGTAGATATGCAATTTTTTATTATAATTTTCAATGACAATCATCATAAGTTCATAGCACTTATCAACTTGCTGTTATATTCACATGATAATGTGATTTTCTATTGTATTTGTATTCAAATCTAATAGAAACACTTACCCAATGTTTTATAAATTCATTTGATACATTTTGTAGCTATATTTTGCATAAAATTAATGTTTTTAAAAAGAAATTTGCATATTTTTTTAAGTTGCCAAATATTCACCGAGTCTTGCCGAGTTTTGCTGAGTCAATTTTTTCAGGTCTACTGAATATTTGCCGAATGGGAGTATGAGAACTATGGCTGCAACACTTGTCTTATATGCAGCAAAGTTTGTTTGTGCATCGCGTTGAATATCAAGACCTAAAAATGGTTTTAGGACTTCATTCATCAACCTCATAAAGGTACTTGGTGCGTTGCTCAAACTGAATGGCATAACTAGCCACTCATACAGTCCTTCCTACGTCTTGAGCAAAATTTTCCATTCATCGCCTTCCCTAATGAGAATTTGATGGTATCTGCTCTTTCGATCAATCTTGTTGAAGAACTTTATGCCACTTAAACAATCCGTGATGTCATCTATGTGTGGCAACGAGAATCTATACTTGATGATGATCTTGTTTTTGGCTCTCGAATCTGTACACATCTGCCATTCACTGCCCTTCTTCAGCACCAAAATTGCTGGTACTGCACACAGGCTCAAACTCTCTTTGATCAAGTCTCTCCCCAACAATTCCCCAACTTGTTTTATTTGCGCATTCTCCTATGGTGTCATCCTATAAGCTGCCTTGTTCGGCAAACTCGAACTTGGAATTAGATCCATGCGGCGACTTATGTCTCTTACTAGAGGTAGCCCTTCCGGAAACTCGCTAGAAATGATCTCCACAAACTCTCCCAACATCTCTTTCACTTCCTGCGGCATTGATCTATCCTTCTCTGCCACTGTCCCTGCACACTCTCTTTGTATGGGCTTCACAATCAATGCAAATTATGCAGTCTTGCTTCACCTCATTTAGGAATTACTTTCTTGATAGCAAAATAACCTTAGGTCCCTACTTTGCTCTTTCACCCTT
Organism: Taxus chinensis; assembly: GCA_019776745.2. Classification (NCBI taxonomy): domain Eukaryota; kingdom Viridiplantae; phylum Streptophyta; class Pinopsida; order Cupressales; family Taxaceae; genus Taxus; species Taxus chinensis. The sequence continues at coordinate 142,800,676 of CM034153.1, forward strand.
ATCCTTCATTGGATTTAGAGTGCATTCTTTTCCATCCTTCACCTCTCTGTAGGTGTTTGCACGACCATCCTACGCCTTCCAGTTGAATTGCCAAGGCCTTCCTAGTAGAACATGACATGTGTCCATGGGCATGATGTCACACATTACTTCATCCTCATACCTCCCAATTAGGAACTTCACCATACATTGCTCAGTCACTAATTGATGTCCCTTCAGCAACCAAGAGACCTTATACAGATTAGGATGCTCAATCCTCTACAACCCCAACTTATCTACCACCACTCACGTGCAACCAAATTATCCGTGCTGCCACTATCCACAATCAACTCGCAAACTTTACCCCTGACTTGCATGTTGTTCTGAACAAAATCTTCCTCTACTCAAGACCAACTTCTTTCTTTGCTAGTTTCAACATGTGCTTAAACATTAATGCTTCACCCATCTCTGGGTCTTCTCTGCAAGCTTGTGCATCATATTCATCACCTTGCACAATGTGTGCACACACATTATTCGTCTTTCCATCATTCTGGGCGTGCAGGCACTCAAAAGATCTATGCCCTGTTTCTCCACACCTGTAACACTTGCCACTGAATCCACAACCTCTTTGGCGACCAAAGGATCCTCTTTCCTTGGTTGCATTTCCTCTTCTACTTGTTCCTTCACTATGTGATGTCAAACTCGCCTCACCTTCATGATGTGCAGAATTTCCTTTGCCACCACCTTGTCCACGACTTTACACAGCTTTTCCCTTTATGTGAGCAGAGTTCTGTTGCTTGTGCACCAACTTCTCTTTTGCCTTCAATGCATATTGATAGGCTCTGATAGCTAACCTTATCTTGAATCACAATCCACAATCCATTCATATGCTTGGAGATCTTCTCCATGTCATCCTCTACATGTCCCACTCGAATGGTAAATCGGTAAAACTCTTTAGTGTATTCCTTCACACCGAGCTCTCTCTGATGCAAATTTTGCAACTTCTTAGACAAACCAAGCTAGTAATCCACATGCAAGAATTTTGCCTTCAACTTTGCAACCATCCTATCCCAAGTCTTGATCTTTTGTTTGACTCTTCACACTTTGTTAGTCTGGATATGCTCCCACCGTAGAGATGCACGAACTTTCAATTTCATCTAGGTGAATTTGAATTTCCTTGGATCTTCCATGTCTTCATTCTTGAAATATTTCTTGAGCTCTGAAATCCAACCAATGAGCTCTGTTGGTTCCAAACTACTAGAATAATTTGGGGTATCCAACCTAGGTTTACTCCCCATTCTACTAATTGCACATAACAACTTGTTTATTCGATCGTCGGCTTGCGCTTATTCTTCCTCCTCATCCGCGTTCACAACCTATGCTCTTTGTTGCGCGGGTCCTCCATCATCACTATGATCTTCTACAACAACACCTTGGCATTGTGTGGCTTCTTTGGCCTAAAAACAGGATTGCATAGTCCACATTAATTCAACCAAATCCTCAAATCTTGCTCCCTGATTTTTGTGAGCTTCAACAACAACATCCCTCCTATGTTGCATTATATTTCCTCAGATGAATCCGACCTTCTTGCTCCTTCACACCAATCCAACAATTAGTCGGTGGAAGATGTTTGCAACAATTTTCTACCCACCTTCACAAAAGTGGAAAACTAGCACAAAAGTGGAAAACTGGCAACGCTTGTTGTGTAATATTCACACCTTCTACCCAATAATTACCCATTGGAAGATGTCTACAATGGTTTTCTACACACACTTGCAAATGTGGAAAACCACTGGTACCTGTTGTGCCACCACTCGCAAGAAAACAAAACCTTTCTTTGATAATAGATGACGCAAACGTGTTTTGGGTGGAAAACATACAAACAATGTATGCAATTTACTCAAATTTTAATTCAACATTAGAAAACACTCATCAACAAGCTTTATTCATATACTTAGAGGAACAACACGCACACAGATTGATCGCCAATGATACAATCGTGACCAGTCAAATTGCTCCAATCTTACTCAACCTACTTACACCTTCATTACTTTGCTTCGAGTCTTAAGCTTAGATCACTTTTTGAGTTCGGTAAAAAATTACCCTCTATGGCAATTGGGATTTGTTTATATGACCAACCAATGTCACAAACTAACTCTTAAAAGTAATACGAAATTATGCTCCAAAGAACCAAGTATAGCCCAATTGGCCTTTTCAAGCATTCGTGGCTTTAAATAATCTTTCTCTAATGTTTTGTGGCATCCAAACAACTTTGTAGTGTTTCATGGCTCCAAATTTATAACTTTAATTCAAACTTTGTAGTTCTGTGCAACTTCCTTAGTGTTCTGCAACATTTGCCAATCTGCCAATGCTTGTAATACAAATTTCCAACAATCGGTGTGGCTTGTGAAGAGATTCCATAGACTTGTACGGATTGTACTATAGACTAGACATTGCGCAATAGGACTACGTACTACATAGACATTGTGCAATAGGCTTGTGAACAACTCTGGCACCACAGTATGTAAAACTATTACTCTACGGCTCACCAACAAGCAACACACTTTTTCACAATGCGACTTTCCAACAACTTAAAATGCAAACAATGGACTCAAAATGATTAGGACTGGTTTTGGTTGATCTAGGATTGTCTATGAATTCGGATGCTGTGCATCAAGAGAGGACTCGATAGCCCTTTAGTTTAAAGTTATTTTTGAGCAGAACCTTTAGTCCTGAGTGCTTTCTTCCTAGGCGTGAAACCCCTACGTACAACTTTACTGATTCGTGCGCCTTCCCACGTGCCCCCTACTTGCGCACCATACTTTCCCACGCGCCCTTGATAGTCCAACATTACCCCACACTAATTTCATTGCCATCCTCGGCAATGGGGTTTCTCGACTTCTCCCTCGAAGTATACAAAGAATAAAGAATGAATGAAAGAATGAAAGAATATGGACGCCCACTGTTACTCATTCAATTGGGAACAAAAGCTTAGGGTATTCATTATTGATGGTGCTCTCCAGTTCATTCCATTTTGCCAACCCCTTCTTCACAGTATCTGGGATTGTCCCAACCACCTTGTCCATCTCCTCTGGAGTCAATTCTTCCCCCTTATGCTTGAGCTCTCTGTTCACCTCAGCCAAGCTAGACACCATACCTTCCATGAAATCCATCTTCCGCGCTACCAACGATCCCAACTCATCTATTCTTTCTTCATGTGGCTTCCTGGCCGCATTAAGCGCGTCGCGCTTTCTCGCAATCATAGATGTCTTCTCTTATTGCCCAAGCACCACATCCTTCTTTTTCGCGAGCACTTCATTTGCTCAGTGCCCACCCTACCTTCTTTAGTTCATCTTTCAAAGTTTGTAGCATAGCGCCATATTCCACAATTTTGCGCACTACAAACCTTTTATTTTATTCCTTCTCCGCAGCTATATCTTTTTCACTTGGAGCCTGCACACTTGTCTCTTCCCCTAACAATAGATGTACCAAACACTGTAAGTAGTGCGATGCGGAGGGAAACGTTCCAGACACCTTATCTTCATAGTGCGGGCGCGCGTCCAAGATTTCTTCTCCTATTTGCTCGGCCATATCTAAGACAGCCTTTGCCTTGCGCTCGGTTCTTTCTTTCTCCTCCATTAGATGCTAGACCTCCTCTTCTTTATTCTTTTTATCCTTTATTAGTGGTCTCACGGTGGCTCCTTTATCAAGATTCCTGCGAGCGACCTCAGCTGCCAGTCTCATCAAGCCATTGCTTGCCTGTTCGTTTGTGAATTCTGTGGGTTTCATCGTAATGTGTGTTGCCTGAGACGCCTTCTTCCTTCTGCACCTAATGCATGCTTCCTCATTCACATCAAATTCAGGCTCATCTATGTGCGTCTACATACTCCAGGAAAGTTGCTTCCTAGTGCGCATGTTCGCACCTTCTGGATTCAACATTTGCCATCCATATAGCTGCTCAAGAGCAAGTTTTCTTTGAAACCTTGTGCGAATGATTTTAGTAGGGTCATTGACATACCCCAGATCCGGTGTCTGCAACACTTCTTCCTTTCACCTACCAGTATGCCTACCTGTAGGTACATGTGTTTTAACGCCTGTAAGTATCCCTTCTCCCATTCTTCTTGAACCACCTCCATGCTCACCTGTTGGTTCCTCCACACGGTTCTCCTTTTTCGTATCACCCCAAGTGTGACCTTCCTCCTCGCACTCACTGGGTACTTCTATATCGCGTTGTGTCTCTTCACCTTTAGGCGCTTCTTCATGTCATCTCCTCCTCCCATAATGACAAACAGTGGCAACTTTGTATTATGCATATCTTTATCTGACAGCCCTTCTTGCTCGCTGTCACCCTTAGGCACATGTACCTTTTCTTCTTCTCCTTCTCCTTCTCTGGGCCTGGCTTGACAAGAGGTCCTCTCAGCGACCTCCTCAACAGCTCTGAGGTCCTTGCGCTAGCACTCGAATCCTTATGTCGTCTTCGCAATATCCTTCTACCGTGGTCCAACACGTCATTGTCTTCTTTCTCCATCTCCTCCACCTCAAGGTCAATCTCCACTTCCTCTTCTTGTCTGGGAGGTTTAACCTCGTGCGGCCTTTTTGTACCTACAGTCTGCTTGCTTTGGGGAGGATCTGGAAGTGGCAAGTCTTCCCCTACATTGTACTTACCATCATGAAACCTCGGCTTGAGATAAACATACATGCGCGCGACCTCTTTCTTCCCAACTGCCATAAATACAGGAGTAATATCATTATTATCCGACTCCATCGTTTCTTCATAGGCCTCCTTGTTGGGATAGACATAAGTCTTGCGCAAAATATGATAATTTGCTTCCACTTTGTTTGCATCAAATCTCAACTTCTTTGCATTATAAAACCTCTTGACAGAGTCTCTGAAATAGCGCGCAATAAACGCGAATGGTAACTTACACCATAGGCTCTTCTCCCCAGTCTTCATGAAGAATCTGCCTAAGCAAAAATGTTGATAAGCTGCGAATTCAGCTTGTTCATTAGAAACAACCGGCAATTCCCTTGGGATGCACCATTCTCCTTCAAAAGCGTTGCACATCCTTCTGTACCACCTATCCACGCGCTGCTTGTAGGGGCCCAAAATATTACCTTCGCAAGTAAAATTGGTGAACCTTTGGGCTGGTGACTTGTGCTCCAAGGGATACACCCACATCTTGTCCTTAGGCCCGTCTGGCACCCCAATCTCACAAAATACCAAATGAAGTAATATTACGCCCCAAGTGATTTTCTCACCTTTCTCTGTCTACACGAGTGCCTCTTCGACAATGCTCTCCGCGATGTACTGTGCAATGTTGTAATACGTCTTGTTTGCCATCTTATGCGCAATGTGCAACCAACGCTTATTCACCTCCTTCCACCTTTCAGATGTGCCTAACTTGCACCTTACAAGGCACGCAGCTACTCATGTAGCACGGTCTTCAATGTTGGATACATCCATCACGCGACCCCCTTTATGGTAATTTAGTGCGACTGCTGTAGTTTCTACTCCTACCTCATCGTCCAGGTCTAGTTCCATGTCCCCCACTATAATCTGATTGAAACTTTCAAGTGATAGCAATTAAATAACCCAAAACATATACCTGAAAACTGAACTTAATGCTGCAGATCTGATTTGCCAAAAAAATGCGATTTGATAAAGGAGAATACAAACTTCAAATTTGCGCCTAAAATCTGATATCTTTTTAGTTGTTTGAAATGAGATAATAATTTCAGTATTTTTGCATGATAAACTCCAAAATATGAACCAAAATCTGACCTTAATGAGGAAGAAACCGCCCAGATCTGTCTGTACTAGCAGCGCTGGAAAAGAGACTGGAAATCCTTGAATAAAGTACCTGAAACTTTGCAAAAATCTCAACAAGTATCTCTATAACAGCTATTAGAAATATTATAAATTGTTCCAACTCTAGGTTACTTGTAAATACTCCCAAACTGAGTCGATTTAAGCATATAAAATATCATATAAAGTGCTGATGTAAATTTGAACATTCCCATAATAAAATAGAGAGTTTTCGTTTTCCTGAGTGCTTTTCCTGAGGGTTTTCGTCCTCAGAAATTTGTTGTAATTTCACTTCAGCTCCAAGCCAAAATATCAAAGTTGAAAAATGATAGAATGGTCCTTCTCCAAGTCGACTTGCTCCTACATACAAAGGAAATGACCCAAAAGAAAACCTATTGCATAACCAATCAGCATTGGTTATTTGTTCAAGGCACAATGCACCCAAAGCCCATCCTACCTTAGTCGCATTTTCCTTAGAGGAAATACAAAGTCTTTTATTTAACTTATTTATCTTCCCTCAGACCCCCCATGACTTCCTAAAGCAAGTTGCCAAAACTCCTAGAGGGTATAAAAGTAATATTTAACGCTTATATTACTTTATTAAGTCCTATAAATTATCATAAGTGCTAAACATATTTTATTTTTATATTGGCACTTAATAATAATTTATAGATGACTTAAGTCTACCTTGTTGGTGTCCCTTCAAAGCAAGTCGTAGAGGACATAAAAGTAATATTTAACACTTCTATTACTTTATTAAGTAGACATGAATTTTTATATTGGCACCAAGGGTCTTCATTAAACAAATAGGCCAAGGGTCTTCAAACTGTTATTCCGGAAAGAGGGACATTTCAGTCCTCCCTTCCTCAAATTGCTTGCCCACAAGCAATTTCAGATTAGGATGTTCCAATATTTCTGCACCTTCCCACGTAGCATCCTCTATAGGTAGTCCTTTCCACTGAATCAAATATTCACGGATAACTCTATTCCTCAACCTCCTTTCACGTATCTCTAAAATGATTTCCGGTTCTAAGACAAGTTTGCCTTCATCATCCAGAGGAGGCAATTCAATGGAAGGAACAATATGCTGTCCCAAAGCCTTCTTCAAACAAGAAACATGGAACACATTATGTATTTTACTTTGAGCTGGAAGTTCAAGCTCATATGCAACCTTTCCCACCTTTCGTATGACCGTGTAGGGCCCATAAAACCTTGGTTTTAATTTTTCCGAGCCTTTCCCTTTGAGGGAGGATTGCCTGTAAGGTTGCAACCTTAAAAAAACCATGTCTCCCACCTCAAAAGACCTCTCTATTCTTCGCTGATCTGCATAAAGTTTTTGCTGATTTTGGGCATGTGCAAGGTTATCCTTGAGTGCTTTCATGATATCTTGACTTTGTTGTAATAAATCTTTAGCACCTGGTACTCTACTGTCTGGAAGAACAATATCAACAAGTGAGATTGCGTCATAACCATATAGTGCTTTAAATGGAGACATACTGATGGACATGTGATGAGTGGTGTTGTAACAAAATTCACCCAAATAAAGCCACTTAATCCATGTTGATTGTTGCCCTATAACAAAGCATCTCAAATACCCCTCTATCCATTTGTTTACAATTTCTGTTTGCCCATCTGTTTGTGGATGGTAACTGGTGCTTGGAGTGAGTTCCGTGCCTGCTAGATGAAAGAGCTCTTGCCAAAAAGAACTCATGAACCTACTGTCCCTATCACTCACAATATTCTTGGGTAGCCCATGAAGTCTAAAAACATCTTTAAAAAATATTCCAGCCACCAAAGGTCCATCAAACTTAGTAGGGAGAGGAAAAAAATGAGCATACTTGGTTAAACGATCTACTACCACATAGATAACAGTCTTACCTTGGACCGAAGGAAGACCAACAATGAAGTCCATCGAAATACTCTCCCATTTCTGATTTGGAATGGGTAGGGGCTGCAAAAGACCCTGGAAATTCATGTTGTGCCTTGCTTTGTTGGCAAATAAGGCACTCCCTAATGTGTTGTAATACTTCCTTCTTTAACCCCTTCCATACAAATTTCTCCCTCACCTGTTTGTATGTTTTAAAATATCCTTGGTGTCCTGCTAGTGGTGAGTCATGGATGGCTGATAAAATTTTGCGTTTAACTTTAGATTCAAGCACTAAAAGAACTCTGTTTTTGTAAAGAATGAGATCATCCACCACTTGGTAATTATCATCATTATTTTTCCCATCAAATATATCACAAGCAAACTGATTTTTGGCGTATTCTGCTGTTATATCAGCCTTCCAATCTGCTGTGATTTCACTCATGGAACAACAATGAGGTTTCCTTGACAAAGCATCAGCCACTATGTTCTTTTTTCCCTTCAAAAATTCAATTTCAAAGTCAAAGGATTGCACTTTACTCACCCATTTTTGTTTCCTGTCATTCAAATCAGTTTGATTAAGGAAATATCTCAAACTATTATGATCCATTTTGACAACAAATTTGCCACAAACAAGATATTGCCTGAACTTCACAAGAGCATGCATGATAACTAACATCTCCTTATCATAGATAGAGTATCCCTTCTCTATATCTTTAAGCTTTCTACTTTCAAATGCTATAGGATGTTTGTTTTACATCAAAACAGCCCCAATTCCATCTCCGGATGCATCACATTCTACCACAAAGGGCTTTGAAAAATCTGGAACAGCAAGTACGGGACAAGAACTCATTACCTTTTTGAGATGCTCAAATGCTTGTTGGGCTGATGGTGACCACGTGAAAGCTCCTTGCTTTGTCAAATTTGTTAGGGGAGTTGAAAGTTGTGAGAATCCCTTCACAAATCTGCGATAATAACTACAAAGACCCAAGAAACCTCTTAGTTGAGTCAAGGTAGTAGGAGTAGGCCAATCCAAAATGGCTTGGATCTTTTGTTGTCCACATGAACTCCTTTAGCATTGATGACATGTCCCAAATACAAAATTTCTTCCATTCCAAACTCGCATTTGGATAATTTGGCAAAGAGAGATTGCTGCTCCAAAATGTTTAGAACCATATCAAGATGTTTCAAATGCTCTTCCCATGATTTACTATACACCAAGATATCATCAAAGAATACCAATACAAACTTCCTCAAATGCTCCCTAAAAATATGATTCATACAGGATTGGAAAGTGGCAGGAGCATTGGTCAACCCAAATGGCATCACCAAAAATTCAAAATGACCAAAGTGGCACCTAAAAGCTGTCTTGTGTACATCCTCATCTCTTACCTTGATTTGATGGTAGCCAGATCTTAGATCAATCTTTGAGAAGAAAACAGCCCCGTGCAATTCATCAAGCAATTCATCTATCCTTGGTATAGGGTACCTATTCTTGATGGTCTTCTTATTTAGCAACCTGTAATCCACACACATTCTCAATGTCCCATCTTTCTTTTTAACCAAAACAACCGAAGAGGCAAATGGGCTAGAACTTGGCCTTATGTGGCCCATCTCCAACAATTCTTTTATCACCCTTTCTATTTCTTCTTTGAAGGCTCTTGGATGACGGTAGGGAGAAGATATGACCGGAGTTGAACTGGGTTCCAATTCAATTATATGCTGAAATCCTCTATCCGGTGGCAAGCCATGAGGTAAATCTGCAAAAACATTGCTATGTCTATCCAATATGGACTGGATATCCACATGAAATGATGGCTGTGATGAAAATTCAGAATTGACACTTACCAGGCAATGAGCAGCCCAAGAAATCTGCCCCCTAGTAAAAGCTCTCTCCATGCTTTTGGCGGTTACTACTTGAGGAATTCCACCTCTCAATCCTTGCAATATAACTTCCTTGCCTTGGGACTTAAATCTCAGCTCCATGGTCTTGTAGTTTTGAGTAAACTCACCCAAAGATTGCAGCCATTGAACCCCTAAAACAACATCCGTTTCACCAATCCCAATGACATAAAAATCATCACATACCTTGTACCGTCCCAATGTAAATTTCGAGTTGTTTCACCAAGCAATGAATTTTCTTGGAACATGCAAGAGTGTATCCATCCGCAACAGTCACATTGAATCCTTGAAAGTCTTCCACTTTTAATCCCATTCTTGTCACTAAACCTTCATCAATGAAATTATGGGTAGCTCCACTATCAATCAAAGTTATGATCCTTTGTCCCTGAAGAACACCCTTAATACGAAAGCATGATATCTAGGAGCTCCGGATATGGTGGCCAATGTTCCATCATTGGATTCTTCTTTTTCTTCTTTTGTTTGCTCTCCCACTTCTTCATGATCAGCCCCTTCTTCTTCTTCCTCATCATCTGAAATAATCTCTATGTAGTGGGCTGCCCCCTTTGGAAGACAATGATGATTAGGAGTCCATGGATCCCTACAATGGAAGCATAACTTTTTCCTCCTAAGCTCGTTTTGGGACTCAATCTCCTTGTTGTTTTTGTTCCAATCTTTCACATTTGTTTTGCCTTGAAATGGTTTACCTTGCTGTCCATAGTTTGGTGCCTTTTGCCCACTAGATGAAGATGATTTTGGCTGTCCAAACATCCCCTTTGGCTGCCCATATGCTGCTGATTTTTGCTGCAGATTTTTATTCTTTGGTACTGCTTTTTCTAAGTCAAAAGCTTTTCTAATAGCTCCCTGTAGAGATGGGGGATTAAATGCTTTCACAAGCCCCTTTAGTTGCTCTTCTAACCCTTCTAAAAACAATAATACTAACCTCTTTTCGCTGATATCCAGAACCATAACTGAAATTCTTTCGAATTCATAAATATATTTTTCCAATGATCCTTCTTGTTTAAGTTGAGCTAGCTCTCAGAAGTACATATCTGGGTCTTTCCTATCAAACCTCTCAATTAAACTTGAACTAAAGTCTTCCATAGTGGTAATGGAACCGTGACCTTGGGTTACCAACCCATGGTACCACCATTCATGAGCTATCCCCTCTAGATGAAGAGTTGCAAATTTGAGGGCTTCCTCTTCATACATAGGATTTAAGGAAAAATATGTATCAAGTTTTTGGACCCAAGCTCTAGCTGAACATTTCTCAGTGCCATCAAAAGAAGGTAGAGTTACCTTCCCTAACTTATGTTGGATATCTTTCCTTGGTGTTTCTTGTTGGACCCTCCTATTCCTTCCTGTATTTTTATTATTCTTAAGCTGACAAAAATCTCTGAAAGGTAACATATCCCTCACCCTAAGGCTGAGTTGCATATATTCATCTCCATAGGCCTCCACATCATCCACGTCACTTTGTACCACTTCCTCAATTGGTTCCTCTCTATGGAGAAATTTGGCTTTGAAGGTCGTATGCGAAGTGTTGGAAGCATTTTTGTTTGCCCCCATAGAGCTGCCCTCTCCAGCATTAGTATTCGCATGATTAGGAGCTGTAGTATTACCCTGTAAAGCCATAGCCAAGTCACGAATTGAACTAGTAAAAGCATCACGCATTTCTCTTTGATTTTCGCTCATTACCTGTTGTAACTCTCTTTGAACCCTGCTTATAGTCTCGTTCATATAGCTAAGAGCATCATTGGGAGGGGGTCGCTGACCATGTTCATCCATTGTACCTTTTTTGGAGTGTTCCTTATATGATAAACTATATGATCCTTGGCTGATTGCATTCAAGTTTATCACTGCTGATTCATTCACAGGATGGGAGGAATACTAGCTCTGACACCACTGTAGTGTCCCCCACTATAATCTGATTGCAACTTTCAAGTGACAGCGATTAAATAACCAAAAACATATACCGAAAACTGTACTTAATGCTGCAGATCTGAATTCCCAAAAAAATGCGATTTGATAAAGGAGAATACAATCTTCAAATTTGCGCCTAAAATCTGATATCTTTTTAGTTGTTTGAAATGAGGTAATAATTTCAGTATTTTTGCATGATAGGGCTCCAAAATATGAACCAAAATCTGACCTTAATGAGGAAGAAACCGCCCAGATCTAGTCTGTACTAGCAGCGTTGGGAAAGAGACTGGAAATCCTTGAATAAGTACCTGGAACTTTGCAAAAATCTCGACAAGTATCTCTATAACAACTATTAGAAATATTATAAATTGTACCAGCTATAGATTACTTGCAAATACTCCCAAACTGAGTCGATTTTAACATATAAAATATCATATAAAGTGCTGATGTAAATCTGAACATCTCCACAATAAAATAGAGAGAGTTTTTGTTCTCCCAAGTGCTTTTCCTGAGGGTTTTCGTCCTCAGAAATTGGTTGTAATTCCACTTCAGCTCCAAGCCAAAAATATCAAAGTTGAAAGATGATAGAATGGTCCTTCTCCAAGTCGACTTGCTTTACATACAAAGGAAATGACCCAAAAGAAAACCTATGGCATAACCAATCAGCATTGGTTATTTGTTCAAGGCACAATGCACCCAAAGCCCATCCTACCCTAGTCGCATTTTCCTTAGAGGAAATACAAAGTCTTTTATTTAACTTATTTATCTTCCCTAAGACCCCCAAGACTTCCTAAAGCAAGTCGCCAAAACTCCTAGAGGACATAAAAGTAATATTTAACACTTCTATTACTTTATTAAGTCTTATAAATTATCGTAAGTGCTAAACATATTTTATTTTTATATTGGCACTTAATAATAATCTATAGATGACTTAAATCTACCTTGTTGGTGTCCCTTAGCCGTCGATAGACAAATAGGCCAAGGGTCTTCAAACTGTTATTCCGGAAAGAGGGACACCGTGTAGGGCCCATAAAACCTTGGTTTTAATTTTTCCGAGCCTTTCCCTTTGAGGGAGGATTACCTGTAAGGTTGCAACCTTAAAAAAACCATGTCTCCCTGCTTCTTGCTTGAAAAACAGATAGGATGGTCCACAATTCCTTCCCCTAGTTGTGCCAACACTATGCCAATCCCCATGCCAGAGGCATCAACTTGAACATGAAAAGGTTTATCCCGTGAAGGAAAATGCAAAATAGGCGCAGTAGTAAGCCTCTCCTTCAATGTCTCGAATGTTTGCCGTTGCACGTCACCCTAGTACAATTCCCTTTAGCCTTCAATAATTCTTCCAAGAGCATGACAATCTTTGCATAGCCTTTAATTAATTTTCTGTAGTATCTTGTGTGTCCTATAAATCCGCACACCTCACTCTGATTGGTAGGCTCTTCTAAGCCCAATATTACAACTATCTTGGGGGGGTCTACAAATAATGCTTCCTTGCAAATGGTGTGCCCAAGTAAAGTGCCAAAAGGTGTAGTAAAGATGCACTTCTTGATGTTAAGAGAGATGCTCAATGGCCTACACCTCTCAAACACAAGTCTTAGATTTTCACAATAATCTTTGACTAAGCTATATACTGTCCAATCATCCAAATATACTTGTAAGAACTTGTGAATGAAATCCTGCACAACAATGCGCGAGAACACTGCTGGCGCATTTGTCAATCCAAAAGACATAACTGTCTAAGCAAAACTGCCCCACTCAGTAGTGAAGGTGGTCTTCTCTTGATCTTCTTTCGTGATGTGCACCTGGTGATAACCTAAAAATCCGTCTGTAAAAGAATATATTTCGTGCACAGCGACTCCTTCAAGGATTTTTTCTATGAATGGAGTGGGAAAATGATCAATTACACATGAAGCATTGAGTTCCCTGTAATCCACACAAATTCTTATCCTCCCATCTTTCTTAATGCTTATAACCATGGGGCTAACCCATTCAGATTCTTCAATAGGCACAATAATTCCAGACTTGAGCATTTTATCAATTTCCTCTTTCAAATTTACGCGCAGATTAGGTTTCATCCTATAAGGCCTCTTCCTAACCGGGCGTGCACCTTTCAGCTTGATCTTTATCTTGCCTAAAGAAAGGTGCACACCTTTTAACTCATGATAACCCCGTGGAAATAGATCATGTAATATCCCCTTTTGAGATAGTAATTAAAATTTTGAAAACTAATTGCAAAAAGTAAACTTAGAAGAGAAACCCTTCTAGGTTCACCTCAACTAACCCAGTGTCGGCTTCAATACAACCCAAATGGGGTTGGAGTGAGCCAAAGTAAGGGTTTGGATGGGCTAACTAATCGGAGAAAACACTTCTTTAACCAATTTAATTGCAGTAGTAGTAAGTAAATAAATAAAAATGCACTGAAATCAGCTGAAAACTTCAAAAATTAATATCTCATGCAATACTTGGAATTTTTGCATGAAACAAATTGCACAATGAAGTAGAAATTATGCGCTTTCAAATGATATATAAAACTGAATTTTCTGAACATGAAAACCCACTCAAATCTGCCTACAAAACTGCAAAACTAGTCTCTAGGGTTAAGGGCAAAGTATTAAATAATTTCCAGCCTTGTCCTTGACTTCCCAACATTGCAATAAATACCAATTTCAGATTTGCAATAAATGATTTATGACAACAGCTCAAACTATTAGAAAGCCCTTCCTAATGATTATCAAAACTCCTCTAGACAAGTTGATTTAGCAAAGGTAATTACCAGTAGCATATGTAAACTAAAAATGGTCAAATCATGGCCAAATCAAATACCATATTTAAATTATCATATTTAAATTTGATTCAAATACCACCAATTTGCACCACATATACATCCCAAACAAGTCGACTTGATGCACAATAATCAACAGCTAAAATCAGATTGCAATCTTCACACAAAGCTCACAAATACCCTCACACAATAAGTTCATACATTCTAAAAATGGCAACTTCACATAGGCAAGATATTTAAGCAAAACTTATCAATTTCATGGCTCAAAAAAGGCATACACACTTCACATAAGGTGGTGTTGAAGAACATCTTTCATCCCTCTTCAAGCATGAAGATAAGTTATAATAACTATCAACATGCGAAAGGGGTGTCCATCGTCTTCTTTCATAGATTTTCCTTATGCAATCTCTAAAGCTCCCTTTTCTTTTTGATGCCATCTTCTAAAGGATAATTTTTAATTTAAAATTGGTCTGAAAGTCAAACTCCAATGTGATGTTAATTCTCCAAGGTAATATTTGAAATAAATGCTTGAAGAGGAATTAAATATAATATAGAGAATATCAAAAAGGAATCGACCTTGTCGAGATCAATTGATTCATCCCAAAAATATTAATAAATGTGCTCATAGGATAAATAAATCCTTCTCTAAAAATGCGACTTGCCTCCATTAGTCCATCTACCTCCAAATAATCATTAATTGGCCCATGATAAATCAATTTTCCCCTTTTTTATTTATTTATTTTTGACTTGCACAGATAAATAATAATTTTAATTTTAAATTTACATGCACGAATCAATTAATTATTCTTTTCGTTCAAGGGAAGTGGATTAAAGGTCTTCAACTCCCCTGAATTAATTATGGCTTAAAAAAGGGGACATTATAGATCCTGAAAGTTGTGCAAGAGTTCTATAATCTTAACCACTTCTTGCTTTGACTAGTAATTTCGTATAATGGCCTCTTTAGGCTCTGCCTCTCTACCAATGTTAACTTTCTTTGTCTTCAACGGAGCATGATACCCGCATGCCTTCTCATCCATAGTGTCCATCACCTTGCGCGTACCTTCAGTGTGGTCAACATCTAGGTTATCAATTTCCTTGTCGTCAATCATATAAACCAACTTCCCCTTTTCTTGTTCTTTCCAGGCGCGGACCATCACTTCTTTGTCTGTTTCCTCAAGGTCAAGGCACGCCTCAAGATCAGGTTCCCCAAACAGTTCTAACATGAGCTCTTTTGCCTTCGCGCTGTCCCCCAATGTGATGCGCTTCATTATCTACAAAGCTTCATGGACTGGAGGCTTAGTAGAAAAGTAATCAAAAGTGTGGATCATACCTACAGTGATCTCTTGCCAATTTGCAGTCTCCCTTTTTAGCTCGGCATGGACATATTAGGCACGCGCGCATCCACGCAACGTGGAGTAGAACTTATGTACCCATAGTGATGGCGGTAAGGCCTCCTGCCCCTACACCCATGATCTCTCACATTCATGAACGTGATGTGAAGCAAAATCCTTACCATGAAATTCACAAATGCGCTTAGTTACATTTCTTTGAGTAAACCTGGTGGAAAAGGCGATTTTCACTTGTCGCCACTCCAGGAGGTTATCTCTGTGTTACCGAGTAGCGCATTGTTGTCTCGTGCAAGGTATAGACCAGCATGTTCCTTCTATCTCCTTCATTTGACCACTACGTCTCCATAGCGTGCAAGAATGTTTCGGGCTTACCTTTGCCAACATATCTCGGTACTTGAATTGAGCCCAAACACCTCACCATACGCGGCCTGATCATCCTTGTAACTCGTCCTTTAACTTTGCGGCTGACCATTTCATACGTGTCATGCGCCCAATTATCACAAGTAACACTGGTAGTGTCACTCATAGATTGCGTGTCCTCCTACTGAAGAATGCTTCTTTCGATGGCTCTAGATTTTTTGGATCGCGCATCGTCGTTGCATGAATCCGATTAAGCTCCTCCTCACTCAAAGGCTCAACATAAGGGTCTGCCTTCTTCTCAAACAGGGGTATGATCACGCGCTCCTCGTTCTCAAAATTGATGTACCTCTTGTTAAAGTGCAGATCAATATTGTTTGCATAGCACCAAGGTCGCCCAAGTAATGTTGGAAAGTTGCCTTCTTCTACAAGTTCCAACACCTCAAAATCTCCAGTAAACTTAGCTCCCTGAATGATAATAGATGCATCCTTCAATACTTCAATTGGCATTGCCTTAGTTTTGTTTTCCATATACAACACATTCGAAGATGGCTGTAATTTGGGCCTTCCCATTTGATTCCATGCCTTTAGAGTGAGTACATTTACCTCAACCCCTGTATCTATCAAGATATTACTTACTAGCCAGCCATCAATTATTGCATCCAGTGTGATCTCCTTGTCAAATTCATGGTCCTGCGGTGGTAGATTTGCATGAAGTATTTGCCTTTCGCGCTCAACTCCTGAGTGCGACACTTTTTTTTGTAGCCATTCCCCTAGTAATGGAATGATGTTCTCTTGGCGCAGCATCTTACAGACTTCTCTCAAGTCATCCACATCCTTCTGCGGGAGCTCAACACTCTTTTCCTGCTCCATTGCGCGCACCTGTTCTTTTAAGCACTGTATTTCACCCTGTAGATCTCTAATGACTCCCATAGTTCCCTGGTAGACTTCCTTCTGATGCGTTGCGTATGGATACTTAACATGTATCACTTCCTCCCATGTAATGAGAGGCTTAGCCTTCAGAGGCTCGCGCATGCGTGCTGCCTCAGCTCGCGTTATCACCAGAATGGGTTGCAATTCTAGACCTGTCTTTGAAATGTCCCTCTTTCTCGAATAATATTAACAAAAACCTTTGGCCTATTTTGTCCACCCGACAGCCAAAGGGTGAGCACAAGGGTGATTTAAGTCACAATAAATGATTATAAAGTGCCTAAAAGAAAATAAAATAAAATTATTAAGCACTTATAATTAATTTATTTGGCTTAATAGAAATAAATGGTAATCCCTATGGTAAATGCGACTAGCCTTGAGGGGAAAATATCATTGTAAAAGGGGTTAATTGTATTTTTTATTCTTCTTAGGGGGTGTTGGCGACTTGCCTTAGGAAAGAATAATGAAGTTTAGAAGGAACAAAAGGGCCATATCAATTTTGTATTTTCCCTATGGGAAGTACGACTTGGTCTAGAAGGGAGAACCATGCATAGGGAAGACCATTGCAGCTGATTGGTTGGGAAAGAGGTTTCCTTTGGGTCATTTTTCCTTTATAAATGAGAGGTCGACTTAGAAGAGGATATCATATACTCATTCTACAAATTTCTGAATTTATCTTAAGCCTGGTGCTTTTGTATAAAAATACTCTAGAGGACGAAAACCCTCTTAGAGAATGTGAGGGATTTCCACCCAGGAAATTCTATTGTGCTTGCAAGAGAATTTTCAGTTATTTCCTGCAGTAGTTGAGTTTTTGCAATAAGGGTTTGAAGAATAAATTGCAGCAGTAGTGTGATCATTATCCCATGAGCAGTGACCCATATTGTAGCTGATTTGTGGTGAATGCAAGACATTTCAGGTCTGCGTTGTATTGCCACTTGCTAATCTGATTTGTGTGACTACAAGCAGCCAATTTCTTATAATTTTGGGGGTTTCAGTCATATACAAGGCTGACTGTCTGCAGATCATTTATTAATTATTTCCAGCTTTGTGGTGTCTTAAAATCTGAGTTTTCTTCATACTTTGGCCACTAAAATTGTAGAGATCAGGTTAGAATAAGCACAGATCTGTTTGTGTGCTATTTGTAGGGGTTTCATATTCAAACGCTAGTCGCCATTGTGGAATATTTATTGCAGCAGTGTAATCTGATCTTCGTATGGTTATATATACCACTCTAAGGGCTGATTTGGAGTCTAAAAATCTGCATATCATAACTTAGTTGAGAGTTAAATAGTATTCACCATGTTGCATGGGTCTTCCTAGTTGCTTTTCCTTGCATAAAGTTGGATCTGCAGTAATAATTTTCTGTGATATCTTGATCGAGTTGCCTCTTGTTAAGGGAAATTCATAAAATCCACCTAAGGTATAGATTGTCCCATTTGGGGACATTACAATCTTCTTAGGCATCCACTGATCAGCATTCATGCACTGCACCTTGATCATCCCAGCACCCTTGTTCTTCTTGTTTTTACTCATGTGCTCATATAAACTCGGACAATCCTCCAACTTATGCGGCTTTCCACACCATGAACATGTTGCATTTTGAGGGCAATCCTGTTGGTAATGATCAAGTGATCCACAAGTACAACAAGTTCCTCTTGCAAACCTGCCTCTACCACCACCGCGACCTCGACCACGATATCCTCCTCGAAAGCCTCCATTCCTATTGTCTCCATGGTTGTGCCCTTCATGATTATAGCCTTCTTGTTTCTTAGATCCGCTAGCTACGCTAGTCTGGCGCACTCCTGTCTCAATGGCTTCGTGAATGTGATCAATCAATTTGCAGTCAACGGTGTCACGAGTGTGGAACTTGCAAATCTTACAATACATGGACACCTTTTTTGTAAGTGTGTGCTGTAACAACGGGCAATCTAGAACATCATGGTTCAAATGACAGACTTCACAATCTAGTAGTAACGCGAACACCGACCTATGTGGGCAATTGTCTTTGGTATGGCCCTCTACTTCACAATCTGTGCACCATATTCCTCTGCGCGTCTCATGTGCTGAGTTGGCAGAAAGCTTCTCTAACTGTTTTACCATAGTTGCAATCTCCACCTCCAAGAACGGGCTCACACCAATGTCAACACTTCCAATAGCCTCAGCGTGCAAAGCTGCTTCCAAAGCCTCGCACGGATCCACATGTATCTTATGAGAGATTTCTCTTCAGAATGGAGTCAACAATCCTTCAACAAACCACTGTGCATGCTGACTAGGATGAATGTCATAAGACAACTTAGATAATAGGGTCTTAAAACGCACGTCATACTCCCTCACACTTTCAGCTAACCCCTGCTTGATGTCTTTGAGTACACTTATGCTCTGTGGCTCAAATTTTGGAATGTGAAACTATGTCAAAAATGTAGAACGCAAAGCATCGTAATCCACCACAGTCTGATCTGGATAATACTTTCTGTACCAATTATGCGAGCGCCCTTGTAGCGTAGTAGCAAACTGCCTAGCCTTCTTATTTGAAGTTGTAATTCCCTTAGCGCGCCATAGTAGTTGACACTTCTACACATCCTCTGTTGCATCTTCAATACCCCTATATTCTGGGAAACGAAGAGACATCTCATAGTAAACCCAAGGTATCGGTTGAAATGGTTGACGTGGGGGTTGTTGGGGATGTGGGTCTTGTCCTCTAGATCCAAAACCCGAACCTCCACCATTATTTCCTTCTGATCCACCTGATCCTCCTGATCCTTCAGAACCTCCTGCACCCCCTACGACGGGTTGCAGACCAGTTGACGTACTCCTTTGCGTTCCAGTTGTGGTACTTGGACACCAACTGTCTGCGTGGTCGTAGTTGCTACTGTAGTACTTCCAATGGTCTGCGCGCCAACATTCTGTCCTGATGACGCGCATGGGAACAATCCTGCCATAAAACTTCCAAACAACGACGCTGGCTGCGATGCCATGGGAACACTACTAACTTTATCTCCTGAATTCAACACAAAATGATATCTACTTGCCTCTACTTCCTTACTTGTACTAGCCTGCTTCTCAATGACTACCTCTGGATTTAGAACACCATGTGCAAGGTCTAGGTGGGTTCAGATGCGCGCCTGCGGTCCTCATTCTTTCCTCTCACGCACTCTCATTTGAAGCCGAAGGAGATTCTCTATTGTGTTTGCCTAAAGTTGGTAGAGACTGATGATGTGGCTCCTCGTCTTCCACGAGAGCTTCAAAACCTTCGCGATCCATCATACTCCTTAACTCTACTACCTCCTTAATCTCTCGTGCGCGCACCATGTCCCTCTCCCACGCTTCATTAAACTTGAGCCGTCTTTCCTTTATCTTTCTGCCGCCAGGTCTGCCATCTTTCTCCACACCTGCTCCTACCCCTGTGCGCGGTGGGGGTTTAGCTAGCCCTAGATAGGCGCTCTAAATCCATCATCCTCCTCAACTCTAGCGCCTCTTGAATCTCCCATGCACGTGCCATGTCCCTCTCTCACGCTTCATTAAACTTGAGTCGTCTTTCCTCACTCTGTCTTTCTGCTCTTAGGTCCGCCATCTTTCTCCACACCTGCTCTTGTCCCTATGCGCGGTGGGGTTTTAGCTAGCCATAGGTAAGCGATCTAAATCCAGTTCTACTATCAAGATCTTGATCGATAGTGGTACAACGCGCAAATAATTTCCTCTGGGCTTGCGCAAGAACCTGATCTCAGCTTCGTCTTGACACAAATTAGTAGAAATAGCGTACTCCAATGTATAACTGCGTAACACTCCAACCCACCAACAATCTATATAGCTCTTATCCACTCCAAATCAGCAGTACCAAGAGTCTGATAATCCTTTTGCATCCAAAGTCTCAGTCTATAACTCCAACACTTTTCTAATGCATATACTAACAACCATTTGTACAATTCTACTAGAAAGATGCAGAAGAAAGTCTCATAGAGCGTGTCATAAAGGTTGACTTCCACCTACTTGCGTGCATTGAAATCAAGTCCAGTACTATATCTCTGCGCAAATTGATCTTGACCATTCTCTACCCAACTTTCAATGCTCTCCAGAGTCAATCGATATGCCTACTGCAAGTAACATCTTGGAAAATAGTTTGAAAAGAGGTCCGGACAACGGAACCAAAATGTAGTCTTATTTCTTTCACCTAACTATATGCGCTAGCACTTCATTCAGGAAGACTTGAACGCTCACCCGAAGCGCATGAAACTACTAGGTCACTCCTTTGTGTTGTTTGTCAAGATGTTAGCATGCAAATACATGATAATAAATAACCAAGTGTTCATTCAACCATACTTAACCATTGCATATATTCAATTGGAAACACATGTAATAAGGAAACATACAGATCAGATAACAATTAAGATCATTTGCACCATGTAATCACCATATTCAGACACATCAATTACTAGAATCCATCCAAAATGATCCATTAATAACCAAAATATTACATAGCAGAATTTGAATATATAACAATAGTCACCAGAGAGTCATGCACGCTAATATGCAGAACAACATAACCCTATCACATCGACCGTGTCTAATACAATGGAGTATATCAGATATTTATAAGGGTGGGGACTTGCCCTTCACTGCCTATGCGTCCTCAAAATAGTCTACATGCTCAAAATAGCCATGCGTACATACAAAAACTATAAAGCATGCATGCTTTCCTAACGAGCCTAATAATAGATTAAATCTATAAATAAACCTTGCTTTAATCCTATTATTAGCCCGTTCCATGCATGACCATTCATCTTCACTTTATCCCAAAAATAACTCTTGCTTGGCCTTCAAGTCTCCTTGCTTTTCTCCTTTGCGTGATCTAAACTCCAACTCACTTTTTCTATTTTTAGCCCGTGACTGCAAAATTGGCTAAGTCATGAGTGCTTTCTTCCTGGGCGCGAAACTCCTATGCCCAACTTTACTAATTCTTGCGCCTTCCCATGCACCCCCTACTTGTGTGTCATAGTTTCCTGCGTGCCCTTGACACTTAGTCATTTTGCCAGTCCAACAGAACCCTTGGTTCAATGTTTCTCTGAAGGGAAAGAGCTAGGAAGTCCATGGTATTGGAATGCCACTCTTGGTTGGCAATTAGCTTGTTAACCTTAGCTTCCTGAGAATCGTGATCAACCATATGTCCTTCTCTTGGCTAGTCCTCTTTGTTTGCCTTCTTCCTCCATTCATAGTAGATGTAACCCTTGTTGCCTTCGTCCATAAACCCTAGGCCCTTTGAAGATCTAAGATCTGATACTAGTGTATTGACCCATTCAAGGGTTTTAACCACACACAAAATGCAGATCTGAATTTTAAATTACAGCAGACTGTAAGTGCAAAATCAGATTATATCTATCATGAAATATGCCAAAAAACACCTTGAATCCACTCGCCACAATTTTATATATATTTTAAGGAATAATGAGAGCCAAAATCACAAAGAAATATTGAAGAACTCACTGTTGGAAATTATTTATGAATTGAATATTGCAGCCACAAGAAAATTATAGATCTAGGGCCTAGAAACGCTAAAAAATCACCAAACTTCAGATTCCGGTGTTATAAAATATTGCAAATTAGATTATCAAACCAGATTATCCAAATAGTTCACCAAATGCTCAAAACCCTACCCTTAATAAATCAATAACAAGTTGGAAATGAAAGATATCTCTCTAAATCAGCCTCAAACACCAATCCCAAGCCAAGGAGAAGGGTTTCCGTCATTCCCTTAACCTTGAGAAGGGTTTTTCGTCCTTCCAGGCAAGTCGCATAAGGAGGTCTTCGTCCCCAAATGCAAGATCAAGCAGCTCCAAGATTATTTTTCTCCAATAAGATAATTTGCGCCAAGTCTAGATATCAAATGGTGCATTAGATCTCCTTTTATATCCTTCAATTGGTGCCAAAGTACAAAAAGAAAGGCTGACCTGTATAAGATAGGAAAATACTAAAGAAAAATATAATATATTGGTAAAAACATAACATAAAGGTGCTCAAGGTTTTTCTCCTTCATCTTTTCTTCTTTGCCACGGAGAAGGAATGGGAAGAAGACCAAATACCAACTCTTAGGTGGGAAAAATGGACATTACATCCACAGGGTCCGTAAAAGGATTCCAATTGACAGATAACCAATCAGCCAAAATGTTCCACAGAGACATAACAAAAGGGCATTGAAGAAAAAGGTGAATCAAAGTTTCATCTGCTTCTTTGCATAAAAGACACCAGAAAGGTCTCACCATTCCCCGCTTCATCAAATTGTCCCCGATAAGAATCCTCTTGTATAAAAGAAGCCAGATAAAGAATCTAACCTTAGGCCACAAAGTCGGCTGCCAAAGATAAGCAAAAATATCCTTGCAAGGGTGAGGCTGAATACCCGCCAAGTTGCGATATCCTTCAGCTATCGAAAAACTCCCTTCAGAAGATTTTTCCCAAGCAAGGGTATCAGGATTGGAAGAAAGAGGAAGGATTAGATTTTGAAGGAGAGTTTGAAAAAAATGAATTTGGACCATAGACGAATTGACCTGCCACAAAGAGGGAGGAATCCACTCAGTCCCCTGAGACGATATCTGCACATAATGGACAATCTTGTTCTTTCCTTTGCTGTGAAGAGCATTCATAATACCTCTAAAATACGGATACTGCTCAATCAAAGCTAGGTTCCCATCCCATGAATCAGTCCAAAAATTACCCTGGTCACCATTCCCAATTTTCCAAAAAATCTATTTTTTAATAATTTCTTCCCCAATTTTAAGGACCGATAAAATCGGGGATCCTTGAGAGGGTAAAGTGATTTCAGTAATCAATACAAATGTGGTGTTTGGTCTTGAAAAAATGCTCTATTAATCCTTATTCAACCAAGCTTTCGCTTTCAATATCAACGTCATGTTTTATTCAAATTAACCAATCTCTCTGTAATGTCTCCAAAAGGACGCTTTTGACCCCCAAAGGGATTTGAGGCAAATCCCAACTCAAAGATCGCAAATTATAGAATTTATTGTAAATTATTTAATGCACATCTGAATTTTGTAGAGGAAATGCGACTTGCATAAGATATAAAAATCACTTAAACTTGGTGCAAACCCTCTGAATATTTAACCCAAATGACTCAATAAATATTGAAAAAATGGAAACACAATAGAAATACCAGATTAAACCTTGAAGAGAGGCTGAATTTATTTTATAAAATATGCAGACAGGCAGCCCTCAGACACAGCTGGAAATGGTACCTTCTTAACACCAAAAATTCTGAAAGTGGGCTGATTTGGCCTCTAAAAATCAGATCTATTAGCACCAATCCAAATCAGATCTGAAACAACTTCCAAACACCTCAGATTTTCCGTAGAAGTAGGTCGCTCCACATGAGAGATGGCTGAAAAATAAAAGAAACACAACTGCAACCTTTCACTTCAAACCCTCGGACAAAATCTGCACATTTATTCCCTTCAATTGCTAGAAAAACATTGAAAAATACTGCTAACTCAATGATCCACAATGGAAACCCCAAGGTGGAGAATCCTCTCAACTAGAGGAAGGGTTTTCGTCCTTCTCTAGATCTCTTGGAGAGTTTTCGTCCTCAAGAGTGGAGATGTAAGCAACAATGTTCAAAATACAATTTCAGAAATAAGAGAAAATAACAAGTCATTGCTTCTCCAAGCAAATCTCATTGCTTAAATAGAAGAATTGGGTCTAATGGCCACCTCCAACAAACTAATCAGATTTTTCCTCCTCATTTAATGTTCCCCCCCACTTGCTTTTCTCTCCTAGGCAAGTCGCATTTTTCCTTGGGTACTTTATTTATTTCTAAATGTTTTTTGCCTTTTGTGTCTCTTTTCTATTTTTAAGTTTATAATACTTTATTATAAGTGCATGTAATATTTTCTTTTCTTTTATTTTCTTTTATTTTTGCACTTTATAATAAAATATCATGACTTAAGTCACCCTTATGTTCACCCCTTAGCCATCGGGTAGACAAAATAGGCTAAGGGTCTTCGACTAGGAAAGGGGATATTACATGGCCTTATGGCACACAAAACATGGACTCGTATTCTTCCACTTGTCTTCATGATTCACATTTTCTTTAAGTAGATTTTTGCCTCTTAGAAATAATGCAATTCATGGCAACTTTGTTTTGGTTTGGTCACGAAAATCGCAATAATTTTGATCCTCGGGTCCTCAAATAATGCAAACTATCGTCATGCCCTAGCAATATGTTAGACTCTTCTTGACTACAAACCATTGATGTTCCCTAAAGTTAGCTTCTTGGTCTTCAATTGCAGCATGAACCTTCAACAAACCGTCCTCTTCAAATCATGTTTTCTATATCATGTTTGTGTTCAACATATTCACGACCTTTGCAACTTGCCTTTGTTTGAGTGCTACATCTTCTTCATTGTTCTTACCCTTTTCCTGGGGCTTCCTCCAACTTGGCTCTTTTCCGTTCATACCCGAGTAGGGATTTCTTCGAATGCCTTCTCTGATACCAATGTTAATAAGATTCAAAGAGAATGAAGGGGATGGAAGGCATATAGCACACTAACATTCGCGTGTTTGTCCATCTTTTATTAAGCCCACAAAGAAGTTATGTATTCAAGTGAGGAAGTTACATGTCAATAACTAACATACATTAACTAATAGTAGATCAGTTAATGTTTAATATCTTTGATAGCTTTGTTCTTGCCTTGCTCTCTTGAAGAGATCTGTTATGTGGTCTCGATATGGACGTGTAAATATAACCTGAAAATTACTCTTTAACAAATCTGGATATTTTGTCAAACCCTAGGGCAGCAATATAAAAAAATTGAACTTTTATGACAGCAGCAGCAAACTAGTTTTTATTTAATAACAACAAACCCCAATATGTAGAAAAACAGACTTTTATTTATTTATTTCAAATCAGCTTTAATGAAAAACACTAGAATGTTTGAATACAATTATTTCCTCACAACGATTGATTCAAATGAAAAGATGAACATAAGATGAGAGCATGCAAACTGATTTTACTGAAAACTACCCCCAAATGTGGCGGCTAGTACTGAAATTCGTTCCCAAAGCGGGACGTCCTAGCTGTACTTGCTATTTTGGATGCTAAAACAGCCCTGGATATGATACCCTATCTGAACTGGATGAATATGTGTACCCTGAATGATCACTGCAACCCTTAAATGGAATTGCCAAGCTTAGATACGAGGGTTTCCATCTCATATCTATTGCAAATGAGGGTTTTCGTCCTCTATCGCTTGAAGCAAAAGCAAAAGCTACTTGCAAACAATGAAGTAGTTGATAAATTTCCAAGATGATATAATAATAATCTCCAAAATTTGCTTTTATAACTTTTAAGGCCTTCTCCCAAAGTTGGCACCACCTTTTGGAGTTACATGCATGCTTTATAATATTAAGAATCATTTAATTGGCACATCCAAAGTTGGCACTTCCATCCTAAAACTATAAGCTTCATGCCCATGCAAACACTTCTATCTTTGGTTGCCCCGTGTTGGAAATTCATTATTTACTTCATCCGTGGACTCTTTCATTATTTTA
The DNA here is from genome assembly GCA_019776745.2 of Taxus chinensis. Lineage (NCBI taxonomy): Eukaryota > Viridiplantae > Streptophyta > Pinopsida > Cupressales > Taxaceae > Taxus > Taxus chinensis. The sequence goes on from CM034153.1 coordinate 142,827,114, forward strand.
TTATTATTTCACTCATGCACTCTCTTCTCCTTTTGGCACTCCCAATTGGAAATATAATATTTTATTCCACTTCTGCTTTGTGGTCCCACTTATTAAAATATAATTTAAGTGTCATTTTCCAAATAAAATATAAAAGTACCCAGGAGGAAAGTCATTGCTCCTAACCGGAGGATAAGAAAAGCAATATGGAACATTAAAAGATTACAGGCTAAGTTTCCAGAAGTAATCTTCAACCATACCTCTAGAATGAATAATCAAGTTGTCGATGCTTTGGCCAACTGGGGCCCTTAGACAAACACAATATCCTTTGCTATGGAGGCCCGCCATTATGGTGGACCATGAAAGTTCGGGATGACATGAGAACTATTCTATATTCAGATTGACTTTCATGATTACTTGTACAACTTTTTTCAGATATACGGCCCAAACCTGGACAAATAGGTTTCATGCCTGGCATTGTAGAATTTGTATCCTTTTAGTTTCTTTAATATAATGATGTTCTATTTTTAAATTATATATATATATATAAGTACGCTTAGATCACTTAAATTAATTTATTTCCCTCATTAATTCCCCTTAGCCTAAGGGAAATTTAAAAAAAATAGGCTCGAGTATCTAGAATCAACTGATTCTGAAAAGGGGACATTACAGAACGAGGAAAAGACTCATAGCCTTGATGGCTTTCTAGTTTTGTGTTGGCTCGATTTTCTACACAGCTGAAAACCTAGGCAGTCATGAGATAAATCTCTCTCATTTTACGCGGTGAGGCTACCATGTAAGATTCTGTCAATTATATTTCCTAATATCTATCTGTTGGTTTTACTTTAATTGCGTAGCTCATGAACCATAACTAGGCAATTTTGCCAAACAAGTAAGCAGCTGTAAGCAATATGTGTAGAAAAGGGAAATAATTAAATACGAGAAGAAAAGGAAAGGAGATGTGCAACCTAACCAATAGTTGACAGAGTTGATCACATGCACATAGACGAAACAAATAAGATCTTGAAATGCAGAATTTGAAGCAAAGGAAAGTTTCCAATCTAGATCTAAGACAACACAAAGTTTATTCAGAGATCTAAAAAAAAAAAAAAAAACAAATGCACTGTTGACACAAAGTTCTCCATAAATATGCCTCCTCTCTATTCCTCTACTTTCAGAAAGCTATCAAGGGTTTCAGCTCAAACTCTGGAACACAAGAATGATGATTACAAAACTATGATGATTTAACCCGTAGGTTCTTCCTCTACTTATAGTGTGTAGAGGGGAAATTACAAATGGGAAACTACAACTGAACTAGAACATGAAGAAGTAGTGAAGGGAACATCTGGCAATCATCTTCCTAGAACTCCTCTCTTAGTAACAAGCATCGGGAATTTAAGCCAAAATTGTGCACATTTGTCACTTATCTTAAAGAATCTTTCCAAATAACTTAAAGTAATGGTTTTCAAACCATTAACTTTAATCTTACAATTTCATCCGGGAACATAAGAAATAAGAGAAGAAAGAAGATTTGCTAGCTGTAACACCCACAATTTTTTTTGTTCTGATATTGATTATACTTGTCAAACATGGTAATTCAACATTTTCCCATATGTTTTAACAATAGCCTCTCTCTCGGTCCTGAACTGCGGCAACCCTCTGGACAGAGCAGCAATGTTAGCCTTTACCTTCTCTAAACCAGGTCCATACCCCTCAACATTTGCCTAAAGCTTTATGAGTCTGCCAATTGAATCTATCGTGAAAAGTATGACGGCTTCATCAATTTCTTTCTGCACAACCAGAATAAATTCCTCATGGGAAGCGAGTAATTTGTCTAGAATGCTCTCCGGCACTTCTCCCATCTCATTTTCCAACAACTGCATCATTTTCAGCATAAGCATGAGGATCTCTATGGCAGAAGGAAACTGAAATTTCTAACTGCTTCCCCCCCTTTCTATCAATCCACCAAGTACAATTTGCTCTACAATTAGCACATCCTCTAGTAACGAATGTATCTTAGCTAAAGTATCCAAATGACTTTCAGCAACTATGTTCTCATCTTCTATCTGTGTCATTAGTTCCTTTAACTGAGATACTGCCCTGTGCATATTCTCCAATTCAGTTGGTATTCTTTCGAAGTGTTCTGAAGCTTGGTGAATGATTTGCTCTTTCCATTGAACAATAGCTTTGACCTGGTCCCCTACACCTTCCACCTCTTTAAATCAGATGATTACTCACACTACTCATGTGCTAGAATGGGCTGAGAGGAAAGTTTGGCAACCTTAGCAATGATCTCACATAGCTGGGAAACCTGCTTTTGAAGTTTGGTTTTCTCAGCCTTCTCTTTGTCAAGCTTGAGGAATAAAGCGTTCATTAGTGTTTGCGTATCCTGCTTTAATCCTTCTGTGGTAGTTTGACCTATTGACACTTTGGTCATTGCTATATCAACTTCCGTGAGCTCTCTCTTGTGCTTTCCTTCTGCTGGAACAGATAACTTAGCAAACTTCGGTCCGGATTCCTCAATAATCAACCTAGAAGTCATTTTGACAACTTTAGGTCTTCTATCTCTTCCACCCAAACTAAGGAGCAGTTGAAAGTCGTCTTCTTCCAAGTTGATCTCTTCTCTGGCTTCTGGGATCGTCTGCAAAGCTAACCATGATAAAAAGTTGCTTTTTGGGGAATGAGAAGTTGCCGAGTTCACCACCATCTCATGTTTTGATTCTGCTCTATCAGAATTTGCCACTGTGTTATGATTGCCACCCTCTGAATTGTCCAAAGATAATGCTTTTCCAAACTTCGCCATTTGTGCTTTCAACTTCTCCGCATGGATAGGTGAAGACCTGAGTGGTCGAGGAGAAAATACAAATGACGCTGGATTCAAAGGAGGAACAACAAGATCTCTCTGGGGTTCCGGGGCTACTGAAGTGCTATGAGTTGATGTTGGAGAAGTTAAAACTAGCACGATAGCTGTAGATTTGGCCTTCTCTTGTATGTGAGACTTCTTGTGAACTTTAAGCTTTTCCGACCTTCTGATGCTTTCACCTTCGTGCTTCCTCTTGTTGGAGTCTTCTGCGGTAAGGTTGCCTATGATCTGATTCATCAATGCTTTATGTAGGCAATACCCCTTTGTCAACAACCAATTTGAAGTGTTAACCAGAACCGCGGAAGATCTATCTTCAATCGTCTGGCAGCCACCAATGTTTTCCTGAAGAGCAACTCTATCGGCTCCCATTTGATGATATGAGTCAAGTATCACGTGCCCGTCATCTGCGAGATTTGCAGGTATCCGTACCAAACCATAATCAGACACTTGTTACGCCGATAACCTGCTGAAGTCTTTCTTTCTGACTTCATACTTGTTCCTACACATCATCCAGAAGACCTCCAACGAAGGCACATGTGAGTATTCCTGGGAGATTGTTTTCCTCGCTACTCCATATGGGTTAAACTTCAGTCGTGTTGGGAAGAACTCAAGCTCATACTCAGGAAACATTTCAGCTTTGACTCCTCTAGCTTTGTGGATGCTTTGGCAGCGGTAGTAACCCACTGTGATTGGAAAGAAACCTGTAGACTTGTGCCGCTTTGATTGTAAGTCGTGCATCTCCACGAGCTGTCTGCACAACTCCATGATGACCCACTTGTCGTTTGGATACCTCGGCAACTTTACTGGTTCTCCCGAAAAACCCGTTACCTTGAGATAGATGAAGTCTACAAACTGGATGAAAATGCAGCCATGCTAAGATACAGCTTCTCAAGCTTCTTTTCTCACGTAGTTGGTCTTTAGATCACTATTTAGTTTGCAGATGAATTCATAGAAGAACCCATCATTGACCGCTTCTTAATCTTTGTGGCATTCAGGAACTGTCAACTGTGGATAACACTCAAAGTTAGGATCTTTCGCCAGTACGCCCCGTCTATCCAGCTTGGAAAATATGCCCTGTGAGGTTGCTGCATATACCAGGAATGAAGTCATTTTGAAGATGTAAGTCCGCCTCACACTCCGAAGTTGCTTACTAATGCTGTCACTGATGATCTCTGCCCAATTGATTATCGAATCGACTCTGTTGATCTCGATAGTCCTCACGAAAGCATACATCCATGAGCGAAAGTTGTGAGTATCGACTTCTTCACTTACCTTGCAAAGCAATTTAGCGATATCATCCACCTCTTGCACCAAGTTGGATCGCGGAAGATTTCTCGGGAACTTTGATGGAGATATGGGTTTCTTCATATATCTGTTGTTCATTATTCCCACACAATCTACTTTGTGTTTCTCCCATCTGTTGCCTGCATCCAGCATGTTGATTGCAATCACCACCGTTCGTGTCAGAATCTTCAGACAATAATTGATAACCTGTGCATCCAGCGTAATAATTGTCTTTCCCGCAGCATCCCAGATTGTTCTGGAAAGAGGATGATATGATCTTGCACACTTCATGACAAATTCGGGCAACTGAGCTGTGACTGAGAATGTTGATGCTTGAATAATTCCACTACTTTTCATCGCCCGCATGAGAAATGTCTTTCTGACCCTGGATCTGTCAATTATTTCGGAGATGGGTTCCGGGCCTTAAAACAGACTAATGATTACCGACTCTTTTCAGGGAGAATGATGTTCTTCTCATACGTACAAAAAATTATCATTTAGAGGACGGTTATCACCGTTTATAGACTCCCCCCCAACACAATATCTTTGGGAGGGTCCTCCACGTGCCCAAAATTATTCAGGTATCATTCAAGATATTGTGAACTACGATCCGTGTCAACCACATCAAGTAGAGATTATTTACTCTATGTCTTAGACAACATCTAAACATCATATGCTAGATAAATTCTACCTTTAAAGAAATCATCAAATCCGTCACACGTCTCCTTCTTTAATTCAACAACTTCAAGCTGCCTTACAAGTCCAGTTTGGTAATGTGAATACTTTTGATCAGTTTCAAAGAAAGTGAAGATAATCTAGAATCTAAAAAACCCCCTTCCCAAACATACAATAAAGCTATAAACCCTGCAAAAAAACAATTCCACTCAGAAAAAAGAAAACTCCCCAAACTGTACCATAACCAACACCACATCTCCCAACGAAGTTCCTGCCGGAATAGACTTTCTCCTCCAGGAGTAACCACTAGTTTTAAGGTGGGTTACTGTAGACGGAGATCTTTAGTACTCACATAAATACATATCAACTAATCTAAAACCCCAAGTATAAGATGGAATATAAGTTTAATTTTTAAGCTTCTCCAAAATGAATGGTTAGATATGATTTTCGTAACAATATCCTAAGTTGTTTCCTTCTATAGCCTATTAAAGACGTTGCTTGAATGAAACAACTACATAAAGAATGTGTTTTCATAGGTTCATTATCTCAAAATGCTATGGTTTCTCGTTTTACTACGAGAAGGTTCCTTATAAGAATCTATGGTGAATTATTATTCATCACTTCATAATTTTTTTTTTAATAATGTGTTGAATCTTTTCCCAAATGAAGGTTTTAAGCGAACTTTTATGTGAAATAAGAAAAGGTCCACGGTCTGGGTCAATCACAGAATTAATAAAAAAAATCATGAATTTATTTTAAATTTGTGATTGGTCCAGAGCGTGGGCTCCACCAGGTTTGTGCATGTTGTTTATGCTTAGGTTAAGAAAATAATGTTATGTAGAATATTTTTCTAAATAATAATCATGTAGAAATGGAAAATTATAATTTCATATTAATATGTCAGAGGCTTCCTACTCTGAAGATGCCTTTGTTGGGAAATGTCTGGATACATCAACCAAACAAATCCGGCAGCTTTGCATTTCCGGTAGATTTATAGAGGACATATAAACATCCTTACGTATCATTGATACTATTTTGCTTAATACAACCTTGAGGTGTTCAATTTGATTGATTTGTTTTTGTTAACATACACTGGAGCCTGAGCTGAAATAGGAGGTTTGAAACAAGGTATGAATATTTACCAACACATAATGGAAAAGGTACTTTTGTCACATGTTGTAGTCACATGTACTCTAAAAGATATGTATCTAAAACACCGAAGCACACACAATGCATGTGGTGCTCAACAAAAATAACCAGAATAAATGGGTTCTCAGGCACTACAATAATTTATTGAAAAGGCCTTACAAGTTTTCCTACAAATGCAATTGGCAGTTTAAAGTTAAACCCGACGATAATTTCCATAATTTTACTAACCTATGTCACTATGGTCTGAACATTTATCATAGCATAATGTGAAACTAGTTTTTATTAGTTGGAGTTGTAAGTGCCTTTGTACAAATGCATGCAGAATCTGATATCATACCAAAAAAAGACACTGTTTTGAATAAATGCTTCAAATAGATTTGATCTCATTATATGTACAGAATGGGTTTGTTTAAACTGCCTTGCAAAGATTCAAGAAAACAAATTTGGGGAGATGTCAAAACGGACTCGGCATACTTCCAGCCCGTACTAAAATGGGCCTTCTTCACGTACTTTACAACTTATAATCAACTGCTAGTTATACCACAAAGTATGGATATGTTTCCCAACTTTGTTCTTGCCATAAGAAATTTAGAAAGAGGTTAAAAAGCCCGAGCATACCATCATCGATAATCTCATTGACAAACTTGTATACATATAATGGCTATAAGAGACAACAATAAAACTAAAACAGCTACAAATTATAGCGAATTCAAAGCACATCTTTACCCCATCTGATTGGATTAGGATCTGGGGAAAAGTTTAATTGAAAATCCATTGAGAGGGAGAGGAGGGTGTGGATCTGCTGATATCTTTTCGTCGGCATCAACTGGAATGTAGCTGCTGAAAGTTTTAACAAAATGATGTAAGAACAGTAATATCTCCATCTTTGCAAATTCCCAACCTGGACATATGCGTACGCCTGCTCCAAATGGTATGAATGTGTAAGGAGTCACATGCTTGCCTTCGTCCTCAAATCTTGAAGGCCTGAATTTCTCTGGTTCATCGAAATACTCTTCTTGCCGATGTGTACTATAAGCTGTACATAAAATCTGTTCGCATCATGTAACAGAAATATTAAGATGAATAAATGGCATTAGTTTTGGATGAATCCCATAGAACTACAGTTTAAACATGGAAACAACTTACTCTCCATCCTTTTGGGATTGTATAGCCTTCATAATGAATGTCGGTCAAAGCCTTGCGAAATTCTCCAAAAACTGGAGGGAACATTCTCAAGGTTTCCTGAACCGACTGCCATGTGTATTTCATAGCTTTCAGATCCTTCCAACCGATTTCTCCTCCGTCCTTTATATTGTCAAGTATTCCCAATTGCTCTGCAATATATATACCACACACATGTCCACAAAAGTTACGCTGCCTATTAATATCACTGTGAGTGGTGAAAGCAAATAATGACAGAGGCTGCGCATACCTTGAACTAATTTCTCGTAGCATTCAGGATTGGAGGACATGACTTTAAATATCACTGTGAGCGGTGAAATAGTGGTATCATATAAGCCATGAAGTATGACAGAGAAGTTATCCAGGATTTCCATGTCGGTGAATGGATTCCCTCTTTCATCTTTGAAAGTGAGCAACACAGAGAGTAGATCTTGGTTGCTTGAAGCTGTGCCCGAATGCAGATGGCTTCGTCTGGTTTTTATTACAGAAGTGAGAATTTCATCCATATACGACCGCGCCTCAATGGCTTTACGGAAACGAGATCCTGGAAAGTCTATCGGAATTGACATGGTCCCCGCAGCAATAGTTTCCAAAAGTTTGTGAAGTCGATCCTGTTGGTGCTCATCATTTATACCGAAGAACAAGCTGGTTGCAATGGAGAAGACAAGCCCCTTCATCAGAGGAAGCACCTTCACTTCATCTTTTCCCTTCCATTTTTTGTTGATGTGATGTTGAATCTCGGAACTCATTTTAGGAATATAATTCTGCATCGCTTGGGGACCCAAACAGCGGGCTAGTGCGCTACGTACAATCCGATGCTCGTCTCCCCTTTTGCTCAAAAGGGAATTCTGCCCCATGAGTCTCATCGTAGAGCTGGGCAATGACATCTGCACCAGCTTATCTTCATTGGAGAGGATAAAGCGGTTTCCGGAGGGGCCGCAGACTACAACTGTGGGATGCCCAATTAGCGATGTCGCGAAAACAGGACCGAATTTCTTCACCCTCTCAGAAAAAAACTTTTGTGGTGCTTGGGATGCAAATGTTATCGTCTCCCCAATGAGAGGGAAGCTTAAATAACCAGGAGGAAGTTTGAGACCGGATCGGTGTTTAGAACGGAAGAGCAAGAGAAGAATAATGCCAAGGATAGCTGTGAAAGTAAGGTAAAGAAGAACAGAGGAAGAGTCGAGCTGAATGAAGGTCTCCATTTGGATTGAACAGAGACTTCAACGAGTTTTTTTCAGAATGCAGATGGAGGGACTATCAAGATACTATTCGCACTGGCAAGTGAAAAAGCCACGGTACTTGAATAAACACGTGAAATCCAGGTCCCTTGAGCTTTTAGTCAACGATTCGTTAATAATTTTGGTGGTCGGTGAGAGTGTTCAATAATTTTGTGAACTGTTAGTAATTTAATTTTTTATTAGTCAAAATGTATTTCCCACGCTACAAAAATTAAATGGGCCACATACCATAGGCACGTAGGGGAGGGGTGTAAAATACTATTAACTAGCAATCGCATGTGTTTCATGAGATGTGAACGCCGAACGGTATATGTTATTTGATTTAGAGGTACAATTATTATTGATCCACTTAATCTGAATGTTGTTTCTACATTTCAAACTTGTTATAAATTCGTACATGATTACTTGTGATATCGTTTTCGATAGTTAATCAATTTTATAGTTGATGTTGTTAGTTGTGCATTGGTTGTTCAGTTGGTGTTTTGTTGGAGAAACATTTATTATACAATTGATAATGTGTGTGATTGATAGTTGTAGTGTAGGACTTTAGTTGAAACATTACATTGTAATGTTGTATGTGTACATTTAATTATGCTACAGGTTTGTACTTTTAAAGTTGCATACCATATTTCCAAACAAAAAATAAATGTTGGTATACGTACACGTAATGAGACATGTATACGTTTGCAGTATTTATATCATGAGTGGTAGCCTTTAGTGGGCAATTTTAGTTTCAATAAACTTGATTACATTTGATATCCCTTGAACGACCTTGCCGCTTTTGATAGAAGAAATGTTGCTCGTATAGTAGTATTTGAGGTGCTATGAAAGCAGAAGCTAGTATTTACGATGGGTTGAGTGATAGTAGTCTTGCTTCCTCCTTTCTTCTTGCTTCGAGTGCTGGTACGTGCGCCATATTTGAGTATCTCTCGAATGAAAAAGCGGGTGAAATGCGTAGATTTGCAAGCGAGGGTACTCTGGAGAAAGCTGTGAATGTCAGACCCTGCCTTTCAGTGGTTCCAATGTCGACGGTTGCTCTGTGCAAAGTAAGTCCCTGTGACTTGTGGATAGTTAATCCCCAGGCCATTTTAATCAGCAACTGTCTTCGATTCCCGCTGGAAATAGGGGGTATGGGAATATGTAAGGGGTTGGAGGGATCCCAACATGGGCCGTTGTATCTATCAAATTTTTACAACAACAAATAAAGGTAATGCTGGTGGTTGCATTGATGCGTCGTAGACAATGTCTGTGATTGTTCCTGTGACACCATTCATGAGGCCTGCATCAACCCATAGATTTGCAATAAGCATGATTTTTTGTTGTTTGCATAATAGAACGTTGTGTTGCAACTGATCATCATCAGGATTTCCTGGTCCAGTCCGCCTGTTACTTTCAGCAATGGATTGGGCGATCGGAACGTTCAATGCCTTCAACATCTGTAGGTTGTGGAATGAAACCTGTGCATTGGTTGTTCCTTGTTGCCAAAATATTGTTCGCAATGTAATGGAAGATTGAAATCCCTTCCAAAGGGTTGCTCGGATCCCTCTTTCACTTTCTCGACTCCTTCAGGAGTTCTCGGATCCCTCAATTCACAGGGGTTGAATCTCAAGCAAGTAAATCCAGTACAACCACCACATGTTTAATTCAAACATAACAGAAAAAGTTTGGAGTTGTTCCTCAATATTACCAACGCAGCCAAGTATTGTTTGCAATGTAATGGAAGACTGAAATTCACGCAATCCACCACATGTTTTTTTGGCACAAAGATGATAAAGTGTAGAGTTTCCTGAAGCTAGCTATAACGATTTAGATTATCCAATAAATCTTCGGTCAATTGCCCGAATTCACCAAGGCTGGATGACTGATGCTATTTCCAAAATATAACCAACAAGTTCTTGAAAGTGGTCAACCATGCACAAAGAACTACTGATCAATGGTTGTGAAATCTGGTTTTCCATGGCATATGGATGTTGACATTTTCCTTCAATGATTTCTAAAGCTTGTTCAACAAAATCCATTTTGTGAAAAGCCTGAATCATTGTTGTCTAAGGGAATACGCCTCATTGAAGTCATTTCAACCAAACAGTTCATGAATTCCCACCTCGTTGTTTTTGGGCATATCTACTGAAAAGATGGATACACTCCACGTTTGGTCATACCAAGTTCAGCAGAATGGACACTTACAACTCTACATTTGGACACTTACGTACATTGACACGACTGCAAAAATTGAAATGTAGTGAATTGAATATGGAAATAACTCAATTACATAATTCACGAGGTAATCTTGGATCCCCCGTGACATTTTTACAATGTCCGGTAACAGTTTAACGGACAATGGCCATCTTCAGAATCTTTTTTCTCTAGAAATAAGAACGGATGATTCATGCGCGTATTACTAGTGGATGCGTCTTGGAGAGGGCATAACCAGACAGTACAGAAGACAGCCGCCATGAGCGTCAAAGGTAATGAAACTTGTTTGCTCATCGACGTCCGCCGCCATATCTGTAAATCTCATGAATCCCATTGTCCCGCAGTCTATTTGTGGTCGACGCCGCCACTGAAGAAGAGTCTCAACAATAAATAAGCTCAATACCTGTTGCAAAGTCATTCACAACTATTTACATGGCTGTGTTTCCCTAACTCTGAATACAACAAAATTACTTGAAAGGGAAACTTTTGGTAAATTTGATTACGTGGTTCATCGTTGATCGCCGACGAAATCGATGTAATTCGAAAACTAATTTTCGGGAACAAGTTATGTGCGAGACAGTTCATGCATGCAAATTCCTCTCCCAGAGCTGGCGACCGCCACATACACAAGTTGCTATAACTGCATACGGCTATGGAATACCTACTAGCAGAGGAAATTTTCATTATCTTATTCTGGCGTATCAAGCGGCGAAAGTTTAGTAAATGGTAGGAACATTAGGAATACAAATCGAAGACTATCTACCTGTATTCGTGCATAATCATCGAATCCTTCAATCCCTTCTGTGCCCTGGTTATTAGACGCCATGATATCAAAGGAAAGAAAGGAGAATACAACTTGCTGTGCATCTCAGCGCAAGGCCGACCAGACGCGTGTCGACGTTCGTCTTCGTGATCGCCTTGTGCAATGATATAGTGGATTCTAAATGTCGACTCCCTTCACTTTTCATCGCGAAATCGGCCTCTTTCACAAAAACGAACTGATTATCTGAAGTGAGATAACCAATACAAACTCCTTATTTATAAAACATAGGCGGAATCTAAAAAACAACAATTAAAAATAGGATTTTAAAAAATAGAAATGAGTCAAAAATTGCATGCAAAGTAAAAACGACATGCAAACAGCTGTCAAATTTAATCCCGTTTGAAAAACGTCTAAAAGGTTGTCAAATTTAGGACAGTCGTAGAAACGTCCAGAGGTCCTCTACCATAGGGGGAACGCCTTCGGCGTAATAAGATTTCCTAACTTAGTAGGAAAAAATATTCTCTTCCTTATCTAAACTTAAAATGAAAAGCAGTTCGGAGAACATGTTATGTACGGAATGATTAGCTTAGCATCTTAAGTATATGGGTGTTTACTCTTAAACTAGCAATTTTATATGAGGTGTATTATGTTAATGCCGAAATGGAAATATTCTTAAGGAAGAAAAATGAATATACATTTGAAGAACTTATAGAAATCTAAGGTTTAAATTGGGAAACAATGCTACATATAATGCAAACACTTCAACATTCAAGCAAGTTTCTATTTAATCGCTTGAGCAAACTTAATCTGAGCTAATAAATAATGTCTGTGATCGGTTTAATAAACATCATTCAATCATAGGCTAGAATTCTTTATCAACTGGATCAATTCGTGCAAATCTAACAATTTTTTAAGATTCGGTATAAGATATTTTCATAGAATGTACCTAAGATTGATTTGAAGGTCCCTTTGACCTGTGGATGAACACCTGCAAATTAGATACCTGCAAATATCATAGACAAAGATGAAGTCCAGTGATCATCTAATACTTGATTTCTATCCCCAATTACTAGTCTGTTAATATGTAGTATGCTGCTCTTTAATTTGAGGCATTGCTTGACATGAAATATGCAAGCAAAAATATTTTTTCAAATTCACCTGGTGCTCAAGCTTGTTGGTTTTCTTTGTAAATACCTATCATAGCATAAAATTAGAGCTATTCCAACCCTCGGTGCCAAACCTTGAAGCTGTTCCATCAAGAAAAATTCAACCTACTAGATGCACATATCCTGAATTAATTAATAAGCCAAAGACTATATGGGCTGCAACTCATTAGCAAAACTAATTACTTGCTTCTTCATTATGGCAGCCACATGCAATTATAAAACAAATCAGCATAACTATATATAGTAAGTGTCCATCCTAAGTTAACCTGACAAGTTAATCTAAATACAACTAAACATGTTTATTCACTCAAGATGATTATCACCCACTGATAAGATATGGTTAACATGCAAGATAACCATTATCAATTTAAGCAACACATGCACATTAATCAAACTTAGGTTTGACTTCTTGCTTTTACTCTCTTAAAAATAGAAATGACGCTAAAATATAGACAGAAATTCTAGTCATCTATATCCTTAGAAACATTGTTTATTGCCCAAATAGGCACCCAACTCTTAAAGATGAATGGATAATGATTTGACCTAAAATTAAGAAGTCACATTTAGATGAGATTGCACTCTAATCTACCACTTCCACTCTAAAAATAGAATATGTTTACAAATAGATTTGTTTCACTTAACCAAAAAATGGGGATTTCATAAAACTGCAACTTAGGTAATAAATCTCCTAAAATTGCCTAAACACAATTAAAAATAATTCTAACATTATTAAATTGAATTAGGTGCTCCCAATAATTGACAACTTGCATACTCAAAAATAGCCCCCCCCCTCCCTCCCTGTGCCCCCCGCATTGGTGAATAAACCTCCTTGATAGTAAAGAGTATGCCTGTCTAGGCAATCTTCTTAATTCTTCCATGAACGGTTCTTCAAGTGATTTTCCTTGGTGAAAATATCGCCAAGTGGGATTTTTCAATTCTCGCATAGGTCAATGGTAAGAACTGATCTATGCATGCCTGACCAAGTCTTTGATAAAATGATGCTTCCCATTTCAGCTTATGTTTCGTTATAACTTCATGGGAAAAATTGGATTTTTGCAAGGCAGGTAAGTAAATTACTCGCCTGCCTATTATTACTAAAAAATCCACTGTAGGCATCAAGTTGACTTTGACCTCATGGGAAAAAGTACCCTGCAAGGCAGGGAAGGAGTTTTCACCTACCTGCCACTATCTAAAAATGCAAGATGCAACTGTAAGAGTTGCACTATTCAACTTTAGTAGAGGATAATGCAATTGTAGCTTGTTTTCTTTGATAGACCAAGAAATTCCCACCTCCACTTCCCAATACTGAAACAATCTTACTTGAAGCTAGACATTCATGTCATTCAAGAATATGCGACTTGCCTGGGATATGAATATGTGTATCCAATTAGACATAATGAGCTTGTTGGTATGGAATGAATACCATGCATTATAAGTAAGGTCTGATTACATATCTGAAAACTCTGTGTCGGTAGATGATTTGCAAAATGCTTTAGCGATGGGTTGCTTTTACAGTCTAGGAACTAGTGAAACCGAATTGATTCAGGTAAATTTGGTCAAAGTACATCCACTTGAGAAAACCAGATGACATATTTATCAATTAAATTTTGAATAAGACGTTGCCATGTATCAGTTCATCTCAATTTAATGCCATCTCAATTTATTCATAGCATGAAACCCTCTTTCTTTTGACTAGATGTGTTGGCATAGACTTTTAAGTTCACTAGCCATAGATGACAATGCATAGTGTTTTCATCAGAAAACATCTACCAAATAAATTACCGGTGAGGCTCCCGTGTAAGATTTTGTCAATTAAATTCTCTAGTATCTATTTTTTTGGTATTACTTTAACTATATAGCTCATGAACCATAGCTAGGTTTTGCAACAAGTAAGTAGCTGTAAAAGAAATGAAAAATCTGCAGAAGAGGAAAATAATAGGAATGGAGTAGAAAAGTAGAGAGGATGTGCAACCCAAGCAATAGTTTACAGAGTTGATTGCATGCACATAGATTAAAACAAATAGATCATTAAACACATAATTCAAAGCAAAGGAAACTTTCAGATCTAGATCTAAAATAACACAAAGTTTATGAATAGATCTAGAAAGAAATACGAAGCAAAATGCACCGTTGACACAAAGTTCTCTGGAAATCTCTTCTCTATTCCTCTGCTTGCAGAAAAGATATCAAGGGTTTCAGCTCAAAGTCTGGAACACAAGAATGCTAATTACAAATTCTGATTTTCTAACCCGTAGGTTTTTCCTCTCTTTATAGTGTACAAAGGGCAATTACAAATAGGAAGCATTAAATGAATTCCCGCATGCCGAAGCTATGAAAAGGGAAACAACTGACAATCTTCCTCCTGGAATTCCTCTTTGCATGACATGCATGATTTATAACTGAAAAATAGAACCTTCTATTTTGCATGTCTGCCACCTATATCCAAGTAATTGACTTCTTCAAGTAACGGCTTTTAAACCGATCACTTAAGTTTTATAATTTAATTGATTGCTCAATTATTTTGTTGGAGAAAAATAAAAGAAATAGGAAAAGAAATAAGAAGAAAGCTGCAACCCTTCCAGTCTTGTTCTTTTTCCATATTCTGCATGCAGTTGACTCTTTTGCCTTTGATTCTCACCAAACTGGATCTGGAAGCAGCATGACTGTGATTTTCTTGCGGGTATTGTCTTTGCCTTGTCTTCCCTCTTATCCTTGAAGCTTTTGCAATTTTTTTCAGTACATGCACTAGTGCAATGTTTGCCGTAAATAATTCTCATCATTTTTATTTTTAATTGCATATGAGCAATTAAAAATTTCTGGAAAGCATTCTGGGTGAATGCAAATACAAGTAAATTCAATGAAGGCTTCAACTGGAAGATTGGGAGCACATGCACAAGATCCTAGAAGGAATTTTCCATGCACTGACTTCCACACGGGCTGCGTTAGAAACAAGAGGATGAATTTTTGCCGGAAGCCTTTGCAATTATGAGATCTGGATCTGTCAATTAAATCGGTGATAGGTTCAGGGCCTATGTCTGTATCATTGACTTCAACAAATCTGGAAGCTATGCATGATTCTGCTGATCCTTTTCTTTCATCATGCTTCATCATGGCTGGAACAATCTTTGTCTGAGCTCTTTTTCTTTTAATTCTGCCGGAATCCCTTGCAATTGGATCCATTTGTGCAGATCTGGCAACTTCTTCAGATTCAGAAGATATATTCAATGTACCTGACATTGATTTGAACTTCCTTTCACTAATATGAGCACCTGTGATGAATACCTGCAATTAATTCAGACAAAGATGGAGTCCATGGCATGAATACTTGATTTTTATCACCAAAATCTGCATATAAAGCCTGCTGCCCTAAAATTTGAGGTTTTGTTTGCATGCAAAGCAAGCAAAAATATTATTTAATTCACCTGAGGCACATATACCAACATGCAGATGCTCATAATGACCAAAATTAGGCTATTCTAACCCTAGGCGCCAAACCTTGAAGCTTCCCGACAATGGAAAATAAACTTTAATGCAAAATCCTCCTTTTGGCGCCAAATCCTGTCCGCGCTGCAATCCTTTGCAAAAAGAATTAATTGCTTCTTCATTATGATAGCCCATGCTTATATAATCCTCAACATACTATTTTTAATAATTGTCCTTCCTATTTTTGGCAATTTAATTAATAAACAATCATATTTTTTCACCCAAATTGGGCGCCCAATTATGCATGTTGCTGGTTGCTTTTTAAATAAATTTATTTTATTTATTTTTAGCATGCATCCTTGACTTCTCTTTAGCTCATCCACTTGCATTGACTTTCCTTCTATTTATGGCGCCAAAATTGGGTGAATAAACCATTAATAAATATTATTAAATGCATTGTTATTCACCCAAGGTGGGTCGCACTTTTTGGCAAGGGTAATTGCTAAAAATAGGAAGTCAACTTGATGGGAATTTCCACCTTGCACTGCAGCTCCAAAAATCCCCTCTTCCACTTAAGTGATTTGACTTTCATCATGGAATTTTTACCCTGCAAGGCAGGTAAGAAATTCTCCGCCGGTGCTTTAAGTGATTTTTCTTTTATAATGGGAATTTTTACCCTGCAAGGCAGGTAAGAAATTCTCCTGTCTGCCTGCAACCTCTAATATTCTCATTGCAGCTTAAGTGACTTTGACTTCATGGGAAAAATTACCCTGCAAGGCAGGTAAAAAATTCCCGCCTTCTGCCATTGCCAAAATTCCCACTGACAGCTTAAAGTTTTCGTTTCAAAAAGTACAACTTGCATTAAAACTGATCTTCTTTGATAAAGTGCGACTTGCATAGGTGAATAAATCTCTTTGGTGGGAAAAGTTAGCCTGCTAGGCAGGCAAGAAATTCCCATCGGTGCTTTAAGTGATTTTTCTTTATTTTATAATGGGAAGTTTTACCCTGCAAGGCAGGTAAGAAATTCCGCCTGCCTGCCACCTCTAATTTTCCCATTGCAGCTTAAGTGACTTTGACTTCATGGGAAAAAGTACCCTACAAGGCAGGTAAGAAATTCCCGCCTGCCTGCCACTACCAAAAATCCCATTGCAACTTAGATCTATTTATTCCAAAAAGTGCGACTTGCCTGGGAGAGGCTTTTTGTGCTTGACTTCATCTTTTTTGGTCAGAAGTTTGCATTTTGAGGCTGATTCCTTCTGGTGTTGTGTCCGTAGATGATCTCCAGATGCTTCCAGGAAATTAAACAGACTATACTGGTGAAAGAATTGACCTAGGGGAATTTCACAGAGAAACAAACGGAGAAAACCGGAGAAAAACGCAAAAGAAATAAATAAAAGCGAAAAACGTTGCCAGAAGTTGCAGACAATGCTCTGAATTCATTCCTGGTGAAAACCCTATTGA
Source organism: Taxus chinensis (assembly GCA_019776745.2). Lineage (NCBI taxonomy): Eukaryota > Viridiplantae > Streptophyta > Pinopsida > Cupressales > Taxaceae > Taxus > Taxus chinensis. Next base: position 142,844,493 of record CM034153.1, read on the forward strand.
GATGAGTGAATACTGGCATGCAAAACTTCAACAGGATTCAACCGGAGCACAATTTACTTCAAACGGGGCATTATTTATTTAATAAATAATTAAATAAAAATTTCCGGCAGACAAAACTTGGCGGAGGGATAAAATGAGTTTGGGCATCTGGGTATTTGTCGAAATTGGCTCATATGATTCACTGGGAATATCTTAACATAATACAGACATCTTCTGGCAATAAAAACACAAAAAGACCCGTTATTTTAAAAAGAACAATTTTTTTTAAAATGGGTAGTCCCAGATTTCAGGGTAAAATCTGGAGACACCAATGCATGTAATTGTTTCTTATAAGGAAACAATTAGTTCAGAGTATGGAATATGCCATGCTGCTAGAACTAAGTGCCAACTTTTGCAATCCTATTCTCCTAACCAGAATGCGAGGAAGATCAACTCGAGTTCCATATTTTTGATTGTCAGTCATTAATTTTGCCAACATAATCACAACCGTTGCCATTGATCTAGATTAGAGAGATGCATACCACGGAATCCTAAATAATGGAAGATCGTTCCAGCTGAATTTCATGAGTGTAGCATAACTGGTCTCAACCAGCTCCACAAGAGTCGACAAATAAGGCCGAATGTTATCAAAACTTATCAGGGTTTGCCACGCAATCAAACTGCGCCAACTCACTTATGCAAGCAATTTTCTTAATTAAAACAAGTGGAGACCATTGCACCTCCGTACGGAATTGGTAAGTTCCAAGGGTTAAGAATCGAGTCATCAACAAAGTGCTAGGGTATCTAATCAGTAGCTTCAAAATGATGAACTGTAAACCTGACCAGTAAGTATCTACGGGTTGTAACACTGCATGATAGAGATATAATACACAACCCTATATCTATCCTTGGACCTGCCCAATTGTTGGATTCTAAGGGCTCCATTACACTTATAACATGCAGAAGCAGTGGCAATGGAAAAGAGTGGGATTTGGAAAACGTGAGGTTGCTAATGGCCAACATGTTTAAAATAAAGCTTCCCACTCTATACGATGTATAGGTTGTATGGAATCCAGTATTTGAGGGAATGATCCTTTTGGCCATTCCTACTCACACTATCCTAGAAATGAGTCTTGGAGCCAATATACCTTCCTTTTATGAGCTAGGTGCTTGTTTGAAGACCATGTGAAAATCACCACTGAGTAAATAGCAAGGGTTTAAGCCAATATTAGAAACTCCGGCAGTTGTTAAGCTTGATGGCTGATCGAGCTGCCAATTGAATGTATCCAAAGATTTGTGCAAATACAACAATCTCAATGACCTCTCATAATCCTGAAACCAGGTAATCTCAAACAACAATAATCCCTGTAACCTTTAGTCGCCTTAATAGTACATTTAGATAAGATGTCGAGAAAGGGGATACTGGCCATTCGTATTATTAGAAGTAACGTCCAATGTTACTGTACCATTAGAACATTTCCTAGATCTATCATATTTCATGTGACAACCTTGCTGCCTATGACCTCCTCTGAGATCCAGCTCGTTGTGGATAAATCAACTCATGTAGGTTCACCCGCCCTCATTAGTGAACTTAGGATGAAATCCATGCAAGTTTAGTATGTAGAAGGATCAACATCCATGACACTGTTACCAGAGCTTCCAGAAATTATGATCCGTTTAGGATCTCAAAAAAATGGAGTGAAAATACAATTTTTTAAGTATCTGGAACGAGATGAAGGACCACTCTATATATGAGGCTAAGAATTTTACCTAAATGTTTGACATAGCCTGAGGCCACTTTAATAAGATACCCATGTTGCTTCCAAATTAAGAAATAGGATAAGGTTGACAAAAGTTGACTGTTTTTTCATGAAAACGGATCATAAACTTTTAAAACATCCTCTTTTTTTCTCCAATCAAGATTTGATGACATCGTCTAACTGTGTATTCCGAGAATCTGGGCTGAAAGAATGCATCGACTGTGATGCTTGTCCAGATATGCCAAGATTTGAGTAACTATGAAGTCAACACCCACTCCTCGTGAACATTTTCTAGAAAATGGCAGCTTCACTTCGCTGCTCCATTCATCAAAGTCACGCAATAGTGTGGACTTCTGAGAAAATGTTCCGTTTCAATGAAAGAACCGAGAGGAATATCACCTTTTCCATGTCAGTTGCAATGGTCAAAGTCGTGAATCTAGAACATTGTGCCTGGATGCCTTGATTTCCAGAGTTGAGATGCAACAATACCACAATAGTTTCCCTTCTGTTTCAACAAAAATAGATTTATTAGGGTTCTGTTGGCTAGATTTTCTGCATAGCATCAAACCTAGGCAGTCATGAGATAAATCTCCCTCATTTAACCGGTGAGGCTCCCGTGTTAGATTTGTCAATATAAATGTGTTTTTATCTATCAGGGGTTTTACTTTAACCACTTAGTTCATGAACCATAACTAAGAAGTTCTGCAGCAAGTAAGCAGCTGTTTAAGAAAGGAAAATTATAGAAGAAGAAAGTAAAGGAATTACAGAGAAGAAATGAGGAAGATGTGCATCCCAATTAGTAGATAGCAGAGCTAATTGCATGCACATAGAAGAAACTTAATAGATTTGAACACACAGAATTATAAAGCAAAGGCAGCTCTAGATCCAGATCTAAAATAACACAAAGTTTACTTAAAAGATCTAAGATTTAAAAGCAAGAAACACAGTACACCGTGACACAAAGTTCTCCGGAAACCTGCTTCTTTGTATTCCTCTGCAACAAGTGGCTCTCAGGGGTTCAGCACAAAGTCTAGAACACAAGATTGCTTCTTACAAATTCTGATTGATCATTAACCCGGAGGTTCTTCTCCTACTTATAGAATGTAGGAGGGAAAGTACAAATAGAAGACTCAAACTGAACTAAAGTATGAACAACAAGTAAAGATGACATTTGGCAATCATCCTCAACTAACTTCTTCTTAAGTGACACATGTATCACTTAACTAATAGAATGGTTCCACATGACTTCAAGTAATGGTTGCAAAACCAATAACTTAGAAGTTTTACAATTTCATCCGGGAACATAGAAAATAGAAGAAGAAAGAATAGAAGAAGTCATGCCAGCTGTAATGTTTACATCTTCTTCTTGTTCTGATATCTGATATACTTGTCGAACATATAATTCAGCATCCTTCCATCTGTTTTAGCCACTGCTTCCTTCTCTGTCCTGAACTGCAGCAACCCTTCATTCAACACTTTGCTGCATGCTTCCTCCTCTTCCAAACTTGGCCCAAACCTCGCAATGTCTGCCTGCAGCGCCACCAATCTACTGATAGAATTCATCGTGAAAGGCTTGGTAGCTTTATCAATTCTCTTTTGCACCATCAGAAGAGAACCTTCCAGGGAATCATGCACCTCGTTAGAAACAATCCGCACGTATGAAGTAACACCTCCATCCACTCTTTCCTCAGTGAAAGAAATGATACTGTCTGGTAAATCTGATGTTCTACTCTCAAGCACCTGCATCCTTTTCAGCAAAACTCTGCAGATCTCCAAACGGAAAGATACTGCAAACTCTAGCTGCTTCCCCTTCTCGACTGATCCATCCGGTACAATTTGTTCTGCAACCAATACATCTCCCGGCAGCTTGTTGATCTCGGCCAAAATACTCAGGTTACTCTCTGCAACTGTATTCATGCCTTCTATGCTTTCCATCAGTTGCTTTAGTTGATTTGCTGCATCGTTCATAACCTTTAGGCGGGCTGGCACTTCCCCAAGTTGCACAGAAGCTTGACGAATAATCAGATCCTTCCATTCGTCAATAGCCTTTACTTGATTGCTTGCATCTTCCATTTCCTGCATAAGATGATCACTCACCTGCTCTGAAATGGGCTGAATGGAAGGTTTAGCAACCTTGGCTATGATCTCACATAATTGAGATATTTGCTTCTGCAGCTCTTCTTTCTCCGCCTTTTCACTGTCAAGCCTAAGGAACAAAGCATCCAGCAACGTTTGCGTGTCCTGCTTCAATCCTTCAGTGGTAGCTTGACCGAGTGGTATTTTGGTCACCGTCACATCTTCTGCCGTGAGCTCCTCTTCTATCTTTCCTTCCGCCGGAATTGATATCTCAGCAAACTTCTCTCCCGAATCTTGATGATCAACCTAGAAGTTGCTTTAGCAACTTCAGGCCTTCTGTCTCTTCTGCTCAGATCCTGAAGTAACTGCAAGTCATGCTCCTCTAAGTTCATCTCTACTCTTGCTTCCGGAACCAACTGCAAAGCTAACCATTCCGAGAAGTTACTTCTCGGGGAGTGAGAAGTCGCTGAGTGCACTACCATCTCCCGCTCTGCATCCTTTCCATCAGAAAGTGCCACAGTGTCATGGCTGCCATCTTCTGAAACATCCAAGGACAAAGCTCTTTTGAACTCCGTCATCTGCAGCTTCAACATCTCCTCTGGAACGGGTGCTGAACGAAGTGGCTGCTGAGAGAAAATGAACGTCGCCGGTTTTAATGAAGGCATGGAAGCATCCTGCACCAAATTGGACCGTGGAAGAGTTCTCGGGAACTTTGAAGGGGATCTAGGCTTCTTCATGAACCGGCTGTTCATTATGCTCACGCAATCAGCTCTATGTTTCTCCCATCTACTGTCAGCATCCTGAATGCTAATAGAAGTCACCACCTTTCGCACTGGAATCTTCAAACAATAATTGATGAATTCCGCATCCAAACGAATTATTGTCTTTCCCGCAACATCACGCACTGATCTGGATGAAGGATGATAAGATCTAGCACACTCCATCACGAACTCTGGCAATTGGGCTGTACATGGGAAAGCTGCAGCTCGGATAATTCCGCTACTTTTGACCGCACGCATGAGTGAAGTCTTTCCAGCTCTGGATCTATCAATCAAATCAGAAAGAGGTTCTGGGCCTAGATCCGTGTCTCCTATGTCTGAAAGTTTAGAAGCAATGCATGAATCCATCGTGCTCTCTTTTTCATCTCCTTTCGCCATGGCTTTATCAATCTTTGTCTGAATAATTCTTTTTCTTCTAACTTGGCCGGATTTCTTCAATACTGGTGCAGATCTGGACAATTCTTCAAATTCGGAGGATATTTGCAATGTATTGGACATTGATAAAAACTCCTTTTCTTTTGTAAAGCACCTGTAATGAATTCCTGCAATTTATTCAGACAAAAATGGCCACCGGAGCATGAATAGTGAATTTAAATTATAAAAATCTGCACTTTTCAAGCCTGCTGCCCCAAAAATTGGTGTTTAATTTGCACATAAAGAGAGCATGAATCCTTTCAATCAACACCTGAGCTCCTGTAACACCTGTGAAAACAACTATGCAGACGAAGATCAACCTTCTCCAAAGCATGCGCCAAATCTGGAAGCTTTTAGCCTTGTTAGCACTTTGTCTGAACAAAATCCTTCCTCTAATGGGGGCGCACTTTTCCTCCTTGCTGCAATTCTTTACCTTGTGAATTAAATTATTCACCCATATGGCTGCCCATGCTTATATAACCTTCACAATTCTATAATTAATAATTGCCCTAACAATTAAAGGCAATTAATTAATTAAAAATCATGCTTTTCTCTTTTAAAAATTAGCATGTTTAAGGACAGCCATCCAATAAATTAAATTAATCCAATTTAATCCTTCACACAGCACTTCACTCAAGCCTCCACAGTGTGCTTTGACCATAGCCACTGAAAATAGAAATTAATTTAATGTTTTAATGCCTCAAAAAACATTAAATAATACCCAAATGGGGCGCACTTTTTGAGAGGAAGAGGGCAGCCATTAAATAAATTAAATTTAATTAATTTAATTCCTTTCTTTTATTCCATCCTTTGACTTGTTGACCTCCTCCAAGCTTGGGCGCACTTTTTGAGAAGAAAGATTAATAAAAAATAATCAACTTTAATCCTTTTAATCTCTCACCAAAGGGGGCACACTTTTTTGCACATGTAATTCTATTTTTAAGAACTTTTTGATAATGGGATGCTTTACCCTGCCAGGCAGGCACCAAAATCCCGTGATCCACTCAAGTGATTTTTATAACACGGGAAAAAGTACCCTGCCAGGCAGGTATAAAATTCCCACCCTGCTTGCGGCTTATATTTTTCCCATCGCAGCTTAAATCCTTTGTTTTCCAAAAATGCGCCCATCCCCGCAGGGGCTTTTCTATGCACGACTTCGCTTTTTCCCAGTGATCCAGACCTCCGATGACGACTTCCTCCGGGCATAATGTGCGTATATGTTTTCTAGCTGCTCCAGGCCAAAAATCGGGCTTACCCGGCGAAGGAGTTGTTCCAGAGAAATTTTACAGAAAACAGAACGGGACACCACAAAAACACGAAAAATTGCCAAAAGTTACAAATAAAGCCCAAAACTTAAAATAAGTTAAAATCCTTCTGGTACATAGGAATAATAACATATTCGCTCATAATAGAGTTAAAACAGAGCGCAAATAGCCTCATACGGGGCTCAAAATAATTAAATACAAATTTCCCGCAGACAAATCCCGACGACAGAATAAAACAATTTTGGGCATCTGGGTATTTGGCGAAAAAGGCTAATATGGCTCTTTAGGATTATTTTGACGCAATACAGGAACTTTCAGGCAATAAAAACAACAAACGACCCACTATTTTAAAAGTACGAAATTTTTTCAAATTGGGTAGTCGCAGATTTCAGGGTGAAATCTGAGTGACACCAGGTTCAGAGAAATACCATGTTTGTGGCATTGGATGAAGACCTCTTCCAGATATGAGATGTGCTTGCTTCTTTCCTTGGAAAAGACTGTCAGATCATCGAGGTATACTACTATGCTTTTATCCTTGAGATGAGCAAATGCTAAATCCATAGCTCTTTGAAACGTAGCTCCTGCATTCATTAACCCGAAAGGTTCATTCCTGTACTTGATAGAAAATGTTCCCCAGAGAGTGCAATTACAAGTCAGAAGTTTTATAGTTGATCCTCCTCAGCCTCCTTGACATGATGGAAGTCGGAAAGGAACTATCAAACATGGATAATATCTCAGATCCTGAAATTCGACTCTTTGCATGCAGTGTGGTCCATGATTTGCATGGGGAAAATAGAACCTTGCTATTTAGCAACATCTGCCACCTAATCTCACAAGTAGTTGACTTTCTCACAAGTAACTAGCTATTGGCTAAACCGATTCACTTAAGTGATGTATGGGATTTAATTGATCTTTGCATCTAACAGCTACTGGATTGTCGGAGGAAGGAAGAAAGAAGAGGAAAGTTGCATTCTTATTCTTTTTCATATTCTGCATAACAGCTGATTCTTGTTGCCTTTGATTCTCATGGGAAACTAGTGATCTAAGACCAAGTAGCTGGATCTGGATATATTTGCTTATGAAGGTGTTGTAAAAGCTTCGCCTGTCTTCCCTTTAAACATCACTTGACCGAGCTTTTGTAGTTCTGGGATCTTGTACATAGCATCAGTGCAATTTATTAATTGTCTCGTAGGAATAACCTTCCATACATTCTTCATTCTTTTAAGCATTTGATCATGCTTGTCAATTAAAATTCCTGGAAGAGATACTCCGGGTGAATGCAACTTTAATGAAGGCTTCAACTGGAATAATCTGGGAGCACATGCACTGAAGATCCTTTGGATCCGAAATTTTCCCATGCACTAGACTGTCTTATACGGTGAGTGGCTATCAGAACAAGTAGGATGAATCTTTTGCCTGAAGCTTGTCCTTTAATGTATGGAGATCTGGGCATGCGATCTACTGTGTCATCATTAATGTCCAGCAAATGTTGGAAGTAATGCATGAACCTTCAGGCTGAAGACCATTTCAACTTTGTCATTCCGCTGTCTGAACCATGACTGGGTGGCTGATCTTTGATCTGAATAAAGCTTCAGTTTCAACTCTTTATTCGGCTCTAGAATTCTTGCACAACTCGGAATATAAGCAAATCTGAGATAATTCTTCAGATTCGGAGGATAACAAAATAGACCTGATCTTTATAATGCCGAAGTTTGGACTTTTTGACTTGGTAGAGACTCTCGTTTCTGCTTAACAATCAACTCGGCATCCCCCTATAATGAATTCCTGAAGAGTTTAATTCCCATTGTTCAAGCCTGCTCCATACCTAACAACATTGCTTCATATTCAGCCGTGATTGTTAGTATTATCAAAAATCTAACTTGAAGGAATATGCAAGCACCTACTGCCTCAGGAGAAATAAGAATGCCTTTATTTGCATGCAAAAGCAAGCATGAACTTTTACCAACTTCACCTGAGACCAAACCTTATTATCTACTTGATGCAGACAATTATTCAGATCACAAATCAAGATTCCTTCTTTACCTAGGGCTACCATAATAGACTTGGAAGTTTTCAGCATTCTTGATTACACCTTCTGAGATCTAAAATTTCTCTCCAAATTGGGACATTGTGTACTTGGATTTCTTCTCAGGTTCTGCACTTCTGATTAACTGCATTTGAGTTAATTAATGTGCACCCTTATGGCCAGCCCCTACTTGACTATAATCCTCATAATTCTATACATTAAGTTAATGTCATAAGATATCCTGGGATATCCGCGACAATTAATTAATTATTTAATAAACTTCACTCTTCAAATGGGGCAACTACTACTTGTGCATGTTTGATGGCTGCCAATTAAAGGTACTTGTCTTTCCATCGAATTACATCTTCCAATGGTTTAGCTCTGCTTCCATGTTAGACTCTAGAGCCTCAACAGTATGCTTTGACCTTAGGCAATCACATTGTCAGAAGCTCCATGAATCTAATTAAATGCAATTACTTACTTTATAAAAGTTACTAAGTAATTCCAACATCCCAAATGGGGCGCATCCTTTTTGACATGAAGGGCAGGCTGCATTAAATAGGATTAAGAGTTTGCAGCGGCATTAGACGAAGGAGTAATCTTCGGACTTTTTAAGATTCCACGTGAACCTTCTTTTTCTTTGTTGACTATTGGGACCATTGCTTGGACACCAAAATTTGAATAAAAATTATTTAACGGATGCATTATTATTCACCTCAAGGTGGGTCGCACTTTTGGCAAGGGTGAATTCTGGTCTTTTAAAAGCCAATTAACAATGTCGATTAGCTTCACCCTACAACCGCAGCTCCAAAAATCCCATGATCCATGTAAGTTGTTCAACTTTTATAATGGAATTATTTACCCTGCAAGGCAACTAATGAAGAAGGTCCCAGTGTATTGCACTTAAGTTGTCCCCAGACTTTCACTCTGAAATCTGGGATTATTTACCGTGTTAAAGCAATTTCGTGCTTGTAAATCCCATCAATGGGTCCTTAAGTGTTTTTATTGCCAGAAAGTGTCTGTATTTCATCATTGGAATTTTTACCCTGCAGAGGCAGGTAAGTCAAATTCGACAAATCCGCCTGCTGCCTCTAACTCGTTTTCATTCCGTTGACTTAAGTGGTGTTACTTTCATGGGAAAAAGTATACTGCTACACAGATACAAAAATCCCGTTTGACCTAACCTGCTGCTTCCGGTTTAATCCCTATTGAGGTTTTGCACTGTCAATATTCCCATATACTAGTAGTGTTTCCACCATAAATGAATGCTGGGCTTTGTCTGTGACTTCAGAAGCAATGCTTTTTGTTTGTGCATGACTTGCGTGTTTTTCTCTGTGGAAAACCAGACCTCCAATGGTGAATTCCTTCTGGCACAACGTAGTCATAAGTGATCTTTCCTGGAGTACATAGGCAAAGAATCTACGGACGTCAAACCGGCAAAGGAATTGATGCCAGATGAAGTCTGGTTCACAGAAAACAAAACAAAGTCAAACACCAAAAGGCACAAAACATTGCCGAGCAAGTCGCATTTTTGGGACATGGATGGATTTAAGCTGCCATGGGATTCATTCTTGGTTAAAACCCTACTGGTATATGGGAATATTGTACACGTAAGATCACAATAGGGTTAAACTGGAGCACAATTTGCCTCAAACGGAAGCTCAAAATCAATTAAGTCATGATGGGAAATTTCCCACAGGTAAACAGGCAGGCGGACAGATTTCTTAACTAATTTGCAGGGTGAAAATCTGAGTATTGTGAAATAAAAGAAAAACTAGCTTACATGGCATCTGATGGGAATATCTTGACCTGCAATACAGGGTAAAACTTTCTGGCATTATAAAAATACAAAACGACCCATTAATTTTAAAAGTACGATTTTTGGAGCTGCAGTGCAGGGTGAATAATCCCATTAGAAATTGACTTTTAAAAATAGAAATCAGCCATGTCAAAAAGTGCGACCCTTTTTGGAACAAAAAGATAGCTTTAATTGCATTTATTAATTGTTTCTATTCCTAATTTTGGAGCCCAAGCACGAGGAAAAGTCAACACATGATGAGAGGATAAAGGAAATTGGAAATAGAATTCTAAAATTAAATAAATTTAATTTATTTAATGCAGCCCTCTATCATGCAAAAAAGTGCGACCTACCTAGAGGAGAAATAATACTTTTTAAAGTATTTATTGATGGAATTAATTCCTATTTTTAGCACATGAGGTCAAAACATAGTGTGAAGTCAAAGTAGAAAGCTAAAATTAAATAAATTTAATTTATTTAATGACAGCCATGAACATGCACAAAATGGGCGCCCAAATTGAAGAGAAAAACATGTTTATTAATTAATTAATTGTCAGGAATAGGAGAGGCAATAATTAATTATAGAATGATGAAGGTTATATAAGCATGGGCTGCCATATTAATGAAGTAATTAATTCTTCTAGCAAATGAGTGCAGCCCAGGCAATTTTGGTGCCCAAAGGAGGAATTTTGCTCATAAAAAAGTGTTTTCACTGTCAGAAAGCTTCAAAGTTTGGCGCCTAGGTTTGAAGGAGCTTGATTTAAGTCTGATTAATTGTCTGTATAGTGGTACAGGTGCCCAGGTGAAGTTGACAATATTCATGTTTGCTTTGCATACAAGCAAAACCTCAAATTTTAGGGCAGCGCGCTTTATATACAGATTTTTATGATTAAAATCAAGTGTTCATGCTTTGGAATCCGTCTTTGTTTGAATTAATTGCAGGAATTCATTACAGGTGCTTATATAAGAGAAAGGAAGCTTAAATCAATGTCCGAGACATTGAATATATTTTCCGAATCTAAAGAAATTCTCATATCTGCACCAATTGTAAAGAATTTCGACTGAATCAAAAGAAAAAGAGTTGCTCAGACAAAGATTGCTCTGGCCATGGTGAAGCATGATGAAAGAAAAGGATCAGCAGAATTATGCATAGCTTCCAGATTCAAATCTAGATCCATAATTGCAAAGGCTTCATCCTCTTGTTTCGAATGCAGCCCGTGAAGAAGTTAGTGCATGGAGAATTCCTTCCAGGACCTTGTGCATGTTCTCCCAATCTTCCAGTTGAAGCCTTCATTGAATTTTCATTCACCCAAAGTGCTTTGCAAAATTTTTAATTGCTCATATGCAATTAAAAATAAATATGATGAGTTATTTACAGCAAATCTTGCATTGATGCATGTACTGGAGAAGAACTGCAAAAGCTTCAAGGATAAGAGGGAAGACAAGGCAAAGGCAACACCCGTAAAAAAAATTCCAGATCCAATTGCTTCCAGATCCAGCTGCTTCCAGATCTAGTTTGGTGAGAATCAAGGGCAAAAGAATCAATGCATGCAGAATATGGAAAAAGAACAAAAGTGTTGCAGCTTTCTTCTAATTTATTTTCCTCTTTCTTCTTCTTTTCTCCGACAAAGTAATTGAGCAATCAATTAAATTATAAAACTTAAGTGATTGGTTTAAAAGCCATTACTTGAAGAAGTCAACTACTTGGAAATAGGTGGTAAACATGCAAAATAAAAGGTTCTATCTTCAGTTGCAAATCATGCATGTCATGCAAAGAGGAATTCGAGGAGGGAGATTGCCAGTTGTTTCCTTTAGAACTTCCACATGTGTCAGTTCACTAAAAGCTTCCTATTTGTAATTTCCCATGTACATGCTATACATAGAGAAAAAACCTACAGGTTAGAAAATAATCAGAATTTGTAAGCAACATTCTTGTGTTCCAGACTTTGTGCTGAAACCCCTGATAGCTATTTGAAGCAAAAGAATAGAAAGAAGCAGATTTCCGGAGAGCTTTGTGTCAATGGTGCATTTTGTTTCTAACTTTTTGTCTTAGATTTACTTATAAACTTTGTGTTATTCTAGATTTAGATCTGAAAGCTGCCTTTGCTTATAATTCTGTGTGTTAATATCTATTGGTTCTGGCTGTGCATGCAATCAACTATGTAATTTATTGATTGGATTGCACATCTTCCTTCTTCCTTTCCTGTGTTTATATTTTTTCCTTCATCAAAAATTTCCTTTTTTTAACAGTTGTTTACTTGCTGCAAAACTATACAGCTATGGTTCAAGAGCTGCATGGTTAAAGTAAAACCCCAAAATAGATACTAGCATATTTAATTGACAAATCTTATATGGGAGCCCTCACCAGTAAATGAGGGAGATTTATCTCATGACTGCCTAGGTTTTCAACTATGTAGAAAAACTAGCCAATATGCCTCTTTTTAGGATGGTAACATCTAGCTCAGGATTTTCTCTTTCTCTTCTTTGGCCACTTGAGGATGCCTCAACATTTTGGCGTGTTTGGGACATTGTGAACACCACGAATGTGTGACCATTAGAATCCTCGAAAGATTCATAATACCCCTCGTCAGATTCATAGTCCAGGTAATCAATGTTGGAGTCGCCATCGGGATCTATAGTCTTCATCAAATGATTCATCCATGCCAAGATCTTCTTCATTAGTTTCCAAGTTGTTCCTTGGAGCAGCTTCAATTGCCAACCGTTGTGGTGCAGCAGTAAGTCTGTTTCGATTTGATTTTGACCATTAAAGGTCTGAGCAGGAGCTGTTCTTGAAGGAGTTGCATTTCCTCCTTGAGATATCTGCTTCTTGATTTGTAGCATGTCATTAGCTAACTTCTGCAGCAAAGGATCGGAGGCACTTGAAGAAGCTCCATCACCTTTATGGCGTGATTGTCTGATTTTTCCAGCCATGATCAAGTCATCTTCAACCTCTACAACAACGTTTTGTGCTTCTAGTAGATTCATAGGTCTTGCCCTCCGCAGCTGATATCCAACTTCAAGCAATAGAGCGTTTATAAAAAATGTCTTTTGATTTTCATCGCTCAGCGCAGCAAAAGTGGGGATTTTATATAAAATCCTTTGGAACCTTGCAATAAAGTCCCGCATGTTCTCGTTCGGTTCCTTCTTTAACTGTGTCAGCTGAGTGATCAGCGTGCTAGCGTCTTCTGCAGGTTTGAACCTCTTTAGAAATTGTTCTCGCATGGACGCCCAGTTTATTATAGTTCCAGGGGCTAACCGATAGAACCATTCTCCGACCAAATCATGTAGTGTCTCGATGAAAACTCTGACCGAAACATCCTTATGCTCCACCGCAAGGACACCACAAAATATGAAGAATGCTGCCAAGTGATCATCTGGATTTTGCTTGCCATCTCCAAAGAATTTCGGGAAATTATTTCTTGACTCTTTAGGCAATTCGTGCATAGGTGGGGTCAGGTTCAGTGGTCCAAAAGCTGCTCCCCATGGTACAGGTTCTATTGGAGCAAAAGGCTGCTGGTTCTGATTCTGATTCTGCATGATGAATGGAGCACGTCTTCTTCGAGAGTAGACTCGATGGATAATTCCATTCGTTGGATTATGCTGAAGATGATCCGGATCTGGATGAGTTTGCAATCTTCTTCCTAGTGAAAGACTGGATCTGCGGCTTCTAACTTGAGGATGACTGAAATTAAATTGCTCTTGCAATCTATAGAAATGATTAGTCCTTCCTTGAGCCTTGACAGATCAAGTGAATGGGCGTTCAACTAGGTTAAGAGTTTGACGGGAACCAACTAGATAAGTTTTAATCTGTAAATGATTGTTGTTCCCCAGCGGAGTCGCCAAAAATTGTTGGCTAGATTTTCTGCACAGCTAAAAACCTAGGTAGTCATGAGATAAATCTCCCTCATTTACCGATGAGGCTCCTGTGTAAGATTTTTTCAGTTATATATCCTAATATCTATTTGTAGGTATTACTTTAACTATTTAGCTCATGAACCATAGCTAGATAGTTTTGCAACGAGTAAGCAGTTGTAAAGGAAAGGAAAAATCTACAGAAAAGGAAAGTAATAGGAAATGGGGAGAAAGGAGAGAGGATGTGCAACCCAATCAATAGTTTACAGAGTTGATCGCATGCACATAGATTAAAACAAATAGATCATTAAACACAAAATTCAAAGCAAATGAAACTTTCAAATCTAGATCTAAAATAACACAGTTTATGAATAGATCTAGAAATAAATACGAGACGAATACATTGTTGACACAAAGTTCTCCGGAAATCTCTTCTTTATTCCTCTGGTTGCAGAAAGCTATCAAGGGTCTCAACTCAAAGTCTGGAACACAAGAATGCAAATTACAAATTCCGATCCTTTAACCCGTAGGTTCTTCCTCTACTTATAGTGTGTAGATAAGATAAGATAACATAAGATAAGATAAGATAAGATAAGATAAATATATTAATGTCCAACGAATGACCACAAAAGAAGGTCAATGGGATTGTAGCCCAGACAATATACAAAGTGCAACTAGGGACAACTCAAAACGAGTTCCTAAAAAACAGAAAAGATGAGAAAAGACAAAGCAGAAAGGAAAACCCGCAGCCAAAATACCCACACAGGCGGGGGCAATGGAGCAAGTGGGGGAGAAAGACGAGAGAAGCAAATAAGGGAATGACTCAGAAATGGTCTACTTAGGAATGGTAGCCACACCCCTCCGAACATTAGAGGCCAACGAAAAGAAGCTCCTGATGGACTGGCAACCTGAAGAGGGGGGTGAAAACCTCCTCCCTTGCTGAGATTTGAGACTGACACGACGACAAGGGGGACGAATGGAGCTAGGCTGCCCTCTGGTACGTGTGTGCATCCGATTCTGCTGGCGCTGATCGAGGGAAGTGTGAAGGTCCAACCGGGGACGAACTGATCTTTGCACTGTATCTGAGTCATAAAGGCTCTGTCGTAAAGGGAAACTGCAACTGAACTAGAACATGAAGAAGTAGTAAAGGGAACATTTGGCAGTCATCTTCCTAGAATTCCTCTCTTAGTGACATGCATCAGGAGTTTAAGCCAAAATTGCTCACATCTGTCACCTATCTTAAAGAATCTTCCAAATAACTTAAAGTAATGGTTTTTAAACCAATAACTTTAATTTTACATTTTCATCCAGGAACATAAGAAACAAGAGAAGGAAGAAGAGAAGAAAGAAGATCTACCAGCTGTAACACTTATACTTTCTTTTTGTTTTGATATTGAATATACTTGTCAAACATGTAATTCAACATCTTCTCATCTGTTTTAACAATAACATCTCTCTCAGTTTTGAACTGTAACAATCCTCTGGACAAAGCAGCAGCGTTAGCCTTCACTTTCTCTAAACCAGGCCCATATCCCTCAACATCTTCCTGAAGCTTTATAAGTCTACCAATTGAATCCATCGTGAAAGGTATGGTGGCTTCATCAACTTCTTTTCGCACGACCAACATAAATTCCTCATGGGAAACAGGTAATTCATCTGGGATGCTAACCGACACTTCTCCCATCTTACTCTCCAGCAACTACATCCTCTTTAGCATGAGTTTGAGGATTTCTACGTAGAAGGAAACTAAAATTTCTAACTGCTTCCCCTTTTCTACCAATCCGCTAGGCATGATCTGCTTTACAATCAACACAACTTTTGGCAACGAGTGTATCTGAGCCAAAGTATCCAAATAACTTTTAGCAACTATGTTCTCATTTTCTAACTGGGTCATCAGTTCCTTTAGCTTAGATATTGCCCTGTGCATGTTCTCCAATTCAGCCGGTATTGGTTCGAATTGTTATGAAGCTTGGTGAATGATTTGTTCCTTCCAGTGGGCAATAGCTTTGACCTGGTCCCCTGCATCATCTAGCTCCTGCATTAGATGATCACTCACCTGCTCATGTGCTAGAATGGGCTGAGAGGAAGGTTTGGCAACCTTAGCAATGATCTTGCACAGCTGAAACACCTGCTTTTGAAGCTTGGATTTCTCAGCCTTCTCTTTGTCAAGCTTAAGGAATAAAGCGTTCATTACTCACTGCATATCCTACTTTAATCCTTCTGTGGTAGTTTGACCTATTGACACTTTGGTCACTGCTATATCAGCTGCCGTGAGCTCTCTCTTGTGCTTTCCTTCTGCTGGAACAGATAACTCAGCGAACTTCTGTCCCGATTCCTTAATAATCAACCTAGAAGTCATTTTGGCAACTTTAGGTCTTCTATCTCTTCCACCCCAACTTAGGAGCAGTTGAAAGTCGTCTTCTTCCAGGTTGATCTCCTCTCTGGCTTTTGGGATCATCTGCAAAGCTAACCATTATGAAAAATTGCTTCTTGGGGAATGAGAAGTCGCCGAGTGCACCACCATCTCATGCTCTGACTCCGCTCTATCAGAATTTTCCACCATGTTATTACTGCCACCCTCTGAATTTTCTAAAGATAATGCTTTTTCAAACTCCACCATCTGTGCTTTCAAATTCTCTGCATGGATAGGTGAAGACTTGAGTGGTCGAGGAGAAAATACAAATCACGCTGGATTCAAAGGAGGAACAACAAGATCTCTCTGGGGTTCCGGGGCTGCTGAAGTGCTATGAGTTGCTGTTGGAGAAGTTGGAACTAACACGATCGTTGTAGATTTGGCCTTCTCCTATATGTGAGACTTCTTGTGAACTTTAAGCTTTTCCGGCCTTCTGCTGCTTTCGCCTTCGTGCTTCCTCTTGCTGGAGTCTCCTGCGATAAAATTGCCTGTGATCTGATTCATCAATGCTTCATCCAAGCAATACCCCTTTGTTAGCAACCAGTTCGAAGTGTTAACCAGAGCTGCGGAAGATCTTTCTTCAATCGTCTGGAAGCCACCAATGTTTTCCTGAAAAACAACTCTATCTCCTCCCATCTGGTGATACGAGTCAAGTATCACCTGCCCATCATCTGCGAGATCTGTAGGTATCCGTGCCAAACCATAATCAGACACTTGTTGCGCCGATAACTTGCTGAAGTCTTTCTTTCTGACTTCATACTCATTCCTGCACTTCATCCAGAAGTCTTCCAACGAAGGCACATGTGAGTATTCCTGGGAGATTGTCTTCCTCGCTACTCCATATGGGTCAAATTTTAGCCGTGCTGGGAAGAACTCAAGCTCATACTCAGAAAACATTTTAGCTTTGACTACTCTAGCTTTGTGGATGCTCTGGCAGTTGTAGTAACCCACTGTGACTGGAAAGAACCCTGTAGACTTGTGCCACTTTGATTGTAAGTCGTGCACCTCGACGAGCTATCTGCACAACTCCATGATGACCCACTTGTCATTTGGATACCTCGGCAACTTTACTGGATCTCCCGAAAATCCAGTTACCCTGAGATAGGTGAAGTCTGTAAACTGGATGAACATGCAGCCATGCTGAGATACAGCTTCCCAAGCTTCTTTTCTCACCCTGTTGGTCTTTAGATCACTATTTAGTTTGCAGATAAATTCATAGATGAACCCATCGTTGTCCGCTTTGTAATCTTTGTGGCATTCAGGAATTGTCAAATGTGAATAACACTCGAAGATAGGATCTTTCGCCAGTATGCCCCGTCCATCCAGCTTGGAAAATATGCCTTGCGAGGCTGGTGCATATACCAGGTATGAAATCATTTTGAAAATGTAATTCCGCCTCACACTCCGAAGTTGCTCACCAATGCTGTCACTGATGATCTCTGTCCAATTGCTTATTGAATCAGCTCTATAGATCTCAATAGTCTTCACGAAAGCATACATCCATGAGCGGAACCTGTGAGTATTGGCTTCTCCACTTACCCTGCAAAGCAATTTAGCGTTATCATCCACCTCCTGCACCAAGTTGGATCGCGGAAGAGTTCTCGGAAACTTTGATGGAGACCTAGGCTTCTTCATATATCTCTTGTTCATTATGCCCATGCAATCTGCTTTGTGTTTCTCCCATATGTTCATTATAATCAATCTTGCATTGATTGCAATCACCACCGTTCGTGTCGGAATCTTCAGACAATAATTAATAAACTGTGCATCCAGCCTAATAATTGTCTTTCCCCGAGCCTAATATGATATTGCACACTCCATGACAAATTCGGGCAACTGAGTTGTGACTAGGAATGTTGATGTTTGAATAATTCCACTGCTTTTCATTGCCCGCATGAGAAATGTCTTTCAGGCCTTGGATCTGTCAATTATTTTGGAGATGGGTTCCAGGCCTATATCTTTGTTATTGGTATCAGCAAATCTGGAAGCTTAGCATGATTTTGCTAATCCTTCTCTTTCATCTTGCTTCATCATGGCTGGAGCAATCTTTGTCTGTGTTCTTTTTCTTTTAATCCTGTCGGAATTCTTTATAACTGGATCAATTCGTGCAGATCTAGCAATTTTTTCAGATTCGGAAGATATATTCAATGTACCTGACATTGATTTGAACTCCCTTTCACCTGTATGAACACTTGTAAAGAATGCCTGCAATTATTTTAGACAAAGATGAAGTCCAGAGCATGAATACTTGATTTCTGTCACCAAAAATCTGCATATGAAGTCTGCTGCTCTAAAATTTGAGGCTTTGCTTGCATGAAAAGCAAGAAAAAATATTTTTTTAAATTCACCTGGGCACTTATAGCAACATGTAGATAATTATCATAGCAAAAATCAAGCTATTCCAACCCTAGGCGCTAAACCTTGAAGTTTTCCGGCAATGAAAAACACCTCTAGATGCATAAATCCTCCTTTCCTTGGTGCCAAAACTGTCTGGGCTGCAACTCTTAGCAAAATAATTAATTGCTTCTTCATTATGGCAGCCCATGCTTATATAACCCTCAGCATTCTATTTTTAATAAGTGCCCATCCTATTCCTGACAATTAATTAATAAACAAACATGTTTATTCACTCAAATTGGGCGCCCAATGCCGGCTACCAGTAAATAAATTTATTTTATTTATTTTTAGCATGCATCCTTTAGTTGTCTTTGGCTTGACTTCTTGCTTTGACTTTCTATTCATCCATGGCGCCAAAATTAGACAGAAAAACTATTAATAAATACCATTAAAAACATTGTTTATTGCCCAAATGGGTCGCACTTTTTGATAGGGTTGATTTCTAAAAATAAGAAGTCAATTTTGATGAGATTATTTATCTTGCACTGCTACTCCAAAAATATTTTCTTTCACTTAAGTTGTTTGACTTTCATAATGGGGATTTTTAACCTGCAAGGTAGGTAAGAAACTCCCGCTTGCCTGCCACTACCCAAATTCCCATTATTAAATTGAAATATCTCCCAAAAAATGCGACTTGCATTAAAATTAGCCCCCTTTGATAATGTGCGACTTGCATTGGTGAATAAACTTCTTAGGTGGGAAAAGTTAGCCTGCTAGGCAAGCAAAAAATTCCCATTGGTGCTTTAAGTGATTTTTCTTTATTTTATAATGGGATTTTTCACCTTGCAAGGCAGGTAAGAAAATCTCACCTGCTTGCCGCCTGTAATTTTCCCATCGCAGCTTAAGTGACTTTGACTTCATGTGAAAAAGTACCCTGTAAGGCAGGTAAGAAATTCTCGCCTGCCTGCCACTACTAAAAATTCCACTGCAGCGTAAGTGACTTTGACTTCATGGGAAAAAGTACCCTGCAAGGCAGAGAAGGAATTCCCACCTACCTGCCACTACTAAAAATCCCATTGCAACTTAAGTGACTTTGACTTCATGGGAAAAGTACCCTGCAAGGAAGCTAAGAAATTTTTGCCTGCTTGCCACTACTAAAAATCCCATTGCAGCTTACACTCATTAATTCTAGAAAATGCGACTTGCCTAGGAGAGGCTTTTTGTCCATGACTTCATCTTTTTTGGTCAGAAGCTTTCATTTTGAGGCTGTTTTCTTCTAGTGTTGTGTCAGTAGATGATCTTCAGATGCTTCAGGGAATTAAAAAGACTATACTGGCGAAGGAACTAACCTAGGGGAATTTCACAGAGAAACAACGAAGAAAATCAGAGAAAAATGCAAAACAAATAAATAAAAGCGAAAAATGTTGCCAGAAGTTGCAGACAATGCCCTGAATTCATTCCTGGTGAAAACCCTATTGAGATGAGTGAATATTGGCATGCGAAACTTCAACAGGATTCAACCGAAGCACAATTACTTCAAACGGGGCATTATTTATTTAATAAATAATTAAATAAAAATTTCCCGCAGACAAGACTTGGCGGAGGGATAAAATGAGTTTGGGCATCTGGGTATTTGTCGAAATTGGCTCATATGATTCACTGGGAATATCCTAACATAATACAGACATCTTCTGGAAATAAAAACACTAAAAGAGCCGTTATTTTAAAAGAACAATTTTTTTTCACATGGGTATTCCTAGATTTCAGGGTGAAATCTGGGGACACCACCTCTTTTCAATTTATAGGGGACGGGGAAGATAAGGTCCTGAACTTGATTTAAATCATTACTTGACTCATTTCCATAAAGACTAGACTAAAGGGATCAGGGTGAAGAAACAATGAGACTAGCGCTACAAACATGAACAAAAGCCACAATGGGATGATGTTGTCTGTAAGGTGAGTGGAAAGCGAGAACCAAACTACTATGGGAAATCTAATCCCCTCATATGAGTGTTCTGAGATTGTATCCATCTTTCATTGTAATAGATGCTCTCTCCTCTGATTCGTTAGAGTATTATCTGAGTCGAGTGCTGCATAAACGACCCCATTTACTAGGCAGCCCTAAAATCAATAAAGGCCTTGGTGTTGTGTAAAATATCACCCACTCCGTGATCTGAGTGCCTTTGTTTCCATAGTGATAGATGCCCACCTCAATTAGACCACTCATTGCAGTTTGATCATTCGAACACATCAACTACTAAATATTCGTGTTCTCGCTGTCATTCGATGAACCAACCGATTTTAGAAGATTATGGGGAAAAATATTCCATGGTCTGAATAGAATAGAAAACCCGTTCCTTGAATGGAGCGAGATTGATCAAGATTCATCGATATGGCGATGTTCCCCCTGTAGAGATGCTTTTGGACTGTATCCAATCATCCCATTTGTACATGTCCAGATGGGTAAATGATACCACATGGTATGACCTGTCGGTTGATCTTGATGGAGTGAAGGGTTTCCCTTGACCTAGAGGGAGAGGAGGTTGAGGGCCGTTTTAGTTGCACCACCTCCCCACCTCCATATATACATAGGGGCCCTCCATAGATGTACATGGGCAGGTCGTCGATAGCATGTTAGATATAACACCTAACCATAGATAGAGATGCCCTAATGGTGTAGGTTGGGGATGGGGTCTCAAGTGAACAAGAGCCCAACTTTGCAGACTAGAGCCTCACAATGGAAAATAATTAAAAGTAATGCTCCTTTCTGTTATATTCATAGCCTTAATGACATTTAGAAACACTGTGCCTATCTCCTATCTTCTTTTCACTCTCATAAGGCTCTTAAGGCTTTACAACTAGTCTCAGACTCTTCAACTTACCGAAGATTGTAGAAAAGTCTTTCACAATACCTCCAAGGCTTGTAGTCATGTAATTCTCCCAAAACCAATAAATGAGATTCTCAATAAATGAGAAATGTGACCACATAGGTATTAAATCTTTGAGACCCCTCCTCGAGCACATTGCTCTGTAATCCTCTGTCATTGTGTCTCAATAGTTTTTTTGAATCTCGGACTTTGGTTAGAATCCATGATTTTTATGGTCAAGCATACTATCTCTAACCACCTCCCAATGCATCCGATGTAACATGTGTTCGTGGAACAACCAAAGCATTGAATGCAAGCTGTTGGAGGTTGTGAAAACTAGCATGTGAAGAGAAACGGTCTCAATGGACTTAAAATATGAAATTCCTCCCCTACACAACCAATCGCTCCAAATCAAAGCCCAATTGAAAGCTCTCTTCAAGACTTTCCAACTAGCTCAATAACGAACAAATCAAAGCTTCCTAGTGAAAAATATGGATGGCATAATTTCTCACGAGCTTTTTTCCACCATGAACTTTTGAGCATGTGGCCCCAAATTAGAGTTGATCTCCAAGTGACAACTGACATCTCCTCAATAATCCAGGTTTTCACACTTTCCATGCCTTTCTCTCCTTTTTCTTTGTGACCTCCATGAACTCCGTGATAGACTTACTAGTATAGTGACACATGTCACACTCTTGATGGTTCACTACAATGCTTCCCCTTTGACCTTTGACTTGAGGCATTCCAAGATGATGCCATGTGGCATCAACTCAATCTTTTCACACGGGGACCTTTCCTTTTCTACTGCTTTGTGGTCCCAACTTTGTGTGGAGTCCATGAAAGGATTTTCCAAAATGATAAGTGTCACCAACACGGCCTCCTAGATCACACACCATATCAACAGTCAGTCACAATGTTTGTGAAAACCTCGTGAAAAAATCCGACAGGATGGTGACACTTTTCACCATGTCGCAGCCTCGTGGAATACTTATAACCATGGCCTTCCTTTGGCCCTGCGAAGTCTGTGATGAATTTTGAGGAGCTATAAGATTGTGACACTTGTCACAATCGCGGTGTCCCAAACTCTCGCGATTTTCTTTCCTTCACCTTGTGGGCTTCACATTGAGTCCACTTCACTATGAACTATCTACTTAGAAGTGAGTAACAAAATTGAACTTTTGATGAACTCTATGATCTATTAACGCCCCGTGAACACTCAAGTGGAGAAATGTGGCTGCCACTCATCATATTGTTTTTGGTTGATCTAGGATTGCCTGTGAACCCGAATGCTCCAGCATCGTACACCTCGGGCAATTATGAAAACTTGAGCTTCTGCTCAAGGAATCAGAATGCAATGCCTTGTGGCATCTGTGACACTCAACCAAGTTGCATCTTCAATATCTTTCCCTTTCCACTTGACCAGAAACTATTTATACTCCTTACTATGCTTTTGCATGATCCTGGTGTCAATTATCCTTTCCTCTTCTTTACAAAAAAATTTTGCCATCTTTTTTCTCCAATCCACCTACCATCTTCTAAATTTGAATCTTGGACACTTCCTCATACTGCGGAGTATTTATATAGATCCACTACATTGAATATGTTTGAGATATCAATGGATTTAGGAAATTCAATTTCATATGCGTTCTGCACAAACTTCCTCAACATGTTGCATGGTCCAATTTTCTTTCGTTTGAGCTTATTGTACGACCCTTCAGGGAATCTTTCCTTCCGCAAATGGGCTAAGATCATACCTCCAACTTGATATTCCACTTCTCTTCTCTTCTCATCTACGCGCCACTTTTACTGCACGTTCATCCTCTCCAATTGTTTGTGCACTTGCTAGTGCACTTCCTCCATACACTCTGCAAAATCTTTTGCTTCTACATGCCTTCCTTCATTGTGTGGCAACTCTCGCAGTTCCACCACTCCTCATGGGTTTATCCCATTCACAATCTGAAATGTTGTCTTTCCAGTACGATTAGCTGACTCAACTTGCGCCAATTACTTGTAAACTCTACTTCACCACCTTTGTCTGTCCATTAGTTTGTGGATGGTACACCAAACTAAATTGCAACTTCATGCTCATTTTCTTCCACATTGTCTACCAAAAATGACCAACAAACAAAGTGTTCTTGTCAGACACAATATTGTGCAGTAATCAATGCAATCTTACAATCTCCTTGAAGAAAATATTTGTGATGCATGTCGCATCACTAGTCCTCCTGCAAGCAATAAAATGTGCCATCTTAGAGAATCTATCCACCACAACATAGATGGAATCAACCCCTCTTTGCATCTTGGGCAAACCCAAAACAAAATCCATACAGATATCCTCCCATGGCTTCTCCGGAATGGGTAAAAGCTAATATGATCCTATATAATGAAATCCCCTCTTAGCTAATTGACATATTATGCATTCTTGGAGAAACATGTGCACATCTACAAATATGTGAAATGTGGAGGGGAACATAAGAAAACAGATTGTGTTGGCCTAAGGAAGAGGATTTTGGAGAAGAAAGCTATGTAGAAAGGAGCCGGTATGGTAAATTATTATCATGAAAAATAACTAGCATGAAAATTGAAAATTTTGGTCATGACAAGCAAACCCACACTTGAAATTCCCCTTCCCGGTCAATGTAAACCTTTCCTGCAACCAACATTTCAACTATGCCATCCTCATCATGGTCAAGAGGAATGTGCTAACATGATTTAAGTGTTTTTCATGTGTAGATAATTGTACCTAGCTTGATTCATGAAGTTAATAAGATCTATTTAAGAACAGTCCCCTCGAAGGCTTCAAAAGGGATATTTTTGTCTGGTCTTCTTGTCATAGATGAACATATCCCAGAAGCTAATTGCTAGGACAAAAACCATATAGATATTATGTGGGAGAGTATTAAGATGATTAAAGGTAGTTTAGGAAGATTATGTGGAGCCATGAGAGGTTGGGAAACTTTCAAGAAAAAACGGGTCTTTGTAGGTAAAACAATGAGAAAAACATGTTTCAAAAGAGCTAGCCACCTTGCTCGAGGGATTTTAGACACCTCAGGAAATTTTATAACCCTAACCAAAGTTTAAAGGGGAGTGATTGGAATATCCTCATGGTCCATGTGTAATATTAGTTCATACTCATTATGGAATTAGGTGACAGCTCTACTCGCTAGCGCATGCTTGTGGTGGAAAGTGGAAATGGGCTGATAACTCAAATTATAAGTTGAATAAGCTCTTGATTAATTGTAGGAATGAACTCAATGGGTCACTTTGGAGTCAAAATCGTATAATTTTTGGACCTCTGAACTCCATTTTTTGGGTCAAAGCAGACTTTCATGGAACATAAGGAATTGTTTCACTCGTTCCTTTAGTTCTCTGTTTTGCCACCTATTGTCCACCTTGGGCCATAAAGAAAATTTTAAGTTTAATCATCCCTTGAAAATGGTGGTAATGAACTAAATGGGTTTTTTGGATTCAAAATCATATAATTTTCGGCCCTCGATCTCCAATTTTAGGTCAAAGCGGATTTTTCGTTGAACAAAAGGAACTGTTCCGTTGTTCCTCTAGTTCTCCACTTTTCCGTTTTTTCTACCTTGGAGCATAACTAAAATTGTAAGTTGAATCATCTATTTAAAATTGTTTTAATGAGCTCAGTTGGTATTTTGGATTCAAAATCATATAAGTTTCGGCCCCCAAACTCCATTTTTCAGCTAAAGCAGACATTTGTGGAACAGAAGGAATTGTTCCATCGTTCCTCCAGTTTACTACTTTTTCCGCATTAGGAGATAAATAAAATTTTAAGTTGAATAATCTCTTTAAAATTGTGGGAATCAAATCAGTGGGACATTTGGAGTCAAAATCATATAAGGTTCGTCCACACGAAATTCCATTTTTGGGTCAAAGTGAAATTTCGTAGAATGGAAGGAATTGTTTCGTTGTTCCTCTTGTTCTCCGCTTTGCCGCTTTTTTTGCCTCAAGAAATAAATAAAATTGTAAGTTGAATTATCTATTTAAAATGGTTGGAATGAACTCATTGGGTCCTTTGGAGTCAAAATCATTCAAGGTTTGGTCCTCGAACTCCAGTTTTGGGCCAAAGTGGAATTTCATGGAACAGAAGGAATTGTTTCTTCATACCTATGGTTCTCCGCTTTGCCGCATTTTCCTCCTTGGGCCATAAATAAAATATTAAGTTGAATCATATATTTAAAAATAGTGGGAATGAACTTAGTGGATCCTCTAGATTCAATATCATATAAGGTTTGGTACCCAAACTCCATTTTTGGGTCAAAGCGGACTTTCGTGGAACAAAGGAAATTGTTTCGTCATTCCTTCGATTCTTCGATTTTGTTCCTTTGATTCCTTGTGACATAAATCAAATTTTAGTTGAATAAAATATTTAAAATTATGGGAATAAACTTATTTGGTCCTTTGGAGTCAAAATAATATAAGGTTCGACCCCTGAACTCCATTTTTGGGTCAAAGTGGACTTTTGTGGAATAGAAGGAATTGTTCCGTCATTCCTCCGGTTCTCTACTTTGACAATGAGGTCACATTATATAATTTCAAATGGTTCATAAAGTGCATGCTCTTTCTTCATCCATGGGCGGATCTCTTCCTCTCTATCATCTTCCCTCTCTCTCTACATTCTAATTCTTCATTGGGAATTTTACCTTTTGACTTTTTCGTCTTATTCACTTAAGTGACCTTTTCATTTTGCATTGTAAAATATCCTTTTCACTAATAATAAAAGGGACTTATATTTAATTCCTAATGGTATATGAAATGTCATAAGTTGTAGGAATATGAAAATTCTAGTGGTAGGAATATGATAAAATCAAGTGGTAGGAATATGAAAATTCGTGTGGGGGAAGATGAAGAGTCATATTGTATAAATTGGGAAGGATTCTCCTTTCCAAGGGGTTGGAAATTATTGATTGATTGTATATTATTGAGATTTACCACTACTACATCAAGCAATAAAAACTACATTTCCTCTATTTCCTTGTATATGTTCCTCCACTGTCTCTCTCTAATTTCCAACTTTGTAAACACAATGATCTTGTAAAACTAAGAAATTTATTAGACACCTTCGATAAATGAATCAATATAATTACGTGTCTATGATTTCTTAGTCTTATCATTGTTAAAAATTGTTGTGTTCTTCTAATTGAATGTGGACCTACTTTGGTTTATGCTTGTGAATTTTGATAAGCCTACTCACAACGTTAACCCTTCTATCTTCTTATTTCTCCTAACTCCCCTTTACCTCTCCTCACAATAAAATTTCATCCCTTGTACTCCATACAAGCAACTTTACCACAAGTTTAGTGGAGTATCCCAGTGTGATCCTCTACCTCATGACCACCCCACAGTTTTAGGTAGTTTGCATTCAATAATGGGAGGCATCCCCATACATAAGAAGGAGGGGCTTTGCCCCGTGACCGTCGGTGGAAACCAATAATTTGCACTGCAACAAATTATTTCGCCAACAATTTTTGGCAACTCAGTCGGGGGAGATCTGCCCTTTGTGCACCGGTACAAGATCTCTAAAAATCCAAAGAAAAAAATACTTATTCCAAAAACAAAACAAAAAATCAGATATCAAAATGAAAATCAGATTTTGAAGGCGACTCTATCAAGGAACGAATCCATGTCATGTTCATTTCCCACATCATGATGATGAAGTTTCGATATTGGTGTTCAACACCAATAAGTGATAGTAATAATGAAGAAGAAGTTGACCACCAAAATATCCAGATTTCTAATAAGCCATCATTCTGGACTAGCTCTTGCAAAAGTATGGGTTATGGCACAATAGCGAGGAGACCTCTTGCTTCAACCAAAATTTCTACAATAAAAAAAAGGAAATAAGGCTCAGTGACATTCCTACAATTTTTTTGGAAAGAATATCTAGAGTGGATAAAATTTTTGCATCTAAATATCTTACCATCAAATCCTTGTGGCTTTCAATTTAAATAGACTGCTACTAGAGGAAAGAAAATGGGAATTACACCAGCTGATAATTGAGAATAAAATATCCTGATGAGAAGAATGCAAAAGAGATATAAAATTTTGTATGAACAACATGAATATGAAGAACCCCTTAAAGGTAATGTTTTGAATTACACAGCTGATGATTGAGAAACTTAAATCATTATCTTTCATCTCTCTTCCTTTAGATGATTTTCTTGCTTATGGAGATGAAGAAATGACAACATTGAAAAGGGAGTATCCACAAAGAGTTTTTAGAGTTGCGGAAGTAAATTATGATCCTTAAACCAAATCTTGAAATTATAAATTATTCTATGGCCATGCAAGAAAGGTATGAGCAATGTGAAGCACTCCCTAAGGAGGAGGAGAAGAACTACCTTTTGGAGATGGATTCTTCTTATTCTCAGTACTACGAACGTATTTGTTTCCTAAAAAAATCTTATATACTTCTCATGATTGTCCTTTTCTTGAGTCGTTCGATGAAATTCAACTCAACACCTTGGAGGATAATGAAGAAAGTATGAAAGTTGAGTATTTGATAGCAGCTACATTTTGGCCCAAAGCACAGTCCTTGGAAGGAGCAATGTGCACGAGAGACAAGGATTTTTGACTCATGATAGATGACCCAATGATTTTCGAGAATTCCATTAACCAAAAATATGTTCAAGAGATGAACCCTCCTTCCCCACTACAATTTCTTCAATAGGATGACTTTGAGGTAATCATTGATGGTTTTCTTTCCAATTTTGGCTCCCTTTTTGATGCACAATGGCCCAATGATGAAGTGGAGCAAATTGGAGAATCCGATTTCCTTCTTGAAACGATTGAGGATGAACGAATAGCAAATGATCTTACTAATGAGTTGGTTTCCCTGCCTTCAACGAGAGAGTGTGATACTAATCACCACAGTATGGAGTCTTTGAAATGCCCCGCTTCCTTGGATATAATCATGACGAAGACCCTTAGCCCATTTTGTCTGTAGAAACCCTTGTTTCCGGCTAAAGAATAAACTCAAGGGGAACTGTAAGTTATAATAATTTGTTTATAAAGTTTTTGGGCAAAAAAAAAAAAAAGTAATATTATGCAAGCACTCACGAGAATAAATATTATGAACTTAATGTTAAATCTGAAACAATAGATTCTAAGGCAAAAAGTGCATTAGCCAATAGTTATTTATTCGAGGGAAAAATGTGAATTGCCTAGGAGATGAAAAACAAATGGGGGATCCACTAGCATGCAATATAAGGGACAATGATTTCTGATTGGATGAACCTGAGTATTTGCAGCAGATTTGAGAAAACCCTATGATCTTCTATTTACAGCAAGTGAATAACCTGGTGCTTGCAGCAGAAATGAGACAACACTTGTTTATTCTAGTACATGTCAGCAAGTAATAAATATGTTGTACGGCTATTCTAGCTTGCATCTCCAGATCTTGATGGACGAAAACGCCTTGATCCAAGAAAGCTCTCTAGAGAACTTGCTATCGAAAACCCTTCCTGTAAGTTTGACTCAATGTGATTCTCTACACAAAGGTTCTTCTGGTTGAAGGCATCCATCTGAGTTAGCAGTTATTTTCAGATGATATTTCACAGCAGTCTCAATTGCAATAAAGTTGTAGATGGCTCGTTCCCTAAGGGTTTCGAAGATTGAAAATTACTAGGCTCATTTTTCTATGCTCAGACTTGATCTATTTTTGGAGCTTCCCAACTAATAATGAGTTGTTCTTATGGTGCTTGGTGACTGGCTTTTAGATCATGTTACGTGCTGAATTGCTACTATAATCAGGAAATTTTTATAAATTAGATTGTCTAAATTTTAGTATTTTTGGTGTGGAGGAAGAACCACTTTCAGTTGTGTCTGAGGCAAGTTTCTGCATAATTTTTATAAATCATATTCATCAAGAATGGCCTCTTCTCTGATTCCAAATTTGCGACCCCTATCACTGAAATCATTTGGGCTATCATAAAATGTAATGGACTTCAGATTATAATGCATCCCATGGCATTGATATATCTACCGGGTGTTTATAACCGTTTCTGAAGCTGACGAACCCTGAAGTGATTCTGCACGTGATCAATCCTTACTGCTAAAAATAGCAGGGATCCCTCGCATGAGTATTGAATACTTCTATAAATAGCAATGCAGGCTAAAATTGTCCGAACAAGCCCGAATGAAAGCCATTTGCCTCAAATACTGCCATCTGAAACTGAGCCAAACTCCAATATGACCCCATTTGGGGACACCTATCAGTGGTATCGAGAGTCTAATATTTTAGTCTAGTCCTGTGCTCTGAGAGATGTCAACTAGAAGGGGACATGACATTGTCTTCCCGACAGCTACGGAATAAATTAAAGGGGAGACTTAAGTTATGATACTTTATTATAAAGTGCAAAAATAAAATAAAATAAAATAAAATATTATATGCACTTATAATAAATTATTATAAACTTAAAAAGTGAAAAAGGCAAATAAAAGACAAAAAACAATAGCCAAAAAAGATTTATATAAAAGAAAATGTGACTTGCTTATGGAGATTTAATGAGGGAAACATATGACTGGTTATGAAAGGTGTTAATATGGGTCACAAGTTCTATAAAAACAAGTCGACTTGCCTTAGGAAGGGACACTTGATCATTTCTCTTATTTCTGATTTTGTATGAAGCTTTCAGCTTTGTCAAAATATTTCTAAAGATGAAACCCTTTAGAAATACTCTTTTGAGGATGAAAACCCTCTAAGAGATCAAGGGGATTCTCCACTTTGGGGTTTCCATTGTGCTTCATTGGGTTAGAAAATATTTTCAGTTTATTTTCAGCAGTTGAATGGAGGAGAGTTGTAGAATTTTGCAAGGGTCTAAAGGGAAGATTGCAGCTGTGTTTTTCTTTATTATCTCATGTGGAGCAACCCACTTCTAGGCAAATCTGGGATGTTTGACGATTGTTTTTTATCTGATTTGGAGAGCTATCAAAAAAGCTAATTTTTAGAGACTAAATCAGTCCATTTTCAGAATTTTTGGTTTGCAAAAAAGTACCATTTTTATTTATTTACAAGGGCAGCCTATCTGAAGATTTATAAAATTATTTCAGCGTTGTTGTACCTCAGAAATCTGGTTTTTTTCCATATTTTGGCCTCATAAATTCAGTATATCAGATTTGAGTGGAAACATTTTAATTTAATGGCTGATTTCTATGAGTTTTCTTCCTTGCTCTAGTCTCAATTTTCATAGATAATTCAGATCTGCATCAAAATAAATTGCTATATCTTTTATAAATTGTCTCTGGGGGTTTGGATTTGCCAAAAATTCAATTGGGGTTCAAAAGTGTCCTTTGGAGACATTACAATGGTATCAAAGCGATGATTCCCCTAGCATGTGAAAGAGAAAATCAGATCAGAAGTTAGAGAAGGTTACCATGGAGGGACATGATCGGAGAGTTCCTCTTGCAGATAAGATAAGTTATTTGAATGAAGCAATCACTAGAGGCCACAAAGAATTGCAAACCTGTTGGTTGGATATTCGGAAAGATCTAAGAGACTCCATTATAGGAGCCTTTGCTGATTTGAGTAGATCTATACAGGGAATGAGTACTATCAGACCAAACTCTCAAGGAAATCGAGGCAACAATTGTGAAGGAAGTGGAACAAAGTTTCTCCAAAAAGGGGGAACAACCAGTTAAAGATAATGACATGGATACATGGGAAAACGAGTATGCAACGCTCAGTCCCAAGGTAAGATCTATTGAAGATTTTTGTGAATTGAAAGATAGTAAAGACAAGAAAAAATAGTAGATATGAATAGGATAAGATTACCATGCAAAAATTAGAGAGAAATCAGCCCATAGAGTATGCCACCATGCCAAGTGAAGAAGAAGAAGCTTCTAGAGAAAAAGGTATGACTTCCATTGAACAAAATATTTGTAGGGAAGGTAAAGAGGAATGCAAAATCGAAACAAGATGTATCAGTCCAAAAGCAACAAACAACACCTTTGAGGTAGCCAAAGGGATCATTTTTGCAGCCAAAGACTTCTTCAACTAGTGGGCATGAGGAATGGTATTTCTCAAATTGTGGCAGCCAAAAGCATGGGAATGTCATTCCAAGAAGAGCAGATTACACAAGATGAGAATGGTGAAGAAAGGAGCATGTTATCGCAGCAATTGTCTCATGAAATAATTCAGCCCATTGTTGATCATGGAGACATCACAAGGTATGAGACAATGTCATTGCATATTCAAATTTGTTTTGATAAAAATAATGAAGTAGAAAATGAAATCTACAATATGAAGTATGTAATGCCTTGGATGCAACCTTGCATATATGAGCATCTTGTGAGTGATATATGGTGGCAAGTTTTAGCCCACTTGATAGGTGCAAGGGCCAGGCTTTCGGATCAGTTCAACATGTTTTGTCTATTGTGCATGACACTTAGACAAAAAAGTTGCAATTTCTTGAGAGAAAACAATTTTGGGAAGGTAGGATTGTAATATCCCTTTCCAGTCGAAGACCCTTATAGCCCATTTTGTCTCCCTGACGGCTAAGGAATAAACTCAGGGGGGACTTAAGTTATGATAGTTTATTATAAAGTGCAAAAAAATAAACAAAAATATTATAAATCACTTATAATAAAATACTATAAACTTAATAATAAGATGAAAATACAAAAATACAAATAAGGCAAAAGGCATTTAGCAAAAGTTATCATTTCAAGGGAAAATGTGACTTGCCTAGGGGAGAAAAGCAAGTGGGGAAATGTATTAAATGAAGGGAAATTTCTGATTGGATGTGAGAGTGGCCATTTGGGCCCTATTCTTCTATTTAAGGAAGTGAACTTGCTTGGGAAGACATCACTTGTTTATTTTCTCAAATCAGACTTGTTTGATGAACTTTGAGCTACATCTTCAATCTTGTAAGGACGAAAACCCTTATAGATTCACTCTCGAGGACGAAAACCCTTCTCCTAGTTGAGAGGATTCTCCACACAACGATTTCCATTGCATGTCAAGGAGTTAGCTGATTTTCCAGTAGTTGTCCAGCAATTGTTAAAGACTAATTTCAAGCTAAATTCAAGGAGAGATCAGATTTGAAGTGTTTGATCAGTTTTGAGGTGTTTTTGGGCCTTTCCTAAGAGGGGCGAAATTGTATTTCTGGATTTCACTTACAGCTAGGGTTTATCTATAGTGTTCTAGAACTGTAGATCTATTTTGGACGCCTTCCCGCCATTAAAAAATTCTGATTTTGGGTTCATTTGAAAAGTTTATTTTTCAAGCTTCAGTTTGAGCTATCATTTGCCCCGAAATTTTGAGTTTTTTTACAAGTTATTGAATTTACAAGTTATGTCGTGGTTTTTTCCCTAATAAATTCCAGAATTAATATTTCTCGAATCTGATTGAAGATCCTATTTTGATTTTTCATTAACTACTTGCAAACATATTTTCAAATTTTTTGGAGGTATTTTGAGGTAGAAAAAGCTATATTTGCTAAATCGTTGCCCTAGGGTAGCAGACTAGGGTTTTCTGGAAAATATTCAGTTTGTGGCCTAATTTTATTTTGAATTTCAGTTTGATAGCGATTGAGATTATTTTTGATTTTTGGATTAATCAAATTTAGTCCTGGTGGGAATTACGGGTAATCCACTTGGGGTTGAATTATGTCCATCTGGGGACATTACAGTATTCTCCT
Source organism: Taxus chinensis (assembly GCA_019776745.2). NCBI lineage: Eukaryota > Viridiplantae > Streptophyta > Pinopsida > Cupressales > Taxaceae > Taxus > Taxus chinensis. Next base: position 142,877,719 of record CM034153.1, read on the forward strand.
TTCCCTATGTAGAAGAGGATTCTCTAGGAGATCTTTAGGATGGATTAAAGGACTATTCTCGTGTTGCAGTCCCTACATTGTGTCTTTTTTCTTTTCATGAGGATGATTTGATGAATCTTGAGTTGAAAGATGTGCCCTGCCCATTCAACATGGGTATTGTGTAATGTCCCCATTTGACCCTTAGCCTATCTTTCCCCGTGGGCTTTGGGATGTTGTAAGGGGAACAATTTTATTAAATAATTAAATATTATTGCCTGAAGCAATAATTATTTAATTGTGAAGATTATTTAATTTAATTTAATTCGCAAAATATAAAAATTAAATGAAAAATTAATTAAATAAATATTTAAGTGGTTTTTATTGATAAGATCACCTTTTGAAAAGGGGACGCCACACCTAGGGGAAATAAATTGCTTTTATTTAATAATTTCCCTCTCCTAGGGATTTCGAATTTTGTGCCTCCTTGCTTATAAAAAGAGTGCTGGGATCATTGTTAGACTCATGTTGATTTGATCATTTATGTCTCTCCATGCTTGGAGAAATGGGATGTATGCCCTAGATTTTCATTGTGCTCTCTCTCATTCGATTTGGAATTGAAGTAGATCTGATTTTGAAGACTTTGTCATTGAAGATTTGAAGACTTGATATTTATTTTTGCCATTTTGGAATGTGGCAACTTTGCTGGAAATTTCTGTTGCATTTCTGGAAAATTCTGTTGGTGGGAATTTGATGAATTTATGTTCATTGGAAAGCTCTTTGTCCAAGCTTTCCAACAAGGGTAATTTCGTGTCAAAATTCCAAGTATTGCTCAAGATAGGAATTTATGAAGATTTTTGTTATTTACCTAATTTCCCAAAATTAGGGCAACGACTTGTTTTGGAGTTTCAAGTGACTTTTTAGCATGGCATTTGTGGATGCAAAATTCTAAAATTGATCTCATAATTTTCTTTATAATTTATGCTTTGTTTTGAGCTATGGTTCATAATTTTCGGATAAGTATTTTGCAAGTTATGAGGGTTTGATGCCGCAGCTGTATTTCTGGATTTAAAAATCAGGTTTTCCGTATTTTTGAGGTTTTTTTGTACGGAAATTTGCTCCTAATTAATATCTATCATTTCCCTTTCGTTTCATGCAATTCGGAGTTGTAAATCAAAAGTTATGGAATTTTGAATATTTTAGCCTAGGGTTTTGACGAACTTACTAAAAATAGTAAGTTCAGATTTCAGTGCTTTTGTTGAGGGTTTATGGTTGAAATGTAAGATTCAGATTTTTATTTTAAGATTTGGCTAATTTTCCGGTATGTTCCAAAAAGGGGACATCACATATTGCCTCTTTGTTTGAAAACAATGAAGATCATATTTCCAATCATCTCCCTGAGACCCAATGTGAAGATTCTTTAAATGAATGTGATAGTGAGTATGTGGCAGCTTTGAAGAAGGAAGTTGTGCAAGATATTTTGGAGATTGTAGAAAGAATTGAAGACCCTCAACTTAGTCTTGAGATTCTGACCTATGCCATGACAATGCAAGATAAGTATGAGTCCAGTTGTGATTCTCCTTCTGATGCACAAATGTTCGATAACGAGATGGAACAAACATGTAAGCTCAATGTTCTCTTTGAAGCATTAGTGGATGAGTATGAATGTGAAGATGAGTCTTCTCCTTTCTCATTTTTTAAAGAAGATTGTATCCATGATGAATGGAAAGGAAAGGAAATGCTTGAATCTCTCGTGGATGTCTTCGTTCATGAGGATAGTACCTCCATCATAGAAAGTGATACCGAGGTCAATGATAAGATGGTGTGTATAGAAAGCAATTGTTCAGAACAACAAAGTGAGAAGCTAGAAGAAGCTTGTGAATGGAGAGAGAATCAACTTGATCTCGTCACTTTTGGATTCCCTGCTAATTCTAGAAATGATTTCATGTTGCAACCTTCACTCAAGGATGATGGACGCTTTCATATTGAAAGCATAGATTCCAATTTTGACAACATGGAAGAGTGGCTTCTCATGGTCACGAGACATCAGGCTGAGACTAGAAAAAGTAAAACTTTCAAACAAGTAACAAAATGATCATTGGATGCGAATGTGTTTTCTATGCAATATCAATATGAGGATGGAAACTTGGCCTTTCTCCTCCTCAAACCATGCAGAGTCATCGGGAGAGAATGGCATGACCATCCGATTATCCAATTCCAAAATTCACCCCCTTTTCAAGTGCTCCCTCATGCTTATAACAACTCTTAGGCATCTTCGTGTGAATTAGAAAACCCAAAAGGTCGGGCAAAATAAGAGACCTGTTTGATTTTTCACATTCTAGGCATGTCCTTTCAGTTTTCCTAGATCACTGCAGAAAAGCCACTAGTGTCGTAATGTTTATGCACTAGCTGTAACATGCAAATAAGGGTCTTCCTTCTATAAGCTATAGCTTTTGCATACAAACTCAAAATTGGGTGCCAATTTTTTGAAAGAGTTTTTTTTTTTCAAGAGGAACCCAAATATGCAATCAAAACATACATATGATGGAATCCATACTTCGTAAAGGCTTTTAATAGGAAGCTATCTTTTTTTCTCAGGACTTGAGCATGTTACAAACCTTGTTTGATAACCAATTGTCTTAAATGTTTGAGATTACATGTGCGACTCTTAACCTTTTGATTGTTATGTGACTTGACTACTAGGTGCAAGGTATGCTTGATAGATTCCTTGGCATAATGCGGGCTCTGGAGGTGCCACTTAGCACAAAGTATCCACATGACTAATGTGAGTGTTGGAGGTCCTTCACAAGATGTTTTGAGACATTGCAAGGATTTTGTGAGTGTTGTGATATGTTGCAAACCACTACGAGGATGCTCCAAGACACTTTGAGGACATTGTGAGTGTTGTGAGACATTGCAAGTTGTTGCAAGGACACTGCAAGATTCTCAAAATTTTGGCATGTAACAATGATGGCTTCTCCTCAATCGCTCTAACTAAGCCTTTGAAAAGCATGTGCTCCGCGCCTATCGGGCTTGCAAATTAAAGACTTCAGAGCTTTTGCACACGGTGTTTGGAGTTGTGAGGTGGTGCTTGAAGTGTGGGGAATTTGCGACATGTTCCCTAGCGGTATGCAGAAGGTGCATGATGCCAAGGGTTACAATGTAGTGCACAATGCAAAGAGGTTATGCGGTATGTTCCCTTGCCTTGCGCATATAACACATGATGTAAGGGGTTGTAGAGTGATGATCTATGGCATTGTGCGGTGCCTCTACAATGTTGCTACATAGAAGGCTATTGACAATGTGCAAAAGGTCGATGTTGTGCAAGGCTCGCACACATGGCGAAGGGTGGCATATTACTTTGCAGGCGGTGCGAAGTTTTTTTGGCTGTCCAAATGGCGATAAGATTACTGCAAGTGGAAGGTGGTCTTTAGGGACCGTTGTTGTGCTCAGATCACATTTAGATCCAAATAAGATCAAAGTGATCCAAGATTGACTAGCTCTACACAATATCGAGTTGAGTTTTTTTGGACTAGCAAACTTCTTGTTGGCTAGATTTTTTGCACAGCTGAAAACCTAGGTAGTCATGAGATAAATCTCCCTCATTTACCAGTGAGACTCCCGTGTAAGATTTTGCCAATTATATTTCCTAATATCTATCTGTTTGGTTTTACTTTAACTGCGTAGCTCATGGACCATAGGCAATTTTGCAGCATGTGAGCAGCTGAAAGCAATATGTGTAGGAGAGGAAAATAATTAAATACGAAAAGAAAGAAAAGGAGATGTGCAACCTGACCAATAGTTGACAGAGTTGATTGCAAGCACATAGACGAAACAAATAGATTATGAAATACAAAATTCAAAGCAAAGGAAAGTTTTCAGATCTAGATCTAGAATAACACAAAGTTTATGCAAAGATCCAAAAAGAAATAAGAAACAAATGCTCCGTGACACAAAGTTCTCTGGAAATTTGTCCCCTTTCAATTCCCTAGCTCTCAAAAAGCCGTCAAGAGTTTCAGCTCAAAGTTTGGAACACGAGAATGTTGATTACCAATTCTGATCCCTTTAACCCGTAGGTTCTTCCTCTATTTATAGTGTATAGAGGGAAATTACGAATATGAAGCTTTTAATAAATTCCCACATGCGGAAGCTATGAAAAGGGAAGCAGCTGGTAATCTTCCTCCTAGAATTCCTCTTCGCATGACATGCATGATTTATAACTGAAAATAGAACCTTCTATTTTGCATGTCTGCCACCTATTTCTAAGTGATTGAATTCTTCCAGTAACTTGAAGTAACGGTTTTTAAACCAATCACTTAAGTTTTACAATTTACCAATTCTGATCCCTTTAACCCGTAGGTTCTTCCTCTATTTATAGTGTATAGAGGGAAATTACGAATAGGAAGCTTTTAATAAATTCCCACATGCGGAAGCTATGAAAAGGGAAGCAGCTAGTAATCTTCCTCCTATAATTCCTCTTCGCATGACATGCATGATTTATAACTGAAAATAAAACCTTCTATTTTGCATGTCTGCCACCTATTTCTAAGTGATTGACTTCTTCCAGTAACTTGAAGTAACGGTTTTTAAACCAATCACTTAAGTTTTACAATTTAATTGATTAGTCAATTACTTTGTCGGAGAAAATAAGAGAAAGAAAGAGGAGAAGAAATTAGAAGAAAGCTACTACACTCCCAGTCTTGTTCTTTTTCCATATTCTGCATGCGGTTGACTTTTTTTGCCTTTGATTCTCACCAAATTGGCTCAGGAAGCAGCTGACTGTGATTTCCCTGTGGGTGCTACCTCTAACCTGTCTTCCCCTTTTATCCTTGAAGCTTTTGCAGTTCTTCAGTACATGCACTAGTGCAATGTTTGCCGTAAATAGTTCAGACAAAATTCATCATCTTTTATTTAGAATTGTATATGAGAAATTTTAAATTCTGGAAAGCACTCCGAGTGAAGGAAAACACAAGTAAATTCAATGAAGGGTTCAATTAGAAGATTGGGAGCACATGCACAAGCTTATGAAAGGAATTTTCCATGCACTGACTTCCACACGGGTTGCGTTAGAAACAAGAGGATGAATTTTTACCATAAGCCTTTGCAATTATGAGATCTGGATCTGTCGATTAAATCGGTGATAAGTTCAGGGCCTATGTCTGTATCATTAACTTCAGCAAATCTGGAAGCTATACATGATTATGTTGATCATTTTCTTTCATCATGCTTTATCATGGCTGGAACAATCTTTGTTTGAGCTCTTTTTCTTTTAATTCTGTTAGATTTCCTTGCAATTGGATCAATTTGTGCAGATTTGGCAATTTCTTCAGATTTAGAAGATATATTCAATGTACCTGACATTGATTTGAACTCCCTTCCACTTATATGGGCACCTGTGATGAATACCTACAATTAATTCAAACAAAGATGGAGTCCAGTGCATGAATACATGATTTTATTACCAAAATCTGCATATAAAGTCTGCTGCTCTAAAAGTTGAGGCTTTGCTTGCATGCAAAGCAAGCAAAAATATTATTTAATTCACCTGGGCACTTATACCAACATGCAGATAATTATCATAGCAAAAATCAAGCCATTCCAACCCTATCTGGGCTGCAATCCTTAGCTAAAAGAATTAATGCTTCTTCATTATGGCAGCCCATGCTTATATATAACCCTCAACATATTATTTTTAATAATTGTCCTTCCTATTTTTGGCAATTTAATTAATAAACAATCATGTTTATTCATCCAAATTGGGCGCCCAATTATGCATGTTGCTGGTTGCTTTTAAATAAATTTATTTTATTTATTTTTAGCATGCATCATTCAATTCTCTTTGGCTCTTCCATTTGCATTGACTTTCCTTCTATTTATGGCGTCAAAATTGGGTGAATAAACTATTAATAAATATTATTAAATGCATTGTTATTCACCCAAGGTGGGTCGCACTTTTTGGCAAGAGGAATTGCTAAAAATAAGAAGTCAACTTGATGGGAATTTCCACCTTGCACTACAGCTCCAAAAATCCCCTCTTCCGCCTAAGTGATTTTCCTTTCATAATGGAAATTTCCACCCTGCAAGGCAGGTAAGAAATTGCCATCTGCCTTGCAGGGTGAAAATTCCACCCTGCACTGGAGCTCCAAAAATCCCCTCTTCCGCGTAAGTGATTTTCCTTTCATAATGGGAATTTCCACCTTGCAAGGCAGGTAAGAAATTCTTGCCTTCCTGCTGGCTCTAATTTTCCCATTGTAGTTTAAGTCATCTCCAAAAAGTGCGACTTGTATGGGTGAATAAAACCTCGTTGGTGGAAAAAGTTAGTCTGCTAGGCAGGCAGAAAATTTCCATGGTGCTTTAAGTGATTTTTCTTTATTTTATAATGGGAGTTTTTACCTTGCAAGATAGGTAAAAAATTCTTGCCTGCCTTCCGCCTCTAATTTTCCCATTGCAGCTTAAGTGACTTTGACTTCGTGGGAAAAAGTACCCTGCAAGGCAGGTAAGAAATTCCCGCTTGCCTACCGCCTCTAATTTTCCCATTGCAGCTTAAGTGGCTTTGACTTTGTGGGAAAAAGTACCCTGCAAGGCAGGTAAGAAATTCCCGCCTTCCTGCAGCCACCAAAAATCCCATTATAGCTTAGATCCATTCATTCCAAAAAGTGCGACTTGCCTAGGAGAGGCTTTTTGTGTTTGACTTCATCTTTTTTGGTCGGAAGTTTGCTTTCTGAGGCTAATTCCTTTTGATGCAGTGGTCGTAAATGATCTGCAGATGTTCCAGGAAATTAAACAAACTATACAAGACAAAGAACGGACCCAGGGGATTTAAACAGAAAGACCACGAGGAAAATCAGAGAAAAACGCAAAAGAAATAAATAAAAACGAAAAACATTGCCAGAAGTCACAGAAAAAGCTCTGAATTCATTCCTGGTGAAAACCCTATTGATATGTGTGAATATTGGCATGCAAAACTTCAACAGGCTTTAACCGGAGCACAATTTACTTCAAATGGGGCATTATTTATTTAATAAATAATTAAATACAAATTTTCCACAGACAAAACTTGGCGGAAGGATAAAATGAGTTTCGGCATCTGGGTATTTGTCAAAATTGGCTCACATGATTCACTGGGAATATCTTAACGTAATATAGACATCTTCTGGCAATAAAAACACAAAAAGACCCGTTATTTTGAAAAGAACGATTTGTTTTTTAAAAAGGGGTAGTCCGAGATTTCAGGGTGAAATCTCGGGGACACCACTTCTGCCGCAAATTTTTCCTTGGGTTTTGCACACATTGTAGCCTCTCTGCCATATCATGTGCGCTAAATTTGTATTCCATTAACATTTGCAAAACATGTATTCAAAGAGCTCAAGTAGTGCCTTTGTGCAAAACTTGTTTTGGCAATGCATGACATTGTCCACCCCTTGAGATTGAGATTGAAGCATTTGACTTAAAACTCGACACAATACTCTCACATGGACATTTGGTTGCCTATCACTTAGAAACTTTTAGTGATGCAATTCATTGCTACTCCCCTATGAAAATGAGTTTTGTGCTAAAGTTCAAGCAACCAAGCAATGGGGTTAGTACATCTTGGGTAATGCACAAGAAAGCTTTGTATACCCTTGAGGGGATCAAAAATACGTTTGACACGCACCCAAAATGAGTGTGTGTCGTAATACGATTGGGATGCATTCTAGGTACGCAAAATCATACCCGGATATGTTAGTCTAGGTATTGTCTCGCTTACTCTGGCTGTATCTCAAACGAACTTGTAGGAAATAACAAAAAAACAGGTTTTTTCTTTTTATGGTAAAAAAGTCAAAACAACTTTTAAAAATCTAAAATATAAACCCTAACTGTAAAAGGCACCCCTCAAACTCTTTTTAAACAACACATTTACCGCACATTACATACTTGTCTCTTATTGCACATTAGCTTTCTCATCTTCAGATTTTCAATCGCTAATGATAATCTCACTCAATACACTGGAGAGCATTATGATTATGAATATAATGAATATGCTGATTTGGTTAGATTTTTGTGTATACAATTTAACATTTGCACAATGTATTTGTTCTAAGTTCAACAAATGAATATCATGACATTTGGCATCAAAATGTCAATATGTTTAGTGGTTATTCAGCTTTTTTTTACTCATTACATATTATATGGTTAATTTGCTTATTTTGCTATATTTATAAATACTTTTAAAAATTTATATATTTTTTGAATGGCCATACCCAAAGTAGTACCCAAGTCCCGGGAAAAAAATGTTGGCACTGGGTCCTCATCTCTATATCTGTACACAAAATGGCTATCTAGTAAAGAGATAATCATTCACTCCATTCATAAGTCATTTAAGTTTTTGCATGCACAGAATATGAAGTGGATGATATACTTGCAGTATTTCCATCTTGTAGTCAAGCACAAGAATGGAAAATACAACAAAGGAGTAGATTGCCTCAACCACACTCTATTTCTGGCTCTTATCACAGTGCTTAACATGCACGCCCACAACTTAAATGACTGGTTATCTGTCTACTTAGCACACTACGATTTTGTGTGGGCCTATACCACCCTCTCATAAGGTGAATATGTTAGTGATTTTCACATGTTATACAAGTTTCTTTACAAGCTTGAACATCTCTGTGTTCTTGATGGTGCAACTTTCCAATGACTCATTTGGGAGGCACACTATGCCACTACAACAATACACTATGGCATTTCCAAAACACTAGCAGCACTACAATAAGACTTCTACTAGCCTTACATGCACACAAACATCAAGTCTTGCATTCCTTGTTGTATTGCCAAGCCCATGACTTTACACACCTTTGTCGGTTCCATCTAGGCCTTAGGAATCTATCAACATGGATATCACGATTTGACTTCCTATTGTGATGCACCAGAAATAATTTTGTGTTCATTGTAGTGGATACATTTTTGAAGATGGCTATAATGATTTCCTGCCAGAAGAGTCATAGGAATCATTATAGCCATCTTCCAAAACCTGTCTAACTACAACCTTCATAAACCACACACTCATTTTTCAATCAGGCTAAGTGGATCATAATGATTGAAGAATCAGCTAATAGACATAGTAATCATTCTAGCCAGCATTGTAGTGGACAGGTTTTTAAAGATGACTATAATGATTACAATGGCTACTAGCTGATCAGGCTATGCGGTGCAACCTTTAGCAATTTTGGGTTCATTTTTTGTAGCTGACTGAAGATGCGATAGGGGTTACAGCTCCTCAGGAAAGGGCAAATGATCCCAGTGCAGCCGTGCTAACCCGCACTCTGTGTAAGGTCTTTTGGTGCTCTACACACACTTATGCAGTCTGTGCAACATGTACACGTCAGCGGTATCTCATGGTACCCACACCTGCTTTGCATCTTGCGCGGTTGCACAATGCCATTGGGCATACCACTAATCACTTAGTCTCCGTGCAAGACCTTCAATATATGGGACACACAGAAGCTTCAAAATGCTTTGTGACCTCCCAAGTGGCACTTCTGTAGCTCACACTAGGTTAGAGTACCTACCAACATACTGCGTGCTTGAGAAACTAATTACCGACTATTAGACATGCAAGAAGGTGAACTGTCAACCATTGCAAAAGAAAAACTATTTCATCATTGTCTCTTTTGTAACTTCTTTCTTGTAATGATATATTGTAAGCCATGCTACTCTAACGGTATACTGTTAGCATGATTTGAGTATCTCAGATTGAATGGTTATGTGTCTGCTCCTTACAACCTAGGAAAAATAGCTTGGAAGTGTTCTCCCTCTCTGATCATGAAAATCTCCATTCTGAGCTTTGTTGTACATTGTATAATCTTTTTCATTGAATAGAAGTAGCATTATTCTGCTCACTTTTTATTTGAATGTTAAATGTTGAACTGTTGTAACTGTTTTCTATTGCATATTCTATAACCCATAGTTTGCAAGCAGATCATAGGGTTGTTGTTCGGGCCAGCATGCTAGGTCCTGTGATTCGGTGCAGGCAGGATATCTTGACATACTACTTTGCACTAGCCAACTACCTAAAGATAAGTTTTGGGACAGAATTTACGAATCTAGAGCCTAGCCCAAGGTTAAAATCATGGTCTGGCTGGAAACGTATATATACATTGTATCATCTTATCTACTTATTATCATCTAGTTGATAGTTTATATTCTCTTTCCTTATTCAACAGGAAAACTAGTTGGTAAATAACAATTGCACAAGAGATTCACATGGCACACATGATATAATAGTAGGACTGATCTTGATGGGAAAATACATGAATTCTACACAGTTGCATGAAAAAGAGTGAAGAACATTTCAATAAAGAATATCTTTAGAGAAAGCAATATTAGCACGAGTAAATGGTTAAGAAGCTACAGTAAAGTATAGCATTGAACGACAGTTTATATAAGATGTCTGTAGAAAGGCTATTGATCAGCTTGGTTTCTTGAATAAAAAAATCATGTTGGAATTCCATTGAATATAGGGTAAACTAGAACTAGGCAGACAAGCATATCAAAGAATTTTATGACATGCAGAGCAGATTTGCTGTGGAGCAATTATTGCATAACAAAACCCAATCAAAGGCACTTTAGATGATGGCAGGTTTGGAAAAGACAGAGAAGCAGTTGAAGGCTAAAGATATATGGATATCGGAATTGGAAGATCAGATAGCACCTCAGAAGAACTAACATGATGGTGCTTTGAGTGAACAGAAGTTTTAATTCAATGCCATTTGAGGTGGATGTGGCATGGTTGAGTAGTGAAGCAAGGAGTGCCACCATAGCAACACAGGCTGGTGGTGCAGTAAAGATGTAGGAGGAACTAAAGTCAGAATATCAGCAATTGATGGGTGGCACTTCAGCTTTGGAATCACCCTCCAGATCAGTCTTAGGTCAGCTTTGTAAGGTGCCTTCACTTTCTGTCTCTGTTCCGCCACTTGAGTCTGCTTCACCATTCCCACCCTAGACTTAACCAATCAAAACTGTTTAGGATGACGGCAATTTTAGGGTGGGTAGGGGGAAACAGGGAGGATAGACGTAGAACATAGTTTTGATTCATTGTATGTACCACACTAGTACGTAAATCTTAAATATATCTGTATGAAAAATGTCGAGAAATATCAATTCAAGGGCTTTACCTTGGATTTTTTGCATACCATGTTGATTAATAACTGATTGGTGACAAATGACATCAATCTAGCTGCACCACAGTTCCAAGCTGAATTAAATCTTTACAGGAAAAAAAGGGGTCCAAACCCCACTGTATGGCCTAGATACTACGAATCTTTGATTAACTTCTCCAAGCAAAAATAAAATAAAATTGTAAGTGACTGTTAACTGGATGTAGAATTTAAGTCTGAAGTTTCCCTGTGTCGATCAAACAGATGTCAAAGTTAAGGCCATAAATTAATATTTAAGAACTCACTAATATTACAGCCCACCGCCACCTCCCCCAACTGTCATTGTAGATGCTTATTGGCATAATTAGACAAATGGGTTTTTTTTTTTTATCAGACGCATTCTCTGGCAAACCCCCTGGTTGGCTCCACCCCAACCCTACACTCATGGGAGGGGGGTCCGTAATTTATCACATATGAAGATGCGTTTCACAGCCTTGAACCTGGGTGGTGCTCACAGCCTGTTGTACTATAGCCGTTTGACAAACCAAATGAGTTATTGAAAAAAATGTCCTGATCTTCCTACAGTAGGATTTACTTAAGCACGGTTGCTTAACTTCTGAGGTGTGAGGGTAGTCAATGCATTTCTGATTTCTGAGTTGTGAGGGTAGTCAATGCATTGACAGTTATGGTCAGCCCTCACATCTACCCCTTCTCTTTGATATATATGAGTGTCCTTGAGTTCTTTTTTGAAATCTCCAACTTGCGTCGATTATCAGATCGTATGTGAGTCAGTCCTGATAAAGGAGACCTTGTACATTATGATCAGATGTATTAATGGACACATTCCATTTCATATTTTGTGTGTTTGTTTATGAAGTGATGGTGATTTTTGTATATTTCATTCTTGATTAGTTCTGCTGTAGTAAACATTTCCGACTATCTTCTCTTTGTATCACATATTTACATTTTGGTCCTGTTGCATTTTAATCTCCCCACTGGTCCCAAATACTTGGGAATCCCTATTGTCAAGAAAGTACATGCTGTGAGGCATAGGAATGCTTATAAAGGCAGTTTAGCTGCCACATTGTATTTGTGAACTAAATAAATGGCAAACATTCCCAAAAGAATGCAACTTATCAAATTTGACCTGTTTATGTGAATTCTCTTTTTATATTATCTCAATCCGTTGTTGATATTTGGACGGTGAGCAAAAGAGTTTCCTTTGGTAAGTAACTTCAACAGAATTTAAGATTCCCCTGATAGCATGGAAGAAGACGACATGGTAAATCCATGCTAGATGGGTCGACTGAATCAAGTACTAGCTGTAAAGCAGGAATGGAGGCTTTGCCGGTCATTCTAGCTTCTGGAATGCTATTACCCAGTATAATTATATTTGTAATACAACACCAAATCAAAAAATTCATTTTATTCTCAATGCATCTGGTTCTACTACGTGGACACAATTTAAGCATGGATGCATCATTGTAAAGAAAGGTTTGTTCGAGGAACTTATGAACGACCAAAAGATTAGATTGTGGGCAGATTTTCATCAGCAGCGGCTTTTCTTAACAACCAACCCTGACTGGGTCTCAATATATCTCAAAATAAACCTGTGTCAGAGATTATAGGGCAACAAAGGGCAGTCAGCTTAGATGCAAAACAGGTAGATGGAAAAGGCCTAAAGAAAAATGGGAAGAGAGACTTTGTGTCTTTTGCTCAGACGGGGCAGTGGAATCAGAAAAACACTTTATTATAGAATACAATGCTTATAATGACATTCGTTTGAGATATGAAATCAATTTCACAACATTGTCATTATAGGATATGTTTAGTGAAGAGTTGATATCTAAAATGGAGGACTTCATCATCAAGATTAACAGAAGATCTGAAATGATGAAAATAAAAGTTACTGGTTTTACTCATAGTCTATTTTTAGCCGGTAATCTGAAATGGTCATTCAAAAATTTGCACACTATTGATTCCCAAAAGCTTATTCTTCATATAGATGGACTATGGAATAGCATTAGATCTTTGCTGAATTGTGTTATGTTTCATGACTCAATTCTTATCAATGTGAAGATGTCAACATTAAAAAGATTGGTTTATCAAGGCAATCTCAGGTATGCATGCATCCTCATGATATCTCCACAAATATGTAATGCGGAAGTCATAAGATACATAGTCAATAGCCCTGGGACTATCGATAGCCCGACTACTACCTCTCACTATGTTAGGTCCACTCCTTTGCAATATTTTTTGGGACAGATCTCACAGCCTAGCCACAAGGTCATGAACCCCTATCCCTCTGGCTCAGTATTGTTTCATATTTACCCCTCATGTCATCTCTTTACATGTCTATGTATCCTCCTTGGCATCAGATATTTTATATCCTGCCTTCGTGTCTCCAATAATCCATCCAGCATAGTAATATGAACAAGTGATCAGGGAGAGGAGCACACATGTCCAGATATCTCTTTGGTAGCCATACCATAATTACACTGAGTGACTATGGGGGAGCTGTTTTTAATGCAAATTTTAAGAAGTGGCAAAGGACTAAGCACCACCTAGATTTACTGTCATATTGATAGTATAGGTAACATATTAGCAAGCTCAGATGGTTTTAGTATTGATGAAACGTAATGACTTGTGGCATATAGATAGTATGGACTCATGAAAGTCAGGGTTCGTAAGATAAAACAATGTTTTTCATGAAGGCTGATTTAGAGGCAAAAGGTGAAAATTCTAATCTATTTAGGCTCCTTATCCATATCAATGCAGGATTTTCTAAATTTGCAAAATGGATGTGATACCCGAACACGGTAGTGACAAATTCGGGTCTGGAGCTGTCTATCTTAGACTGTATCGGGTTTAAATGAAATAAAAGACTTTGAATAGGTTTATAGATAGTATAGTCTAATATATGTAGACAAGCCTAGATGGTACTCTTAGTATTGTGAAAAAACTAGTGAATCCTAGTGATGGACCTGTGACAGATACCGCAATGTCTTCTCCTTGTGCCAAAACTAATTGTTTTTCACTTGCTTGATGGTGGGAGTCCTAGAGGAAAAGCTGAAAATTCCTATCTACTTATCTTGGACTTACGCATATCAATCCCAGTTTTGTAGATCTGAAAATTGATGTACGTTGCAATACTTTTCATTGATTGTCTCAGTGTCCCATGGAATTGTCTCTCCAGTAGCCTAGGGATTTATTTTTGCAACTACCCACATAGAATTTTCACTTAGAATGATTACCCTTGATCTTGAACTTTTAACACAAAATCTAAAAAAGCGAGTGCATACTCACAATGATTAATATGCCTTTAGAATACAACTTCCACCATAAGATTGAGTCACTGCATGATGCACAGAGTTATGAAGGGTATACTGCTTTGTATGTAATGCTCATACCAGACCAGTCAAATTAAGTCCAATTGATGGCTCCCTTAGGAAATACTGTAGGATGACCCTTTCTAGGGCTGAAACTGCAAATAAGCTGTCATTGGCCTTATCCCACTCAAATGACCCTTAAATCCTGCTAATTGCGCCCTCAAACTAGGACAAGTTACATCAATCTGAAACAGCTGACCAATGGCTCTTCGAAGGACAATCAACACAGTAGGTGGATTCAATCAGGGCCGAGCTTGCTTGAGGGCAGCGAAATCATGCATATGTTGAGAATTTCAGAACTAAAACATATCATGACCATGAAAATAGAGTTGCAAGTTGGCACCAAATATTCTATCCAACCACGGCAATATTTGATCAATGCTCAAATTGAAACATGGGAACAACCTAGTGGATTAAACGGGTGATCGGAAATGACAAATTGTAATGCCCCTAATTTCCAAGACTGAACATCAATACAACCAAACTGAGGGCTTGCATAAATCAAATAGATAAACTGAAGTAAACGGAAATTAAATTCACTAAAACGTAGATAGTCAGACCTGTAAATATATTTATTTTATGATAGAAATCAACCACATACCAGTTCAAAATAATTTAAAATGTGCCTTCAAAATAATATTCTTCGAATCTGGAACCCCGATTGCAAGTCGCCTAGCGTTTGAAAATGAAGAACTTTTTACTACATTCAATATCACTTTGAAGTTCCAATGTGACCTTTGTGTGAGATCACCCTTGCACATAAGAGGGTTTCCGTCCCCTAGTGTGATCCTATTGAAGGGTTTCCAAGTCCTCAATTGATGAAGTAAGAAATGAAGATTTTTGCTCCTAAAAATAGGCAAGAAGAGAAGATGACTTGCTCCACCTCCAAGAGTAATCAATATCCTAAATAGACACTAAATCTCCACTTTAGGGCAAGGTCAAACCATCCTTGGGATATAGGCCTTGAAATGACTGTAAAACTGGGCAAATACAAATCCTCTTAGAGAGGACCGACCACCTTAATGAAGGAAAAGAACATTGAGGGGTCATCATGTAGGCCTCCCACAAGACCGACATCCAATTATGAAGAAATAGAAATCTTCCTTGCATTGTTGCACAAGTCTTCCACCACCCAGTCAAACCATTCTAATGCTAGGATTAGCAAATAAAATAAGTAATGATTAAAATACAACACTTACAACCATGGGCGAGTTCCCCTCCCTTGCTCCTTGATGCCCACGAGAAGAGGAATGGGCATAAGGCGTTCAATGGTAAGAAGAGAAGCTACTTGTTCCACCTCCAAGAGTAATCAATATCCAAAATAGCATAATCCTCCTTTAGCAAATCAAACCACCTTATATAGGCCTTGAAGATGTCAATGGGCAAATAAAATCCTCTAGAGAGGACCGAGCACCTTAATGAAGGAAAAGAACATTAAAGTCACCATGTAGGCCTCCCACAAGATTGAACTCCATAATTGCAAGATTGGATGCTCCTTTAAATAGCTAGAGGTGGCACCAAAAAACCAATTAGAACCTTCTAACAAAGAACAACCTCCTTGGGGACATAATGCAAAGCTCACAAAAACAGCTGAAAAAATTGACATTAACTTCCCTTGCTCAATCCTTTTTAGCCCATGGGAAGTGGAATGGACTCAAGGTCTTCAAAGAGAACTACCATTGAGAAGGGGACTTTACAGTCCTAGTCTCCCAAAATTGCTTGCCTTCAAGCAATTGCAAGATTGGATGCTCCAATAATGTGGATCCTGTACCTATCAAATGAAAGAGCTCTTGCGAAAGCAAGCTCGTATGCCCGAGTTCCATCATACCAAAACATCTAAATCCCATAGTTGTCAAGTGGGAAAACCTCCGTCAACAATTATCATGGTGTCTACTCCATCCATCACCCACATCTATATACTTTCCCTCAATGAAGCCTTTTACCCAAAACATGAAAACATCTCTCATACACTTCCTTAAGGTCACAGGCTGCCCCAAGTGTGCACTACCATGTTCCCGAGGAACCCATTTACTCCTCCTGTGATGAAGGATTCTATACACTTGCTTCATGACTATAGCCTTGAGCTCCATTGGGTCCCATAATGTTACTGTGGGTTGATCCCTCCAAAGCACGGCACAACACAACTTGCATTTAAGCTGGAAACAAGTCATAATTTAGCCAAAAGTCACTTGGAATTCCATCCAAATCAGCACTAGGATGGTTGGGAGGATTGTCTTCAATAGTGGAACCCCTCCACTAACATTACCATGCAAGGAAACCCTTTTAAATTGCACAAGTGTACAATTGTTCATGACTGAAAATATTATGATCAGCAATATAAAAATGATATAAATATGACAAACCCAAGCAAGATTTAGTAATATGATTGATGTAGAAGCGGTAGATAACCATACAAGGACTGGAAACTCTCCATCTTCAGCTGCAATCCCATACGCTCCACCATTTGCTTGGGTGGAAAACGAACTCAGTTGCTCGTCCTTTTTATTACCTGTACCTGCACATGGAACAAACTTATTAAGGAAAACAAGAGCTCCCGCCAACATTCCGACAACCTCTCCATCATGCCTCATAGGCATGTTATTCAATTCTCTTCCCATGCTTGCATCTCTTTCATAATTCTTGTCCCTGAGATGGACGCTACCCCAAGCATGGTTGTAGCTGTATTATTGCAATTTCTTGCTCAGAATCAGCATTGTGGTGGCTGGAAAATCTTCTAAAACAGCGGCAAACAATCCCTCATTGATGGTAGGTAGGAAATCCTTCCACCTTGTGACTGAAAACAGTTTTGTGACTCTTATAAAAAGTGTTAAGGGGCTGGTTCTGATGTGGACAACAACAAAAAGGATAGGTTAACAACTATCATACTTCAAAATTTTCACCAAACTCTGACAGTGATATAGGGGTTGGAATTTGATGCAAAGGCTAATGTCATTCAATAGCCATTCAAATTGTTAGAACAATTACTTGAAAACAACATTCAAAATCCATACAATTTTTCACTTTTTCTCTATTGCTAAAACTTGCATTTCATCATCAAATAATTTATACAACTGATTCAAAGCTTGAAAACACTGTACACCTACTTGATTTCACCTATCGACAATGTTCACATGCTTGAAAAGGTTTCAACATGTAATGTTGTCCCTTTTTCCCACTTAAGAGCTAATATTTGGCCTTCTTGCCATTCCTTCTCCATGGCAAGGAAGTGAAGAAGATAGGAGAACCTTGAGCTTCTACTTGCATTATTTTTCTAATATTTATATTTTTCTTTTAGTGTTTTCTTTCTTATACAGGTCGGCTGGGTTTTAATCATTTAATGAAAGCTAATGAAGGTATAGAACATCTTTAAGAGGTCGGTCTTGCTATTCCAGAATCAGGATATAAAAGAAGATTAGAGGGTTCATTTGAGATAAAGACTTGGCGCAATTTATCTTATTGGAGCAAGGTGAGCTTAGAGCTTCTTGTTCTTGCATTTGGGGACAAAAACCTCCTTATGCGACTTGCCTAGAAGGACGAAAACCCTTCTCTTTGGATTGGGATTGATGTTTGAGGCTGATTTGGAGAGAGACTCGTCATTTCCAGCTTGTTATTGATTTATTAGGGGTGGAGTGACCTACCTTGGGTAGAGTTTTGAGCATTTGGTGAACTATTTGAGTAATTTGGATTGATAATCTGATTTGTAATAATTTCTAAGGCCGAAATCTGAAGTTTGGTATTTTTGGGGTTTCTATGCCCTAGATCTATAATTTTCTTGTGGGTACAATAATCAGTTCATAATTAATTTCCAACAGTGAGTTCTTCAGTATTTCTTTGTGCTTTTGGCTCTTGTTATTCCATAAAATACATATAAACTTGTGGCAAGTGGTTTCAAGGTGTTTCATGGTGTTTTTTGGCATATTTCATGGTAGATATAGTTGCTGATTTTGCATTTTCATTCTGCTGCAATTTAAAAATCAGATCTGTATTTTGTGCGTGTGGTGAAAACCCTTGAAAGGGTCATTACACAACACTTCATCTTTACCCAAACTCACTCTAGACCTCATTGCTTCCTTCTAGCCCTCCAAAATAGCATTTTTGAGCATAAAATCCACATCTCTGGGAACTAGGACTTACTAGTAAGTTTTTCAAGCACCCATAAAGCCCATTAAAAGGCCTAAAAATTTTCATCACCTAACTCTTTACCCTTTTTATTTTATACTCCTTTTACCGTTTTGGCTCACCTCCTTCGATTAGCCGTAGTTTTGAGCAAATCTCTGTGTCTGGAGAAAACCACTAACTTTCATGCAAAAATGACACTTGTTCCAGGTATCCATTTTCTGCTTTGTGCTTTGAGCAAAATTTTATGATCTAACTCTCTTTCTATCACCTCCAACTCAACTTTCCTCCTTTCTAGGTCTCCATACCCTAACTAGCCCTGTCTGTGGATAAATTCACATTTTTAAGACAACATGTATGGACTCTTGAGGAAATATAAGAACTTTCAGATACCCTTTGGTGAATTTTAGCTTTCTACCAATTTGTTTGTAACAATTTACTCCACAACTCTTCCGATTTTCATTCCACTTCTTTGCATTAGTTATAATAGGTCTAACCTAGGGTTTAGTGAGCACCTTAGGCTTTTGAACACTTGGCTAAGCTTCTTAAACTCTGCATCACCTTTAACATCACAAATATTCCTTGTGCATACTATACATCACATAGTTACGCGGGGATGCGTCCCCCCCAATTTTGACACGTTCGGGACGTGTCGAACGTCCTGGGGACGTGGGGGAAACGTTACCCCCATGTTTCCACTGTGTTTTTTTGCTGAGAAACGTCTTGGGGACGTCTGAAGATGCTGGGAAACGTCCTGGGGACGGAGAAACGTGGGGGGGATGTCCAAACGTCCCCTGCGTGGTCTGCCGCTTTTTTCAACAAAAAAACATAAAAACAACACTTTAAACTATTTTTTTAATTATAAATCACTTATAATATAAAAACAACATTACTATCCTATCCCTAACCCTAAAAGTGCAATTTTACATTATAAATTTACATTATGGGCTCATTTCATATTCACACCAAGAAAGAGCAAGAGCAAGAGTGAGAGCAAGAGCGAGAGTAAGAGGAAGAGCAAGAGTGAGAGCAAGAGCAAGAGCAAGAGAAAGAGCAAAAACAAGAGCAAGCAAGAGGTATATATATTTATAATTTTATTTGCTTACAATACCCGTAAAAGTTTTTTTTTTTTAAAATTTAGATTATAATTTATATTTGCATTTTTTAGGGGCTGTTTTTTAGCATTCGCATTTACGTTGACAATGGAATCATACATGTAGTTTGCAGGATTTTAAAAAATGCATATTGCATAGGGTTTGGTTGTAAATGGTTATGTTTTTTTTTTAAATTACATTTTTATTTCTAATTTAAAATTTATATTATATTTGCATTTTTTAGAGGATTTTTTTTAGCATTTGCTTCTACATTCACAATGTGATCATGCATATAGTTTGTAGAATTTTAAAAATTGCATATTGCATAGGGTTTGGTTGTAAATGGTTACGTTTTTTTTTTTTAAATTACATTTTAATTTTAATTTTAAATTTTATATTATATTTGCATTTTTTAGGGGTTGTTTTTTAGCATTTGCATCTACATTCATAATGCAATCATGCATATAGTTTGTGGGATTAAAAAAAATGCATCTTGCATAGGGTTTGGTTGTAAAATTTAAATAGTTACGTTTTTTTTTTAATTACATTTTATTTCTAGTTTAAAATTTATATTATATTTGCATTTTTCAGGAGTTGTTTTTTAGCATTTGCATCTACATTCACAATATAATCACGCACGTCGCATATAGTTTGTAGGATTTAAAAAAATGCATATTGATTACGTTTTTTTAAATTAATTCATTACATAATCAATCAATCATATAGTTATGGTTGTTTTTAATTCATTGCAGCAATCATCACCATGAGTTCTTCTAAGTATGAGTATGAATCAGAGCAGGAGAGGGTTGAACAGGAAGTTGAGATAGGTGGCCGTGGAAGAGTTGGTGATGCCACAATGGGGGAGAGTGGATAAGGGACGCAAAATGTAGTGGCAACAACAACTGGTAGTTCAGTTGGTAGTGCTACCCATAGTTGGAATACTCGCATTTGGCAAATACTTGACAGACCCCAAAAAAAACTCGGCAAAAACTCAGCAATATCGGGCCAATACTCGGGAATACTCAACAACTTAAAAAATACTCAAATTTCTTTAAAAAACATAAATTTTAAGCAACACATAGCTACAAAATGTATCAAATAAGCCCATAAAATGTTGGAGAAGTGTTTTCTATTAGATTTGAATACAAATGCAATACAAAATCGCATCATCATGTGAATACAATAGCCGACTGATAAGTAATATGAATTTATGATGATTGACATTGAAAAATATCATCATAAATTTCATATCTATGCAAGTTACAATATACAATAAATTACATTTTCTTCTTCCCTAATCTAGAGAAATATTGGGGAGAGGGTCTAGTGCCTCTACTAGTCCCCACACTCAGCTGCGTCTCCTTGCTCCTCCTAAAAGGCCACGACTCTGGCTCGATCCTGGAACTAGATGGTGATGTCGATGGCTCCTCTACTGCATGTTGGAGATCACCTCCAAAGATGTCATCCAATCCAATATCTCCTGGGAGTCCTGCTAGTGCCTCTCCCTCAGCCTCCCTCTCAAAAGAAGCAATCTCGTCTGCTATGAATGCAGGGTTTTCCTCTTCTTGCCCAGTCCACTCACTGTATCGATCTATCTCATCCAAATCAATGAGCTCCTCTAATGTGGCCTCAACTTTTTTTGTGCAAAGACGGAGATTGTATTACACAAAAACCAAGTCGTTGAGCCTTTTTTGAGTCAACTTGTTGCGCTTCTTCATGTGAATGGCCTCAAACAAACTCTAGTTACGTTCACATCCAAAAGCGCTACATGGTTGAGATAGAATTTTGAGGGTTAACTTTTAAAGCTGTGGGGTATTCCCTCCCCAATCCTCCCACCAAGAACCTACAAACAAGATAATCAATAAATTATAATTAATTAATAAAATCAAATCTGTAACTAATAAGTAACTTGGTAAACATTCTAATTTTTATTACCTGGTGACTGTGTGGATCTCCCTCGAATAGCTAGCACCGAAGAAAAGAGTCTCCCCCTAGCATGTTTGTAACTTTGCAGCTCTAAAATGACGAGGTCCCTTGTCTCAACATCCGGTATCATCCTCTCAATACATGTTGAAAGACCCTCAAAACCTCTCCATTCATATCTGTAAAGCTGTCGGAGAATAATTACTTGGGGTTGAGGTAGTACCCCGCTGCATGAATAGGTTGGTGGAGTTGATTGTTCCACCTCCAATCAATAATCTCCTAAAAGGGACCATATCTAACGATATCCCCCCTGTAATAGTTTTGGATAGACTCTTTGGCCCTATCCATGGCCTCATATATAAACCCCATGGGGTTTTGCTCCCCATCAACCAAACGCAAAACTCTCACCAACGGATCTGACACCTACACACCACATTAAAATGTAAGATTGCAAACTTACAATACATATTAGAAATGAAATAAAAAAGTTGAAAAGTAAAACAATATATTTATAATTTAACAAATTAAAATAAAGGAATGAAATATAAATCGAAGTTTGAAATTACCTTGATCTCTATAGCTCTCTTTGCAAAGATATCATCAAAAGCTATCTTTGCAATCCTCTCTCCGTCAGCTTTCTTTGAGTATTTGTGAGTCTAGCCATGCTTGACTCACAAACATTTGTTTTAAAGGTGTCAACAAACCATAAATACTTTTCAACGTCAAGAAGTTAGTTGCAAACCTTGTGACACCCGCTCGAACAAGCTCTTTCCCCCTTTGTGTGTTCTTTCATCAAACTCAGAACCCAAGGGTGATTGTATATGTACTTCATTATGGTTCTTGCATCTTCTACAACCGGCCTCACCCAATCAATTTTGCCTATGTCCTCCAAAAGAAGGTCAAGGCAATGAGCTGCACAAGGAGTCCAAAAGAGTGATGGATGTCTCTCTTGCAGTAGTCTCTCAGCCACCACATATGCTGCTGCATTTTTTGTGACAAATTGCACAACATTTTGTACACCAACCTCTAATACAACTGTCTCTAACATAACACTCAAATTCTCCGCATTTTTTATTATGTTAGAGGCATCAATAGACTTTAAAAACACCATCTCACCGTTTGAAGTTGCTATAAAATTAATGAGGGTGTCGGTTCCTTCCATCCGTCCACCCATCTGAAAGAATGGTGCATCTGAATTTTTTCCATTGTTTCTTGTGGTCTTCTAGCATGGTAGTGGCATCTGCAATTGCACCCTCAAGTAATTTCCCACTCAAATCTTTTGGAAAGGGTGCCTTGTACCCTTTCCCTGCAACTGTAAATGTTGTCACCAACTACTCCCAATATGGGCTCTTTGCCATATTCAACGGCAGTTCGTTGTGTACCAAAAATTTGCACAAGCTTTATCTACTTCCTCGTGCATATCTTTGTTCCAAGCTGTACCTTCCAATGAAGGTTGTGCTCCAGGTGCGTTCCTTGCCACAAAAAATTTCGGTATGCCTTTGCTCGAACTCGATGAAGATGCGCCTCTATCGGCTTCTTCTGCTTTGTATGCGGTGGACCACGAGTAGAGCCCACAATTGTTGCCGCATCATCCTCTAAATCTTCTTCCATTGCAGCCCCAGGTCTAATAGCTTGTGCTATGGCTGCCTTTAGCCTTTCCTTCTCTAGTTTCTTCTCCTCTAACTCTGCCACCTCTGCTCTCATATCTCGCTTTTCCTCTTCCGACACGTTGGGGCAAACTGTAACATCTTGGCAAACAATACTTGAAAGGTGATATTTCAAATGATTGATGCCTCCATTCATTTTTCTGTTATGGATATTGCAAAAAACTTCGTTCTCATTAGCTCCACGTACACCATACTTCCATGCTTTGGAACGGGCATTCGAAGGAACAGTCCCTGCTAGTGATGTTGACCCAGATGCCGAACCTGATGTCGAGCCTGATGCCATTGTTAAGCTCTAATCTGCAACACAATGCACGTTTAAAAAATTAGAAAACGTAATCTTAATTTAATTTATAAAAAAAAGTGCCTAAATAACAAATTTGTGTAAATAAAAAAATACATTACAAGCATTCAATTTTACATTACATGTATTTAGAATTACAAAACGAATCGATTACAATACACATACATAAAATTTAACTAGTTTACAATGAATTTGCATTAAAAAAAATACATACCTCTGGGTGCAAATGAGTATAAAAAAATTACAAGCATTCGATTTTACATTACATATATTTAGAATTACAAAACGAATCGATTACAATACACATACATAAAATTTAACTAATTTACAATGAATATGCGTAAAATATATATATATATATATATATATTACATGTATTTAGAATTGCAAAACGAATCGATTACAATACATATAGATAAAATAACAAATTTACAATGAAGTTGCGCCTCTAGCTGCAAATGAGTATAAAAAAATTACAAGCATTCGATTTTACATTACATGTATTTAGAATCACAATATGAATCTATAAAACCTAAATAATATACACAAAATTTGAAAAAACTTCAAAGAATAAAAAAAAAAACCTACCTCCAAATGAAAATCTCCAAATTCTCTCCTCGAATTCGCTCCAAAATTCACTCAACACAAGCAATGCAAGCTCAAATGGCTGTGTGAGTGACAAGGAGGGAGTAGAGGGCCTTTTAAAGAGCCAAAACTGTGTAAAAAAAACGTTTTTTGTGTGTGAAAAGCATGTATACGTGTAAAAGCAGCGTATGGCGAGTATTTAGCATGAACTCGCCGAGTTTTTTGTTAACCTTTTTGGCAAGTTTTACAGCGAGTTACTTGTTTTGCATGGTTTTTGGCGAGTTTTTAATAACTCGGCGAGTTATATGCGAGTTTTCCAACTATGGTGCTACCAATTGGCCCTCTCAAATGTTGTCCAAATTTTCCATTGGACCATTTGATAAGAAGAAGCCATTGCAACAATTTGCCCAAATAATTGATAACCCCGCCTCCAAGTCTCGAGGGGGGAGCAAAGTATGGAAGTGCAACATATATCCACTGACTTGGCATGGCAGTATCACTAGGACCAATCACACTTGTTGCACCTTACAGGAAAGGGGGTTGGCACCTGTAAGGGCCTTTTACTAGAGCAAAGAGCTAAGATGGTGAGAATATTCAATGGATATACTACAGACAATGTGCCAAAAGTTCGTGGTTCTACTCTAGTTGGCAAACATAGTAATACTCTAATTGGTTCTAGTTTTGGAGTGTCAGAAGTGGAAAGCAGAGGGAAGAGAAAGGCCATGGGGGCAGCCCCAAATTCAGTTGTTGACATGTTTGATTCAAAGGCAAGGGAAGAGGCAGATGATGTTATTGGAAAATTTTTCTATGCTGTTGGGATTCCATTTCATGTCGCTCGCTCTCCTTATTACAAGGAGGCTATGGCTAAGGTTGTAAAAGCAGGTCCATATTATGTGCCTCCAAGAGACACCAAACTAAGGACGACAATCTTGGATAGAAACTATTCTAAGGTTAATTTGTTGATGGAGGAGATGAAGGTGACATGGGTGTCACATGGATGTAGCATTATCATGGATGGGTGGACGGATATTAGACACCGTCCTCTCATCAATATCATTGTCTCTTGCAAAGATGGACCGTACTTCTTGAGAGCAATTGATTGTTCTGGGAAGCGGAAAGATGGTGAGTTTCAATATCAGATTTTGAAGAATGCCATTGAGGAGGTTGGACCTTCCAACATTGTACAGGTTGTCACAGATGTAGCTTATGTGTGCAGGGCAACAGGCAAACTAGTGGAGCGGGAATATAGGCATATTTATTGGACTCCATGTTGTGTGCATGCCATGAACAATGCACTGAAAGACATAGGGAAGATTCAGTGGGTTAACCAGATAGTGACATAAGGCAGGGATGTGCAGAAGTTCATATGTAATCACCACACATCATTGGCACTTTTTCGAAATTTTCGAAGAAGGAATTTTTGAAACCAGTTGACACCCGCTTTGTATCTTATTTTATTTTGTTGGAGAGGATGCCTGAGTTGCAGGAGCCCCTGCAAATTATGATTATGACACAAGATTGGACTAGGTGGCGTGAGTCCAAGACAGATCAAGGGAAAAGAGTGAAGGAAGTGGTGTTGCGGGAAACATTTTGGGTTGATATGAAATACATCATATCAATCATAGCTCTAGTTTTTAGTGTCATCAAATATGGGGATTCTAACAACCCCAATCTTGGTGAGATCTACGAGTGCATTGACAACATGCTTGGGCAAATGAAGGCAGCTATTCGGGTGAGGGACCCCACTTTGGAGTTCTATAATGAACATATACAATCCCATTATTCAGCAAAGATGGGAGAAGTTGAACACTCCTCTTCATATGTTGCTACAGGTATGCACTGAATCCCAAATGGTATGTGGAGAGGCCAGGCAGAGTTATCCCATTGGATGATGATGAGGTGAAGAAGGGCCTTATGAAGGCCTTTAAAAAAATGTACACTCCACAAGAGGCTTCACTAATTAGAATGGAGTGGCTTGACTTCACTGAATGTGATGGGTACAAAACATCAGCAAAGGCAGACAGGGTAACAATAACATAGGAGAAGCCAGTGAGTTGGTGGTGACTGTATGGGCTTCCAGGACAAAATTGCTCACGACCACTGGACCATTTGCCTCCTACTTCCCAGGTTTCCAGCTCCTCTATGGTCTGAGAGGAACTGGTCTACATATGGTTGGATACACTCTGTTAAGAGGAATAGGCTTAGCTCAATGAGAGCGTGAAAGCTTGTAGTTGTACAAAGTGCTTTGCTTCTTATGGATCGCAAGACACCTAAGTACAAACATTGTACCCCAACATTACGGTGGGATGTAGATCCCGAGGAGCCGAGGCAGGTTGAAGAGGACAATACTGTGCAGCGGGGATTGATTGGGCTGCAAGTACCTTTGAGGACGAGGATGCTAGTACCCGGCGAGGAGGAGTTCATGGATATTACTTCAGATGTTGATTCTGATTTTTAGGCTGATACTTGTAGTTGTCCTCTTTTTAAAATTTTTTGTAATATTGACAATAGACAATTGTTGGTGTATTTGGCTATGAGATTAATGATATGAATATCAACTATTGTCACTTGATCAATCATAATTTAGAATGAGTTTTACTTTATATTTTATAATATATTTGAAATTTCAGCTTGTCTCAAATTCAAAATTCAAATATGTATTATGAATTTTCAATTTTCTAACATTAACATATTGATATTATAGTATTAAGGAATGTATTGGATGTTTATGAGTTCAAGTTCCACCTTATTTAAATCTCAAATAATTTTATTTCAGCTTTTTTATATAATTTAGTCACTATATCTTTATATTTTAAATATTTATATATATTTTAATTAGCCGTCCCCCGACCGTCCCCAAAATTTAGAATTTTTTTGTCGTCCCAGAAACTCCGTCCCCCCGTCTCAGGTAACTATGATACATCATGTTCTTACACCACCTTTGGGCAACTTTGACCTTAATTTCCACTTTATGGATTCTTGCTTGGCACTAAACCCTATCAGTCCTTCCTACTCTGTTTTAGGCTTTTCCTGGGCTTTTCTCTTACCTCTTATCATCCTCCATCTATCATCACTTAATCTTCTCAACCTATTCATTCATGGCACTGTTTGTGGCTTCTTTACAAGAATCTTGTTAACACATGAGAGTTTGGTGCTCCAGTCTTCACAAGATGACTGTATAGTAAAGTCTGGACAACTTCAAGTCTTGAAGGTTTAAACGTTCTCTCCAACTCTAAAGAATTCATTCACATCCTGCTAACTCTCCTACAACCTTGAACAATATACTTCTTATCAACGTTTTTCTCAAATCCCTATCTTATTTCAAGGTAAGACTGTCATAGATTACCATTGGACTGTACATAGGGTTTCATCCACTAAACCCTAACACTCTGACTCAAACTTTAACTTCTTGATGCTAGTTCCTCCTTGATCTCTCCACCTTTACTCCTCAGTCTGCACAGTTCAAAAGAATAATTCAAAGTCATTATTCTCAAGACAATCTTTTCATTTCTCTATACTGGCATTAGCACAGTCAATAGGAACATGCACATTGAATCTAGCATTTAACTTCAATCCTTCTAAGATCCCTGATCACTGAGAATACCATATAATCTCCTTGTTATCAAGCTTGTAAGAACACCATAACTTTCTCCTAACCACTCAGATATTGCCTTTAGTGTCAAAACCTTCTTACCAATCAAAATGACATGATTTCACACTCAAGAATGCCTAGAACAGGGTATCACAGCCCAGATTTTGAAGAGATAATAAACACGGCTTTCTCAAGTCGAATACCAATGCATTGACTCTTACTTGAACACGTGATACACATCTTACTCTCTGAAACACCTTTAAGATAGGTTTGAATGATTATTTCTGGTTCACCTCTCAGTTTTATTGATCTTCAAGCTCTGTAACTGTATGTCTCAGCCCAGGACAGAGTGTTTCTAGCTATTTTCCTTTAGGATTCACTTAAACAAAGTTTATCAAGGCCATTACCAATTCTATCATCTCTTCTAAGATGTGATTCATTGCAAACATCATTCTCATTCCTTAACACCACCTACAAATCAGTCATGCAAAGACTGTGCTTCAGAGAATTACAACTTAAACACAAGATTAGACTTTTAGATGTTTTTTGCTCTTTCTCAGGTTAGTGACTTCAACATTGCTTGAATACTTCTTAATGTAACGCCTAACACACAATCCTTCAATGGAATCAGAGCTATCAAACATTTTATCACATTCATATGAGAATTTTTATTCAAGGGAAGGGTCTTACCAGTACTAAAAACCCAGTTTTCATTAGGAATGACTTATAACTGTAATTTCTCCCTTCATAACCACATGTGTCGTTCTCTTCAATGCTCATACAGTTCCATGCACCTGTGCATTCATCTCATACTATCATTTCAAAGAGTTTAATCCCCTTTCATAGATCATTCTTGCATTATATCACACAGAGTCATTATACACAGTTCCATCAACCATGAAGCTCATTCTGTTGAATAAAACACTGATTTACAGATTTCATGAGCTCTAAGGCTCTCTCCTCATTCCTCCACCTCCTTGAAGTGTTTCAAAACCTAACCGTCTCCTATTCGAAATCCTCCTCTCTTTATGATGAAGAAAGGTAGTTACCTCTAATCCTAGGGTGACCAAGTAGGATTCTAAATGATCATAAGTCATGATACTCTTTCACATGGGACTAAACAACTTATTTTTCCCTCATGAAGTCTTAAAATGAACTGTTTACATTAATTACAACCCTTACATTTCAATTACTCCCTTTCCTCTTAGATTAGAAAATTCAAATTTTCAATATTCCATTTTTGGACGGAAATACATTAGGAAACCACAACCACCCATGAAGGGCTCAAGGAAGCTAAAGATTATTCTAAACACACCTAATAGACCTACTACAAACCAAAAAATGTGAAAGCAAACCAAAACTCACTATACGCCCTGATGCTCTTGCATCAGAATGAACCCTATACTGACTGAAAGTGCTTCCACAACTTCAACAAACTGAAGATTACTCAAGTGTATGACTGGGATTACTTGTACGACTGTGTACAAAATGTTGAGCTGGCTGGAAATGCGGATGGCAACAACTCTACATTCCATAATCATGAAGCCTTTTTGTAGACACAAATCCTCCTCGTGTTCTCCTTCGCACCATGTCACTAAAAACATTTAATGACTGTCATACAACTGTAAAAGAGGTTGGTACTGTTGCTGACAGCAGATAAAATATTGGTACAACAACTGTCATACATGACATCTGTTATATCCCCTTTAGGGACAATTAGAAATCTGCAACACTTTCAACACTAATCGAACTAAGAAAGATGAGATCCTCTTAATTCAACCTCAAATAACCCAATGTCAGTGTAATTACAACCCAAAATGGGATTGAAATTAGCCAAAGTGGTGGGTTAGATGGGAGAACCAATTGGAAACCCACTTTTTTCTAGTTCAGATTTTTATAGCGGCAGATATTAAATAAAAATGGCACCTAGACAGTTGAAACTTCAAAAATTCATATCTCATTCAATACTCAATGTTTTTGTATGAATTCAAGTGCATAATAAACTAGAAATTTAGAGCTTTCCAATACACTATCAAACAATTTTTTCTGAGCATTAAAACATCACCAAAAAAGACCTAAAAATATCAGCCCAAGTCCCTAGGGTTACAGAAAAATAAATAAATAATTTCCAGCACTTCTCTAGCCTCCAAACACACCAAAATAACAACCACTTGCTCTTAAATAATTACTAACACACAGCAGATTTCAGATCTAGCTCATATGACATCAAAATATGATTAAACAAGCTTCAATTCAAGTTGCTATGGCTAAAATAATTGCAGCAGTAACAGAAGTATCTCAAACCCTTCAATAACATGCAGATCTAAACCCCAAATAAATGCATCAATCCTCTAAATCAAGTTGCCAATGCTTAGAATGGATACACAATGGATAGATTCACTCAACAATAATTGCAAGAAGGCTCAAACTCTCCAAAATAAGGTGGTGTTAAAGAAACACCTTTGTTATGAGATCTCATGGGCATACATCCCTCTTCAAGCATAAAGATATTTTGGTAAAAACTTCAAACATGCCCCCAAGGGGTCGCCACCATCTTCTTATATAGCTTTTGCATTTCAAATATCCAAGTTTCCCTCCTCTTTTTGGCGCAAATCTCTATGAGGGAGAGTCACTTTTTAAAATAGACTTTTTTCCTAGAAAGTCACACTCCAATTAAAACATTAATTTCCTCTTTTTAATATTTTAAATAAAAACATATGAGGAGAATTAATTATTTAATTTAAAAACAAAAGGAGCAATGACAATTTCGCATTTTTTAATCCTTTAATCCATGGGAAGGGTGGATTAAAGGTCTCCAATATTTTTATTAATTAATGTCCCAAAAAGTCGACATTACAGTCCTCCCTTCCCAAGATTGTTTGTCCTCGAGCAATTGAATACATGGTTGATCCGTTTCTTTTCCCAAATCATGTGGCTTTCTAGAGAGAGCATCCACTGCCATATTATTCTTTCCCTTCACATATTAGTCAAAATTAAAGGCTTGCACTTTGCTTACCCATTTTTGTTGCCTATCATTCAACTCCCTTTCATTAAGAAAAAATCTCAAACTGTTATGATTAGATTTAACAATAAATTTGTCACATACCAGATATTGTTTAAACTTGCTCAAAACATGCATGATTGCTAACATTTCCTTGTCATACACACTATACCCCTTTTCACAATTTTTCAACTTTCTACTTTCAAAAGCAATGGGGTGTTTGTTTTGCATTAGGACAGCCCCTATACCTTCTCTGGAAGCATCACATTCAACCACAAATGGCATAGAAAAATCTGGAACTGGAAGTACCGGGCAAGAACACATTACCTCTTTCATCTTTTCAAAAGCTTCTTGGATAGTTTTGGACCATTTGAAGGCCCCTTTCTTAGTCAAATTTGTCAAAGGAGTAACAAATCATGAGAAACCCTTCACAAATCTTCTATAATAGCTACAAAGACCACAAAATCTTCTCAATTGTGTGAGATAAGTGGGAGTAGGCCAATCCATGATAGCTGCAATTTTTTGTTTATCCACTTGCACACCATTAACACTAATAATATGTCCCAAATACCAAATCTCCTTAAGACCAAATTCACATTTAGACCTCTTGGCAAAGCAGGAATGCTGCCCCAAAGTGGTCAAAACAAAATCCAAATGTGTCAAATGCTCTTCCCAAGTCTTGTTATACACAAGAATGCCATCAAAGAATACTAGCACAATTTTTTTTAGATACTTGCTAAACACATGATTCATGCATGATTGGAAAGTAGCAGGAGCATTAGTTAATCCAAAGGGAATACCTAAGAATTCAAAATGCCCAAAATGACACCTAAAAGTTGTCTTGTTCACATCTTCTTCCCTTACCTCGATTTGATGATACCCGGATTTAAGATCTATTTTGGAAAAATATGTAGCACCATGCAACTCATCAATTAAGTCATCAATCCTAAGTATTGGGTACCTATTTTTGATGGTCTTCTTGTTCAACATGCGGTAATCAATACACATTCTCATAGTTCCATCTTTTCTCTTAACCAAGACCACACAAGATGCAAATGGACTAGAGCTAGGCGTTGTGTCCCATGTCAAGTAATTCCTTAATGGTCTTTTCTATCTCTTCCTTGTAGACTCTTGGGTGGCGGTAGGGAGTTATCATAATGGGCTTAGTACCTTTTTCTAACTCAATGTGCTCAAAACCCCTATTGGGAGGTAACCCACGAGGCAAATCATGAAAAACATGAGAGTGTTTGTCCAAAATACCTTCTAACTCACCTTGAATAGACTGTTGTTCTGATTTTTCTATGATAAAAAAGTTGGCTGCCCATGCAATTTGCCCTCTCCTAAATGCCCTTTCCATCCTCTTCATTGATACTTCTTGTGGTGCACCTGTTATCCAAAATTCACCCCCCAGGGTTAATTTGATTACATGCATCAGAATTCTCAAGTCCCAGGCAAATGGATTGATTCAGGGCAAAAATCATGTTTCTAGGGTCCCCTCAGATTTTTTCTAACTCCCCTGGCCGAAGAAGGAAAGAGCAAGCTCTGAGGAAAGGTGAAAAAAGCGGCAAAAACAAGCTTGGAACAGGAAAAATCGTGAAAATTGGCTAAGTCCTAGTCCTCGCAAAAAACTGGGACAGTTGGGACATCAAGGCGCGGATCGGCCGAAAAGCCTCCAGGCAGCCCGCGAAGCAAAGGGACATCTGGGACAAATGGACGCGAAGGGCGCGAATTGCCCGGTTCGGCCGAAAAGGAGAACTTTCGCAAAGGAACAATCGGGCCGTCGGGACGCGGAAAGCCGGTTCGGCCGAAGGAGAAGAAAATCGACTAAGCATTTGGGACATCTGGGCCGCGAGGACGCGAAGGACACGGAAAGGCGAAGCGGCCGCGAAGCAAAGGAAGCCCATTTCGGGCGGTTCGGAAGAATTTGTCCCAGACAGTCCGGGACAGTTGGGACAAATGTACGCGAAGGACGCGAACCGGCCGGTTCGGCCGAAACGGGGAACTTCAGCACTGGGACAGTTGGGACAAAGGGACGCGTGGGATGCGGATAGCCGAAGGAGCCGAAAGCCAATCAAGCAACGCCACGTGTCATCGGCCGAATGAGGGACAAGGAAGCCCATTTCGGGCGGATCGGGAGTTTATGTCCCATACAGCACTGGGACATCCGGGACAAATGGACGCGGTGGACGCGAAAAGCCGGCAGACCCGAATACCAATCAAATCACGACACGTGTCACGAGGGAGAAAGTCCAGAAGTCAAAGGGCGAGGTTTCAAGCACTGACCCGAACCAATGAAATAGTGCCACGTGTCCAAGTTTAAGGGCCCACAAGGAAATTTCAAAGGAAAGCCCGCAGAAAGGTGGAGGAGAGAGAATTGCTCAGCGAATCAGAGCCTGCCACGTGTCATCCAAGTGGCAGAGTGCGGGGAAAGTTCAAATATTTTTCCCGCCGACCTGTTTTTGCCCTAAATCTTCAGATCGTCATATCTTTCGATCCAGAGCTCGGATTTGCACGTTCTTTATATCAATGGAAAGCTGTTGAAGTTCTCTACATGATTCTGGGATCAATCTTGCATTTTGGTGCAGTCTAGAGAGAGAAAATTGAGAAAACGTCCCTGACGCGTGGTAATGCCAGAAGTGACGCTCCAACAACCAGCTTTAATGCAGCAGACAGTTCGCCGCTTCTGTTAGACAGCCCGCCGTTTTGCCAGGATCCGCCGCTTCTGCCATAATGAGATGATTTAAAATACGACCTAGAAGTGGTTGGGGCAGATTCTGAATTTTCTCTCTTTTCCCTCTCTCATTCTTCCTATATATTGTAAAGAGGAGCTTCTTTCAAAAGGTCGAACATTTTCTGTTTTTCTCCTCCCTTCTCCTATCAGGCGGATTTGTGGAGTTCGAACCTCCCATTTGAAACTGTAATATGACTCTGCCTCTTGGCATTCTGCAGTGTATTGTATCAATCTTTGGAGCAAGTAATACATGTCTGTGGATGATTCTCAACCCTCTCTGTGTTCATTTTGCATCCTCCTGGTCTTTCACTGCAAGTTTTGTTATCTGTGCATGATCTTATATCACATTTGAATGGTCTGTGTTTACTAGCAAGATAGGTGTTCTTCATTCCTCGGTGCATCACCTCTATTAGCTTAGATTTATTTTTATGCATCTTCTTACCCTGTCTCCCTGGCAGATTAGATTAGGTTTCGAGCAAACCCTCTGCATATTTCGTGTGCATCTGAACAGAGGAATAGGAACCAGCCTTCTCTGGAGAATCCTTTCTCACTTTTCAAGTCCCACACTTGGAGAAAGGATTCAATGTTATACAATCACACTGGATGATAGTATGGTCAACCTAGAAACCTGACCAGCATCTAGGGGTGCTGTGATTTTGCACTAACAGCACCATTTGCCAAGTCTTTTAGGATAATTTCTTTGCCATCTTTGGTGAATTTCAGCTCCATGGTCTTGTAGTTTTGAGTGAAATCACCTAAAGAATGCAACCATTGTACACCCAAAACAAGATCAATATCACCAATGTCAACAACATAAAAATCATCAATTACCTCTTGTTTCCCGAGAGTGAGGGGAAGTTGTGAAATCTTTGTGGAACATGGAATATAGGATCCATCCACAATAGTCACCTTGAAAGCATTGCAATTTGTGGTTTCCAAACCCATCTTCCTTACCAAGCTTCCATCAATGAAATTATGTGTGGCCCCACTATCAATCAAAGTAACGACCCTTTGCCCTTGGATGGTACCTTTCACCCGGAAAGCATGGTATTTGGGGATGCCAAAAAGAGTGGCAAGTGTGCTCCCATTTCTTTCTCTTCCTTTTCTTGCACATGCTCAACCACAACCTCATTAGTCCCATTGTTAGCATCATTCGAATCAGAATTAAATTCAAAATCTGAATGAATAACTTTAATAAAATGAATTTGACCTTTACCCTTACAATTGTGGCCTCTTGTCCAAGGATTCTTACAATCAAAACACAAACCTTTCCTTCTCAACTCATCCCTTTGCATTCTGTTTTGGGGTTGATTCCTATGTGGCTGCACATAAGGCTAATTTGGCCTTTTTGGGGCCTCTTTTGATGACCCAAGGGGCTTTCCCCCTCGTGTTTGCATGGGTTTTTGCAAATCAGACCTTGGCTGTCCTTGAGTTCCACTTTTGGACATCGAACGAGTGGTATTAGTACGTTGTCCTTTCGGTCCCAAATTATCTCTGTAAGCTGCACATTCCACATCTAAAGCCTTGGTAGTAACATCTTGTAAAGAAAGATGATTAAATGCTCTTACCAAACCCTTCAAAGGTTCAACCAAGCCTTCCGTGAAGAGGACTACCAACCTCTTCTCACTAACATCCATTACCATAACTGCAATTCTTTGGAAATCTGCCACATACTCCTCAACATCATGAACTTGCTTGAGTTGTGCAAGTTCCCGGAATTGTATCTCCGGATCTTTCCGATCAAACCTTTCCATGATGCTCTTGCTAAACACCTCCATTGTGTGGATCAAATCACGCCCTTGTGTGTGCATGCCATGGAATGACCATTCATGTGCCATACCCTCCAAGTGAAGAGTAACAAACTTAAGGGCCTTTTTTTTGTGCATGGGGTTAAGTGAGAAGTAGGTCTCCATCTTTTGCAACCATGCTCTAACTAGAATCTTGCTAGATCCATCAAAGCTTGGGAGTGAAGCTTTTCCCAACCTTGGTTAGAGGTCCTTAGGGGGTTGTTTATTTGCCTTCTTGGGCTTGTTGTCCAACTTAAGGGCACAAAATTCATCAAACCCCGACATAACCCTTGTAACTTGACTCAGAGAACCATACTCAAGTCTTTGAGCATCAATTAACTCAACCAACGTGTGTTCCTCCTCTTCTCCACTATTGGTTTCCTTGGGCAAGAAAATACCTTTGAAGAACTTGGGAGGGGGTTGTGTAGAGCCGCCCCTTTTCCCACTATGTAAGCTCTCTTCTCCATTGGAATTTGGAGACTTTCCTGTAACCAAAACATCCTTGATAAGCTTAGACATTTTCTCACTCATAGACTTTTGGAGCTCCTTGCCACAATCCTGCATCAACTCTTGAAGGAATTTTACTTGATCTGAAGTGAAAGCCCCGTCCTCCATTGATCCTTTATTTCTTCTTTTGTAGAACAAAAACTCTTTGTTTCCTTGCATCCAAAAATACTCCCACAAGAGTAGAGGAAAGATGCTCTGATACCGTTGTAATATCCCCTTTAAAGACAAATAGAAATCTGCAGCACTCTCAACACCAATCGAACTAAGAAAGATGAGATCCTCTTAATTCAACCTCAAATAACCCAATGTCAGCGTAATTATAACTCAAAATGGGGTTGGAATTAGACAAGGTGGTGGGTTAGATGAGACAACCAATTGGAAACCCGATCTTTTCCAATTCAGATTTTTATAGCAGCAAATATTAAATAAAAATAGCACCCAGACAACTGAAATTTAAAAAATTCATATCTCATTCAATACTCAATGTTTTTGCATGAAATCAAGTGCATAATAAACTATAAATTTAAGGTTTTCCAATGCACTATCAAACAAATTTTTCTAAGCATTAAAACTTTACCAAACAGACCCAAAAATCTCAGCCCAAGTCGCTAGGGTTACAGAAAAATAAATAAATAATTTCCAACTTTTTTCTAGCCTCCAAACACACCAAAATAGCTGCCCCTTTCTCTTAAATAATTACTAACACACAGCAAATTTCAGATCTAGCTCATATGACATCAAAATATGATTAAACAAGCTCTAGTCCAAGCTGCTATGTCTAAAATAATTGCAGCAGTAACAGAAGTATCTCAAACCCTTCAATAACATGTAGATTTAAACCCCAAATAAATGCACCAATCCTCTAAACCAAGTCGTTAATGCTTAGAATGGATAAACAATGGATAGATTCACTCAACAATAATTGCAAGAAGACTCAAACTCTCCAAAATAAGGTGGTGTTGAAGAAACGCCTTTGTTATGAGATCTCATGGGCAAACATCCCTCTTCAAGCATAAAGATATTTTGGTAAAAACATCAAACATGCCCCCAAGGGGTCGCCACCATCTTCTTGTATAGCTTTTGCATTTCAAATATACAAGTTTCCCTCTTTTTGGCGCAAATCTCTATGAGGGAGAGTCACTTTTTAAAATAGACTTTTTCCTAAAAAGTCACACTCCAATTAAAATATTAATTTCCCCTTTTTAATATTTTAAATAAAAATATAAGAGGAGAATTAATTATTTAATTTAAAAACAAAAGGAGTAATGACATTTTCCCACTTTTTTATCCTTCAATCCATGGGAAGGGTGGATTAAAGGTCTCCAATATTTTAATTAATTAATGTCCCAAAAAGGGGACATTACAACATCCATCACCAAACTCAACCATGTGAGTGATCCGGGGGTTGGAAAAAACCCCTCAATTGAAAATTCTTCAACAACAGCCATAAGGTGAAAACTACTTCAATGAATGAAACCACGTGCATGACAATCAAATTCTACTTGTAGCTCGATTTTCAATCAGTCCTTGAGGAATGACAACCAATGTTCAATTCCATGGCATGTTGGACACCACTATCTGCTAGCGATCTTTGATTTATATTATCGAATCCCAAACTAGGTTGCATGGGAAGCATTTGATAATCAACATATAGACCATATAGCTGATCCATTTCCCACATCAAACATCTCGCTGCCCCGACAATGGTGACTTCCTCCACAGCCCTGTCTTCAAGTGTAGGATTTGTTTCCAAGGATTGCCCTATGAATTGTGAGAAATAATTCTCCCCCGCTTTGTTAAAATGCATAACATACTTTATAGGACTGCTCAAGAACCTCATTTCTAACCTACATGAGATGCCCATATCCTTCTTGTATCTCAAAAGATCACTTGGTTCCCAAACTTTCATGTACAAACAATTTAGAACTTGTGTGAAAGGACCTATGTGCTCTTTGTTATTCCAAGTATTCTTCACTTTCTTCCCCTCTTTCAATTGTTTCTCTGATGATCACACATTTGCATATGGTTACCCTTT
This sequence comes from Taxus chinensis, assembly GCA_019776745.2. Classification (NCBI taxonomy): domain Eukaryota; kingdom Viridiplantae; phylum Streptophyta; class Pinopsida; order Cupressales; family Taxaceae; genus Taxus; species Taxus chinensis. The sequence continues at coordinate 142,915,558 of CM034153.1, forward strand.
TCATCATGTTGCCCATGATGAAAACAAATCTGGAATGGTATGGTATGAATCAAAGTCTGAAACACTCTCATACCTTTGGTTGTCCTTAATTTTTACAACTTTCCTTTCCGGATGAAGGTTTGCTGAGATATCTTCAACACTTCCAACCTCGTGGCTAAAAATTATTGAGTTAGGATCAGCATTCTCCTTCACCTTTGATTCTTCATATTCAACAAGTGAAGCTCTTTTCACCTTGACTCCACTCATATTTTGTTGACAAATGCATGGGGCATCTCCATGGTTCTCATCAAAGTTATGTATACCATCAACTTACTTCATATTGATTATTGTTCTGAAAAACCCAACAAACTGAACAACAACATTATCATTCAAAAATTTGGTTATAACCACAAAATTCTCTCCACAATCTATAAAATTGGATTTTTCTTCTTCTTTCGGCACATGCCTCGCTCTACCTTTGTTCACTCCTATGAACTTTGCTAGTGATATGGCATCAAAAATCTCATCCGAAAGAGCCCTATAATCCTCATAGATGGCAACAATGTTGTGACCCACTGAATGCCTTGTTTCTACCATTGGAGCTACCTCTTCCTTTGGAAGGAAGATGGGCTGATAGGGCCTAGTAGATGGTGACCTATGAGGCTCCCTATTGTTGTATACACTGGAAAATCTTCTTTCTCCATTAGGCGACCTGGCTCCATGAAGATTTTTGCAAGATTAGGGCTAGCAAATCCATTGTGTCCGCCAACCTTTCTTGCCCTTCAATAAATCTATTGATCTTGGCCTCTTTGGAATCCATGTTGGCCATGTTAGGCCCTTCAAGTAATAGATATGATTCTTTTTCTCTCTCCTTTGATAGTCGATGTATTCTTTGTCATCGTCTTGCATGAATACCCTCAGGCTAGGAAGATCTTTTCTCTGATGACACTATAATGCCCCTTTTTCAGGCTGAAACTGAAAACCAAAGAATTTGCACAATCCAAATAATAAACTGAAACAAACTAAAGTTAAATTCTAATCCCTAGCAACCGGTTGTAAATATATTTATTCTATGATAAAAAATCAACCACAAACTCGTTGGAAATAATTTAGAAACCCTTTAAAATAATATTCTTCAAATCTGGAAATGATTACAATAGAAAGCACTAGAAAATATATCTTTTTACCAATTTAATATCAGATGGAAAATTATGAATTAATAGCAGTGAATACCCTTACAAATATGGCTAGAAATGAAGGTTTCCAAGCCCCAAAATGAAGTACAAATGAATATTCCCACTACTAAAATTAGGAGAAACACAATAATGGCTAAATTTAAAGTTGTGCCCTAGAAAACCCCAAACTCCACCTTAGGGCAAGTTGCCACCCTTGGGAAGGGTTGGAAAGGCCTTCAAAATTGATTACAAATTCCTTATGTGATCGTTTTTTTTCAAACTAGAGGGGTTTCATTCTCAATAGGTCATCCAAGAGGGTTTTTGTAATATCCTAGAAAAAATACTTTTTAGGAAACTTCGATATTTTGTCAAACCCTAGGGCATTAGTATATGAAAGAAACTATTTTTTATAACAATGATAATCTTAATTATATATAAAAACAACCTTTTATTTATTGATTACGAACCAACTACAATAAAAAAATGTTTGTGTTTGAATATAATTGTTTTGGAGCTGAACTGGCATAACACTTTTGCCTTGAATTTGTATTGTCCCCTTTTTGAAGACCCTTGGCCTATCTTTCCCCATGGGCTTTTGGGATGTTGCAACAGGAAAATTATGCTACGTAATTGAATAATATTGCCTGAAGAGTGATTTTAATCATTTGTTATTATAGAGCAATATTAATTTAATTACTTAATTATGGATGCTAAGTGGTTTTTTCCACCACCTTGGAGTATTGCTCACAAAATAATATTTATTGAGCAATTAATGTAATGTATTATTTAATTTAATTCCCAAAAATATAAAATAAAAAGGAGAATTAATTAAATAATAGTAGAGTGGCTTTTAATGTCAAAAATACCCTTAAAAAGGGGACGCCACACATAGGGAAAATAAAATGTTTTTAGATTGTGTTTTCCCTCCAAAAGGGAATGTTAGTCTTTATTAGATATTGCACCCCTTAACTCTATAAAAGGAGGTCGCATTTCCTCTAGTTGGGTGATGTTGATTGAATCTTTTGATTTCACTCCATGCTTAGAGTAATGGGATGTATGCCCTAGATTCTCTCTTTCATTGTAAGTTTCATTGGAAGCCATTGTTGAAGATATTGAAGACTCTATTGTTCTCCTTATTGTGCTCTATTGTGTTGAAGTGTGTCTAATGCATTGTTTTCTCCATTCTAATATTGGCGACTTGGTTTAGAGTATTGGTACATTCATTTGAGAGTAAATCTGCATTGTATGTGGAGGGTTTGAAGTACTTTTGTGATTATTATTGTTGCTGCAATTTATTTAGACATAGCGATTGGTATTGGGGTTTGATCTATCGTGTTTTGAGGTTATTTATGCTAGATCTATTTTCTGTTGTGTCGAATCAATTATTTCAGATCAAGAGTTGATTGTTTGAGAGTTTTGGAAGGGTTTTATGAGTTGAAAATTATTTAAATATTTTATTCCAACCCTAACAACTTGGAGACAGATTTGAGTGGGTTTCAGTGGGCTAAAAATTCAGTTTGTTAGTTCATTGGAAAACTCTTTATTTTTACTTTATTGTGCAATTTGTTTCATGCAAAAACTCCAAGTATTGAGTAAGATATTAATTTTTGAAGTTTTAGTTGTTCTAGGTGCATTCTAATTGATTAACTGTTATAAAATTTAGATCTGTAGTTTGGGATCAATTTAATATTGAATGTGGTTGTAGAAGTTAGGAGAAATAAGGAGAAGGTGATTTCATAATTTTTGGAGTGGATTTGATGCCCTAAATGTGTTGGGTGACCTACTTTTTAGGGCAAAATAAAGGTTTCGTGTTTACTATGTGAAATCTGGTTTTAGTAATATTATTCTTCATTTTTTTGTGGCTCAAAATCCGAAGTTTGAGAATTTTTGCTTAGATGGTTAAGCGGAAAATGAATTTTAGAAGATTGCAGCAGTTAAAGGTTTGAATACGTAATTATTTTTCAGCTGTTAAAAATTTGATTTGAATGTGTTTGAATTCCAATTGTTTTCTTCTAATCTATCCCACCACCTTGGCTAGTTCCAACCCCATTTGGGTTCGAAATAGCTGACATTGGGATATTTTAGGTTGAAGCAAAAGAGTTTTCCCATTTTTTGCTTAATCTTGACAAGTACTTCTCCATTTTCTAAATTGTCCTAGAAGGGGACATTACAGTGGTATCAGAGCATGTTCTTCTGCACATGTGAGGTTGAGAGAGTTCTAGTTGCTTGGTATCTAGTCTCATGTTAATTCAGGAAGGAAAAGTTTCTGAAACTGGGTAGAGCACTCAAGCACTCACCTCAATCAAAGGATGGGTTACTCAATATTCTGGAAGAAGCAACAAGTTGCTTGACAACAATGGAACAAGATGATTATGGATCCATGATTCTTGCAAGGGATTCCTTGGTAATGCAATTGGCTAGGCACGAGTTGTTGGATCATGAAGAGGGGGAAGTAAGAATTATGGTCATCATATGCATTAGTGAGGTTATGCGGATTACAGCTCCAAAATTTCCATATTGTGATGCCATCATGGAAGACATCTTTGAGGTCATGGTGGGAAGTTTCCAAGGCCATTGGGACCTCACAAGCCCTTGCTTTGGTTAGAAGGTAAGCATTTTGAACTATGGCAAAAGTAAGATCTTGTGTGGTAATGATAGATCTAGAATAATGATCTTATTTCTCACATGTTTGAAGTGTTCTTTAATGTTATGCATAGTGATCATGCTTGAGAGATAATGTTTTCCATGCAAGCCATTATGTTTTTGGTATTTAATGAATATGAGAGCCCCCCACCACAATTGTTATCCATACTTGAGGAAGGATTGAGTCAAGAGGCATCATGTGTTGCTCATACACTAGTCCAAGGTGTTCTAGAGAAATGTTCAAGCAAGGTGAAGGCACATATAACAGCCAAGACTATGATTCTTCGAGGTATGAGTTTTTTGGTGTTTGATGATAAAAATTTGCTATCTAATACTTGCATGAGAGTTGGTACTTACACAGAAAAATTAGATTAAGTTCAAAGGGAAGAGAAGGAAGAAGAGCCCCTAGATGCAAATAAGCAAAGTAAAGAGTCATTATTGATTGAAGAGGTTTCTTTGCCTTTGTATGATTACATGCATGTTGATAAAATGATCAAGGGAGATGAGTCCAAAAAGAAAGAGAAATCTGATTTGCAAGTTTGCATGGACAAGCAAAATGAGGGCAGCCAAGAGGTAATCAATGATTGTTACTAATGCTATTTGGGTTGGTAATGAATGCAAGGATGAGGGGATGAGTGATAAACAAGAAGAAAAGGCTTTTTCGGGCACTTTTGACCATTCTCAGTTTGTTGGTCTGCACTGCGCATAACAACAGTCATTAGAGAACAAATAAATGACTTCATCCACCCAAAGATGAAGCTTAAGGAAGTCTCACACCAAGTACAAGCAAGGTTGCATGATGCCAAGGTAGAAGGAGATGTCTGGGTTGAAAATTCCAAGGAATATGAAAGTATTTCATGGCACAAAGGTATGATGGGTAGCCCCAAGCATTTTGTTTTAGATATGTTGCTTCCCTTCATAAGGGAAATCCATTGGCACAATGAATGATATGAGTTTCCTAGCATTTCTGATTTTCCTTTTTCTTATGTGAATGATGGGGTAGAAATAAGGGGGTATTATCATGCACATGCTACCTCATGGTATGAAGGAATAAGCAACAAATTCAAATTAATTGTGTTAACATTTACATGTGCTCCTAAGATGATCAAGTTGGGCATTCTATTGTTCTTATATCATGATGAAATTCAATTTTGGGTTGTTGGAATCACAAAAGGGAAGTATGAGCATTGTCTATTCATGTTTGCGTTTGTAACCAAGAAGAATATGTGTATACCTAATGTTCACATTCTTGTCATTCATATTTTCAGTTTGTTTGGGGACATGTTAGCATGCTTACAAAAGGATTTAGTCAAATGGTATGTTAATTTTCAGTTTGGAGCATCATTGGTACATGTTACAGGTTCATTTTTAGGCCATTTAGCACTTCTTTTACATTGGGAGCAGCAAAGAGGAAGGTATGATGTTGAATTGTCGTGCTATGTTTTGGGAAATAAAGGTAAGCATATTGAATATTCAGCTATGATAGTGAGAGGTACCAAGATTGTCATGAAATTCAATTTGGATCATCTCTATATCATGCATATAAATGAGTTTCAACATTTGCTTTCATGGGAACAGTGCATTGGGGGTTGTGAGAGTGAAGTGGTGGCCTTACCCAAGGTAAGATGGGATACCTTGAGGTCAAATATTTTTTATTTGCACTACTGTAATTTATTTCAGCAGTCTTCTTATGACCTTTAGAGCCATAAAGCATGGGGATAAGGGACACTTTTCCATTGGTACTCTCACACATGGATCAAAGGATGAAGAATGGATCACATGGGCTACACATGGCATGGTAAGAGTCTCATTTTCAGCTGTGCATATGGATGGTTTTTCAGTTTGCTATTGTTGGGGATGAAATTTCATTTACATGGGGGACTATTTCATTCACTCCATTGATGCTCATTCATGTGAGGAAAAGAATTCTGAAATATGATAGCTGTTGTCCTCTCATTTTTATGGATGATAACATTATGACCAGCTCCACTATCACTTCCATAATTTAGATTTTTCACATGCATTTGATGATATGAGTGTTGATGCTTGATTTTGGCTCATGGGTGACTATTTGGGGGTGAAAATCAACCACTCTAATTCTGATTTTTGAAGATTACAACAATATTTGGGGCAACATAACAGAGTTTGGGGGCAGCCCATACATGGAGGAGACTTATACACCATGGAGACACCTTGAAAAAGTGTTCTTCAATGCTTATTTTTTTAACTTGTTTGCTTTATGTGCAGATTTAAAAAAGAAATTGCAGCAGAAGACACTCCTAATTTTTAGGAGAAAGAAGCATCAAAAAATATTACAAATGTTTCACCACTTGAGTGGCATGGGAGCCCGGTTTTTGGAGTACTACATATTTGGACCCAGACACATGAGTTTGCTATTGCTTGAGGGCAAACAATCTTCGGAAGGGAGGATTGTAATGTCCCATTTTTGAAGACCCTTGGCCTATCTTTCCCCGAGGGCTTTTGGGATTTTGTAAGAGGAAAATCATGCTAAGTAATTGAATAATATTTCCTGGAGAGTGATTTTAATCATTTATCATTATAAAACAATATTAATTTAATTACTTAAATATGGATGCCAAGTGGTTTTTTCCACCACCTTAGAGTATTGCTCACAAAAGAATATTTATCAAGCAATTAATGTAATGTATTATTTAATTTAATTCCCAAAAATACAAAATAAAAAGGAGAATTAATTAAATATTAGTAGAGTGGCTTTTAATGTCAAAAATACCCTTAAAAAGGGGATGCCACACATAGGGAAAATAAAATGTTTTTAGATTGTGTTTTCCCTCCAAAAGGGAAATGTCAGTCTTTATTAGATATTGCACCCCTTAACTCTATAAAAGGAAGTCGCATTTCCTCTAGTTGGGTGATGCTTAGAGTAATGGGATGTATGCCCTAGTTCTCTCTCTTTCATTGTACTCTCTGCTCTTGAAGTGTGTCTAAAGCCACTTGGTTTGACTCTAGAGTATTGGTACATTATTGAGAGACTACATTGTATTGTTACTTTTGTGATTATTATTGATGCTACAATTTATGACATTGAACTATTGGGGTTTGATCTATCGTGTTGTGAGGTTATATATGCTAGATCTATGTGTCGAATCAATTATTTGATCAAAGTCTGACTTGTTGAGGGTTTTATGCATTGTTTTCTCCATTCTAATATTGGCGACTTGGTTTAGAGTATTGGTACATTCATTTGAGAGTAAATCTGCATTGTATGTGGAGGGTTTGAAGTACTTTTGTGATTATTATTGTTGCTGCAATTTATTTAGACATAGCGATTGGTATTGGGGTTTGATCTATCGTGTTTTGAGGTTATTTATGCTAGATCTATTTGCTGTTGTGTCGAATCAATTATTTCAGATCAAGGGTTGATTGTTTGAGGGTTTTATGAATTGGAAATTATTTAAATATTTTATTCCTACCCTAGCGACCTGGAGACAGATTTCAGGGGCAGATTTGAGTGGGTTTCAGTGGGCTAAAAATTCAGTTTGTTAGTTCATTGGAAAACTCTTTATTTTTACTTTACTGTGCAATTTGTTTCATGCAAAAACTCTAAGTATTGAGTAAGATATTAATTTTTGAAGTTTCAATTGTTCTGGGTGCATTCTAATTGATTAAATTGTTATAAAATTCAGATCTGCAGTTTGGGATCAATTTAATATTGAATGTGGTTGTAGAAATTAGGAGAAATAAGGAGAAGGTGATTTCATAATTTTTGGAGTGGATTTGATGCCCTAAATGTGCTGGGTGACCTACTTTTTAGGGCAAAATAAGGGTTTCATGTTTGCTATGCGAAATCTGGTTTTAGAATATTATTCTTCATATTTTTGTGGCCCAAAATCCGAAGTTTGAGAATATTTGCTTGGATGGTTAAGCGGGAAATAATTTTGGAATATTGCAGCAGTTGGGGTTTGAATATTAATTATTTTTTCAGCTGTTAAAAATCTGATTTGAATGTGTTTAAATTCCGATTGTTTTCTTCTAATCTATCCCACCACTTTGGCTAGTTCCAACCCCATTTGGGTTCGAAATAGATGACATTGAGATATTTTAGGTTGAAGCAAAAGGGTTTTCCCATTCTTTGCTTAATCTTGACAAGTACTTCTCCATTTTCTAAACTGTCCTAGAAGGGGACATTACAGAATCCTATCTGCAACCCCTGACTAGGATTACCCAGATGAGATGTGAGGGATTCCGTCCTCAAATTTGTTTGTGAAGGAGGGATTTCGTCGTCTAATACGGAAGCAGAATTAAAAGCTACTTACAGACAAATATGTAGTTGATAATTTCCAAGATGAATGTACAGCAATTCCCAAATTTGCCTTTATAACCTCCAACCCTTCTCCAAAGTGGGTGCCCCCTTCTGGAAATACATGAATATGCTCCATAAATAAATAAAATAATACTTTATTCTCTTCAAGTTGGCGCCCCATCCTAATATTAGGAATATGCAATATTAGAAAGCTCTATCATCAATTTATCCTAAAAATAGGATTTGTTTTCTCATGCAACCCACTATATCCTTGGTGCCCCTATTATAGACCACTTTATTTAATTATTATCCAACTTTGGCGTCTAATAATAAAAGCACATCATTCTATTATTATTTTATTCTATTATACTTTTTGGGTTAAAATATACTTTAAGTGTCCTTTCTCCAATTAAAATATAAAAATATCCATGCGGTGCAAAAATAGATTTTATGAAAATAAGAAAAATATTGCCATCAATTCGTAAATCTCAAGAAAATATGCACTTTTAGAGAAAACGACACCTAAAACGGAGCTACAAAGTGAAAGTTATGGCACTCGCAAGTTTTTGCTGCTAAATCTTCTCAGACGCTTTCCAAAAATGGAAAATTTTATTTTCTCCTTGTGTTTTCTTCACCGAAAATCCAAAAATGGAAATAAAATGTTGCTGAGTTTTCACGTAACTTTAAAAGTAGAAGTTATGCAAGTCGCACTTTTTGGGAAGAAACTTTCTTCCATGCAAGTTGCACTTTTTGGGAAGAAGCTTTCTTCCATGCAAGTCACATTTTTTGGAAGGATGGTTTTTAAATGCCAATGGGAATTTTGGTGGTGGAAGGTAGGAATTTGAAGCCTTCCTGGAAGGTTGTTTTTTCCCATCATTAAAGTTAAATCACTTAAGTGAAAGATGAGAATTTTGGAGCTTCCTAGAATGGTAAAAATTCTCACTTCCTTGCCTTCTTATTTTTAACATGACTTTTAGCCAAAAAGTGCGACCCATTCTAGCAAAGCTAAATGCCTAAAAACTAACTTCTTTTAATTGTCAGGAAGCATCTAGTTTTGGCGCCTAGGGTTGGAAAGGCTTCCTTTTATTATTCTGGCTATATGTATGTTATGTGAGTGCACAAGTGAATAAAATAATATTTTTAACTTGTTTGGCATGAAAACAAAGTCTAAAAATAGAGGGCAGTAGGCTTTATAATCAGATCTCGGTGAAAAAATTAGATATTCATGCTATGGACTGCATACTTGTCTGAATTATTTGTAGGAATACTTCATTGGTGCTCATATTGGTGAAAAAAAGATGATGTCAATGTCTGATACATTGAATATATCTTCAGAATCAGAGGAAGAAATAGATCCAGCTCTCATAATTGCAAAGGCTTCTGGAAAAATTCATCCTCTTGTTTCTAACGCAGCCCAAGTGGAAGTCATTGCATGGAAAATTCCTTCCAGGAGCTTGTGCATGTGCTCCCAATCTTCCAGTTGAAGCCTTCATTGAATTTACTTGTATTTGCCTTCACCCGAAGTGCTTTCCAGAATTTTAAATTGCTCATATGCAATTAAAAATAAAAGATGATGAGTTTTGTCTGAATTGTTTACGGCAAGCATTTTACTGGTGCACGTACTGGAGAAGAACTGCAAAAGCTTCAAGGATAAGAGGGAAGATAGGTCAGAGGCAACACCCGCAAGCAAAATCACAGTCAGCTGCTTCCAGATCCAGTTTGGTGAGAATCAAAGGAAATGATTCAACAACATATGGGAGAAAAAGGCATCTCAGATTCAAGGCAGAGATATCATTCAGATCATTCATTTCTAAAATGAATGAAGCAGAAGTGCAATACAGGTTGGATCAACATGGAGAGTATGGAAGAAGAACAAGATTGAGAGTGTTGCAACTTCCTTCTAATTTCTTCTCCTCTTTCTTCTTCTTTCTCTTATTTTATCCAACAAAGCAATTGAACAATCAATTAAAATTGTAAAACTTAGGTAATTGGCTATAAAAGCCATTACTTCAAGTTACTGGAAGAAGTCAATTACTTGGAAATAGGTGGCAGAAATGCAAAATAGAAGGTTCTATTTTCAGTTATAAATCATGCATGTCATGCAAAGAGGAATTCCAGGAAGAATACTGCCAGTTGCTTCCCCTTTTTATAGCTTCCACATGTGGCAATTCATTGAGAACTTCCTATTTGTAATTGCCCTCTATACACTATAAATAGAGGAAGAGCCTACGGGTTAAAGAATCAAAATTTGTTAATCAACATTCTTGAGTTCTAGACTTTGTGCTGCAGTCCTTGATGTCATTTTTGTGAAATCTGAGGAATTGAATAAAGGCGGATTTCCGGAGAACTGTGTCCACGGTGCATTTGCTTCTTACTTTTGTGTAGATCTTTAGATAAACTTTGTGTTATCTAAGATTTAGATTAGAAGTTTTTTATTTTCCATTACTTCTGAATATTGTGAGATCTACTTGTTTATTTAATCCATGTGTATGAAACCAACTCTGTAAACTATTGGTTGAATTACATATCTTCCTTTCTTCTTTCCCAGATTTCATTATTTCCCCCTTCTACAAATACTTCATAAACAACTACTTGCTACAAAACTGCTTAGCTATGGTTCATGAGCTTTGTGATTAAAGTAAAACCCCTGTAAATAGTTATTAAGTTTCATACGTACCAGATTGATAAACATCTTACACGGGAGCCTCACCGGTAAATGAGGGAAATTTATCTCATGACTACCTAGGTTTTTACCTATGCAGAAAATCTAGCCAACAAGGGTCATGTTTTTTTTTGTGTTTTGTTGTTGTCTATGGTTGCTCACATTGCTCAAAGGTATCTCCATGAAGTCATGGAGCCAGTTCACCAAATACCCACATGCCGAGGCTCAATTAATTCACTTTCAAAACTCAATTTGCTTTTACAAAAACACTTTTATTTATTTTTATATTAAAAATAAATAATAAAAGTGCATTAAAAAATAGTTCATTTAAAAATAGACTGAGCTAAATTGAGAAATTTAGGTTATATAAACACCTTACCCCATCATTATTACCACAAAGCATTCACCCGAAGAAAGAATTTTTGCAGACTAGCTAATTGGAGAAAAAAATTCAAACAATTGCCTGCAACTTCTTTCGAGTGTTGTTTTTTATTTTATTTCTTTATGTCTGTGTTTTGGTCTTTCTCCGTGATCTATCTGGCAATTCCCCGTGGCCTTTTCTTTCTTCCTGCCTAACCAGTCCAATTGCATGGGGTTTTGAGAAGTCATTATTTGCCTCAGACAAAGGTAGAATTAATTGAGAAAAGTTGGTTTTCAACACAACCTCTTGGAGCCAAGTCGTGGTTTTTGAAGTATTTTGTAAGTGCCTTCCTTCCTGAAACTCAATGCAGTTACTTTAAATGAGCCAAGGAAATCCTCCTTTGTACAATTCGTGATTTCTAGCTGCTCCCATCATACAAAATCCACGCAATTTTTAAAAGGAGATTTCTTTGTGCAAGTCCTGGTTTTTCAAACCTGCCTTCACCCTTCAAAATTTACGAAACTTTAAAATAACTCTTTTGTGCAAGTCATGAATATGAGTTGTCTTCCACGTCTAATTTCCACGCTGCCTTAACTAATGGGTTTTCATGCAATTATTAAAAGAAAGAGCCCATGCAATTCGCAAATCCAAGCTGCCCTTCCACTTGATTTTTCACACAAATTTTAAAGAGTCAAGTTTAAGTGAAAATCGCGATTTTTAGAGCTTCCCTTCATGTCTAATTTCAACGCTGCCTTGACTTATTGTTTTCCATGCAATTTTAAAGCAAACTCACTTAAGGAAGTCATTGCTTAAGCTGCCTCCATGTCTTATTTTTCACGCTGCACTTCCTTCATACTTTTCACCCAAATATTAGGAGTTTGCAAAGTTGAAGCGTGAACATTTGCTGCCTTTCCTTCATATTTTCTATGCTGCCTTCCTACCTAAAGTTTCACGCAATTTTAAAGAGTCAAGGCTAAATGTTTTAATGCAAATCGAGGAAATGTTAGCTTCCCTCCACCTTTGATTTTCACGGAAGTCTTTTAAGTGAAAAATCAACGCAACCTTGTGCAATTCAAATAAAAAACATTCAAAGTTTGGTGTGAATATTCAATTATTTGTCTACCTAAAAATTCACACTGCTTTCCTTCTTCAATTTCCACGCAGCCCTTGAAGATGCATGCAAATTCTCCAGTATATCCTTCTCAAAGCTTGTGCGCATGTTCCAAATCTTCCAATTGAAGCCCACATTGAGTATACTTATATTTGCCTTCACCCGGAGTGATTCCCATAATTCAAAATTGCTCATATGCAATTAAAAATAAAAGGGTGATGAGTTTTGTCTGAATTGTTGGCAAACATTTCACTGTGCACGTACTGGAGAAGAACTGCAAAAGCTTCAAGGATAAGAGTAGAAGACAAGTTAGAGGCAACACTCGCAAGCAAATCACAGTCAGCTGCTTCTAGATCCAGTTTGGTGAGAATCAAAGGCAAAGAGTCAACCGCATGTGGGAGAAAGAGCTTCTCAGATTCAAGGCAGAGGTATCATTCATGAGGCAGAAGTGCAATACAAGTTGGATCAACATGCAGAGTATGGAAGAAGAACAAGACTTAGAGTGTTGCAGCAAGAATAACTTATTTTCTTCTTTTCCTTTTTCTTCTTCTTTCTCTTATTTTCTCCGACAAAGTAATTGAGTAATCAATTAAATTGTAGAACTTAAGTGATTGGTTTAAAAGTCGTTACTTCAAGTTATTGGAAGAAGTCAATTACTTGGAAATAGGTGGCAGACATGCAAAATAGAAAGTTCTATTTTCAGTTGTAAATCATGCATGTCATGCGAAGAGGAATTCTAGGAGGAAGATTGCCAACTGTTTCCTTTACAACTTCCACATGCGGCAATTCATTGAAGCTCCCTATTTGTAATTGCCCTCTATTCACTATAAATAGAGGAAGAGCCTACAGGTTCAATCATCACAATTGGTTTTAGTAGAACTTGTTTAGCAAAAGCTTTTGTAATTTTAGCATTCTCGGGACCTCAGAATTTGTGTTGGAACCCTTGATGTGATTGATGTGAAAGTTTGGGGATTGAATAAAAGGTGAACTTTTGGAGAACTTTGTGTCTATAGTGATTTGTTGGTTGCTTCTTTTCAAAGGTTTTAGATAAACTTTGTGTTATCTCAGATCTAGGTTAGAAGTTATTTCCTTCCCTTATTGTTGAGTGTTACGATCTTTCTCTGTTTATTTAATTTGTGTGGATGAGACTAACTCTGATAGCTATTGGTGAATTCAACACATCTTCCTTTCTTCTTTCCTTTTGTTTTTAACCCTTCTGCAAATATCCCATCACAGTTGCTTACTTGTTGCAAAATTGCCCAGCTCTGGTTCACAAGCTGTGGAGTAATTAAAGTAAAAACACCTGAAAATAGTTATTAGGATCAACCCTTACCAAATTGATAAACATCTTACACGGTGGTGTCCCCAGATTTCACCTTGAAATCTGGGACTACCCATTTGAAAAAAAAAAAAATTCGTTCTTTTAAAATAATAGGTATTTTTGTGTTTTTATTGCCAGAAGATGTCTGTATTATGTTAGGATATTCCCAGTGAATCATATGAGCCAATTTCGACAAATACCCAGATGCCCAAACTCATTTTATCCCTCCGCCAAGTTTTGTTTGCGGGAAATTTTTATTTAATTATTTATTGAATAAATAATGCCCCGTTTGAAGTAAATTGTGCTCCGGTTGAACCCTGTTGAAGTTTTGCATGTCAGTATTCACTCATCTCATTAGGGTTTTCACCAGGAATGAATTCAGGGCATTATCTGCAACTTCTGGCAACGTTTTTCGCTTTTATTTATTTCTTTTGCGTTTTTCTCCTGTTTTCTCCGTTGTTTCTCTGTGAAATTCCCCTAGGTCAATTCCTTCGCCAGTATAGTCTGTTTAATTGCCTAAAGCATCTGGAGATCATCTACTGACACAACACCAGAAGGAATCAACCTCAAAATGTAAGCTTCTGACCAAAAAAGATGAATTCATGCACAAAAAGCCTCTCCCAGGCAAGTCGCATTTTCTGGAATTAATGAGTGTAAGCTGCAATGGGATTTTTAGTAGTGGCAGGCAGGCGGGAATTTCTTACCTGCCTTGCAGGGTATTTTTTCCCATGAAGTCAAAGTCACTTAAGTTGCGATAGGAAAATTAGAGGCAACAGGCAGGCGGGAATTTCTTACTTGCCTTGCAGGGTGAAAATTCTCATTATAAAATAAAGAAAAATCACTTAAAGCACCGATGGGAATTTTCTGCTTTCCTGGCAGGTTAACCTTTCCCACCAAAGATTTTATTCACCCATACAAGTCGCACTTTTTCAAAATAAGTTATTTTTAAAACAAGTCACGCATTTTGGGAAGTCAATTAAGCTGCAGTGGGAAAATTAAAGGTGGCAGGCAGGTGGGAATTTCTTACCTGCCTTGCAGGGTAAAAATCCCCATTATAAAAGTCAAACAACTTAAGTGAAAGAAGGGATTTTTGGAGCTGCAGTGCAAGGTAAATAATCCCATCAAAGTTGACTTCTTATATTTAGAAATCAGCCTTGCCAAAAAGTGCGACCCATTTGGGCATTAAACAATGCTTTTAATGGTATTTATTAATAGCATTTCTGCCTAATTTTGGTGCCATGGATGAATAGAAAGTCAAAGCAAGAACTCAAGCCAAAGACAATTGAAGGATGCATGCTAAACATAAATAAAATAAATTTATTTAATGGTAGCCAGCAACATGCAAAATTGGGCACCCAATTTGGGTGAATAAACATGTTTGTTTATTAATTAATTGCCAGGAATAGGATGGACAATTATTAGAAATAGAATGTTGAGGGTTATATAAGCATGGGCTGCCATAATGAAGAAGCAATTAATTCTTTTTGCTAAGGATTGCAGCCCAGACAGTTTTGGCGCCAAGGAAAGGAGGATTTGTGCATCTAGAGGTGTTTTTCATTGTCGGGAAGCTTCAAGGTTTGGCGCCTAGGGTTGGAATGGCTTGATTTATGCTATGATAATTATCTGCATGTTGCTATAAGTGCCCAGGTGAATTTAAAAATATTTATGCTTGCTTTGCATGCAAGCAAAGCCTCAAATTTTAGGGCAGCAGGCTTCATATGCAGATTTTTGGTGACAGAAATCAAGTATTCATGCTCTGGACTTCATCTTTGTCTGAAATAATTGTAGGTATTCATTACGGGTGTTCATACAGGTGAAAGGGAGTTCAAATCAATGTCAGGTACATTGAATATATCTTCCGAATCTGAAGAAATTGCTAGATCTGCACAAATTGATTCAGTTATAAAGAATTCCAGCAGGATTAAAAGAAAAAGAACACAGACAAAGATTGCTCAGACAAAGATTGCTCTAGCCATGATGAAGCGAGATGAAAGAGAAGGGTTAAAAAAATCATGCATAGCTTCCAGATTTGCTGATATCAATGACACAGACATAGGCCCGGAACCTATCTCCGAAATAATTGACAGATCCAGGGCCGGAAAGACATTTCTCATGCGGGCAATGAAAAGCAGTGGAATTATTCAAGCATCAGCATTCCCAGTCACAACTCAGTTGCCCGAATTTGTCATGGAGTGTGCGAGATCATATCATCCTCTTTCCAGAACAATCCGGGATGCTGCTGGAAAGACAATTATTAGGTTGGATGCACAGTTTATCAATTATTGTCTGAAGATTCTGACACGAATGGTGGTGATTGCAATCAACATGTTGGATGCAAGCAACAGATGGGAGAAACACAAAGTAGATTGCATGGGCATAATGAACAGCAGATATATGAAGAAGCCCAGTCTCCATCAAAGTTCCCGAGAACTCTTCCGTGATCCAACTTGGTGCAGGAGGTGGATGATATCACTAAATTGCTTTGCAGGATAAGTGGAGAAGCCAATACTCACAACTTTCGCTCATGGATGTATGCTTTCATGTGAGGACTATTGAGATCAACAGAGCTGATTCGATAATCAATTACGCAGAGATCATTAGTGACAACATCGGTGAGTAACTTCGGAGTGTAAGGCGGACTTACAACTTCAAAATGACTTCATACCTGGTATATGCAGCAACCTCCCAGGGCATATTTTCCAAGCTAGATAGACGGGGCGTACTGGCAAAAGATCCTATCTTTGAGTGCTATCCACAGTTGACAGTTCCTGAGTGCCACAAAGATTACAAAGCGGTCAACGATGGGTTCTTCTATGAATTCATCTGCAAACTAAATAGTGATCTAAAGACCAACAGGGTGAGCAAAGAAGCTTGGGAAGTTGTATCTCAGCATGGTTGCATTTTCATCCAGTTTGCAGACTTCACCTATCTCAGGGTAACTGGCTTTTCGGGAGAACCAGTAAAGTTGCCGAGGTATCCAAACGACAAGTGGGTCATCATGGAGTTGTGCTAGACAGCTTGTGGAGATGCATAACTTACAATCAAAGCGGCACAAGTCTACAAGTTTCTTTTCAGTCACAGTGGCTTACTACAGCTGCCAGAGCATCCACAAAGCTAAAGGAGTTGAAAATGAAATGTTTTCTGAGTATGAGACTGAGTTCTTCCCAGTATGGATGAACTTTGACCCATATGGAGTAGCGAGGAAGACAATCTCCCAGGAATACTCACATGTGCCTTCGTTGGAGGACTTCTGGATGAAGTGCAGGAACGAGTATGAAGTCAGAAAGAAAGACTTCAGCAGGTTATCGGTGCAACAAGTGTCTGATTATGGTTTGGCACGGATACCTACAGATCTCGTAGATGATGGGCATGTGATACTTGACTCGTATCATCAGATGGGAGGAGATAGAGCTGCTCTTCAGGAAAACATTGGTGGCTGCCAGACGATTGAAGAAAGATCTTCCGCAGTTCTGGTTAACACTTCGAACTAGTTGCTGACAAAGGGGTATTGCCTAGATGAAGCATTGATGAATCAGATCACAGGCAACTTTACCGCAGGAGACTCTAGCAAGAGGAAGCACGAAGGTGAAAGCAGCAGAAGGCCAGAAAAGCTTAAAGTTCACAAGAAGTCTCACATACAGGAGAAGGCCAAATCTACAGCTATCGTGCTAGTTCCAACTTCTCCAACATCAACTCATAGCACTTCAGCAGCCCCGAAACCTCAGAGAGATCTTGTTGTTCCTCCTTTGAATCCAGCATCATTTGTATTTTCTCCTCAACCACTCAGGTCTTCACCTATCCATGCGGAGAAGTTGAAAGCACAGATGGCGGAGATTGAAAAAACATTATCTTTGGACAATTCAGAGGGTGGGCAGTCATAACACGGTGGCAAATTCTGATAGAGCGGAGTCAAAGCATGAGATGGTAGTGCACTCAACAACTTCTCATTCCCAAAGAAGCAACTTTGCATCATGGTTAGCTTTGTAGACGATTCCAGAAGCCAGAGAGGAGATCAACTTGGAAGAACACGACTTTCAGCTGCTCCTGAGTTGGGGTGGAAGAGATAGAAGACCTAAAGTTGCCAAAATGACTTCTAGGTTGATCATTGAGGAATCGGGACAGAAGTTCGCTAAGTTATCTGTTCCAACAGAAGGAAAGCACAAGGGAGAGCTCACGGCAGCTGATATAGCAGTGACCAAAGTGCCAATAGGTCAAACTACCACAGAAGGATTAAAGCAGGATACGCAGACACTAATGAATGCTTTATTCCTTAAGCTTGACAAAGAGAAGGCTGAGAGATCCAAGCTTCAAAAGCAAGTGTTCCAGTTGTGCGAGATCATTGCTAAGGTTGCCAAACCTTCCTCTCAGCCCATTCTAGCACATGAGCAGGTGAGTGATCATCTGATGCAGGAGGTAGAAGATGCAAGGGACCAGGTCAAAGCTATTGCCCACTGGAAGGAACAAATCATTCACCAAGCTTCAGAACAATTTGAACCAATACCGGCTGAATTGGAGAACATGCACAGGGTAGTATCTCAGCTGAAGGAACTGATGACACAGATAGAAGATGAGAACATAGTTGTTGAAAGTCATCTGGATACTTTGGCTAAGATACACTCGTTGCCAAAGGATGTGTTGATTGCAGAGCAGATAGTCCCTGGCGGATTGGTAGAAAAGGGGAAGCAGTTAGAAATTTCAGTTTCCTTCCGCGTGGAGATCCTCAAACTCATGTTGAAGAGGATGCAATTGCTGGAGTGTAAGATGGGAAAAGTGTCGGTGAGCATCACAGATGAATTACCTGCTTCTGATGAGGAATTTATGCTGGTTGTGCGGAAAGAAGTTGATGAAGCCACCCTACCTTTCACGATGGATTCAATTGGTAGACTCATAAAGCTTCAGGCAGATGTTGAGGGATATGGGCCTGGTTTAGAGAAAGTGAAAGCTAACGCTACTGCTTTATCCAGAGGGTTGTTACAGTTCAGAACAAAGAGAGATGTTATTGTTAAAATGAATGGGAAGATGTTGAATTACATGTTTGACAAGTATATTCAATATCAGAACAAAAAGAAAGTATAGGTGTTACAGTTGGCAGATCTTGATTCTTCTCTTCTTTCTTCTCTTATTTCTTATATTCCCGAATGAAAATGTAAATTAAAGTTATTGGTTGAAAAACCATTACTTTAAGTTATTTGGAAAGATTCCTTAAGATGGGTGGCAAATGTGCACAATTTTTTCTTAAACTCCTGATGCATGTCACTAATAAAGGAATTCTAGGAAGATGACTGCCAAATGTTCCCTTTACTACTTCTTCATGTTCTAGTTCAGTTGCAGTTTCCCATTTGTAATTTCCCCTCTACACACTATAAGTAGAGGAAGAACCTACGGGTTAAAGGATTGGAATTTGTAATCAGCATTCTTGTGTTCCAGACTTTGAGCTGAAACCCTTGATAATTTTCTGCAAGCAAAGGAAAAGAGAGGATATTTCCGAAGAACTTTGTGTCAATGGTGCATTCGTCTCGTATTTATTTCTAGATCTATTCATAAACTTTGTGTTATTTTAGATCTAGATCTGAAAGTTTCCTTTGCTTTGAATTCTGTGTTTAATGATCTATTTGTTTTAATCTATGTGCATGCGATCAACTCTGTAAACTATTGATTGGGTTGCACATCCTCTCTCCTTTCTCCCCGTTTCCTATTACTTTCCTCTTTTGCAGATTTTCCTTTTCCTTTATAGCTGCTTGCTGCAAAACTGTCTAGCTATGGTTCATGAGCTACATAGTTAAAGTAATACCCAC
Organism: Taxus chinensis; assembly: GCA_019776745.2. Lineage (NCBI taxonomy): Eukaryota > Viridiplantae > Streptophyta > Pinopsida > Cupressales > Taxaceae > Taxus > Taxus chinensis. Next base: position 142,934,887 of record CM034153.1, read on the forward strand.
AAATAGATATTAGGATATATAACTGACAAAATCTTACATGGGAGCCTCACCGGTAAATGAGGGAGATTTATCTCATGACTGCCTAGGTTTTCAGCTGTGCAGAAAATCTAGCCAACACACGGAAGCCTCACCATTAAATGAGGGAGATTTATCTCATGATTGCCTAGGTTTTACGCTTTGCATAAAATCTAGCCAACACTATGGACCACTTATATTAATTTATTTTTTTCTTTTAATTTCCTTGGCGCCCCCATGATAGACTGTTTTGTTTAATTATTATCCAACTTTGGCGTCTAATTATACAAGCACATCATTCTAGTATTATTTTATTCTATTCTATTTTTTTCTTTGAAATATACTTTAAGAGTGACTTAAATATAATTTATTTTTCTTGGCGCCCCATTATAGACTGCTTTATTTAATTATTATCCAACTTTGGTGTCCAATAATAGAAGCACATCATTCCATTATTATTTTATTCTATTCTACTTTTTGGATTAAGATATACTTTAAGTGTTCTTTCTCCAATTAAAATATAAAAATATTCATGAACCACTTATATTAATTTATTTCGCCCTTTTAATTTCCCCTTAGCCTATGGAAAATAATAAAAATAGGCTTTAGGTATTCAGAATTAATTAATTCTAAAAAGGTGACATTACAGTTCGCCCTTCCCACAATTGTTTTCCCTCAAGCAATTACAAGCTGGGATGCTTAAGAATTTCAGCACCCTCCCAAGTAGCATCCTCTGTAGGTAAATCCTTCCAACGTACCAGACACTCGGTGATAATCTTGTTCCTTAATTTCTTTTCCCTGAAATCCATAATTATTTCAGGAACCAAAAACAAGTTTGCCTTCATCATCCAAAGGAGGCAATTGAATGGAAGGAACAATATGTTGTCCCAAATCCTTTTTAGGCATGAGACATGGAAAACATTATGTATCTTACTCTGCTATGGTAATCCAACTCATAGGCAACCTCTTATATCCTCTGGTTGATCCTCTAGGGTCCATTAAAACGAGGTTTGAGCTTTTCAGCTCCACTCTTCTTCAAAGAAGACTATCTATAGGGTTGCAACCTCAAGAAAACCATATCACCACCCTCAAAAGTCCTCTCAATGCAGTGTTGGTTTGCATAAAATTTGTGTTGGTCTTGTGGGTGTTGGATATTGTCTTTGAGCGTTCTCAATATATCTTGGCTTTGTACAACCAAGTCTCTTGACCTTGACACTCTACTATCTGCAAATACCGAATCCACAAAGGAAAGATCATCATAACCATACAGAGCTTTGAAAGGTGTCATACCTGAGGACATGTGATGAGTGGTATTGTAACAATGCTCTCTCATATAAAGCCATTTCACTCAAGTTGACTGTTGCTTTACCACATAATTCTGCGAATATCCCTCAATCCACTTGTTCACAATCTTTTTTTCCCATGTGTCTTTGGATGATAGTTGGTAATTAGAGTTAACTCTGTTCCTGTCAAGCGGAAGAGATCTTGCCAAAACAAACTAAGGAACCTGCCATTTCTATCACTCACAATATTTTTAGGCAATCCATGTAGCTTAAAAACCTCTCTAAAAATAAATCAGCAACCTGTGGAGCCTTAAAATCGCTAGGAATAGCAAAGTGAGCTTATTTAGCGAGTCTACCACTGCAAAAATACAATTCTTACCCTGAACATTGGGAAGACCTATGATGATATCCATTAATATGTTTTCCCATTTTTGGTTCGGAATAAGGGATGCAACAAACCCGCTGGAAAAGCATGCTCCGCTCTATTTTGTTGGCACACAATACACTCTTTGATATATTGGAGTCCTTTCCAAAAGAATTTGTCTCTAATCTGCTTGTAGGTCTTAAAATACCCTAGATGACCAGCCAATGGTGTATCATGGACAAGCCTTAAGATTTTGCTTTTTACCCTGGATTCGGGTGTCAAATAGGTTCTAATCTTGTAAAGGATTAGATCATCAACCACCCTGTACTTGCTATTCTATATTTTTCCCTCAAGGATATCATTAGTGTAACCATTCTTTACGTACTCCGCAATTATTAAAGCTTGCCAATCGACACAGATTTCAGATATCGAACATAGAAAAGGTTTTCTAGATAAAACATCTGCTACAATGTTATTCTTACCTTTAACATACTCTATGTCAAAATTATAAGCTTTGAGCTTAGTCACCCACTTCTATTGCCTGTCATTCAAATCCTTCTGGCCAAAAAGAACTTCAAACTATTGTGATCATTTTTGACCACAAACTTGCCACAAACCAAATATTGCTGGAACTTTGCCAATGCATGCATGATAACCAACATCTCTTTATCATAAATAGAGAATCAACACTCTACTTCACTAAATTTGTGACTCTCAAAGGCTATGGGATGCCCTTTTCGTGTCAAAACAACCCCTACTTCTACCCCTGAGGCATCACATTCTAACATAAAAGGAATGGGAAAATTGGGAACAAACAATACCGGGCAAGAACTCATTAGCTTTTCAAGTTTATCAAAGGTTGCTTGGGCTGTTGCGGACCAGCTGAAAGCTCCTTTCTCTTTCACATCAGTGAATTGTGTAACTGCAAAGACCAAAGAATCCCCTCAATTGTGTGAAAGTGGTGGATGGAGGCCAATCCAATATTACCTGGATCTTCTCTTGATCAACCTGTACTCCCTGGGCACTAGTTACATGTCACGAGTATAAAATTTCAGTCATTCCAAACTCACACTTGAATTCTTTTGCAAAAAGAGCTTGCTGTTCCAAAATTTCCAGCATTGTATCCAAATGTTTTAGGTGCTCTTCCCAAATCTTATTGTACACCAAAATGTCATCAATGAAAACTAAAACAAATTTCCTTAAGTGCTCACTAAAAACATGGTTCATGCATGACTGGAAAGTAGCTGGAGCATTGGTTAAACCAAAAGGCATTACCAAGAATTCAAAATGCCCAAAATGACAATGAAAAGCTATTTTGTGCACATCTTCATCCCTTACCTTGATTTGGTGATAACCAAATCTCAAATCATTTTTGGAAAAATGCACTGCACCATGTAACTCACCTATCAATTCATCAATCCTGGGTATTGGGTACCTGTTTTTGATAGTCTTCTTATTCAAAGCACAATAATCAATGCACATCCTCACTGTCCCATCCTTCTTCACCAACACAATGAAAGAAGCAAATGGGCTAGAACTAGAAAGGATATGCCCCATCTTCAATAGCTCTTTGATTGTCTTCTCAATTTCCTCTTTGTAAACTCTAGCATTGCGGTAAGGAGTAATCATAATTATAATTTGTTTCCATCTCTATGATGTGTTGGAATCCTCTATCCGGTGGCAATCCTGATGGTAAATCACTAAATATTGTACTATGCCTATCCAAAAGATATTGTATGTCCACATGATAAGATCTACATCAATACTAAAGTGGAAATACTTACCAAACAATTGGCTTCTGATGGTATTTGCTCCTTCCGAAAAGCTCTCTCCATTCGCTTTGATGTGATAACCTCTGGAACTGCTTACTCCCTGAAGAAACTTAGGGTTGAAGGGCTTGGCTATAGAACCGGTGACTATCCTCTAAGTGTTTTGGCTAGAAGAACTTCCCTCACCATTTGGAGCCCTTTGCACATTCATGTTTTGCATGGTGTGGACTAACTGAGCCATCATGTCAGGTTACCATTCTTGTCCCTGCATAAGCCTATCGAAACATACATCGTCTGGTTTTCTTGTACCCATGACTTTTGGATGTTCTGTAGCTTTCTTTTCTTCCCTTTGCTAGTACCTAACTTCTCTGTCACTACCTTGCATGAAGTTCAAAGCTGTAATTTTTTTTCTATCCCTCTGGTTTTTTTGTTTTTTGTAAGAAATTCCCGTCCACAAGCTGGGAGAAAATTTGCTCTGATACCATTGTAATATTGCTGAAAAATACTTTCTAACAAACCTGGATATTTTGTTAAACCCTAAGGCATTAGTATATAAAAAAATAAATTTTTATTACAGCAGCGATAATATGATTTGTATATAAAAACAAAAAACCATAATGCGTCAAAACAACCTTTTGTTTATTGATTACGAACCGGCTATCATAAAAAATACCATTGTTTGAAGACAATTGAATTGGAGCTAAACTGGCATAACACTTTTTCCCTGAATCGTATCTAGAACCCTAAATGGGATTACCCAATTGAAATGTGGGGGATTCCATCCACACATCTGTTTGTAAAGGAGGGTTTTTCGTCCTCTATTACGGAAGCAAAAGCAAATATGTAGTCGATAATTTTCCAAGATGAATGTACAATAAACCCCAAATTTGCCTTAATAACCTCCAACCCTTTTCCAAAGTGGGCGCCCCCTTCCAGAAATACATGCATGCCCCATAAACAATTAAAATAATACTTTATTCTCTTCAAGTTGGCGCCCCATCTTACTATTAAGAATATGCAATATTAAAAAGCTCTATCTTCACTTTATCCTAAAAATAGGATCTGTTTTCTCATGCAGCCCACTCCATCCTTGGTGCCCCCATTATAGACTGCTTTATTTAATTATTATCCAACTTTGGTGTCTAATAATAGAAGTACATCATTCTATTATATTTCTGCTCTTTGGATTAAAATATAGTTTAAGTGTTCTTTCTTCAATTAAAATATAAAAATATCCATGGACCACTTGTATTAATTTATTTTGCTCTTTTAATTTCCCCTTAGCTTACGGAAAATAATAAAAATAGGATTTAGGTATTCAGAATTAATTACTTCTGAAAAGGGGACATTGCAGTTTTCATCCTCAATAGATGTGAGAGAAAGCAAACACGCTCCCAACTCCAAGAGGATAAATTCCAAAAACAAGCATAACCTTTTCCAAGCCAAGTGACCCCTTTAAATAGCTAGAGGTGGCGCAAAAATACCAAATAGAACCTTTTAAAGAAGACCGACCTCCTTGGGGACATAATAGTTCCTTTTTCTTCTATTTTTTGTTTATCTTTTCTTCTTTACCCAGCTGACCTGACTATACTTAGAAAATTACTAAAAAAGAATGCAAAGCTCACAAAAACAGCTGAAAAACATTACATTGGCCCTTGCCCAATCCCTTTTAGCCCACGAGAAGTGGAATGGGCTCAAGATCTTCAAAGAGAACTAGCGTTGTGAAGGGGACATTACAGAAATATGCTTGAATAAGGTCAAATGTGTATTAGAGGACCAAGTGTCTGTAAATATGCTAGAAGTGTTGTTGCGAGGTGCCTCAAACCAATTTTAGAGCATAGTTACCAAGTCCGGAAATCCGGATCCATTCGGGTGTGCAAAAAAGTCTGAAAGATATGGAACCCTTGAAAAAGTTCGGAAAAATTTGATACAGAATGTATACATATTATATATGAGCATAATTTATAAATATCTAAAAATTGACAAATACAGAGAAAAACATTAATAACGTAATATAAAATGTTTATATATTTAATATTAGATAATTTATGAGGGTGTTGGGAGTCTTCTTATTGCAAAAAAAACTGAAAAAAATTTGGAAAAAATAAACAGGGCTGACTCAGACTGAATTTATTTGGGCGGGCTGAAAAATTAGGATCCGACCGGATTTTGTGCAAACCCATGTCGGATTTGGTAACAATGATTTACAGTACAAAAGGAGATGGAATCAGAAAATTAAGCAAACGTCATCCACAAGACATCAGATTTTCCCTAGAGAATACTACATATATGGAGAAAAAATCCAACAGGGAAGGATGCCTCTATTAATCAAAAGGAATATGTTTTGCAGAACAATATTATCTCGACTCATGGATAGCTCAGAAATTCCCTATTGTTCTTCAATCTACCTGCAAGGACATAATGCATAGGACGACTGCCAAAAAGATAATGGATCGGATTAGCTTTTTGAATCAAAAAGGCAGAGTGAATTTTCGTTGCATATAGTAAACTAGAATGAGGCTGATAAACATATCAAAGAGTTCTACGACCCACAAACAAATTTTCTGCAGAACAACTATGGCATAAGTAAACCGGATTAGAAACACTTAAATAAATAGCAGGTGTGGAAGTGTAAGAAAAGCAGTTGAAGACTAAAGATACGAGGATATCTCAATTGGAATCTTATATAGCCGCTTAGAATTAGCAACATGATGGTGCTTTGAGTGAGTAGAAGTTCGAGTCAATTTCGTTTGAGATGGATGTGGCATGGTTTAAAAATGAGGAGACATAATTGAAACATTAAGAATCAGATTTTTATTTTTTTAGCAGAAGTTGGCAAAAGCTGAATCACTGACTAGTGAAGCAAGGAATCACACCATACAAGCAGCACAGGCTGCCATTGCGGTAAAGATGTATGATACACTAAAGGTTTAGTATCTGCAATTGATGGGCAACACTTCAGTTTTGACATCACTCTCCACCTCAGTTATAGTTCAGATTTGTGCAGTACGTTTTAGCTTTGTCTCTGTTCTGCCACTTGAGTGAGCAACACCATTCCCTACATGATGACTTACACTGGTCAAAATTGTTAAATATGATGGCAATTCAAGAGGGCGGAGGTGGTAGAGGAGTGGATAGATGTAGAGCATTGTATATACCATATAAAATAAATGAGTTTTTTATTTTTTATTTTGACACATTCTCTGACAAATCCCCCAGGATGGAATCCCCTTGTAATGAAACTTTCAAGGGTTTAAATTAAACACATGAAATGCAGATCTGAATTTTAAATTGCAGTAGACTGTAAATATAAAATCATCGACTTAATATATCGCCAAAATATGCCAAAAAATACCACAAAACACCATAAATCAGCTCGCCACAATTATGTATATATTTTATGGAATATTATGAGCCAAAAACACAAAGAAATGTTGAAGATCTCACTGCTGGAAATTAATTATGAATTAGAAATTGTAGCCACAAGCAAATTATGAAACTAAGGCATAGAAACCCTCAAAATTTACCAAACCCTAGATTCGGGACTTATAAAATATTACAAATCAAATTATCAAACCAGATTTCTCAAACAATTCACCAATTGCTCCAAACCCTATCCAAGGTAGGTCGCTCCACCCTTAATAAATCAAATACCAGCTGGAAATGACAAGTATCTCTCCAAATCAGCCTCTTGAATTGATCCCAAGCCAAGGAGAAGGGTTTTCGTCCTTCCCTTAACCTCTAGAAGGGTTTTTCGTCCTTCTAAGCAAGTTGCATAAGGAGGTTTTCATCCCCAAATACAAGAACACACAACTCCAAGCTTACTCTGCTCCAATAAGATAGATTGCGCAAACTCTAGATCTCAAATGAATCCTCTAATCTTCTTTTATATCCTCCTTTTGGCGCCAAAGTACAAAAAGGAAAGGCCGACCTGTATATGCAAGGAAAACACTAAAGGAAATATAAAATATTAGATAAAAATATATCATAAAGGTGCTCAATGTTCTTCTCCTTCATCTTTGCTTCTTTGCCACGGAGAAGGAATGGCAAGAAGACCAAATATCAACTTCTAAGTGGGAAAAAGGGAGATTACAGTCCTCCCTCTCCAAAATTGTTTGGCCTCAAGCAATTGCTAATGCCTGGATCCCAAACAAGTTTCAACTGCGCCCTTTTTGTAAAATCACCATTCAAACATTGGTGATCCATCATCTCTTTCCCGCTGTCCCAATCACCAATATAATCTTGCTCTTCGTCTTCAATATTTAGGACGAGGGAAACAAGAATCCCACCTTTGATTGTATAGAATAGTACAAGTGTATCATTGTATAGAAAATACAATCTCCGGCTATCAAAATGTCTTTTTTATGAACTAAGACTTCAAGAGGAACAAACTGAAAATGAATAAATCAACAGACCCCTTTGGTGGAACCATCTTCAATTTGACCCTTGGGTCAAAGTATTTGCCATCCCACCTTTCTTCTATGTTTAGACCATTGATTCCTTGGGAGAAATAACACCATAGGGACTGAATGAGGGCTGCAAAGTGACTACAACAGCCATGAAGTGTTCTGTACCTTTTCAACCATGTGCTTAGAAGCTCCTTCTTTGCTACCTTATAAGTAAACAAATGGCTGGAAAATTTGTGATCAACAATAGGAAGGATAGTACAATAAATGTAATCATGACATACCTTTAAAGTTCCCCCTATTGCTTGTCCTTTTTTGCTCATGCTTCTATGTACCATGAGCTATTCGGAAGTTTGGAAAATACTTCTAGCACATAACTGATCTAAAAACAAATCTTCATGGTTACTTGGCTGTAGCAGCACCTTTGGCCCCTTAGCATGAGTGACTTGGAGTTGCATTTGGTGGTTTTGGGCTGCCTCCACAAAACCAATTCTAGCAGAGCTGTTCCCCTTTCAAGAGCCCCTCTTTTAGCTCTAATTTCCAACATTAACACACAAGTTTCTTCATGCCAAAAAGATTTCATTGAGTAGCAATCACTGTTGTCATAAGAATCATGGTAAGCTAAGTCACAGAATTCACCGCATTTCAACCAAAAAGTTTGAAATTCGGCGATTTTCCCAAAAAAAAAAATTCGTTAAAATCCGGCAGGAATTCGACTATTCAGATTTTATACGTTTTTTTTGTGAACCATGAAAAAAAATTTGCGACTTTGGGGAATAAAATCAGTCAAAATATGTTGAAAAGTTTTATTATTTTTTAGGGTTTGCATTAAAGTCGGCTAGGGTTTCGTTTGTTATATATGCAAGCTTTATGGGTAATATTACAACTACAAAGTGAAGTTTCATTGAAACGCAATTCAAACCCAGTGAATCCTGAGGTCTCCAAGCTTGTAGTTGTGAATCTCTAACTATGCGAATTGCACCAGCGTGAGTGGAGTCTTTTTAGTTATCATTGGCAGTTAGAGTCCATCTCATGTGGAGAGGTCCTTTAGGAGCTCCCTATTTTCGTAGTATGGCCACCATCGTAGCCCACAGCCTACAGCCCACAGCCCACATGGATGAAACACAAAGGAATACGACTATTGGTTATCATAGAAAATGTAAAATCTTAAGTATTTTGAATGTTTTGAACATGGTCGTACTATAGATTTCAAGTTTTGTATTTCTTATGGACTAAAAAATGAGTATATGTATAAGGTATGTGTTATTTGACATAGGATAAACGTATACATTAAATTCGGTATCACTTGTTTAGTTGCACAGTCCACAGCCCACCAGCCCACAGTCAACCGCTCGACTTTGGGGTATTTCCATTTCATTGTGTTTTTATTTAGCATTGATTCACATAGGATAAAAATAAATAAAAGTACATAAATTTAGGTATTTTATTTGACATAGTGATAAAATACATTAAATTCGGTATCACTTGTTTAGTGGCATTAGGAACACTTCCTTAGTAAATAAATAAATAAAACAAACCTAAACATTGGTTAGAAAGGTTTGTTTTATTCATTTATCATATTATGTTATATTTAAAGCTATAAATTGCTTATTACTTTAATATTAATAGTTTCTATATAAAGGATTTGGAAAATTAAATTTTTATTGTTATTAAAAATTTAATAGTAAACTCGCTGCTTGAAAGATTTAATATTAAACTCAAATATTATTGGATTTAAAAAATTAAGTAATAAAAAATGTAGATTTATATAATCTGAACTTATTGACAATTTTTTTTTTCCCAAACTTTATCGGTTGACGAATTTTTGTCAAATTTTATCCTCGCCGAACACGATACACGAACACGAACCTGGTGACATAAGATGGTAAGTATGCATAGGATTGCAAGACATTTGAGAAATTGTGAGTTGGAGTCCTTCCCATAACATCTCCAACTTGCATAGGTTTGAACACGAAGGGGGGCAAGCAAATATGGGAAGTAGTAGTGCTTTTACAATACTCAACAACATATAGATCAGTCATCCCACATACCTTTTCTTTAGGGATATCCAGCTGGTATGGAATGCTTGTGATGGTGAAGAGAAGTCCACCAATCTCAACTTCCATGCCCTCATTCATAGGCCCTTTGTTATCCTCCTTTCTTGGGTCTTTCTTAGCTTCTTTGACATGGTGACATAGCGGAAATCTACTCCTCAATGATTGCCGCACTAACTCAATTGGAAATGGAGAGTTGTTAGCATGTGTCAACCATAAAACAAGTGAAACTTTCTTTGGACGTACTGCTGATAAAAAACAGTGAGTATAGGGACCTTCCTTACACACTTTGACCAAGGTAAGAAAGGGATTCTTCCTTGATATGATTGCTGTTCAAAAATGGACTGAAGGAGCTTGTTTTCATAACATATCATCCATGAAAAGAATGGAATTACTTCAAGATAGGACTGCTGCAATAAATCTGAGTGTAAAGGATGACTCACATCATATCCGAACACTGTAAATAACAGACTTATCTCCTGGAGCAATTTCTGTAGCAACATAGGGTGCAAAGAGTTCCTCTCATCATGGATTATCCACGAAAGGAGCGGAAGTACTTTGTAATGTGACTGCTGTTCCAAAACAGCGACATGGAAACTCGCAATGGCAGACTTAAAATACCACAAATCTACCCTCTTATCGCTTCCAATCATACCTCTCAATTCCAGCTGAGTTACAATGCTCGGATCAAAGAAATAACACTCATTCCACTTCAATTCAAACACCAATTTCATGCACACAACTTGTATTTCAATTGGAGAAATCTTCTTATGAGTATGTGCATTGACTAGGAACTGAAAATCCAGATCAAATGACTGTTGAACAACAAATGGAAATGTGAAGCTTACCATTTGCCTTCCCAAAGCTAGCTTGAATGATTGGTGCTCCTTGGTGATGAAGTTACTTTGCATCATCTCATTCTTCACCAAGTGGTGTGAATGCATAACATCTTCCATATATCTTCCTTCTAACCATATGCATGGAAACAAACACTCATTAGCCACAACCCTATTGAATCCTCCTTTTTTAGAGTGTTCTCCATAATGGCCACCATGAAGTATCAAACTTGCCATGTGTTTTCCCTTTCAACAAGCTGCCTATGATGAAACAAGTATGGTAGCGACATAGGAGGAGACAAAGAATATGAAATGTGACTATTTCTACCATACCTTGTGTTGTCCATGCATGAAACCTCTTCATGGTTCTCACCACGGTCATGTATATCATCACTTTGCCTCCAATGAGCTGCTGCTTTGGAAATTCCAGCAAGCTCATTATCTTCATTCTCACCTGGAAATTGGTCCTCCATCGCCAACTTTACTTCACCCATATGCAAATCTGATTTTTCCTCTTCTTTTGGCTCATGCTCCATGGTTTTCTCCTCAAAAACATGCTCTTTTGTGCTGCTGTTATGAATATCAGTCAATGACTCGTCTTTGGCAAGAGTGACAAAAGCATCTATTGCTTCCAAGGGCTGCTCCCTAACCATACCCAATAATTTTGGGTTTTCTTCAACACTTTGCCACATACAATCATTAGAAACCAAAGGAATATCATCAAACACCAATGAACTTTTACCTTTGGACTCATCCTTGCAAGTTTGCACATCGAACCTTCCTATGATTTTTTGACTGAAATCATCAAAGAAGCAAACCGATTCTTCTCCTTGGGTTTCTATCACATGGTACCACTAATTTCTTGCTATCCCTTCAAGGGATGAATTTGAGGGCATCCTCTACACACATAGGGTTTGATTGCAAATATGCCTCCAATTTTGACAACCATGATCTCACTGAAAGTTTGTTAGTGCCATCAAAAATAGAAATCTTACCCTTCCATGCGTTGTTGTTGCTTCCACTTGGTGTGATATGGTTCAGCCGTGCCATCAATTCCTCAAATTTGAAATCTTCCCTTGAAACCCTAGGCCTTTGAAGATCCGTGCTCTGATACCACTGTAATGACCTTTTCAAGGGTATTAACCAAACACACAAAATGCAGATCTGATTTTTAAATTGCAGCAGATTGTAAATATAAAATCAACGATTTGATCTATCACCAAATATGCCAAAAAACACTACGAAACACCACAAATCAACTTGCCACCATTATATATATATTTTAGGGAATAATAAGAGCCAAAATCACACAACAAACTGAAGATCTCACTGCCGGAAATTAATTATGAACTGGAAATCGCAGCCACAAGAAAATTGTAAAACTAGGGCATAGAAACCCTCAAAATTCACTAAACTCCAGATTCCGGCCTTAAAAAATATTACAAATTAGATTATCAAACCAGATTTCTCAAATAGTTCACCAATTTCTCTAAACCCTATCCAAGGTAGGTCACTCCACCCTTAATAAATCAAATACCAACAGGAAATGGAAAGTATCTCTCCAAATCAGCTTCTTGAATCGATCCCAAGCCAAGGAGAAGGGTTTTTCGTCCTTCCCTTAACCTCTAGAAGGGTTTTCGTCCTTCTAGGCAAGTCACATAAGGAGGTTTTCGTCCCCAAATGCAAGAACAAACAACTCCTAGCTTATTTTGCTCCAATAAGATAGATTGTGTCAACTCTAGATCTCAAATGAATCCTCTAATCTTCTTTTATATCTTCCTTTTGGCGCCAAAGCCCAATTAGAAAAGGCCGACTTGTATAAGTAAGGAAAACACTAAAAAATATATATAATATTAGATAAAAACATAACATAAAGGTGCTCAAGGTTTTCTTCCTTCATTTTTGCTTCTTTGCTACAAAGAAGGAATGGCAAGAAGACCAAATACCAGGTCTTAGGTGGGAAAAAGGGACATTACACCCCTACAGTCGCGAGATGGGGGTCTGGCTTCTATCACATATCAAGAGGCATTTCAAAGACTTGAACCTAGGTCAAACTGCAAGCAGCACGCCCAAACAACTAGTCAGGCTACAGATGTCTGATAAGACAAACACGTTAATAAAAGACTTCTCATTATCCTCGTACAATATGATGCGACTAACGCATGGTTATTTAATATCTTAGTTATGAGGATAGTCAATGCATTGACTGATGTGGACAGCCCTAACACCCCACCTCTTGCAGGTCTTTTTGATATATTTACATGAGTTTCCTCGAGTTTTTTCTGAGATCTCTAACTTGTGTCAATTATCAGATTACATGTGAGTCAATCCTGCACATGAAGACTGTACATTATGATTGCTGACCAGTTTGTCTTAAATCACATGTCTACAATTTTGGTTTCTTTGCATTTTAATCTCCCCACTTGAAACAATTACATGGGAATTCCTATTGTCAAGAAAGGACTGCTGTGAGGCACAGGTATGATTTCAAAGGAAGTTTAGCAGCCAAATTGTATTTGTGAACTAAAAAAATTGCTAACATTTGCTAGAAGAATGTATCCTATCAGATTTGTCCTGCAAAATTAACCTGTTTGTATGATTACTCTTTTTGTATTATCCCAAGCAGTTGATATATGAACTGCAAGGGAAAGAGTTTCCTTTAGCAAGTAACTTCAAACAAATTTGAGATTCCCCTGATAGAATGGAGGATTTACTAGTCATTTTAGCTTCTGGAGTGCTATTACCCAGGATAATATTATTTGTTTTGCCACATGAACAAAAAATTCATTTTATTCTCTATGCATCAACTGCATAGGCACAATTAAATTATGGAAGCACGATTTTCAAAGCAGGGTTTGTTCTTGGCATTTATGAGTGACCAAAAGGCTAGTTTCTGGCCGGACTTAAATCAGCAACTGCCTTTCTTAATGACCATGTCTGACTGGCATTCTATTCGGCAAATTATGCAAAGAAAAAATATGCTAGTATCAAATATTATATGACAACAATTGAAAGTTCATACTTCAAAGGGCAGTTATATAGAGAGGTAATGGAATAAGAAGCCCTCTCAAGATATCTCTTATCCTCAGCTCCTCTCAGGAAGAATGTCACCAATGTAGGATTTGTGCATCAAAAGATGTCACCAACATAGGATTGCTGCATCAAAGTATTTTTTTCTCTTGCTAATGATATCTTCACATGGAGAAATACTGAAAGTGATCAGTTCATGGTAAAAGGAAGGATATTTTGACTTACTCTGCACTGGTAAACTACCTAAAGATAAACTTTGGACAGAAATGAGAATCTAGAGCCTAGCTTCCAATTGAAATTGTCTTCTGGCTTGAAGTGCAAGGCTAAATTGTTAACATGGGAAGTTTTACAGCCTAAAGAATGGAAAGCCACTCTCATTGTTTGTTATGTACAAAAGCTAGTGAAAATTACTTGCACTAATTCACATTAATTCCTCATTGATCCAGGTCATTTGAATCTTGTACCTAGAGTTGTATTAAATCTTCCTTTATATGCTGGATACTATGGCTGTAGAATTTTAGAATTTTTGGTGCTGAAGAGAGGGACATGGAGAAGACGGCCGTAATCCTATGGAAAATTTCACAACAAACCACCTCAAATAACAATGGTCATCTCAAATCAGCTGGGACTCATATGCAAATTCCATAAATTTTGGCCTAAGGTTTCTCAGCTCACATGCAACTGGATAGCCCATTTGTTAGAATGGAGAAGGACGGTAAGTATAATACAAGGTAAGATCGAGCTTTATCCCTGTGCTAAAGTCTCTTACTTCATTGGCACATCTTTTGGAGCATGTACCCTTGCTGATAGGGATTCAATTATCTCAAAGCTCTTAGCATTGTGGGTTTGGGGGGAACATGGGCAATTATGTCCAAACCATGCGTATCCATCATTCGATCCGTAATTAAAGGCAGTACGTGTTGATATTTTACCTGATTTGTGGTTCGATTTAACCAGGACTTCCGTTACGAGTCATTTGGAACATGATCTCCATGTCTCATTGCATTATAGGTGATAACATTTCTCGGCTTATATGTGTTGGTAACAGTTGATAGGTAAGGGAACCTCTACTTAGCACACAGGCTCATTTACTACATTTGCTCGAATAGGGGGAGCAAAGATATAGATTACCTACCACTTTGGGATTTTCACCCTCTAGCCTTGTTCAGAAATGGCAATCTTCAGATTGGAGCATTAAAGGCTCTGGGTACAGAGGATTGACTATGTCTCGACTATGCCTTACCAGATGTCGGCGATTGCTTCCAAACTTGTTTCGTTGTTTATGTAAACGATTGTTGAACATTCCAAACGAAAGACCAAAAATGGTCTAGTTTTGGAAGGATTCTCTCCTGGAACATCTGACATGTGCATTCTTGAACTGCGAAATCACGGCATTGAATATATTCCCTAGTGCCCCCTTGCAAGTTGACTCATTCCCGTCGTGGCATGTCTTCCACAGTGCCAACATTAAGAATGGAGGTACCTACAGGCTAATTGCTCCACAGATTGCTGATTGGAGATGATTTAAGGAAGTTTTGTCAAAGTGGGTGCACTCCTCACACCAAATCCATGTGCAGATGCTTCGATTGCAGTTGGATGCTGGAAATCCAGAATGGATCAGTGTATGCTATCGAAAAAAGATTGTTTCTAACGCCAAATACTAAATCTTGCCCTTGCCACTTCTAGACTACCCATGGACAAGACGTTTGATTCTTGTTTTTTGTACGGAAAAGAAGGGATTGTTACATTCTGGTGCAAATGGCCTGAGAGACACAGTTGCTGAAAGCAGCTGTGTTGTTGCCTTGTATGTTCCATTTTGGGCAATAGCTTTGAAGTCAAGAATAGTTCTGTTTTTGTTGGTTTTTGGCTGTTTTTTGAGAGTTGGGCTCTGTCGACTGGGGTTGAAATTTTGCTTTGAGCATATAATTGTAAAAGGGTATAGTCAAACCCTTTCAAAAATGTGGTTCCTATCTTGCCACATAGCATAATATAAAAATGCAATAACAATGGTAGCATCCAAATAATTGGTAATAATCACAAGGCAAGGAGGACCCACTCACAAGCAGGACTTTTAGCATTATGTTAGAAGGGGGAAGGACGGTAAGTACCACATACACTATTTGTGGGCTCTCCATTGCGTTTAGTCCTCTTGCCTCATTGGCACATCTTTTGGAGCATGTGAATAATGGACTAAATAGTGATTCCCTTAGTCTCAAGCATCACTCATTACCAGTGTGGGTAGATTGTGGGGCTCAAGGATACATCCCTATCATGCAGTGTTCTAATGATGTTTGGTTGGTTGATTGGCCGTAACCCCTATGTGCTTATCGCTATGGTATCTCCATAGATGATCTCCATGATTTGGTAATTCCATTGCTACCTATTATTTTCTATTGTCATTCCTCACATATGTTGGTAACAATCGTAGGAAAGCGAACACACTTAGCACACAATCTGCTCTATTATAAACATTTGTTAGGCTAGGGGGACCTTGTCTCTATATGATAAAGATGTGGATCTACCACTTTGGGGATCGAAGACTCTTTGGCCTATTTTGTCAACCCAACGGCCAAAGGAAAAATATAAGGGTGACTTAAGTTATATTTAATTTTATCGCTATTCATTAATAAATGAAAAAAATATAATTCAGCACTTATAATAAATTAATTTATGACATTAAAATTAGAACCTTGAAAAGGCATGGAAAAGGGCATTTATGGTTAGTTTTTGTTATTTTGTAGGGAAAATGGTGACTTGCCTTGAGGGAAAGCAATGGGAACTATAGAGAGGATAAATGAACATTTCTGGTCCTCATGTATTTCCTCTAGTGTAAAAATGCGACTTGCACTTAGGAGAAGAAAAGTAATTGGGATTAAAAGCCTTTTGTAATTCTCCCTAAGGAAATGGATTGAAATAATGCATTGAAAGAATCTTGCACTCCTCGCATTGAATATTTTAGAGGTTCCTTTGGGTCTCTTCTTCCTTTAAAAGGAGAAGTATGACTTGCTTGAGAAGGCATTTGATATTCACTTGATAATTTCTGATTTGTGTCTTAAGCTTGTAGCTTTTGCATACAGACGTCAACTTATCTTAGTTTTGTGGAGGGAAATCCCAGAAGGATTTCCCTAGCTTGGTGTGGTGACGAAAACCCCTAGGAGTTTGAGAGGTAATCTTCGGTGGTGAAGGATCCACCCTATGTTCATTATTGGGCTTGATCACAAATTTGTAGAGACTAATTTCAAGAGGAGTGGTTGTTGCAAGGATTTAAATAAATATTGCAACAGTTCGTATCTTTTATTAATACTCTAGTTGGAGCAATCCACTTGTTGGCTGATTTGCAGTGCTATTTGAGGTACATTAATTGATCTGACAATGTATTGTTATATCTTGTAGGTGAATTTTTGGAATCAAAGTACAATTAATTTCTTAATTTTTGCAAGCTGATTTGATGCCCTAAATGTGTTGGGTGACCTACTTTTTTAGGCCCCAAAATTAGGGTTTCGTGTTATGGTTGTGCGAAAACTAATTTTGGAATATTATTCTTCATTTTTTGTGATCCAAAGTTTCAGCTTATTTGGACTTCTCTAACAAAAGATATGAATTTTTGCAGTTATGTTGTAGACATGGGTTTTTAAATAATTTATTGCCAAGCCTTGTTTATATCTGAAATCTGCAATTTTTATACATATTTGGGCTTGGTATAAATTAGTGGTATTAGATTTGCGTGGAATGATATAGATTTATAGGGCTGATTTGTGGTGGTATTTAACCCTACCCTAGTCACAATTTCCTATATAAATTCAGATCTGCAAATAGTTCAAATTTGAACCCCTGTAATCTTATTAATTGCCTGATATGAGGATTGCGGATTTGCCTGAAATCTGTCCAGGGAAAAAATATGTTCATTTGGGGACATTACAAGGTGAGGGTAATAGTAGAGAGACCAGATAGATTCCTAACTATAGATGCTCTTGATTATTGATAGTAGTCTAGCCCCCAGTCAATGCATCCTGACTATAGAGACTAGACTGCATATAGAAGAGAGATCTACAAGGTTGTGACTAAATCTTTGAAATATAGATAGCTAGTGTCAATCTATAGAATATTAGACTAGCCCAGACCGATAGCACTCTATATGGTAAGTATAGATAGATGTCTGGTCCCTCATACCTCATGACGGGAGTATTCTTCATCCTTCACCTATTTATACTCTATATTGACCCAACCTGATGCTGAGACTATGCTAGACCATCTGCGTAGGGGCATAGAGCTATAGTCTGTTGACTTGACTAGAGAATGTAAGAAGATCCACATGAAAGCTTCGATATTAGGCTTTTATTTTATAGGCTAGAGCTTTTTCCAATGTAGAGCTTGATATGGATGAGGGTACAAGAGTGTTTTGTGAGCTTCTAGAGCAGAACATTGACCCATTTTTCCTCACCCATAATGTAATTCATAACCACTGATTAGAGGACGCGATTCCAATCATTGAAATGCTAGATTAAAAGTTGGGTTTGATGTGGACAATTCTTTTGGTATGCCTGATTCATTCAAGTTTGTGCACCATGTTGATTCAATTCCTACATGGATATAGTGCACAACACAAATCTCCATCTTGAATGGGTTGGTGCCGTAGAGGGGTGATTATTAGGATGGATTGAGTTTGGAAAAACCACACCCAAATTGGGTTGTTTTGTTATTATTGATTTTCCAGTCAAGGAGTGGTTAAATTAGGTTGATAACTCTTTGGAGATGCTTCCGAATTACTGAGGTCTTAATTGCAAGAACCTATAAAAGAGGTTCTTTGAACTAGTTTGATGACTAGTATTTTGAAGTGATAATTTAACCTTAGAGAAGGTGGCTTAGACACTTATAAAGCTGCCAAACCATTATTCATATGAAGTGGTTGGTTGAACAAGTCACGGCCTCCTGTTCATTTGGGCTGTATTGCTTTATTTCTTAAGACAAGTGGGAATTGGAATTTTTAATCCATGCCACTTCGAAGGATTTTTCATTGGATGGAGGAAAGTTTGGACACTACTTTTTTAGTCAATGATAATATCGTCATCATGTAGACCAACATAGATTGAAGAACAATGCAACCAACAAGAGTAAGCCTGTAATGTCCCCTTTTCCCACTTGAGGATTAGAATTTGGACTTCTTGCCATTCCTTCTCCATGGCAAAGAAATAGAGGAGTTGGAGAAGAACATTGAGCTTTCATTTGCATTTGTTTTTCTAATTTTTAATGTTTCTTTTAAGTATGTGTTTGCCTTTAGCAGGTCGGCTGGGTTTTATGCACTTTAAAAGCCAATTAAAGATTAAAAGAATACTTTAAGGGGTTGGCATTGCTATTCCAAGCTTCGGCGCCAAAAAGAGGTTGTAAAAGAATATTAGAAAGCTCATTTGAAGCATCTATCTTGGCGCATTTTTCTATTTGGACATTGTGAGCTAGTGGCTCCTTGTTCTCCGCTCTTGAACAAAAACCCAAGTGTGTGGCTTCTTCCTAGAAGGACGGAAACTCTTCTAGTGTCTGGTTAAAGGACGAAAACCCTCTTTCCTTGGTTGGCATGAGAAATTATTAAAGACATTTATGCAGATTTGAGTGTTGGAGGATCAAAGTTATATATCATTTGCATGCATTGTTCATGATGCAAACAATGCTGAGTCTGGAGCGACTAGATTATTGAGTAATGTTAAAATGCCTTAACCTAGGGTACAACTTACAAATCTAATTTTCCTAGGCAAATGGCTTAGGCATAATTTTCATAAAGGAGCAGAAACTCTAGTCATTAAAAGTTTAAGAAAAAAAAAAATCAAAATAACGTACATCCATTCAATGATTTCGGGATCAATTTTCAGTTAGGAATACACCATGGTTGAAAAATCATGATCAATCTTGTTTCATATCATTGCTCGTATGTCTCAATTCATGCAAACTTTCAAAAAAAGCATTTGTGTACAGATTAGTTGTATTACGAAGAGTTATTGAATCCTACAAGGGTTACAGCTGTTCAACGTGCCATAAATAAACTCCAGAATTTTAACATTAATGATTAAACCTTCATATTGAAAAACAAATATCTTAAATCAAAAACTAACTTCGAAGGATATTACATCAAATAATGGTGGACTGCCAACAAGTGTTTCTATGGAAACCAAGGATTGAACTCTCTATCAATGCTCCTCAGTTACTAGGGAAGTATGACTCTAACGTCAGGACTTCTAAGAATTCTAATCACGATTGGAGGCTGCATAGCTGGATTCCTAATCCAACTTAGAAGATAAATTCATGGACTTAATCTCAACAGTTTTCACGTCCTTAAATTTTCAGTGTTAGTTTACGAGTGGATATGCAATTAGCCCTATTGGCTATTAAGATTGACCATTGGAACCTAAGATTCACCTAGATTCTGATGGTATCCCTACGTATGGAAACCTAACAAGACACTTTATTGTTTCAATGGGATCAGCCCAATCATCTGCAACACAAAAGCCCAGTTTGTTACATACCTAGATTAATCGTAATTAGTTGTCTTAGGGACATGATGTAACGCATGTGTCCCTACAGCTTGTACGGATCATATGTCAATCACCCCTGACCTGTCATATGTCATCTATCCAAGTTATATATTAATGATATTATTCATTCAATACGCTAAATATTACATTGCCCCATGTGCCCCCAATCGAGGAATACCCCTCGTACCATATATTTAATGTTTATATTTGCACTCACTGCTCACCTATTCTCAATTATTGCATTATATTTATGCTTTTATATATACCCACCAAGATTTGAAATTTGATGAAGAGGGGGTCAAAACCCCAAGTTTTCCGTGCAATAGTGGAACCATTGAGGAAGAAGGGTTGGTGATCAAGGGACCTAAGGCCATGGCACTTACACCCATTCCAAAGAGTCAACAACATGAGGTAAATATTGCTCATTCTATGGTTAATAATGAAAATGTTTTGACTCGTGATGAATCCAAAGATGAAACAAGGGGTGTGGAGCAAGAAGGGGAAGAGAAAGGGCTGGTTACAAACCCTTATCGGATGAAACATGATGGCAATAGGCTTGCTGGTCTGTTTAGAACAACAATCAATAAGAGGCAGATTTATGGTGTCCATGAGTACGGTAAGAGCTACGGAGATGCCCTATGTGAACACCATCAAGATATTGTTGAAGCCAAGGCAGAAAAAGCTTCATTTGTTAAATCTAAGGAGAAGAAGATGGTTGGTTTCAACACAGAAATTCTGATTCACAAGATTGAGAAAATTGAGGATGTTTCGATCACTCCTCATCCAGCATGGGAAGGTAGATATGTGGGGCAATCAAAAGGTCTTCTACAACAATGTAATCTTTTTGATTCATCAATTTTGAGACACCCTTGTTGCTTCCTCATTTGTGTGTTAAAGCTGAATATTGTGGGAGAATGGGATATAGTATGGTGTGCATTTCAGAGTATGTTTGTAAGAAAATGATCCCTCAAGGCAATGTTGATAAGACACCTAAAGTGAGCTCTTTGCTAGATGACATTTTGCAAAAAGGGGCGTATCTATGTTCCATGTTTTCTATAATAGCATATAAGGGAGCAAAAATTGCCACCAATCATGAGAGTGTTGGTACCCATCCTATAAGAAAAGGTGTTGATAAAAGGTGCAAAAATCCAAATGATTTGGTAAGAAACAAGGTAGATATCAATGGTGTGCTAGTTATCTATTGTAATTTGCATGAAAAGGAAGATTAGGAGTCATATAAATTTACTCATGGGTTCTAACAACATGGAATGTGACTTGTTACTGCAAGTAGATTTTTCAGTTTCTTATCAAAAGGAGGGATATGGAGTTCAAGAGGTTTGTGTTGGATGGTGAGCATATTGATGGTAGCCCCAGGTATGAGAGTATTTCAAAATTATTGTTTCCTCCTACATCATTTTGTTATCATGGTTATCATGGGAAGCATGCAAGAAAGAATGATAGAATTCCCAACTTCAACTTTGGTATGATTACAGAGTTCCTTATTGTACACATCAAAGGAACTTTCATGGGGAATCATGCATGGTTCTTTCTAAGGACTAATATTCTGATTTGGGAACGATGAAAAGCAAAGGTACATCTATGTGTGGGACAATATGAACTGAATTTGTGGGCAGCCGTCACTCATGCGACGATTGGGAAATAACTAACATAAGGTACCACGCCTGAGGTCATCTTTATTTCTCACATGATTCAGAAATATACAGGCTGTATTGACTTGTTGTTAGGCTGCCATAATAGTCACAAGAGTGCTACTAGGCACACAATTCAAAACCAAGGTATTTACGGCTGTTGCTAAATCATTTTCAGTCATCACAATTCAGTTTTTAAGCAATAAAACACAATATAACAACCATAGCATGAAGAGGGACATGTGGGCTGAAGTTTTGGTATGAGGGGATTCATCATATGGAGTTCTTAAATACCCAATGCTCGTTGTTTGGAAGTAAACTTGGAGCAATTAAGGGCTGTTACAGTCACCATATAGCCCCTTTACAATCAGTTTGGCCCCATTTATCAAAGGATACAAGTGGAAAAATCATTGGAGCAATGAGGGGTGACGAGTGCCAATACCAAATGAACATTAAAAGGCCTGTTTATGAATTATTGACTGTTGTTTTTGGCATTTTCAGTTCGTTCGTTTTGCTGATCACAGTCACAAGGAGAAAGGTTGACAAGGGAAAGTTGTGTTTCCCACTTCTTAACATTTTTGCAGCATTTTGGGCAACTACATGTGCATTTCCTGCCAAGTATGTATGGCACATAATTCTGGATAATGGGGTAAGGAACAAGGTAGACATCAATGATGAGTTCTCCATCTCTTGTATTTTGCATGCAAAGAAGTGTTACATAAACTTGCTCATGATTTGATTTGCCCGCATGCAAGTGAATCTAAAGGTACTTTCAATCATGGGGAATGCTTCCTTTTGGTTTGAAGTTGCTAACATGATATTTTCAATCCTTGCATGGTTGTTTTCAATGCACAAATGGTTGAATGTTGCAAAGGAATTTTGGGTTTGCCACACTTATGGTTGTTACCCCATATCTTTATTGCTCGTCCACTCAATTTCAGTCATGGACAGCTGTACATTTGAGCCATTTGAGTGGAATTCTTCGCAGGATAATATTGGTAAGAGAGTCTCATCATCAAAGACAATCATCCCAACCATCCTATTGCTGATTTGGGTGGAATTCAGAATGACTGGTAACTATTGTAACTCATTTCCAACCCCTACACAATTCAATTTCAAGTCTCCTAGTAGGATTTAGGATCCACACATTTACAATTGCTCGAGGACAAGCAATTTTGAGAAGAGAGGACTGTAATGTCCCCTTTTCCCACTTGAGGATCAGAATTTGGACTTCTTGTCATTCCTTTTCCATGGCAAAGAAGTATAGGAGTTGGAGAAGAACATTGATCTTTCATTTGCATTTGTTTTTCTAATTTTTAATGTTTCTTTTTAGTATGTGTTTGCCTTTAGCATGTCGGCTGGGTTTTATGCACTTTAAAAGCCAATTAAAGATTAAAAGAATATTTTAAGGGGTTGGATTTGCTATTCCAAACTTTGGCGCCAAAAGGAGGTTGTAAAAGAAGATTAGAAAGCTCATTTGAAGGATCTATCTTGGCACATTTTTCTATTTGGGCATTGTAAGCTAGTGGCTCCTTGTTCTCCACTTTTGAACGAAAACCCAAGTGAGTGGCTTCTTCCTAGAAGGAATAAAATCCTTCTAGTGGCTGGTTAGAGGATGAAAATCCCTCTTTCCTTGGTTGGCGTGAATACTTATTGAAGACCTTTATGCATAATGATATTTGAGTGTTGGAGGATCAAAGGAAAATATTTGCATGTATTTTAGAGCCATTCCTAGTTGGCGCAACTAGGGTTTGATGGTGTTTGAGTGTCTTCTAGGGCACAAATTACAAATCTGATTTTATATTTTGATTTGACATAATTTATAAAGCCAGAATCTCTGTTTTGGTGATTTTTGGAGTAGTTTTCAGCTTCATCTACTCATTCACAGATTTTGGGATCAATTTGAGAGGGTTTCCATGGTTGGAGAATAATGATATTGGTCTCATTTGATTGTTGGTGTTTTTATGATCATTTTGAGTATTGATTTGTGTGGAGATTCCTTGTATTTTAAGAGTTATTGAATTTACAAGTTTCAGCTGTTTTTGTGCCGTAATAAATTCCAGAATTCGAAGTTTGATGATTTGATCATATTTTTTGGCTTCTAAAATCAAGGGTAATCCGAGGAATCACTTCCCATAATTTTTGAGTGTTTCTATGGTGGATCTCTCTCTCTCTCTCTCTCTCTCTCTCTCTCTCTCTCTCCCCCTCTCGCTAGGGTTTGAGAGTATTTTTTGGTCCTTTACTAATTGCTGTCATAAAAATCAGACTTTCTTATTTTGGAGGTTTGAGCTAATTTCCTTAATTTTCAATTTTGTCACCAAAAGGGATATTACAAAGCCAACATTTTGTGCATCATAGTCTTTTCTTGACTTTGTCAATTGGCTCATGCCAAAAAAGTGAAACCAATTGTTTGGTGTGAAAGGGGAGCCTGAGGCATCGAGCTTCCGTAAAGCCAAAAAATGGATCTCTTGTGTCTCGGTTGGGTGTTAAAGAAGAACACTATTGACTTATCTGCATTGATTTGCTATCCCAAAGCTAACTATAAGCAAGCAGAAATTCGTTTGTGCATTCTAACATCTTGGAGAATCAAGGACCAGAATAAGAGCTTGTCATTAGCAAATTGAAAGCTTGTGTATCTAGCACCCTCATTTAATTGCTTGTATTTTTATGATCATTTTGAGTATTCATTTGTGTGGAGATTCCTTGTATTCTAAGAGTTATTGAATTTACAAGATGCAGTTGTTTTTGTGCCATAGTAAATTCCAGAATTCTGAGTTTGGTGATTTGATCATATTTTCTGGCTTCTAAAATCAAGGGCAATCCAAGGAATCACTTCCCATAATTTTTGAGTGTTTCTACGGTGGATTTCTCTCTCTCTTTCTCTCCTAGTCGCTAGGATTTGAGATTATTTTCTGGTCTTTTATTAATTGCTGTCATAAAAATCAGACTTTCTTATTTTGGAGGTTTGAGCTAATTTCCTTAATTTTCAGTTTTGTCCCCAAAAGGGATATTACAAAGCCAACATTTCGTGCATCATAGTTTTTGCTTGAATTTGTCAATTAGCTCATGCAAAAAAAAAGAAACCAATTGGTTGGTGTGAAAGGGGAACCTGAGGCATCAAGCTTTCATGAAGCCAAAGGATGGAGAGGATAGATCTTTTCTGCCTTGGCTGGTTGTTAAAGAAGAACGCTATTGACTTATCTGCATTGATTTGCTACCCCAAAGCTAACTATAAGCAAGAGGAATTTTTTTTGTGCATTCTAACATCTCGGAGAATCAACGACCAAAATAAGTGCTTGTCATTAGCAAATTAAAAGTTTGTGTATCTAGCACCCTCCTCAACCGTTGGAAGTCCATGAAGTTGTTATTTTTGGTCAGTAATGGAGCAGTTGAGTCCCTCAAAAAATATTTTGAGTAGACACGGAGAGAGTGGATTACCTTGGTCATAGTCCCAATGCTCTCATTGGCTGTCACAATAAATGATGCCCTGGTTATGAAGTTACAGATCCAGGTGATTACTTGTAGTCTGAAACCAAACATTTGAAGCATTGATAGAAGTTTAATAAAATTTTCAAACCAAAGTTTTGGTGCCGATGGCATTTATCAAAATCTTGCCGTGTCAAGTTTGATCAAAACATTGACATTGCTTTGATTTGTAAGAGGGAGTGATTTCCATAATTGCAATGATTTTGGAAGCAATTTGGTGACCTGTCAGACATGTTGATAGGGTTGGGGAGATGATTCTATGGAGGGCTCTTATTTGATGAGCTATGATCTTGGTAATTATTTTGTATTTCATGTTGCACAATGATATGGGATGAAAGTCATCCCATTTGTTTGTACCATGCCTCTTAGGAATGAGGGTTGATTGTGTGCAATTGAATTGGATTTTTTTTTATTTGATTGCATCTTGATTCCTTAATGGATGCATTGAGGTCCTGATATAAAATGTCCAAGGGATCTTGGAAAAACTGGGTGGGGTGCTACCATGCCTCTTAGGAATGAGGGTTGATTGTGTGTAATTGAATTGGATTTTTTTATTTGATTGCATCTTGATTCCTTAATGGATGCATGGAGGTCCCAAATTATAATGTCCAAGGGATCCTAGAAAAACTGGGAGGGGTGGCTATCCAGGCTTGGGGCTTTATCTTGGGTAAAAGACAATGTAATGCTTTTAAACTCCTTTTTTGAAATGGGGCATCCTATGTCTTCTTGTCCACTTTAATGATGAGCGAGGGGATGTGGTAAGGAATCGTTGATTGAATTGCTTTCTTCAACTGAATTGATTATGTTCGCAAACCATGATAGAAGTTTTGATCATATTGAAATAATCTCTTGATATCATTTTGCAATCTACAAAGTCATGGATAGGCGGACATATGAAGGAGACCTTTGTGTCCACTGATTGCTTATAATGTGTACTAATAGCAAGGAAAGGAATTCATTAGGAAGAACTTTGTTGTGATTCCCTAGGAATGGGAAGTTAATTACATTAGCCCAAGATTGACAATGTTCTAGATAATGACCATTCCACCTAATCGCGCATGTAGATCTTTGCTTGCAAATGTAGGTGTGTCCCCATGGAGATATTCTAGATTTCTCCAGGGCTTGACATTGGATTCTTGTTTCTTGCATGCAAATTAGGAAAACACAGTGGATCATGTTTTTAATAAATTGTCCTTTATTTGCAACACTTAGGCTCCTCGTATTCTAGGTGGTTAGCTTCATCAAGGAACTGTGGTGGGAAGGAATATGATGGATGAGAGATTTTGTTCTAGTTGATCTTGATTAGCAGTGTCTAAAATCATATCCGAGTAATGGGTGTGGACTATGGAGAGACCTCCCTTATTTTTGCCTTCTTTCATGTTTTCCCAGTAGAGAGGAACGCAGGAGAAGATCCAGTCGCTGACTTGGTTGGAGTCTTGGGGGGTTAGTTGTAGCAGCCAGGTTTCATCTTTGGTTGTCCTTGGTGTCGACCTTTTGTGTTGTTTTCTTTAGCTTGCTTGTGAACAAGAGAATGAAGAGGGCAGAAGTGAGCAATGTGAGTGTGTTGATGACACATCAAAAATGTAACAAGATGTTCTCAGTCAACTTGTTATTACCATTCCACTTTGGGGTGGCTATGCCGATGAAATAATCTTTGGGCATCATTAGGATGTCTACAGATCCCAATGTTTTCTATAGATCATAGACCCATGCTTTAAGGTTTTTCAGACAAAGGTAGGCATGTAAAATTCTGCAGATCATGGCCTTGTCTTTTAGTGTACATAGCTGGTTTTCCACTTCATAAATGCGGGTGGGCCTACTAAAGGTTTGCATCTATTTCAGGTAGCAACTGTTCAATTTGCAGGATGGAAAAATGGAATTGGAGACTGCTTGTTGTGTATGGCAATGTAAGTATGGAAGTAGCTCATCTTGTGTGGGGTGTTGTAATGTCCCCATTTCTGAAGACCCTCAGCCTATACTTCCCTGTGGGCTTCGGGATGGTGCAAGGGGAACATTTTTATTAAATAATTAAATATTATTGCCTGGAGCAATAATTATTTAATTATTTAATTATTTAATTATGAAGATTATTTAATTTAATTCCCAAAATATAAAAATTAAATGGGGAATTAATTAAATAAATATTTAGGTGGCTTTTATTGATAAAATCACCCTTTGAAAAGGGGACGCCACACCTAGGGAAAACAAACTACTTTTATTTAATAATTTCCCTCTTAGGGATTTCGAATTTTGTGCCTCCTTGCTTATAAAAGGACTGCTAGGATCATCATTATTATTATGTTATGATGATATTTATTTTATGCGCCATGCTTGGAGTTGGGATGCATGCCCATTGATGTTCTCTCTCTCTCTTGCGTGGGAGCTGGTATTGAGCTGGTTTTGAGATTCAACTGAAGTATTTATTTGCGAGATCCATGTATATGACTTTGGCAAACATTTTGGTTAAATTTGCAAGCGAAAATCTGCCTTTTTTCTACTGTAACGAATCATTGTAGCGTCGTCACTGTAGCAGCTAGGTTTTGTGATCAGATAAAAGTATTTTCTATGTGCTTTGCAAATCGATTTAGTGGTGTGATCTCTGTTGATTTTGGCGAATCTCTTTAATGGTGTTTATGGTCTGTTTGCATACAACTTTTAGGTAAAAAGCGATCAGATTTAGCATGTGTTTGCATATTCTACATGACAGCGACTTCTCTTATTAGTATGTGGACTGATTTAGATTATTTTGTTGAGCTGGCTGTTGGGTATTGTTTCTTCCACTGCAGCGACTGGTTTTGGCAAAGTTTGGGTATTAACTCCATGTGTTTTAGTGAACTGAACTCCATCTAAAATTGATTGCTGGTCCATTCTTTATAAACAGCGACTCATTTGGAGTGACCATTTGATATTTTAATGTATATTTGGAAATCTATATGCCCAGCGAACTAATTAATCTTCATTTGTTAGCTACAGCGATCTCAGTTGGAGTGAAATGGTATGGTTTGGGAGTGTGAAGTGAGCTGCTAAAATCAGCAACTTCATGTTATACTTTGGTTTGTCTGCTGGCAGCAATTTGCCATGTATTTAATGATCAGTTCAAAGTCTATACAATTCTATGTGTATGCGATTTGGATCTTGCATAATTTAGGTATGATTTTGGGAGAGATTCGTAGCTGATTGCATGACTGAAAACATCCTCACATTGGCAGTAGGTAGTAGTATGCTCCTGTGTTATTTGAAGGGCTGATTTTTAGAGTATGTTTGCATGAACTCATTGGTCAAAGAAGTTTGGTTTTCTGAGGGGTACAGTTTTTAGCTGTGAGTGAGCCACTCGTTAGAGGGCCATTAAAACCCGTCGTTTATTGAGTTTATTGAGTCATCTATTTGATTGTTTTGAATAGTGTTTGACTGACTTTTGATATTTGCACTTGATTAGAGTGTTGAAGAGTTGGTTGTTTATATTTCCCATTGATCCCGAGTTTGGAACATTACAGTGGTATCAGAGCTTCCTTCTTCTATTCGTGTGGGTCATTTGTGGATGCAAGATTTGTATTTTTAGATTTGTATGCAGAGATAAGAGGCTCAGTGGAATTATGGAGTTAATGAGTGAAGGTGGGTTGAAAGAAAGGATCATCAGGGTTGGAAAGAAGCTTAAACGTCCACACCATTCAGAAGATGCCTTGCTTAAGGACTTGTTAGAAGCAGCAGGCCTTTTATCCATTGTGAGATAATCAAATTATGAGTCTATGATGTTTGCAATGCATTCTTTGATAAGTCATTTGTCTAGACCCAAGTTTTTGAGACATGCAGATCCGGAGGTGAGACTTGTAGTCATCACCTGTATGAGTGAAATTATGAGATGGTATCCCCAGATTTCATCCTGAAATCTGTGACTACCCTATCCGAAATTTTTTCGTACTTTTAAAATAATGGGTCGTTTTGTGTTTTTATTGCCAGAAAGTTCTTGTATTGTGTCAAGATATTCCCAAAGAGCCATATTAGCCATTTTCGCCAAATACCCAGATGCCCAAAATTGTTATATTCTGTCGTCGGGATTTGTCTGCGGGAAATTTGTATTTAATTATTTTGAGCCCCTCGTGTACCCAGATTTCATTCTAAAATCTGTGACTACCCTATTTGAAAAAATTTCGTACTTTTAAAATAATGGGTCATTTTGTGTTTTTATTGCCTGAAAGTTCTTGTATTGCGTCAAGATATTCCCAAAGAGCCATATTAGCCTTTTTCACCAAATACCCAGATGCCCAAAATTGTTTATATTCTGTCGTCGGGATTTGTCTGCGGGAAATTTGTATTTAATTATTTTGAGCCCCGTATGAGGCTATTTGTGCTCCGTTTTAACTCTGTTATGATCGAACATATCATTATTCCTTTGTACCAGAAGAATTTTAACAAGGAATAATTTCTGGGCTTTATTTGTGACTTTTGGCAATTTTTCTTGTTTTTTTGTTATCCTGTTTCGTTTTCTGTGAAATTTCTCTAGATCAATTCCTTTGCCAGGTTAGCCCGATTCTTGGCCTGGAGTATTCGTAGATCACATACGCACATTATGCCAGAAGGAAGTCGCCATTGGAGGTCCGGTTCACTAGGAAAAAGCGAAGTCGTGCACTAAAAAGCCCTTGCGGGGTTGGGCGCATTTTTGGAAAACAAAGGATTTAAGCTGCAGTGGGAAAAATAGAAGCAATAGGCAGGCGTGAATTTTGTACCTGCATTGCAAGGTACTTTTTCCTATGATAGAAAATTCACTTAAGCTGCAGTGGAAAAATTAGAGGCAGCAGGCAAGCGGGAATTTATTGCCTGCCTTGCAGGGTCAAAATTCCCATGGTGAAATAAAAGAAAAGTGACTTAAGTGAAATCAT
This sequence comes from Taxus chinensis, assembly GCA_019776745.2. Lineage (NCBI taxonomy): Eukaryota > Viridiplantae > Streptophyta > Pinopsida > Cupressales > Taxaceae > Taxus > Taxus chinensis. The sequence goes on from CM034153.1 coordinate 142,965,177, forward strand.
GAGATTTTATTGCCTGACATGCCCATGCAGGGTAAATAATCCCATTGTCAAAGTCAAATCACTTAAGTGGATCATGGGATTTCCGGGACTGCCTTGTAGGGTAAATAATCTCATTGTCATGTGACTTTTAAAAATAGAAATTCCTTATTCCAAAAAGTGCGACCCACCTTGGGTGAATAATAATGCATTAAATAAATATTTGTTAATATTTATTCACCCAATTTTGGCTCCCAGGCTTGTGGAAAAGTCAACAAAGGGAATTGGAGAAAAGTAATTTAAAAATAGAATTCCAAAATTAAATAAATTTAATTTATTTAATGCAGCCCCTTTTGAGAAGGAAATAATACTTTTTAAAGTATTAATTGATTAAATTGAATTCTATTTTTAGTGGCTATGGTCAAAGCACACTGTAAAACTTAAGTGAAGTGAAGAGTGGATGATTAAATTAATTAAATTTATTTTAATGGATGGTTGTCCTTAAACATGCTATTTTTAAAGAGAGAAGCATGATTTTTAATTAATTAATTGCCAGGACTAGGAAGGGCAATTATTAATTATAGAATTGTGAGGGTTATATAAGCATGGGCTGCCATATGAGTGAATTATTTAATTCACAGGTAAAGAATTGCAGCCAAGAGGAAAAGTACGCCCCATTTGAAGAAGAATTTTGCTCAGGGAAGGTGGAAACAAGGCTAAAAGCTTCCAAATTTGGTGCATGCTTTGAAGGAGGTTGATCTTTGTCTGCATAATTGTTTGCATAAGTGTTACAGGAATTCATTACAGGTGTTTTACAAAAGAAAAGGAATTTTAATCAATGTCCAATACATTGCATATATCCTCCGAATCTGAAGAGATATCTAGATCTACACCAGTATTGAAGAATTCCAGTCAAATAAGAAGAAAAAGAATTGTTCAGACAAAGATAGACAAAGTTATGGCGAAGAAAGATGAAAAATAAAGCACAACGAAGTCATGCATCACTTCTAAATTTGCAGATATTGGAGACACGGATCTAGGCTCGGAACGTCTTGTTGAATTGATAGATAGATCCAGAGCAGGAAAGACTTCACTCATGCATGCAGGAAGAACTTCACTCATGTGTACAGATTAAAAGCAATGGAATTATTTGAGCTGCAACTTTTCCATCCACAACCCAGTTGCCATAGTTTGTTATGCAGGTGCAGATCCAGATGCTGATGCAGATGCAAATCCATATGCAGATCCAGATCTCATAGTTGCAAAAGATTCTGGCACAAAGGCTTCATCCTCTTGTTTCGAATGCATCCCGTGAAGAAGTCAGTGCATGGAAAATTCCTTCCAAGGTCTTGTGCAAATGCTCCCATCTTCCAGTTGAAGCCTTCATTGAATTTTCATTCATCCGGAGTGCTTTTCAAAAAATTTAATTGCTTATATGCAATTAAAAATAAGGATGAGTTATCTACAGCAAACATTGCATTGATGCATGTACTGGAGAAGAACTGCAAAAGCTTCAAGGATAAAAGAGAAGACAAGGCGAAGGAAAGATCCAGTCATTTCCAATTCCAATCGTTTCCAATTCCAGCTTGCTTTCAAATGCTCCCAGATTCAGTTTGGTGAGAATCAAAGGCAAAAGAATCAGCTACATGCAGACATGAAAAATGACAAGATTGGAGCTTTCCTCTTCCTTCTTCTTTCCTCCGACAAAGTAATTGAGCGATTAATTAAATTATAAAACTTAAGTGATTGGTTTAAAAGCCATTACTTGAAGAAGTCAACTACTTGGAGATAGGTGGCGGACGTGCAAAATAGAAGGTTCTATTTTCAGTTGCAAATCATACATGTCATGCAAAGAGGAATTCCAGGGTGGAGATTTCCAGTTGTTTCTTTCCTCCGACTTCCACATGTGCCAATTCAACTAAAAACTTCCAATTGGTATTGCCCCTCTACATTCTATAAGTAGAGGAAGAACCTTCGGGTTAATGATCAGAATTTGTAAACAACATCCTTGTGTTCCAGACTTTGTGCTAAAACCCTTGAGAGCCACTTGAAGCAAAGGAATATACATGAGCAGATTTCCGGAGAACTTTGTGTCACGGTGTATTTTGTTTCTAGCTTTCTATCTTAGATCTTTGAATAAACTGTGTCATTTTATATCTAGATCTAAAGCTGCCTTTGCTTATAATTCTGTGTTGATATCTATTGGTTTCTTCTATGTGCATGCAATCAACTTTGTTATCTATTGATTGGGATGCACATCTTCACCATTTCTTCTCTGTGTTTATATAATTCCCTTTTTCTATAAATATTTTCTTTCTTAAACAACTGCTTACTTGTTGCAGAACTGTACAGCTATGGTTCATGAGCTGAATAGTTAAAGTAAAACCCCATATAGATACTAGCATATTTTAATTGACAAATCTGACACAGGAGCCTCACCGGTAAATGAGGGAGATTTATCTCATGACTGCCTAGGTTTTATGCTATGCAGAAAATCTAGCCAACAGCCCCGTTTGAGGCAATTTGCGCTCCGATTTAACCCTGTTGTGATTGAACATATAATTATTCCTATATACCAGGAGGGTTTTAACTAGGAATAGGTTCTGGGCTTTATTTGTGACTTTTGGCAACGTTTTGTGTTTTCGTGTTTTTCCGTTTCGTTTTCTGTGAAATTTCTCTAGATCAATTCCTTTCCCGGTTTGGCTTGATTCTTGGCCTGGAGTAACTGGGGATCATATACGCACGTTATGCCAGAAGGAAGTCGCCATCGGAGGTCCGGTTCACTGGGAAAAGACGAAGTCGCGCACCAAAAAACCTCTTTTAGGTTGGCCGCATTTTTGGAAAAAGAAGAATTGAAGTGGATCATGGGAAAATTAGAAGCAGCAAGCAGATGGGAATTTTGTACTTGCCTAGCAGGGTACTTTTTCCCATGGAGGCAACGCCACTTAAGTGACAATGGGAAAATTAGAGGCAGCAGGTAGGCGACAATTTCTTACCTGCCTTGCAGGGTAAAAATTTCCATTGTGGAATAAAAGAAATATCACTTAAGTAAATCATGAGATTTTATTGCTTGCCTTGCAGGGTAAATAATCCCATTATGAAAGTCAAGTGACTTAAGTGAATCATGGGATTTTCAGGGCTGCCTTGCAGGGTAAATAATCTCATTGTCATATGATTCTTAAAAATAGAATTCTATATGTCAAAAAGTGTGCCCCCTTTGGAGAAGTAAAGACAACCTTTAAATTGATTAATTTAATTAATTATTCATCCAAAATAGGCACCCAGGGTTGTGGAAAAGTCAACAAAGTTAAAGGACAAAAGGTGAATGAAAATAGATTGTTCTAAAATTAAATAAATTTATTTATTTAATGGCAGCCCCTTTATGTCAAAAAGTGCGCCCCTTTTGGGAGAGATATAATACTTTTTAAAGTATTAAATGATTAAATTAATTCCTATTTTTCAGTGGCTAAGGTCAAAGCATACTGTGATGCTTGAGTTAACTGGAAGCAGAAGTCTAAAATTAAATAAATTTAATTTATTTAATGGCAGCCATGAGCATGCACAAAATAGGTGCCCCATTTGAAGAGTGAAGCTTATTAATTAATTAATTAATTGCCAGTAATAGCAAAGACATTAATTAAAAATAGAATCGCAAGGGTTATATAAGCAAGGGCTGCCATAAGGGTGAATTAATTAATTCACAGGTAAAGAAGTGCAGCCCAGAGGAAAATGTGCCCCATTTGAAGAGGATTTTTGCTCAAAAGAAGGTGAAATCAATGCTAAAAGCTTCCAATTTTGGCGCACAGGTTGAAGGAAGTTGATTTGTGTCTAGATAATTGTTTACATAAGTGATACAGGTGCTCAGGTGAAGTTGGAAAAATTCATGCTCACTTTGTATGCAAACAAAACATCAATTTTTGGGGCAGCAGGCTTGAATTATGCAGATTTTTATGATTAAAATCCACTGTTCATGTTCCGGTTGTCATCTTTGTCTAAATTAATTGCAGGAATTCGTTACAGGTGCTTTACAAAAGAAAAGGAGTTTTAATCAATGTCCAATACATTGAATATATCCTCCGAATCTGAAGAATTATCTAGATCTGCACCAATTTTGAAGAATTCCAGCCAAATAAGAAGAAAAAGAATTGTTCAGACAAAGATAGACAAAGCCATGGCAAAGAGGGATGAAAAATAAAGCACAACGGAGTCATGCATCACTTCCAAATTTGCAGACATAGGAGACACAGATCTAGGTCTGGAACCTCTTTCCGAACTGATTGATAGATCCAAAGCAGGAAAGACTTCACTCATGCGTGCAGTTAAAAGAAGTGAAATTATTCGAGCTGCAGCCTTTCCATACACAGCCTAGTTGCCAGATTTCGTTATGGAGTGTGCTAGATCTTACCATCCTTCATCCAGATCAGTGTGAGACACTAGGGGGAAAACAATAATTCGGTTGGACGCAGAGTTCATCAATTATTGTTTGAAGATTCCGGCGCGAAAGGTGGTGACTTCCATTAGCATTCAAAATGCCGGCAGCAGGTGGGAGAAGCATAGAGTTGAGTTTATGAACATAATGAATAGTAAATACATGAAGAAGCCCAGATCTCCCTCTAAGTTCCCAAGAACTCTTCTACAGTCCAATTTGGTGCAGGAGGTTGATGATATTGTCAAATTGTTATGCAGGATAAATGGTGAGGCGAATGCTCACGCTTTCCATACATGGATGTATGCTTTCAAAAGAACCATTGAAGTCAACAAGATTGATTCCATACTCAATTGGTCGGAAATCATTAGCGACAACATTGGTGAGCAACTCCGGAACGTGAAGCGTACTTTCAGCTTCAAAATGACTTCCTATTTGGTATACGCTGCAGCTTCACAAGGCGTCTTCTCCAAGCTGGATAGATGTGGCGTTCTTTCTAAGGACCCCATTTTTGAGTGTTACCCACAACTTACTGTACCTGCATGCGAGAAAGATTTCAAAGTGGTCAACAATGGATTCTTCTACGAATTCATTTGCAGGCTAGACAGAGACTTAAAGGCCAACAGGGTGAGCAAGGAAGCGTGGGAAGCTGTATCCAAAATTGGCAATCTATTCATTCAGTTTGCAGATTTCACATACCTCAGGGTTACTGGATTTTTTGGAGAACCGGTTAAGCTGCCCAGATATCCGAATGATAAATTGATTACCACAACTTGTGGAGATACATGACCTTCAGTCGAAACGGCACAAGTCTATGGGCTTCTTCCCGATCACTGTGGGACATTATAGCTACCAGAGCATTCATAGAGCTCGAGGGATGGAGACGGAGATGTTATCCGAGTATGAGCAAGAGTTCTTCTCGACATGGCTGAACTTTGATCCATTTAGAGTAGCCAGGAAGACGATCTCCGAGGAGTACGCACATGTGCCTTCATTAGAGGATTTCTGGATGAAGTGCAAAAGTGAGTACGAGGTTAGAAAGAAGGATTTCAGCAGGCTATCAAATGGGAGAAGATAGAGCCGTACTTCAGGATAACGTAGGGGGCTGTCATACGATTGAGGAAAGGTCTGGCGCTGTTCTGGTGAATACTTCAAACTGGTTGCTAACGAAAGGATATTGCCTTGATGAAGCATTGATGAATCAAGTCACGGGAAACTTTGGTGTAGGAGATTCCCTTAAGAGGAAGCACGGAGGAGAAAGCAGCAGAAGGTCCAAAAAGTTGAAAGTACACAGAAGATCTCAATCAAAGGAGAAGATCACTTCCACGGTTATGACTTTAGTTCCAGCTTCTCCAGTATCTACTACTTCACCGACTGTTGCACCCTAGCAGGACACTTTCATGCCTCCATTGAATCCGGCGACATTCATCTTCTCTCCTCAGCCACTCCATTCAGCACCTGTTCCAGAAGAGACGTTGAAGCTGCAGATGGCAGAGTTTGAAAGAGCTTTGTCCTTGGATGATTAAGAAGATGACAGTCATAACACTGTAGCACTTTCTGATAGAGAGGAAACAAAGCAGGAGATAGTAGTGCACTCAACAACTTCTCATTCTCCGAGAAGTAACTTCTCAGAATGGTTGGCTTCGCAGTTGATTCCAGAAGCTAGAGTGGAAATGAACTTGGAGGAGCACGACTTGCAACTACTCTAGAGTCTAGGCGAGAAAGCCAGAAGGCCTAAGGTTGCTAAGGTAACTTCAAGGTTGATCATCAAAGAGTCGGGGCAGAAGTTTGCTGAGATGTCAGTTCTTGCAGAAGGAAAGGAGGATGAGCTCACGGCAGAAAATGTAACAGTAACTAGAGTACCCCTTGGTCAAGCTACCACAGAAGGATTGAAGCAAGATACACAGACATTGATAGATGCTCTATTCCTTAGGCTTGACAGAGAAAAGGCGGAGAAAGACGAGCTTCAGAAGTAGGTATCTCAGTTGTGCGAGATCATAGCCAAGGTTGTTAAACCTTCCACTCAGCCCATTTCAGAGCAGGTGTGTGATCATCTTATGCAAGAGATGGAGGATGCAAGCAATCAGGTGAAAGCTATTGACAAATGGAAGAATCTAATTATTCATCAAGCTTCTGTACAACTTGGAGAGGTGCCAGCCTGCCTGAAGGTTATGAATGATGCAGTAAATCAGTTGAAGCAATTGGTGACGAGCATAGTAGACATGAACACAGTTGCTGAGAGTAACCTGAGTACTTTGGCCGAGATCAACAAGCTGCCGAGAGAAGTATTGGTTGCAGAGCAGATTGTATCGGACGGATCAGTTGAGAAGGGGAAGCAGCTAGAGTTCGCAATATCTTTCCGTTTGGAGATCTGCAGAGTTTTGCTGAAGAGGATGCAGGCACTTGAGAGTAAGACGTCATCCTTACCAAACAGTATTATTTCTTTCACTGAGGAAGAAGTGGTCGGAGATGTTACTTCATACGTACGGATCATTCCTAGTAGAGTGCCTAATTCCCTGGAAGGGTCTCTTCTAATAGTACAAAAGAGAATTGATAGAGCTGCTAAACCTTTCACGATGAATTCCATTAACAGACTGGTGGCACTGCAGGCGGATATTGCGAGGTTCGAGCTGAGCTTGGAGGATGTGGAAGCGTGTATCAAAGTGTTGAACAAAGGATTGCTGCAGTTCAGGACAGAAAAGGAAGCGGTGGCTAAAACAGATGGGAAGATGCTGAATCATATGTTCGACAAGTATATCCAATATTAGAACAAAAAGAAGACATAAATGTTACAGTTGGCTTGACTTCTTCTTCTATTCTTTCTTCTTCTATTTTTCCACGTTCCCGGATGAAATCGTAAAACTTTAATGTTATTGGTTTTGAAACCATTACTTCAAGCTATGTGGAACAATTCTATTAGTTAAGTGATACATGTGTCACTCAAGGAGAAGTTAGTGGAAGATGATTGCCAAATGTCATCTTTACTTGTTTATGTTTCAGTTCAGTTAAGTTTCCCATTTGTACTTTCCCTTCTACATTTTATAAGTAGAAGAAGAACCTCCGGGTTAAGAATTCGAATTTGTAAGCAGCAACCTGGTGTTCCAGACTTTGTGCTGAAACCCTTGAGAGCCACTTGAAGCAAAAGAATATACAGGAGCAGATTTCTAGAGAACTTTGTGTCACGGTGTATTGTGTTTCTTGCTTTTTATCTTAGATCTTTTAATAAACTTTGTGTTATTTTAGATCTAGATCTAGAGCTGCCTTTGCTTATAATTCTGTGTTTATGTCTATTGGTTTCTTCTTTGTGCATGCAATCAACTCTGTTATCTATGATTGGGATGCACATCTTCCCCATTTCTTCTCTGTGTTTATATAATTCTTTTTCCCTTCTTCTATAAATATTTCCTTTCTTAAACAGCTGCTTACTTGCTGTAGAACTGTACAGCTATGATTCATGAGCTGGACAGTTAAAGTAAAACCCCATATAGATATTAGCATACCTTAATTGACAAATCTGACATGGGAGCCTCACTAGTAAATGAGAGAGATTTTTCTCATGACTGCCTACGTTTTGTGCTATGCAAAAAATCTAGCCAACATGAGAATAACGGTTCCTAAACAGCCATACAGTGATAGCATCATGAGAGAGGTATTCCACTTGGTTGTGGGGAGTTTTCAAGGTTTGAATCAAATTGAGAGTTCTTCTTTTGCTAAAAGAGTTACAATATTAGAAAATGTTGCTAAAGTTAGATCTTGTGCTCTAATGTTGGATCTTGAGTGTGACAGTCTTATTCTTAGAATGTTTGAGCAATTTCTTGATACTATGCATGAGAGTTATGGGGAAAAAGTCATTTCATCAATACAAAAAATTATGTCTCTTGTGATAAATGAAAGTGATGTTATTTCCGAGCCATTATTATCTATCTTGTTGACAAGATTAAGAACAGATAAGGAGAAATTTTCAATTGCACATGACTTATTTAAAAGAGGTGCAGAAAATTGTGAGGGAAAATCAAGGCCACATTTGGTGGAGGCACATATGGAGGTAAATAGTGAAGATTCAGATTTTGATTCCTATGATACTAATATTGAGCATGTTGTTGATGAACATGAGCATGAGGACAAATCAAATGTAAGAGAAGTGGTCCAACAGCTTCATGAGACATTAAAAGGACAAGAAGAAAGGAGAGTTGATGACATCATTATGGAAAGGTATAACAACTCTTATGTCAATTGTTTTTATGCATTTCCTTTGCCTAACTTCTTACCCCAAGGAGAAGAAATTATGGAGTCATTTTATAATCCTTTGGTTACTAATTATATGGAGAAGGACATAAAGATGCTACATGATAGGACAGCTATCTCCTATTTTGATATGAGTGGTGATTCATCACACAAGCAAGCATATGGAAATATCAAAGCAAGCTCTAAAGGTAAAGAGGTAATGGATTATTCAGAATTTGATTTAGCTAATAAGAATGATGAAGTAGTTGATGAGTATGGGAAGCCCGATAGTGCTTTGAAGAAGGATGTGTCTAATCTTGTTGATTCTCTTGTTTCTTCTCACCAATGGGAAAAACAATATTCATCCATTCACTTTGGGGAGCTCAAGGCACAAGTGGTAATCATGACGGCCTTCCGAAATAAGGGAATTACATGGACCATATATTACATGGTAAGAAATTCACTTTCAGTTTTGATACAGCAGTTATGTCTTGGCAAATTTCCACTCTTGTGGATTGAGCACGGTTCAAATTTCAATCATGATGAGGGTTTTTACCTAAGTGATGTCATCCCTCAAAGGTATGAAGTCATTCTTCACAGTATTGAGTCCCATTTAGAGTCATTTCATGCACTTTATCTTGTTATGAAATTTGTACATGATAGGTTGTCACTTGGACATTTGATTCTTGTGTTTTCAAAGGAAAATTTGGTAAAGGAAATGTGTGGGATGGATCTTGTTGACATTGCTTGCACGGCTACAAATTTTGGGGCTTCTACAAAGAGTTTGAAGAAGAAGAAGGGCCATAGTATAAGGTCTTCACATGATCCATATTCTATGTTTCTCGTGGCAGCTAAGGAAGAAGAACAAGGGGCAGCCAAGCATGGGAGAAATGACCTTCTAAATGACTTGGTAAGTGATAAGGTAAAGCTCAATCATGTGTTGCCTATCATTTTACATGCAAATGAGGTTGGGAGATGGCATAAGGATACGGACGTGGATTCTATCATCATGAGGGATATGTCATTTCTTCACATGAATGTTTTGATGCAGTGCACATTGGGATCAAATATTCTACTTTCCCTATGCCATGATAATTTACAACTTCTAGCTTTTGAAAGAAATATTGGGAGCATAGAGTTAATCTTGGAATATAAACAAGGGGGATGTCATCTTGCTGTCCCAAGCAAGAAAAAACAGGTGCACATTGAGTACTTGCTAGAAAATGACAAGAAAATTGAATATGTATTGTTGGAGTTGTTTCTCATGCAAGATGGGATTGTTGTATCCAATATTTTCAGTTTGATAGCTTATAAAATTGTTGCCCAACATACAGGAATTGATATTGGGATGATGACATGGAAGACTAATTGCTGCCCCATCATTTTGGTATCTAACATCGTCATGATCAACCCCTTAATTCCTTTTACAGCTCAGATTTTTGATGTACACATGATGATATGGTTATGGGTGTTGGTTTGTAACTCATACGTGATTGATTGGGAAGGGCTAAGTCTGATTTTTGATGAGAAACGACATGACTACAGTAGAGTATGGGACTGCATAGCAATTTGTGGGGGCAGCCCATGCATGAAAGAAAGTTAGGCACTATCCAAGCCATGGAGATACCAAGGAGAAGCAATGAGAGTGTTCTTCAACACTCATTTTTTTAACTGGTTTGTTTCATGTGCAGGTTTGAGGAATAAATTGCAACAGTTTTCACTCCCCACTTTTAGGAGGATGAAGCAGCCAAAGATCTTACAAATGCTACTCCACTTGAGTGGCATGGGAACCCGGTTCTTGGAGTGCTACTATGATGGTACCGGAGGCACGAGCTTACTATTGCTTGAGGGCAAGCAATCTTGGGAAGGGAGGACTGTAATGTCCCCATTTCTGAAGACCCTTAGCCTATACTTCCCCATGGGCTTCGGGATGTTGCAAGGGGAATATTTTTATTAAATAATTAAATATTATTGCCTGGAGCAATAATTATTTAATTATGAAGATTATTTAATTTAATTCCCAAAATATAAAAATTAATTAAATATATATTTAGGTGGTTTTTATTGATAAAATCACCCTTTGAAAAGGGGACGCCACACCTAGGGAAAACAAACTACTTTTATTTAATAATTTCCCTCACCTAGGGATTTCGAATTTTGTGCCTCCTTGCTTATAAAAGGAGTGCTGGGATCATTATTATTATTATGTTATGATGATATTTATTTTATGCTCCATGCTTGGAGTTGGGATGCATGCCCATTGATGTTCTCTCTCTCTCTCTTGCGTGAGAGGTGGTATTGAACTGGTTTTGAGATTCAACTAAAGTATTTATTTGTGAGTCCATGTTTATGACTTTGGCAAACATTTTGGTTAAATTTGCAAGCAAAAATCTGCCTTTTTTCTACTGTAGCGTCGTCACTGTAGCAGCTAGGTTTTGTGATCAGATAAAAGTATTTTCTATGTGCTTTGCAAATCGATTTAGTGGTGTGATCTCTGTTGATTTTGGCGAATCTCTTTAATGGTGTTTATGGTCTGTTTGCATACAGCTTTTAGGTAAAAATCGATCAGATTTAGCATGTGTTTGCATATTCTATATGACAGCGACTTCTCTTATTAGTATGTGGACTGATTTAGATTATTTTGTTGAGCTGGCTGTTGGGTATTGTTTCTTCCACTGCAGCGACTGGTTTTGGCAAAGTTTGGGTATTAACTCCATGTGTTTAGTGAACTGAACTCCATCTAAATTGATTGCTGGTCCATTCTTTATAAACAGCGACTCATTTGGAGTGACCATTTGATATTTTAATGTATATTTGGAAATCTATATGCCCAGCGAACTAATTAATCTTCATTTGTTAGCTACAGCGATCTCAGTTGGAGTGAAATGGTATGGTTTGGGAGTGTGAAGTGAGCTGCTAAAATCAGCAACTTCATGTTATACTTTGGTTTGTCTGCTGGCAGCAATTTGCCATGTATTTAATGATCAGTTCAAAGTCTATACAATTCTATGTGTATGCGATTGGATCTTGCATAATTTAGTATGATTTTGGGAGAGATTCGTAGCTGATTGCATGACTGAAACATCCTCACATTGGCAGTAGGTAGTAGTATGCTCCTGTGTTATTTGAAGGGCTGATTTTAGAGTATGTTTGCATGAACTCATTGGTCAAAGAAGTCTGGTTTTTGAGGGGTACAGTTTCAGCTGTGAGTGAGCCACTCGTTAGAGGCCATTAAACCCGTTTATTGAGTTTATTGAGTCATCTATTTGATTGGTTTGAATAGTGTTTGACTGACTTTTGATATTTGCACTTGATTGGAGTGTTGAAGAGTTGGTTGTTTGCATATTTCCCATTGATCCTGAGTTTGGGACATTACAGGCGTAGCTAGTTCTGGAATACCGCTGACTTTAAAGGCGGGAGTTCCAAAGAGGCCATGGCCTCCTTTCTACCACAAACCTTCTGACTAGACACTTCAGTAAACTTCAAATTTGTTTTCTACTGGGGGAAACTGATTGACAACATAATATGCTTGCTTTTTCACCCAGTTACAAGCCATAAAAGAGTTCTTTGATATATGGTTTAAGGTTTTGTAACACATTTTAATTTTTAACAAATGCAATTTCTCAAACGTAAACAATAAAACCCACTTCACATAATAAAAACAACAATTTTCCTCTTTTTTTTTGAACACTTAAATCTAGAAATGTAACCAATATAGAAGATAACAGCAAAGAGAAACAAGTATGCAGTCAAATGGTATATTGTGATCTAGAACTCTTCCCAACATATAAGCACACCTCCAAAACATGGTTCAAAGTCTGATATTTTCAGCTCCCAAATGAAAGAAGGCCTCCAAATCTGAAAGACTGAATATACAGCTTTTAACTCAAGTGGAGGAACATCCTCATTGTTTAGAAACCCTAGGCCTTTGCAATCCAAAGGGCCCTTTACACCATACTGGTTCACACAAGACTTTTTTAATTCTTCAATCTCCAAAATACTAAAAGCCGAACCTTTACAATACCTGTGCTTCCAATATATAACTTAGATAAGCATGGTGGGTAGGATAAGTTAACTTTATTTAGCAATTGGAAATCGAAATACGATTGGAAGCAGCAATGTTCTTAAATAGGCACAACTGGAGATAAGCTCTTCTTAAATGTACGTAAGTGGAGATAACGCCGCCTTAAATGTGTGCACAAATGGAGATAAGATTGGACACAACCACCTTAGGCATTCACAAAGGAATATGTACATAATTTGAATATATACATTTAACCACTTTCACTCGTCACCAGCTACACGAAAACTGGTAAGTAGGGCCCACCAGAGCTGTTCAAGCAATTTGGAACCTTCCAAACATTGTGTAATAAGGATGAATGGGATGCGTTTATTCAGGGCTTACTCAATCCTATTCTGAAACAGTCAGCTGCATTATGGTTTTACATTCTTAGTGATTAACAATAGCCTATCCCAAAGGCAAATCAACACATTCCAGTCCCACTACTTAATCAATGTGATGAAATATTATTGAGAGGCTAGGAGCGAGAATAAGCAACTCATCCAGGCATCCATACTCTATTCAAGTGGGTTATGCAGGCAGCATTTGGGATAATGTTCACACAATTGCCTTTCTTTGCTCCGATTATTATGCCTTTGCATACTGGTAAATCCTTTTATGTCTCATCTTCCAATGCTGCACCATCTACATTGAAAACGGCTCTCTCCTAGAGAACCCCAAGACAACCGGTCAAGGAAAAATGTAATATTTAGAATGTTCCCCTATGGCATGCATCTAGATGTTCATTCAGGGCTTCCTCAATCCCTTTCTGAATTAGTCAGCTGCATCATGGTTTTACAGTCTTAGCGATTAGTAATAGCCTATTCCAAAGGAAAATTAACACAAATTCCACTCCCACCACTAAATCAATGTGATGAAGTATTATTGAGAGGTTAGGAGCGAGAATAAGCAACTTGGCCAGGCATCCACACCCTATTCAAATGGGTTATGCGAGCAGTATTTGGGATAATATTCACACAACTGCCTTTCCTTTTCCTCAATTATCATGGCTATGCATACTGGTAAATCTTCTTTATCACTCATCTTCCAATGCCGTGCCATCTGCATTGCCAAAGGCTCCCTCCTAGAGGACCCCAAGACAACAAGGCTAAGAAAAAACATAAATTTATAATGTTTCTCATGGCATGCATCTAGATGTGCATGAAACTAAACAATTCATGGGGAAACTTTGTAGAAAGCTGACGCTGATGAATTCGAAATTGATAAATGAGCCACACTATAGGATGTCAAAGAAATGGAAGGGAGTCTAAACAGAAAAATTGCTGCTATTATTGCCACTTCTGATCTTTCCCTCTCCTCAGCTGCATTTTTAGACTTAGGAATGTCACATTCTGTAATTGAGTACCCACCTGACTTCTTTCAGCATTTATCATGTTTAAGGTAGTTTGTGGAACATGTACTGGAGAGATACCACAAACAATACAACCACAGTTCCAGCTTAGTCAAGCATAGCATTTTCCTCAGCAGCAGAGGAAGCAGCCTGGTTGCCACAACATTAAAGTTCATAAGCTTAATTCTTTAAGTATATTGATTTATCCTAAAATCTGTACGAAAGATGATAAAAAGGTTCGAATTCAAAAGTAGTCTTATAATTTTAATTTTAGTTGACAATGCTATGAGTTGATTATCCACCCTCTGGGCCAATTTTCTAAACCTGTTAATAGTTACTGTTTTTAAAGTCGATCTTTTGACAGTGGCAGGACTGTTGCAAATACTGCCACATTTTGTATTTTATCTGTACTTTGTTGGACCTTTATTAATCCAATTTAAATATTTTTAGTTGGAACAAGAATTACAAACAAGTTTATGATGTTTCAGGTAGTTAATGTGATATTAAAATACTCTATATTACCAAAAAAAGGATATATTGTGTTGACGCTTTTTCTGTGTAAGTTAGGTTAGAGTCTTCACCATAATATTGCGTATCACAAGATATTTTGATTTACATTTATATTCAAATGTTTGATCTAATTTCATTAATTTATCTTTCTTTCTTTTTTTTCAGGGGGACAGGATTCATGCTAAAGTTGCAAATTTGGAGTGTCTAAACAAACAAAAGGATTCTGAAGTTCATGACCTGTTGAAAACAAATGATAGATTAAGAGCTTCTCTGTATTTGAAGGACGCAGCGTTAACGGCCATGAGAGAACAATGCTAGATCCTTACAATAAAATCTCAAAAAGTGGGAGATACATTAGTCAGCTGACGATTTGTTAGAGAGAAGAGGAGTAAATAATGGTCCTCTTTTAGTTTGTCCTCAAAATTGTCTATTTTTCATCTCTCAGTTCAGAAGATTGGAATCTCCAAATCTAAGCCCAAGACAGTTCAATGTATATGGAAATTGGCTGCCTCAAGTTATGATCTTGAGAGGACAATTATTCACGAGTGCTCCATGTTAGCTGTCAATAAAGCTTGTAAACATCCATAGACATATTTGAAATCATCTTCAGAGAGACGGATCCTTTCTGTGGAAATATTGCTGAACACAGAAATTTTCTTTGATTCATTTATGGTGTTGTGACATGTCTTTTCAGACTAACAGTTTCTGCAGTCCGTATCTTTCTAATCTTTCTAATGGTGTAATGGTGTAATGAAGAGAGGTCATTTTAGAAGCATTTAGTTATGTTACACTTGTATCGTTTATACGGGTCTTACTTGAATGGCTGTGGATGATTGTAAATTTGTTAGAACCAAATGTTCTTTGTAATTTTCTGTTTTCGTGTTAAATACTAGCTTGTAGCTTATTGCTCGTCATGCTGTCTTGTGATGTTGGTGCATTCGTTTTTAAGTTCAAACTATATTACAAGCATTCATGGATGAAGTTTCAGTTGAATTTTTATAATTATATAGCATTCTTTTTAATTTTTCTTGTAAAGTTTTTGAACTATCTTGAAATAGATGATCAAACATCAGGGTCAGTTGATCCGAAAAAAAACTCACTTAGAAGCATTTTAGCAGCATTATAGTACGGATTCTTATTCAAAGGTGCAGATACAAAAATGTAAAATTACTCTATTGATAATCAATGAACATTTCTTAAGAAGTGTACACAAACCTCCTCTATATATAAGAATGAAGAGATACAGAAGATAAGATGATCTAAAGATAAACTTGGAAGAAATTAAAAAGAAAAGACAAGAAAAATCTAACGAAGCTATCTGAAGTGTGCCCAACTTAGGAAGTAAAACATCTAAGTAAATACTAAGATGATGTATTTACATATGCCAACAATTCTAAGGTTTATGTGTTTCACATTTTTAAAATTTCTAATTATATTTTCAGGAAATGCTCATACCAGATAGCAAGTTACCCACCAGCATACTACTGAAATGAGATGATATTAAATATCATACATGATATGTGCACGAGTTAGCAAGGGAGGGGCGGAAACGACGATCATGGTTTAATCTTTCGAATTTCACTTTGATGCATAATAATTTGATACATTCCTCTAATAAATGCTGAAAAGTCTTACCCCATATCATGAATTAACAAGAGTAGGTGTATGTTTGATGAATCTATCGGCTAGATTTTCTGTACAACTGAAAACCTAGGCAGTCATAAGATAAATCTCTCTCATTTACCGGTGAGACTCTCGTGTAAGATTTTGTCAATTATATTTTCTAGTATCTATCCGGGGGTATTACTTTAACTATGTAGCTCATTAACCATAGTTAGACAGTTTTGCAGCAAGTAAGCAGCTGTAATAGAAAGGAAATATCTATAGAAGAGGAAAATGACAAAAAGCGGGAAAGGAGAGAGGATGTGCAACCCAATCAATGAAGTTAATAAGGACTTGCCCAAAGTATTTGACAAGAAGGCCAGAGAAAGAAAGTTCGAGATAGGAGACTGGGTACTCTAGTGGGACAATAGACATGAACCAAAGGGCATACATGGTGAATCTGATTCACTCTGAAGAGGGCCCTTAACGATCAAGAGAGCTGCTGGAATGGATACTTTCTTCTTTTCCTACCAGGATGGAATTGAGTTACCACTGCCTTTCAATATGCAACATCTAAAGTTGTTTAGGAACTGAGATACAGGGTAAAACCTGTTTGTATATAAATAAAACTTTTGTTGCTTTCTTTTTTTTTTCTTTTTCTTTTGGTTTTGTTTTGTAGCCTGACCCCGAACCCAATGGACAAGATACGAAACCAGAGATGTTGGGATCTCATCTTTACTCATGTCTTTTTGACAAGGGCAAAGATGTCTACAGATGGAGCCAACTGGTCTCCCTAGATTTCACCCTGAAATCTGGGACCACCCATCTAAAAAAAAATGTTCTTTTAAAATAACAAGTTTTTTTGTGTTTTTATTGTCAGAAGATGTCTGTATTACATTAAGATATTCCCAGTGAATCAATCATATGAGCCAATTTCGACAAATACCCAGATGTTGAAACTCATTTTATCCCTTCGCCAAGTTTTGTCTGCAAGAATTTTTTTATTTAATTATTTATTGAATAAATAATGCCCCGCTTGAAGTAAATTGTGCTCTGGTTGAATCCTGTTGAAGTTTTGCATGCCAGTATTCACTCATCTCATTAAGGTTTTCACCAAGAATGAATTCAGGGCATTATTTGCAACTTTTGTTAGCGCTTTTCGCTTTAATTTATTTTTTTTGCGTTTTTCTCCGGTTTTCTCCATTGTTTTTTTGTGAAATTCCCCTAGGTTAATTCCTTCGTCAGTATAGTCTGTTTAATTCCCTGAAGCATTTGGAGATCATCTACCAACACAGCACCAAAAGGAATCAGCGTCAAAATGTAAAGCTTTAGACCAAAAAAGATGAAGTAATGCACAAAAAGCCTCTTCCAGGCAAGTCGCATTTTCTGGAATTAATGAGTGTAAACTACAATGGGATTTTTAGTAGTGGCAGGCAGGCGAAAATTTCTTACCTGCCTTGCAAGGTATTTTTTCCCATGAAGTCAAAGTCACTTAAGCTGCGATGGGAAAATTAGAGGCGATACACAGGCGAGAATTTCTTACCTACCTTGTAGGGTGAAAATTCCCATTATAAAATAAAGAAAAATCAATTAAAGCACCAATGGGAATTTTTTGTTTGGCTGGCAGGCTAACCTTTCCCACCGAATATTTATTCATCCATGCAAGTCGCACTTTATCAAAGGAGGCCAGTTTTAAAGCAAGACGCACTTTTTGGAAAGAAGACTTTAAGCTGCCAGTGAGAATTTTGGTAGTGGCAGGTAGACAAGAATTTCTTACCTTCCTTGCAGGGTAATTTTTTACATGAAGTCAAAGTCATTTAAGCTGCAATGGGAATATTAGAGGTGGCAGGCAGACAAAAATTTCTTACCTGCCTTGCTGAGTAAAAATTCCTATTATAAAAGAAAAATCACTTAAAGCATCGACGGGAATTTCTTACTTGCCTTGCAAGCTGAAAATTCCCATGATGAAAGTCAAATCACATAAGTGGAAGAGGGGATTTTTGGAGTTGCAGTGTAGGGTGGAAATTCCCATCAAGCTGATTTTTTATTTTTAGCAATTCCTCTTGCCAAAAAGTGCAACCCACTTTGGGTGAATACAATGCATTTAATAATATTTATTAATGGTTTATTCACCCAATTTTGGCGCCATAAATAGAAGGAAAGTCAATGCAAGTGGAAGAGCTAAGGAAAAGTCAAGGATGCATGCTAAAAATAAATAAAATAAATTTATTTAAAAGCAACCAACAGCATGCATAATTGGGCGCCCAATTTGGGTGAGTAAACATGATTGTTTATTAGTTAAATTGCCATAAATAGGAAGGGCAATTATTAAAAATAGAATGTTGGGGGTTATATAAGCATGGGCTGCCATGATAAAAAAGTAATTAATTCTTTTTGCAAAGGATTGCAGCCCGGACAGGTTTTGGTGCCAAAGGAAGGAGGTTTTTGCATTAAAGAGTGTTTTTCATTGACAGGGAGCTTCAAGGTTTGGCGCCTAGGGTTGGAATGACTTGATTCTTGCTATGATAATTATCTGCATATTGGTATAAGTGCTTTGGTGTATTAAATAATATTTTTGTTTGCTTTGCATGCAAGCAAAACCTCAAATTTTAGGGCAGCAGGCTTTATATGCAGATTTTTGGTGACAGAAATCAAGTATTCATGCTCTAGACTTCATCTTTGTCTGAATTAATTGCAAGTATTCATCACAGGGGCTCAAATTAAAGTTAGGTACATTGAATATATCTTCTGAATCTGAAGAAATTGTCAGATCTGCACAAATTGATCCAATTGCAAGGGATTCCGGCATAATTAAAAAAAAAAGAGCTGAGAAAAAGATTGTTCTAGCCATGATGAAACATGATGAAAGAAAAGGATCAACATAATCATGCATAGCTTTCAAATTTGTTGAAGTCAATGATACAGACATAGGCCCCGAACTTATCACTAATTTGATTGACAAATCCAACTCTCATAATTGCAAAGGCTTCTGGCAAAAATTCATCCTCTTGTTTCTAACACAGCCCATGTGGAAATCATTACATAGAGAATTCCTTTTAGAAGCTTGTGCATGTGCTCTCAATCTTCGAGTTGAAGCCTTCATTGAATTTACTTGTGTTTTGCTTCACCCAGAGTGCTTTTCAGAATTTAAAATTGCTCATATGCAATTTTAAATAAAAGATGATGAGTTTTGTCAGAATTATTTACGGCAAACATTGCACTAGTGCATGTACTGAAGAAGAACTGCAAAAACTTTAAGAATAAAAGGGGAAGACATGTCAGAGGTAGCACCCACAAGCAAATCACAGTCAGCTGCTTCTAGACCCAGTTTAGTGAGAATCAAAGGAAAGAATTCAATAGTATATGGGAGTATCTTAGATCCACGGCAGAGATATCATTCAGATCATTCATTGCTAAAATAGATGAAGTAGAAGTACAATACAGGTTGGATCAACATGCAGAGTATGGAATGAGAACAAGACTGAGAGGGTTGCAGTTTTTTTCTTATTTCTTTTTCTCTTTCTTTTATTTTCTCTGACAATATAATTGAGAAATCAATTAAATTATAAAACTTAAGTGATTGGTTTGAAATCCGTTACTTGAAGAAGTCAATTACTTGGAAACAGGTGGCAGACATGCAAAATAGAAGATTTTATTTTTCAGTTATAAATTTTGCATATTATGCAAAGAGGAATTCCAGGAGAAAGATTGTCAGTTGTTTCCCTTTTCATAGCTTCCGCATGCGGGAATTCATTTAAAACTTCCTATTTGTAATTGCCCTTTATACACTATAAATGGAGGAAGAACCTACGGGTTAGATGATCAGAATTTGTAATCAGTATTCTTGTGTTTCTAACTTTGAGCTGAAAACATTGATAGCTTTCTGCAAGCAGAGGAATAGAGAGGAGATTTCCGGAGAACTTTGTGTCAATGGTGCATTCGTCTTGTATTTATTTCTAGATCTATTTATAAACTGTGTTATTCTAGATCTAGATCTGAATTTTTTCTTTGCTTTGAATTTTGTGTTTAATGATCTATTTGTTTTAATCTATGTGCATGTGATCAACTCTGTAAACTATTGATTGGGTTGCACATCCTCTTTCTTTTCCCGCTTTCTGTCATTTTCCTCTTCTACAGATATGTCCTTTCTATTACAGTTGCTTACTTGTTTCAAAACTGTCTAACTATGGTTCATGAGCTACATAGTTAAAGTAATACCAACAGATAGATACTAGAAAATATAATTGACAAAATCTTACATGGGAGCCTCATCGGTAAATGAAGGATATTTATCTCATAACTGCCTAGGTTTTCGGCTGTGCAGAAAATCTAGCCAACAGAATCGCTAGCCATCTGCGAAAATGTTTTTTTCCAAATACTAAGGATTTTAGCATAGTACTACCAAAAAACTGCTAACAATTCCTTAGCCAACCCACTGTATTTTATGGGGATTATTCTCTTTGTAGAGATGGTTCATTTCAACATTATCTATAATTGGCATTTAATTTAATATGACAAATAAAACACAAGTGACCTCATGTCACAACAATAATTGGTTTCAACATCGGACAATAACAGTGGCATACTGATGTTTAAAACTTAAATTTTCTATATGATTCTTGTTAATGATATAACTGGTACCTTAGGGTTGAAACCTAGCAGAGAAGGTAAACTAAATAAAGTGTATGTTGTACTATGAGACAAAAAAATTACCAAGTTGGAAACAAAGAGGAAAAATATGAATAATAAGATTGAAAATAATATGTATTTTGTGAATTTTCCAAAGCACTATCGTCTTCACTATTAGTGAGGTGCACTCATATCGAAAATACCCAAGTTGAAATCCCCACGTCTTGTTAGGGTTGCCTACAATCTAGAGGAACCACCTTCAAAGCATGTGAGCAATAAAGCTAACCATGTTAACATGTTATATACATGCTTGAGAAATCAGCCAAACAAATGGAGGTATTTAATCGGTTATAGTAGAGTTATTCACAACCCCATTGGATACAACCCATTCTAGGTGTGTTTGGGGTTTCAACATTGGCCCAATGGATATAGGTCCCTCCATTGCATCAACAGAAGGCTCTTCATATTTCAAAAGGAATCAAACAAATTAACAAAGTTTGTAGAATGTATCATTCGACGCATTCAACAATAAATTTTTACCATCTTATTAAAAAAGTGTCAGAGTATAATTATTGTTGTGCCACACTAGTACAAAGTTAGGGACTATTTGATTGCGTATGTAGAGATTATGTCGAGGTACATAAAGATTAGCTATCCATGTTACAAGTTATATATTGTCACTATATATATGTGGAAGACATATTTTGAGCTCAAATGTGGTTTTCAATGTCAAGCTTCTTTGATCCTATTTCTCTCGTATTAAACATGTGACATGTGCCATAATAATCAAAATATTATATACCTACTACGAACTCACAAAATCAACAATAAATATGGAATATGGAATATTAAATACAAACACAAAATACAATATATAATAGATAAGGCGAGTAAAAAGAATGGGGTGATAGTTTTTATATATGAGTAAATGATTACTAGGATAGGTCATTCCTATTAATTGACATAACATGCCTCCAAATAGTGGCTATTAATAACTAATGATGCTTACCCTAGTATCGCATCTTGAAAATGTTGTGACCTTGAAATACATGTAACTCACAAGAATAATAGAGTAGTTTCCTACTTTATAGGAAAATCGCTTGCTATAAATATGTAGGGTGCCAGATGAATTGACATATATAGGGTTTGAATATTATTGTTGTAGTTTTAATCTACAACTCTACTCAAATTATTACATTTGGTATCAGAGCAATTATATTCCTAAGAAAGATGTTGATTTAATTACAAAGGGGCAATTCAATCTTCTTGATTGACCTATGCATGGGAATTTATCATAGACCAGTTTCATATTGGTTTATTCATGATTATTAAGATTTTTAATTCTATGATGGTTTTTATATGCTGAGATCCTTGGTCGAGTGCATATATACTCTGGCATTGACACTTTTTTTCCCTCGTCTATACAATCAGATCCATTCTTGTGGGAAAGAATATGTCGTTGATTGGTCAAGTTTTATTTATATGACTTTTCCACCCCTACTTGGATAGTAGCCCATCAAATTATTTATGCATTGGGTTGAAAGGGCAATTCCAGCCCATCAAGTTGTTTATGCATTGGGTTGAACGGGAAATTCAATTTCAGTTGCACTTAGATCTCTATATTGGCATTACGTTTTGGACATATTCAAATACATGTTTGTACCACCTACCAAGCTACCACCACGTGTTCAAAGAGCAGGCCCACGTGCCTCTGGAGACTATTGATTGTTCTAAGTTTTTCATCACCGTCGAACTCATCTTTGGAGGAAGGAAAAAGGCTGAGAAAGTTTCGAACCAAAAACGTGGCATCCCCAACTTCAACACCACCGCTTGAACTGCATTTAATTATATGAGCCCGCTTTCCTCACAAAAATACTTATGGAATTGAGGTTTCCACCACAAAAACTTTGCACATGTTTTTAAACAAAGGGAAGGTGTGTTCATTTTAATAGAAAACCCATGTTTTATAATTTAAACGTAATTTATGAAATATTATTTCTATGGTGTTTGACACCCCATGTGACATATAATTTTAATAAAAACCTTGAACATAAGAGGTCCAAGCATCAATTCACCCAAGATGTGAAAGTTTTCTACAAAAAAAGATATTTTCTTAATAGTAGAGGTCTATAGTGTACTGTCTTGTTAGTCAAGTAAAACATATGTGCGACATCGCATTAGTAAATTCTTTTTAATCCATCAAAATTTTAATTATATTTGTTTGTTATATTAAAAAATGATGTTAAGTTATCTAGTATTAGAGTTGTGAAAAAAAGAATTATAGTCTTTTGTGTCTTTAAGAATAATTTGTCATTTAAAAAATAAATATAGTCTTTTCATGCAATGTTCAAATTGTTGTCTAGCGTTGTGTCGAAAGCCTAGATCTTATCATATATAAAAGTCATTTTGTTTTCATCAAAAGTCAATGTGTCATTTTTTGTGTCGTAAAAGTTGGTGGTCAATAGATTCATTGTCGTTTCATGTCATAGTAAGCCAAAGTCAAAAATTTGTAAATAATAAAATAAATTTTGCCTTATAGACGCATTTCTTGTGGAATCCGATGTCTGAGATAAATTAGTGAGCTTCATGATCAAATCCGGTTGAGCTGGTAGTGTCATTCATTGGAAGACGGAGGCAATGGACGTTGGAGGTCGATCAACAACCTCTCGTCAGTCACCAATGACAGGGCCGCTTCAGTTGTGGTAACATTCTTATGTTGTGAGTATGTGCTTTTCAGTTGTGCAGTATGTTTCTTTTCAACTTTTTGTTTTGTGTGGTTTGTATTGGATGTTGGAAAACAATTGTATTGGAGAGCAGATGAGTGCAGAAATCCACTAACTAAGATGATCATCTGACTGTCATACTTCGTTGGAAAATGATCGGTCAGTGAATACGTTCATTGGCAATGGTGATCATGTGCAACAAGATCCAGATAGTAATATGCAGTATGATATGATTATCTTTTTAGTTCTCTTGTTTGATGAATAAAGTGGACATTTCACATTGTGGGGGGGTCATGACACCAATGTTCCATTTCCTTTCTACACCAAACCGGATAAAGTCAAGGGCAACTTTTAATGGTAGTGGCAATATCCTATGTTGTTGAGATTGGGTGGCAATGATTGACAACAGTGGCTATAATTAAGAACATTGTGATTCTTATGGAATGTAATGTGAAATATCTTTCCAGTATGTGTTATATTGTTCAGTTTTGTAACATGCAAGTTGTGATTCCTATATACTTCCCTGATGTGCAAGTATAATGGTAAACAAAAGCACTAGAGTAAGTCAGTTCATGATCTTGAAAGGGTTTGTGGAAGGATCTGAAAAACCACTTGAGGTGGATAGTTGATGGGTTATAGTTTATTGCTCACATTATTGAAAAATAATTGTGAATGTATATTTGATAAGTGTTGGTGTCAAATCGCAGCACCCCTGGGACTCCGCAACGCGATCGGTTGAGACTCTCAGTGTGATTGCAGAACATGGAGCTTTTCCCAAGTGTGGGACCTCGCGAAATCGGAAAAGCTCTCCGGATGAAGGCCGGCTCCTATTCCTCTGTTCAGATGCACCAATAAAACGCAGAGGTTTACCCAAAAAACTTAATCTAACCACCAAGGAGACAGGGAGAGAGAAAGCATAAAAATAAAACCTAAACTAAGGAGGTGATGCACCGAGGAATGAAGAACATATGTTTTGCCAATAAACACAAACCATAGAAATGCAATGCAATATCATGCACAGACAAACATATTCGCAGTGAAAGATCAGGAGGATGCAAAATGAAACACATAGAGGGTTGAGAAACATCCACAGTCATGCATTTATTTGCTCCAAGGTTTGTGGTAATCTTGTTTAAAACCATGGAAAAGAGCGTTTTTCTTTTGGATAAGGATCATGAGTCACATAGTAGGACATGCTACACAGGGGTGATCATACTACAAATGAGTGTGGGAATTTTTTCTACCATGTTCATACTAAGGGGGGGAATGTTAGGAAATATATAGTTTATTGCTCACATTATTGAAAAATAATTGTGAATGTATATTTGATAAGTTGTGGGTATTTGTGGGTTGTTTATTTGTTGAAACAACTCACATGAATAGTAGAGTAGTTTCCTACTTTATAGGAAACTCTCTTCCTATAAATATGTATGGTGCTAGATGAATGAGCATATACATGTTTTGAATATTATTGTTGTGGTTTTATTTTACAACTTTGTTCAAATTATTACAGTACATCTAGAATATAATAACCAATATGAATTTGATAAATATCTAAAAATTAAACTTTGTTCACATTTTTTGATTCATTTACTTATGGCAAGAATTTATGATTTTTATTTTTCAATTTTTCGATCTAATAAGTTCGGTTTTTTAATTATGTTTTTAGAAATTGGTTTTTCATACACTAATATCGATTTCGTCACTTGTTTTTGATGAAACTTACTAGTACAACTTTTTCAGGTAATACTAAAACCTACATCCACCTAAACATAATGATGTAAAATTTATCTTTAAAATGCAACTATTTGTTGACCATTGGGGTTAGCTCACTTGGACTCGACCACCATTTTAGGTGGCTCAGGTTGTGGGTTCGACTCCTAATTTACTTGTGTGATAGTGAGTGGTCCACTATACTACACTCAAAGGTTATAGAGGGCTTGTCTTGTGTTAGAGTTTTGCAGCTTGGGGTCATCAAACAAACTTTGGTTTCCTTTGTATTAATAAAAAACTAGAGTCATTCGAACATATTATTCATTTGATTTGACCAAGAAATTGTTCATGGCTAATAGCATAAGACTTAGGGAATTTAGCCAAAAAGGGATTATTCAAATGAAAAGTGGTATTGTCTAGACAAATATTGAGGCTGAGGATAATTGGCATTGTAAATATTTTATGAATCATTTTTAAGCATGTTGTTTAAAGACATTTTTTGTTACGTCAAATTTTTGATGGGATAACATTGGATAATAGATTTATGGTGTGCGTTTGTTTGTTGTTTTTTTGACGTAGGCTAATCAGAAACATGGCTGAAATTTAATGTAAGATTGAAGTAAGATCGTCATAAAAAGGCACAAATAAGTATTACAAGAACATTCTTAATGAGCAACACATATTTATTTTATACATAACATTAAATGTAAGGTAAATATTATTCTGAAATAACAAATAATAATAATTTATATTAATTACAACTAAATATTAAATTACTAATGATAAATATGTAAATTAATATTTTATTATCTTTTGTATTGTTACATTGACAAGTGTCACTATTAAATAATGATTACTTAAACCACGAGTACTAACTTATGATGATTAATATTTAATATGACATCACAGCGAACAATTGTAGAAAACTAATAAAATAAAAATACATGTTAATATTGTAGTTAAAAGCTAGCTAATTGTTAGAAGAATTACTTTATCCATGTGCTCCTTGTACTACAAAAGAATAAAAAAATAATTATTAATATTATTAGAAAAATTATATTTAAAATATATGTATTTATATATTAATTTGTTAGGAGTACAATTCTCCTCCTCATTCATATTCTCTTATGAAGTCTCAAGTGAGTATTACTTTGATAGAAATTGTGCTCTTTTCAATGATTTTTCTGACTTTATGCATTTCTTACTCTGATGTTGGATGGGATGCAAAATGTTTTGAGGGATATGATTCTATAATTTTTTTAAATTGTATTTTTCTATTTGAATTTTGTAAGTATGGGATTTTTTTTCCCATAATGTAGACAAGTCGAGAGTGACACATTCTTATGAATATATAAGACAAATCCATTTAATATTATTATGGGAATATTGTCAAAAAAATAATTTATTGTATGTCATGGAAGATGTTTTGATATGAGATTTGCTCTCTTTTATCCTAATAATTACATATTTAGTATTCTTCTTTCTTGTGTAGCGATCAAATGAAAATACAAGGGAGATATAGAGGTTATGTAGTGATCACACTCTTGATACTACAGTGAAGGTCGAGGCTTAGCAATCAATGTTTCTCACATTTATTACTGCCTTATTTAGTGTCATTCTTTGTGATTTATGTATTGATAGTTTTGATACCATTTGGAAGGGCATTTGTCAACAATTCTTGTGTAATAATAAGAACTAGCAAATGCGCACGAGTGGTTCACATAGTAAAAGTATGGTATAGCACGTTCGTTGGAAGGGTATTAAAGAACACCCTTAATGTTTGTTTTTACCTCTAATTATTCAATTGATAATAGCCCCTTCCATTATATTATTAGGATGAAAAATACCCCCTATTTTATCTGTGTACCTTACTTACCTATTTTTCCATTACAATTTTATTTACCCCTTTTTATTATACCCTAATATATCAAACATAAAATATATCATGTGTTCCTACTCAATTATTGTTTTCTTAATATGTATTTTCTCTAGAAAGAGAGTTTGAAGTCATTTATAGCCTATTACCAATTACCTTAAAGTTATGAGTTAACCATTTATCAATATTTCTTTAAATGATTAATATGGAGAAATAATATCATGTGTTAAAAAATATACTCAATCCTAGTTTTCTACAACCTTATTATTTCTTGCTTAAGAACCTCCTAATTCAAATTTCCTTATTCAGAAAGAGATTATAATATAACTTTATTACCACAAACCTTTTACAATTTTAAGGTATTTATCTTTTAAAAATAGGGTTCAAATGCTTTAGTTTTATACTACAGTTAACCATACCTCTTCATTAGCCCACCTCTCTAACCTACCTCTAAATACCTAATTAAAAAATATTAAAAAATTAAACCCTTTCACCCCTAATGTCTACCAGTATATTGAATTTGTTTTAATCAATTTTAATTACCTCGATATGAATGAACGTGCTAGGATATTGCCTTGTTAATGAACCCCCCATGCAAATGCACAAGGTTGTTGGTATTTCACGGGACCAGAGTATTTGTTGAAGTTGAGAACTACATATGCAATAAATTAAAGGGGATTACGCCTAACTTGTAGATAATGCAAATAGTGTATATGAGAGATTCATTGACAAATCTTGTTTTCACCCACCAATTGGATATCTACATAATTTTTTCTCTTTAGCTCCTACTCATTACCGAGGTCTACAATTGACTATCATTAAGGTTAGGTGAGCCATGTTATGTCTTATGTTCAACTATGTTTAGTAGCATATGTTTATTATGCAATATTGCTAAATTGTTAGTTGTATACACATGTTGAGTTTTTGAAGATTTGAATTTCTTCGGTAGAGATGAATGAGTTTCTTCTTGACATGAGGAGATTCTAGTCCTCTTTGGTTAGCTCTACATTTTTTATTGGATGAAAAATCCTTGAAGATGACATGGGATGTGTCATAAACAACTTTTTATAGAAATTTGTGTACAATCTTAAATATGTGTCAAGATTTTTCCATAAGGTGTGGCCAAATGTATTGCGTAATTATGACCATATTTTATTCTATTGTGTTACTAAAGGCTTGTTGTTATATACTTGTGCCAAAAAGAAGGATCATTGCATTTATTGATTGAACATATATGTAGATGGTTGAGACCTCTCGCACATTGGGGTGGATCACACACATGCACATAACTACATGAACTCTAATTACAAGATTGATATGCAGAGCAACCCACATTGAAGGGTGGTTTGAGTTAATAATTCTTCATTTTTCCATTTTTCTTTGGGTGAATTGTTAGGGATTGAGGGCATATCAAAGAATAAGGCAATATGGTCAGTGGGATATAGGATAGCTAATGGATAACCTCACTTAGCATAATAAATATGTTGTCTGCGTGTGCATTATGAATGATAAGGATGAAGATATATTAGAGTGTAATGAAACAAGGAGAAGAAAAAAGGAAGGTGATTGACACCGAATGTAAAATTGTAATTGTAAATTTGTATTATGGAAATTCCTATACAAGATCTAAGAGGTTGAATGTAGGATATCTATGTGCTCCTTATTCTCTATGTTTATCACTTTTTAAAAAAATAATATAAGAATGTGATAATGCACAATAGAGGAAGATAAATCATTGGTTGAAATACTACATGTGCTCCTTATTCTCCTTACAATGTGCTCCTTATTCTTTGGAACTTAAATGCATCGAAAGTGAAGATCATTTTCCTCTTCTTCATCACTGCCACTGTCATTCATTGCACAAGGTGCCAATTTGTAGTTCTCATCTTCTAGCAATATTCAGATTTTGGGTACCAACTTCATACAAAGATTCCAGCATTTGTTCAAGGGGAGGTATTTTGATGTGGGAAACGAGTGTGACAAACCATTTGATTCCCCAATGGAATCTCCAAAACTTGTAGGGAATATTTTATATCGTTGTGTGTTATATTAATTCATTCAATAAAAGTGGCATAAAGTCTGCAATAGTTAGGGAAGATCAATGATTGACAGGGTGATGTTCCACTATGTTTGAGAGGGGAAGCTCCCTCATATGACATTTTTTTGTATTTTTGGTGATTTTAACTTGAAATCACAAAGGAAACAAAAATAGGAAGGAGAAAGAAGAAAGAAGAGGACAGAGGAAGCACGAAATCCACAATAGAATAAAATTAGAGAACTATTGAGATAACTCAAACATAAACACACAATAAAACCCATTTCTCTCTCTCTCTCTATGAAGGGTTGAATACAATAACATATGTAGAAAGTAAGAAGCACAAAGTATTCACAAACACCAAACCATACAAATATGGCACAAAGTCAATGTACCTAGACACTCAACACAAAGTTTGAGTATTTGAGTATATGAACATGAAAATCTAGATAAATTTAAGTGATATAAGTAATTCCAATTTATACATTACCTCATTTGGATAACTTTTCCTCAACCTGCAATTCTTCATAAATAAGCCAGTTCATGTGGGTCCCATATATCATCACATGCTAGAACATACCTTTATGGAAAGTGGGAAGAGTCATATACAACTTCCAATCGTCACTTTTTCACTAGATAAGAGAAATTGGCCACTTAGGAAACAAATCTCTCAAACCTCTTTCAAGCTAGGGTTTTAAACACATAATGAGCATTTTACCTTCTTAACATTTGTTCATAAAAACTTTATGAAATGGCCTCATTCTATGTTTTAAACCTTATATAATAAATATAGAAACATCCATGAAAGCAAAAAAGTACCTTGAAAATCACACAATTCAGCATGAGGTGCAATTCGAGCTGGAAATGCCCTTCTTCTTGACCTTATTTCACAAAAAAATTTATAACTTGAAATTATCATTACAGAATGACTCCAAATGTTTTCTCCTAGAGATTGTGGGTTCGAGTCGCTAGAGCCAACGTCTCTCAAAGTCAATTGTATCGGTCACATTAAAATGAAACACAAGTATTGGGTAAAGTCCTACAAGCAAGCCTACGCTGACACAACCATAAAAGAAATTGATAACCTGTCTAAACTCACGAAATTAATGCTGGGAAGGCATTGTAAAAACAATAAGGTAGAAGATGAAGAAAAAATAGTAAGCACGAGGAGAGAAAATTAGGGTATCCTTCTCTGGGACAAATTGAACGTCACAATTTTGATTCTTACGATGTTAAATTTGACAGCATTTATGTGAAGGAAGGGGAAATCATGGGGTAAGTGCACCAAGTTGGGGGGCCAAAAGGGGGTCTTAAGTGGACGCATTTTTCTGAAAAAAAAAAACTTCAACTTGTACGAGTTTTTCGAAATAGTTACACTCAAAATTGGAAGATGTTGTAGAAATATGAATCGTATAATTTTGAGTCTAGTTTCTAAGCTACTAAATTTTATTGAAAACAGATAATTTTAAGTGGGTCAAACAACTAAAATACTAATATATGCTCCTGTTTTTGTTACAAAAACATAATAGAGTGACTTTTGTGCCCCCACCATTTTTTGAGCACCATTTAGTATTTTTGAAAAGCCTTTGGTAGAAAGATAGCTAGGAGCATCTAGTTTGGGCTCCATTTTTTTTTAGAATTTTTTTAGCAAATATTTTTTTATTTATGATTTTTCTAGTACATAAATTTTATGTTTTGAAAAATAACAGAGCTCTAACCGTGCCCCCCCTAACTACCTCAAAAAATATCGATTTTTTTGTTTGAATATGTATAGAATTATGCCTAGTTTGGGCTAGTATAATTTTTTTAAAATTTCAATTGCCCATAAAAAAGATACACCATGAAAGATAGACATATTTACACTTCAAAAAATAGCTATAAAAAGGCATAGTTAAAAAATAAATAATATGGAAACCTTATATTAGTCAAAAAAATTGAAAAATTATATTTTTAGAAAGAAGAGACTTTGCTCTATGTGGTTGTATAATTTTTTAAAAATGGATTGATTGTTTTATTTTGATTGGAGGAACATTTTCTTGTAAAAACCCGTTGTTTGTTGTGTTTGTGCAGGTCCATGCCTTAGGCTTGGGGATCCAAACCGGATCCCAAGCCTTGAGGCATGGCTTGGGAAAAGAGAAAACACAAAACACTTATGCGTTAGAACGCGTACATGTTCTGCGTAGTATAAACATTACATATGCTTTTGACATACTTCTATTCACATAAATAAATGTTTAAGTATAAGTTTTTCATTTATTATTATTTATATTTTATTTTAAATTTATTTATGTAAATATAAGAAATTAGGGTCACTTTACACCTTATGGAATTAGTCTCATAGCTCCATGAGTCATGGTTTAGGAGATAGTTTTTTAAAGTATAATCTGGTCAGTACATAGGTAAATTTTCAGGATTTCAGCATTCAACCTAAATATTTTAGCATTTAACTTTACAATCGAAACCCTAAACCCATAGGCCATAAACCTAAACACTAAATTGTAAACCTTGAGACCTTAACCCTAAACCCTAAACCTTTAACCATAATCCCTAGACCCTAAAACCTAAACCCTAAAACCTAAACCTTAAACATTCAGCACTTACCTGTGATCCCTAAACTTTGAGCCTTAAGACCTAAACCCTAAGCCATAAGCCCTAAACCCTAAACCCTAAACCATGTTTCATAAACCATGAACCATGAGCCCTAAATGCTAAACCCTAAACCTTGAACCGTAAAAACTAAACCCTAAACCCTGACCCCTAAACCCTAAACCTTAAACCTTAAACATTGAATCTTAAACCCTAAACCCTAAGCCTTGAACCCTACACCCTTATCCCCGAGCCCTAAAATCTAAACCCTAAACCCTAGACCATATACCCTAAACCCTAAACCCTAAGCCCTAAACCCTGAGCCCTAAACCATAAACCCTAAACCTTAATCCCTAAACATTAAATCCTAAACACTAAACCCTGAACCCTGAACCACAAACCCTAAAACCTGAACCGTAAACCATAAACCCTTATCCCTAAACACTAAATCCTTAACCCAAAACCCTAAACCCTAAACCCTAAATCCTTAACCTCGATCCGTAAACCCTAACCATAAACACTAAACCCTAAACCTAAATCCTAAATCCTAAACCATAACCCTAAACCTTGAACCCTAAACCCTAAACCCTAAACCTAAACCCTAAACCATGAGCCCTAAACCCTAAACTCCAAACCATATTTCATCAATATTTCCTGGTCTCGTGCCTAGAACCATCATTGAGTCTGTTTATAGAACTACCTTATTTATGAGAGGTGGGACAAGTAACTAAATGGATATGACATCTACCTTGTGCCTTGTAATGCATATATTACACATCTCTTCCAAACTTGTTTCTCCCCACATATACTTGTGCTCTTGAATGTAAACTTATTCACACTCTGAAACAAATTTCACATTTCTCATATTTTCATGTATGGTATTGTAGACACCTATAATTATGCCCAAGCAATTTAAATACTTAAATTGCGCTAATTATCTCCTTTCTCACAAATCGACGACATATCGTAAAAAATGCTCATATTCCCTCTTATTGTCGTTAATTAATTACAATACGCTAATTGATTAAGTCACCTATCTAACTAACACCCTAATTAATGACCTTTCGTTAATGAATCACCTCTTCTATCTAGATTAATTAATTATTATTAATTAATTAGTCTTCCCCTTCATTTAACTAGTAAATCAATATTTAATTGATTTAATCCCCTTTTAATAGCCTAAATTGTACTAATATTCCTCTAATTGGCTTCTATAAGCTTACACCTACCTATTAGTTAATCACCTTTGATTAATTAAAGCACCCCCCAACTCCCATGACTTGCTAAACATAAATTAAACCCTTCTAAAGTAAGGTTACCTTTAATAAAGCAACCTTATCCATTCCTAATCATGTTTTACCTTTATCCCACATGTAAAGGGATGAAGTGCTTCCTCTATCCATTGGGCTATATAAGGAGCCCTCCTCTTACCTTTATACCTACACCTAATTCCCTTGAGAAAACAAAGGAAAGCACATAGTCTTGCACTAAAAGCCTTTTGCCATTCTCAAGCCCTTCATCATCCATCTTGAAGAGCTGTGCCTCACACCCAAGCATCCTTGAAGGATCAAAGTAAGCAATATTGTTGATTTCCATTAGACTACATAGGTCCACTTGATTTAATTAGGCAATTAGACGAATAGAGTTATTGATTTGCATTATGTTTGATTTCATTATTTCAAAGTTATGATGCTAATGTGGGCCTTGTTCATTTCTTCATCTTGATGGTACTCTCTTCTTGTTTCTAGCTAGGTTAGGGAACTATTTTAGGTGGTAGTTTCTTATTTTCAATCTAACCTAGGAAAAAGAATAATTGTACACATTTGGCATGCCCGGTGGGAGACTCAGTCCCATGGCATTTTAGTTTAAGTTTCATTGTTTTGGCTAACTTTTGATATACACATGTAGTAATTAAAGTCCATTTTCTTGGAATTTTTGCTCATTTGATATGTGTAACCTCATGTTCATAGCCATAATTTTAATGGGTTATTTCCATTCTTAAGCTAACTTGTCAAAAATTGAGATATTGTGAGTTTTCTTGTGTTTATCATCGTATTTTGGTTGCAAGTCTGGCGTAGGTACACTTTTAGGGGCGCAGGCATGGTTTTCATAGCGCACACATCTCTCTGGTGGCACAGGTGCACTGGTAAAACCTGTTACTCTGTTTGCTGACCTGGTGCATGTGTGCTAACCCTGGCGCACACACCCTAACTAGTGCGTAGGTGCACTAACCCAGGTGCAGATGTCGTTTCATACTGTACCTTCACTGCATTCTGAAACCTCTCAGATTGGTGCACACGCCCTAACTAGAGCACACATGTTGTTTTAGTGGCGCAGACACTTTTTTCCTATAAAGTAGTTGTTTTGTCTGTTTTTCTCAAGAGTGGCACATACATTATTTTTGTGGCGCACACAGCCCTCCTCCTATCTTTATACCTACTTTGGCGAGGAGGCTGAACTTCGTGGTCAACAAAACTTAAGAAAAGCGAGGGCAAAAGTTCTAAAGAAAAGCCTCAGCAAAAATCAAAGTCCAAGTCGCATAGTGAAAACCTCTTTGAGGCATTGGCTGACAAACAAATAAGAAAATCAAAGGAAAAACAAAGTGACGATGCCAAGGATGAAAATCTCGTGGAGACATCCTTGGATGAAGATCTCAACCTACCTCTTGATCCTACGTGTATGGAGGACTTATCAAAATTACTAGTCAAAAGAAACCATTGATGTCAATATTGGTATAGAAGAGGATCCCAAGATAGTAAAATTGGGAGCATCACTCTCGGCTAGAGAACAAAAGACATTCACTATGCTACTGCAATAGTTTATTGATGTGTTCGCATGGTCTTAAAAATGCATGCCCGACTTAGATCCTACTTTGGTCGTGCACAACCTAGTCGTACACGCAGACGCTAAGCCTATCAAGTAGAAGCTCTGAAAGATGCACCCAAGAGTGGCCCTATTGGTTAAAGAAGAGTTGGAAAGATTGCTTGTAGCGGGATTCATCGGGCCAATTGATTATTCTGAATGGATATCGAACATTGTTCCTGTCTAAAAAAACCTATCGGTATCCGAATCTGCACAGATTTTAGGGACATCAATAAAGCTTGCCCTAAAGATGATTTTCCACTGCCCAACATTGACATGATTATTGACTCAACAGCAGAGTATGAGATGATATCACTCATGGATGGCTTTTCGGGATATAATCAAATCAAGATAGCTAAAGAAGACCAACACAAAACAACTTTTATGACTCCTTGGGGCATCTTTTGCTATCAGGTAATGCCATTTGGCCTTAAAATACAGGAGCTACATATCAGCAGGAAATGACAATAATTTTTCATGATATGATTCATGATATCATGGAGGACTACATGGATGACATCCTAAGAAAGTATAAAACAAGAGAGGATCATCTTGTCATTTTGCGGCGTATCATTGAACACCTGTGTGAGTACAAAGTCAGGTTGAATCCAAAGAAGTGTGTCTTCGGTGTGCTATCAGGGAAACTGTTAGGATTCATTGTGTCAAGACAAGGTATTGAGGTAGACCCTGCTAAAGTGTCTGTTATCACTTAAATGCCTCCACCTAAGAATATCAAGCAACTACGCAGCTTACAAGGGAAAATTCAAGCCATTCGCCGCTTCATCTCCCAGCTTGCAGATAAATGTCACTCATTCACCCATTTGCTTAAAAAGGATGTTGCTTTCATCTAGGGACTTGAGCAACAGCAAGCCTTTGCTTTGCTTAAACAGTACTTGGCTAATCCACCTGTCCTCATGCCTCCCACTCCTGGAGAACCACTCTTGCTCTATATTTTTGCTACGTAATTTGCTATTGGTGCGCTGCTCACCCAATACGACCTTGGTCATAAGGAGAAAGTGGTGTACTATCTGAGTCTCACCCTCATCGTCTATGAGCTCAATTATCCTCAGATTGAAAAGGCTTGCTTGGCCATTGTTTTTACTTTTCAAAAACTTCGCCATTACCTATGGAATACTAAGACCAAGCTAATATCCAAGATTGACCCACTCAAGTATTTATTGTCCAAACCCGCCCTCACAGGTAGAATGGCTAATTGGATCATTCTACTCAGTGAGTTTGACATAGAATTTTTCCATCAAAAATCGGTTAAAGGACAAGTACTTGAAGACCAGCTAGCAGAAGCACCTTTGCAAAGCATGGAACCTTTGAATTTGGATCTGCTAGATGCCTCCTTTCTCTACATTGAAGAATCTGTCGTGTGGCAGATACATTTTGATGGATCCTTTACGTTTCATGGTTTAGGTGCAGGAGTGGTCCTTATTACTCCTTCTGGCGATCCTATCCGCAGGATTTTTTCCTGGGCTTCCCTTGCACAAACAACATTACAGAATATGAAGCACTTATTGCAAGAATGAAACTAGCCATCAAGTGGAATGTTCAACATGTCAAGGTTGTAGGTGATTCACATTTAATCATCAAACAAGTTAATGATGAATATAAAGTTAAGGATGACAAGCTCATACCTTACAAAAATTTAGTAGAAACTTCAAAGGAGTACTTTATGCGAATTACTTTTGAACAAATCCCAAGAGCGCAAAATAGTTCGGTAGATGCCATGGCAATGGTGGGGTCTATGCTTCGTATTTCACCAGGGAATAATGACATGCCATTATTTGTAGAAAATCTACGCCAGCCCACGTATGACATGCCAGAATCTTGCCTGGCTTGTGAGGTTGTTGGTCCCAATTCCCCATGGTACGAACCCATCTTCACCTATCTTAAGGATAACATGTTCCCTCCTGATATCTCTCGTTCTGAAAATCAAAGCCTGATTCTCCAGATATCCCGTTACACCCTTTTAGGAGGTACACTTTATCATCATGGCTACGATGGGAATCTATTACATTGTTTGGATGTGACGGAGTCAATCCAGACAATCAAAGAAGTGCACGAAGGGGTGTGCGGAGCACATACAAACGGAATGGTCTTGGCTAAGAAATTGTTGAGAGTAGGTTACTATTGGCCTACCATGGAAAATGATTGTTGCAATTATGTCAGAAAATGTGTACTTTGCCAAAAGTATGGAAATTTCATTCATGTTCCATTGTAACCATTGCAACCTATCACTACCCCATGGCCATTCTCCAAGTGGGGACTTGATTTAGTATGAAAACTTACTCCTACCTCATCTGATGGTCATACACATATCCTCACAACTACAAAATACTTTACAAAATGGGTGGAGGCTGTCCCTTTAACCTATGTCACAGGAGCCCAAATTTCTAAATTTATCATGAATCACATTATTTGTCGATATGGTATTCCTACAGCCATTGTTACAGATAATGGAAAGTTATTTAAGAACAAAACTGTGAAAGGTCTTTGCCAACGGTTCCGAATCAGGTTAAAATGGTCCATGCCATATTACCCTCAGGGTAATGGACAAGCTGAGGCAACAAACAAGACTCTGGTAAGGATAATGGAGAAGATGGTCAGCAAAACAGGTCGAACTGGCACCTACAAATCCATCCAGCCCTTTGGGCTTACCGAACATCCCTTCACACTCCTACGGGTGTGACACCATATTCCCTAGTGTTCAGGACATAATCTATCATCCCTTTAGAGATTGAACTTTCGTCCCTGAGAATTTCTCTTCGGAACTATCTGGATAAGGATGAGGCTTATCGAGTGGCAAGATTGGCCGAGTTAGAGCTCCTAGATGAGAGGCGCATTCGCTGTCTTAATCACCTAAAAGTGTATCAACACAGAGTCTCTAGAAACTACAACAAGAGAATCATCCCTCGTCAGTTTGAGGTTGGTGATTTAGTCATGAAGGAGAACCAGTTCAACACTAGAGCAGAACGAGAAAAGAAAGGGAATTTCGAACTACATTGGTTGGGACCTTATGTTATAGTCACCAAGTACGGCACAGGGGCATATAAACTGGCTCACCCCAATGGTGATGAGCTCTGGGAGCCCATGAACGCCATGCATCTTAAGCGGTTTTATGCTTAAACATGGCGCAAGAAGGTTAATAATGATCAAAAATACAAAAAAAATCCAAAATAAGAAAAAGAAAAAGAGAAAATAGGTCGTCCACTAGTGAAAACCACACAATTGTGGCATTTTGGACAAGTCCTTGGGTGAAAACCAGTTTCCGGCGCCTCGGGAGGATTCGTTGTTCACAAGCATCCTGCACCTAGGGGTCCAATTTCACCCCCCCAGGGTTGAATTGATAACATACATCAGGATTCTCAAGTCCCAGGAAAATTGATTGATCCAGGGAAAAAATCATGTTTCTAGGGTCCCTTCAGAAATTTTTCTAACTCTCCTGTCTAGGTTGAAAAGAACAAGCTCTGAGAAAATGTGAAAAAGTTGCAGAAAATAAGCTTGGGCCAGAAAAAATTGTGAAAATCGGCTAAGTCCTTGTCCTAGGAACAGTTGGGACATTCGGGACACCAAGGCGCGGATCGGCCGAAGAGCCTACAGGCGGCCCAAACAGCAAAGGGACATCTGGGACAAATGGATGCGAAAGGGCCGGTTCGGCCGAAAAGGAAAAGGAAACTTCAGCACAAGGACGCGAAAGTGGGACAAAGGAAAACAACTAGCACTCGGGACATCGGATAGCTGAAGGAGCCGAAAGCCAATCAGATCACGCCACGTGTCACATCTGGGAAAAGGGACAAAGGAAGCCCATTTCAGGCGGATCATGGAAGAATTCTGTCCCGCGACAGCACTGGGACATTTGGGACAAAAAGGACGCGGAACCGGTGGCTCGGCCGAAATAGGAAACTTCAGCACAAGGACAAGTGGGACAGGGACCCGGGTGGAGCCGAAATCTGAAACAATCAGATCACGCCACGTGTCGCAGAAAAGGAAAGGAAGCCCATTTCAGGTGGAAAAGTCAAAGGGGCAAAAAGGCGGTTTGAAGCGCGCGGGCCCGAGCCAATTAGTACAGGACACGTGTCCAATGGAGCAGGGAAGTGCGGAGCAGGGAAAGATTTGGGAAATTTGGCCAAGTTCAGCCAAAGAGCTAAAAGCGAAAGTCTACTCCGCGCCCCGTGTCGACCAATCAATGCATGCCACGTGTCCCAAGTGGCGGGGGCGCGGAGGAAAAGTAAAAATGTTCCGAATCATCAAAAAGTCAAAGTTTTCAAGGAAAACCCATGGGACAGGTCAGGAGAGAGAATAACATATCCAATCAGCGCGTGCCACGTGTCATCCAGGTGGCAGAGCGCGGGAAAATTTTTCAAAAACGCATCTTCGCCTGTTTTGTGCCCTAAATCTTCAGATCGACATATCTTTCGATCCAGAGCTCAGATTTGCACGTTCTTTATATCAACGGAAAGCTTATGAAATTCTCTACGTGATTCTGGGGTTAATCTTGAGTTTTGGTGCAGTCTGGAGGGAGAAAATTGAGAAACGGCTCTGACGCGTGTTCATGGCCAGAAGTGACATTCCAGCGACCAGATTTAATGCAGAATGGGTCGCCTTCTCCTGTATTTCAGTCAAAATGATAGGGTATGGGTTTGTAAGGTCCCCCATGCCATTTTAATGCACCTGCATTCAAGGAGGGATGGGCTCTCATGTTTTTGTACGTTTCCTGTCCCCTGGGCTCGACCCTTGCACTGTAAAAGCCAGATTTGGCTCATTTCTGAAGGGGGGGAACATTTCTTTGGATAGCAAGCTTCTTCTTTCACCTGAAACAAGTGATTTTTGCAAGTATCAGACCTCTTCTAAAATTGTAACAGGTTTTCTACCTTTTTGATGTTGTAATACAAGGATTTTGACAGTGGAAATGACAATACAGGCTCTGTGATCAGTTTTCAGTCCTCTGTTTGTGTTGCTTGTTTCATTTCAGACCTCTGATTACATCTTATCAGCTTGTGCATGATGTTTTATGTTGCATTTTTATGATCTGTGTCTATCTGCAGAGCAAGAAGTGTTCACCACTCCTCCTTTGGTGTATCACCTGTTAGTTTAGTTTCATTTTTTGCACTTTCTATCTCTGTCTCCTTGGATTTTAGAGTAGGATTAGGTTTCAAACCTCTGTAGTTTTGCAAAATATAGATCTAAATCAGAGGAGTTTGAGGAACCAGCCTCTAATCTGGAGATTCCTCTCTCAGTTTCACAAGTCCCCACACTTGGAGAGAGGTTTCCATGTTGTGCAATCACACTGGATGCTAGAGTGATCAACCTAGAAGCCTGATCTGCATCCAGGGGTG
Organism: Taxus chinensis; assembly: GCA_019776745.2. NCBI lineage: Eukaryota > Viridiplantae > Streptophyta > Pinopsida > Cupressales > Taxaceae > Taxus > Taxus chinensis. The sequence goes on from CM034153.1 coordinate 143,005,095, forward strand.
TTGTGAGTCTGCAATAACAGTTTTGGCACGCCGGGTGGGAGATAGAGGTCTCATTTTTATTGTAGCAGAGTTGATGTGCATCTGCTGCAATTTTCTTGCTTATAAGAGCTATTATTTGCATATCTGGCGACTCCAAGGGGAAGAATCAACTGGTTCAGCAGTGCAGGCCTGAAAACTCATGAGAAGAATCACCACAAGGTCAAGAGTTGGAGAAGAAGAAGTGCTGTTTGAATACCTGCAATTATCTCCAAGAAGAAGGCAAAGAGGAAGAAGGATTCAAAGGTCTCCATCTCCACCAAACAGAACTCTCTCAACTCCTCCACCTGACAGGCCTTTCATTCAGTATACAAGGGTTTTAAGACCGATTAGAATGGCTCAGAACAACCCCTACGTCAACTTCACAGGCAGCAGCCCACTTGCTCTCAATGCACAACATCCAGTTCCTATTGCAGCCTTGAAGAACATTCCCTACTTCACTGGAGAAAATCAGACTACTCCAGGTGATCATGTTAAAGATATTGCTAACCTTTGTGCAATCCATGAAATCAATGAAATGCAAGTGGCTGTCAAGTTACTGGCATCTTCCTTCAAGGGTAAAGCATTGCAATGGTTTAGGAGCCTTGGAGCTGGTTCTATCACAAACTGGAATCAGCTGTGTATTGCACTTCATGAGCAATTTGGAGAGAAGGGAGACAACTTGTCTCTTTTGGAGCAGCTGACAACTATCAAGAGAGCCCCCAACGAGCAGCTGACTGACTTCAACTTCAGATTTCAAAGGTCTTGGGATAGGATTCCAGTGGCAGTCAGGCCAACAGCAGAAGGTGCTTTTCTATATTACCTTAAAGCTTTGAATTCTGATATTTCTATGTTAATTCAATCTATGGGAGGCACAACCTTACCTGCTGCTTATAGCATTGCCATTAGAGCCGAAAACTGTCTTATTCAAGCTGGTAAACTGGCTCCTAGGCCTCCCATGCCCTTGTATCCAAACTTAGAAAATCCAAGCACTAGTCAAGCACCCACTTTGGCTCCTGTTCCCACCCCTAGAAATCAAAGTTCAAGTGAAACTTCTACTTCATCCTCTAGTGCTTCAAATGAACTCCAAGAGGTCATGAAACAGTTGCAAAATTTGGGAAATGAGCTGGTTACTATCAAAAGACAGCAAGCTCAAAGTGCTAGACCGTATCAGCCTCAAGCACAGTACCAGGCTAGGCCCCCATACCAACAAAATAGGTCACCAACTCAGGCTGCAAATCAAAATCAAAGCCAAGTAAGGCCTCCCGCTAATAGACCATTTCAGCCCTATAACCCCAATGTTGTATCTGCTTCTAAAGCATTAGTGCCAGTCCAAAATAACATGGCCCAAGAATATGATTGGTGTTTCCCGTGTAGTCAGCCACATAACCAATCAATGTGCTTTAACGGTGCATTAAATCAAGCTCTGATGGTGCAAACCATTGGTGGGTCGCAAGAGTCCAGCCATGAAGGAGATCAGCAGCAAGAAGCACCTCAGCAAGGAACATCTCCGAATGAAACTACTCTTGTCAATTGGCAGGCTGAAGATTTCTGTGGTATGAATCAAATACCCTCTCAAAGTGTTGCAGCCAACACAAGGTCAAAAAGGAGAAATTTGGGTGATGAATAGCCATTGGCCCCAAGTAGTTCATGGCCTTCTGTCACTCCACAAGGTATTGGCAAACAAAATGCAGTTCCAAACATGCAAAGAGCACTCAAACCAGCCCCTAAACCAACTCAGATGCCAGTTGTTGCTGCCCATGTGCAAGGAATGAATGTGCAAACCAAGGGACAACAAAAGGATACTTCATCCCCATTCAGTATCATTGAACAGATGAAGAAGACTAACGTCAATATATCAATGTGGGAATCCCTATCCATCCTAGGACAAAGAGATCTGCTGCAAGCTGCCATGAAGGACTGGCCAACTTTAAATCAACAGGTCCAAATGCAAGAAAAGGTACTCACAAATGCTGCCCAGCTTGAAGGAAGTCATGGAGGGCAACAAGGTAAAATGTCGAAGCCCCCTCCATTTTATGTTTCATTGATCATAGGAGACAAGTTGGTACATAATTGCATGATTGACTCTGGGGCAAGTAGCTCAGTGATGCCCAAGCAAATAGCTGATCAGCTGGGTCTCCAATATGAAGTAATATCTAAAGGGGTAGTACAATTGGATGGGACAGCAGTAGAAACCGTGGGAGTAATTAAAGGTTTGAATCTTACCTTGCATACATGCCCCAACGTTACCGTTTTACAAGATGTGTCAGTGATAGATTTGCCACCACTCTTTGCCCTGTGTTTATCAAGGGATTTCACAGCCAAAATTGGAGGCTACTTATCTGCTGATTGGTCCCACATGTTGTTCAGAACAAGATATGGTACTAAGGTCACAATCAGATCCGAACCAATTGCAAACTTTCATATTGAGCCTCATACTCCAAGCCAAATCAATGCCAACTGTTCAGCATTTGATCAAGAAGATCACCCTAGCACTGATGAAGCTAACACCAAGGTTGGAAGTATCCCGGACCTAACTCTTGATGAATGGGCAAGCAAGGTACATGCTTTTGATCCTTATCAAGAAGTAGAAGAATCTGAGCTAGGAGTTTATTGTTTACATGAAGAGGATCAACCTCTCCCCAGCATCACCAAGCCAGATCATAAGGACAAGAATGAAGTATGGCAGCTGTTCTTTGATGGATCAAGGAGTAGACAAGGTGCAGGAGGAGGAGCTATGCTCATTTCACCGCAAGGTATAAGGTATTACTCAGCCTTCCGTTTCCAGTTTTCCTGTTCAAACAACACAGCTGAGTATGAAGCCTTAATTCATGGACTGCACTGGGCAATGAAGAAAGGCATCAGGAATTTACAAGTATTTGGTGATAGTGAGCTGATCGTATACCAAGTCAAAGGGAAAAATGCTGCCAAAAATGATCTGCTTAAGTGCTACAAAAATCGGGTATGGGATCTTATTGAAGATTTTGAAGCTTTTAGCATCAATTCCATCCCAAGGAAAAAGAATGAAGCTGCTGACAGACTTGCAGCAATTGGGGCTGCGTTTGATGTTGCAGAGAGTATCAAAAATGAGAAATCTCAGCCTCATATCAAATTGGTTGTGAGACCAACTGTTCCAGATAACAACACAAGTTGGCAAGTCTTCGAGAATGATCAGCAAATTGTTAATTTCCTACAAGAAGAAGCTGAGTTCTCCGCCAGAAATCAAGACAAGCTGGAGCAGCAATATGGTGATCAGGTAGTACAGCTGAAGACTAACAAATTACCAAAAGGCCTCATAACCCTGGAGTCAATCTTCAACCCGAATGATCAGTTCCGGAAGGAGAAAGCAAACATTCAAGTGAAGGGTGAAGATTCAGAGCCTATTTTAGTGGAAGAAGGCAAAACATTGCAGATTGGCAAAGTAAGTACCTCACAAGAGAAATCCGACTTTGTTCAGCTTTGTCAAGAATTTCCAGATGTCTTTGCTTGGAGCTATGAAGACTTGAGAGGATTCAACCTGAATTTGGCACAACATACCATAGAATTGGATCCGGAATGCTAAGCCCATCAGGCAGAAGCAGAGACCTGTTAACCCTCACATTGAGCCTCTAATGAAGAAAGAGCTAAATAAGCTAATAGAGGCCAATATTATATTCCCGATCAAGCACTCAAGCTGGGTTGCTAACTTGGTTCCGGTCAGGAAGAAGAGCGGAGAAATCAGGTTGTGTGTGGACTTCCGAGACCTCAATAGGGCATCTCTCAAAGATCATTACCCGCTTCCTTCAATGGAACAAATATTGCAAGTAGTATCCGGTTCAGAGAGATTCTCTCTCCTAGATGGCTACTCAGGGTATAATCAGGTGATGGTGAAAGAAGAGGACCAGTTCAAGATGGCTTTCACCACCAAATGGGGGACCTATGCCTACAAGAAGATGCCATTTGGGCTATCAAATGCTGGGGCCACTTTCCAAAGGGCAATGGATATGGCATTCAAAGGCTTAATCAACAATATAGTGCTGGTATACCTAGATGATATCACTGTCTTCTCAAAGAATGCAGCAGACCATCTCTTTCACCTCAGGCAAGTGTTTCAGAGGTGTAGAAAGTTCGGGGTGTCTTTGAATCCCAAAAAATGCATATTCCTGGCTCATGAGGGGAAACTTCTAGGCCATATTGTCTCGAAAAAGGGACTGGCAATTGATCCAGAGAGAGTTGAAGCCATAAGAGCACTACCATTGCCAAGTCACAAGAAGGCTCTTCAAAGCTTCTTGGGAAGGATCAATTTTGTCCGCAGGTTTATCCCAGATTTTGCAGCCCTTGTCAAGCCCATCACCAAAATGTTAAAGAAGAGCATGGCTTTTAAGTGGACAGCAGAAGGCAAGGAGAGTTTTGAAGCAATCAAAGAAGCTATCTCTCAAGCACCAACTCTCATCAACCCAGACTTCTCCAAGGATTTCATCCTCTATGCATTTGGAGGTGATGACACTATCTCTGCCATTCTAGTACAGAAGAACAAAGATAATGATGAGCAGCCGATTGCCTTCTTCAGCCAGAGCCTAGATGACTGCGAGGTAAGGTACTCTTTTATTGAAAAGCATGTACTTGCAGTAATCAGAAGCTTGAAGAAATTCAAGCATTTAGTCTCAAACAACAAGGTCCAGTTGCTGGTCTCACATGCTGGAGTTAAGGACTTCCTCCTCAACAAGGATTTGAATGAGAAAAGGGCAGGTTGGATCACCCGTGTCATGGAATATGACATTGATATCAAGATCAGCAAGCTGGTAAGAGGGAAAGGATTGTGTGAGCAGCTGGTTTTGGGGAAGCAAAAAGAAGTATGCAACGAAGAAGAGGCTGTTTTGACAGTCCAGGACAGCCATGAGCCAAGTGGCAATCAAGAAGAAGACAATGCTTCCCCCACTCCTTGCTGGACCCAAGGTATTATGCACTTCCTAGACACAGGCCTATGCCCTCCAGAGATGAACAAGACCCAAAGGAGACATTTCAGGTTGTAGGTTGTTTCGTATGCCATTGTTGATGGAGTTTTGTTCAAGAAAGACGTGAATGGAGTGCTACTGAGATGCATTAGCACAGGTCAGATTCAAAGGGTGTTGGAAGAGTTTCATGGTGGACCAGCTGGTGGCCATTTTGCACCAAGAGTGACAGCTCTAAAAATCATGAAGGTTGGTTATTATTGGCCTAAATTTTCAGCGATTGCTATGCATGGATCAAGAGGTGTAAGAATTGTGCATTCTTCAGAGGAAAAGAAAGACTTGCTGCCCTTCCATTGCATCCAATCTCAGTTGACCAGCCATTCATGCAATGGGGTTTGGACTTCATTGGAGTCATTAATCCCAATTCAAGCCAAGGGCACAAATGGATTTTGACAGCCACAGACTACTTCACCAAATGGACAGAAGCAGTAGCACTCAAAGAGGCAAATGAGTCCAACATCTTAGACTTTTATGAGGGGATAACAACCAGATTTGGTGTACCTGCCACAATAATCTCTGATAATGCATTGGCATTCATTGGATCCAAGGTGACTGAGTGGGCTGTCAAGAACGGTATTTACCTAAGCACTTCATCGAACTATTACCCTCAGGGTAATGGCCAGGCCGAGTCTACAAACAAGAACTTGTTGAGGATCATTAGGAGAACTCTTGATGAGAATCAGAGGTCTTGGCATACCAAGCTGAAATCAGCCTTATGGGCTGATAGGATCACTCCCAAAAGATCCACAGGTAACTCTCCATTCAAGCTTGTCTATCGAAGAGAGGCGATCTTGCCCATGTCACTTGAGTTGCCAACATTGGAACTCATGAAGCAGCTGGAGTTACTTGAATTTGAGCCCATGGAGGTGAGATATGCAGAGTTGATGGAGCTGCAAGAGATCAGAAATCAGGCATCCCAAGCAATGGAAAAGGATCAAGCTTTGATCAAGAAGACCTTTGATAGGAAGGCCAAAGATAGATCTTTTCAAGTTGGAGATCTAGTGTTGAAATGGGATGTGGACAGAGCAAAACCAGGAAGGCATTCAAAATTTGATGCCATTTGGAGTGGCCCATACATGGTCACAAAGTGCAAGAACAACAATGCTTTCCAATTAGCCTCATTGGAGGGTGAAGAACTGCAGATTCCAGTCAATGGAATCTATCTCAAGCGTTGCTTCTAGAGGGAAGTTCACTACCTCTGTAAATATTAGATTAGATTTTCTTTCCTCCAAGTGCTTGTGCACATTGTTTTGCTGTAGGTTAGTTTTGTTTTCCCTAAGTGCTTTGGCACAGCTTGCTGTTCATGGAGATGTTTTGCAGTCCTTGCTTTTATCAGGAGACATTCCATCTTCCTCCTTGCACATTCTGAGTCAGTTGAGGTTCTAAACAGAATATTTGATGACTCCATGCCCAATGGACTGCTTCAGGCAACTGGTATCTTCTACCTAGCAGGCAGGTATCCCCGCTGAGTCGCCAAATTGTTATCCAAATCCACCCCCCAGGGTTGATTTGATAACATACATCAGGACTCTCAAGTCCCAGGCAAATTGATTGATCCAGGGCAAAAATCATGTTTCTAGGGTCCCTTTAGAAATTTTTCTAACTCTCCTGTCCAGGTTGAAAAGAACAAGCTCTGAGAAAATGCGAAAAAGTTGCAGTAAATAAGCTTGGGCCAGAAAAATTGTGAAAATCGGCTAAGTCCTTGTCCTAGGAACAGTTGGGACATTCGGGACACCAAGGCGCGGATCGGCCGAAAAGCCTACAGGCGGCCCAAACAACAAAGGGACATCTGGGACAAATGGACCTGAACCGGCCGGTTCGGCCGAAAGAAAGGAAAATTTCAGCAAGTCCATCTGGGCCGTGAGCAAATGTACGCGAAGGACGCGAACCGGCCGGTTCGGCCGAAAAAAAACTTTAGCACAGGGACAATCGGGACAAAGGGACGCGAGGGACGCGGAAGCCGGTTCGGCCGAAGGAGAAGAAAATCGACTAACTGTCGGGACATGTGGGCCAAAGGAACGTGGAATCGGGCGAAGCCATTTCGGAAGAATTTTTCCCAGACAGCACTGGGACATTTGGGACAAATGGGCGCGGAGGATGCGAACCGGCTGGTTCGGCTGAAACAGGAAACTTCAGCACAAGGACAAGTGGGACAAAGGGACGTGTAGGACGCGGATAGCCGAAGGGGCCGAAAGCCAATCAGATCACGCCACGTGTCACCAGCAGAAAAGGAACGAGGAAGCCCATTTCGGGCGGATCGGAGGATTCTGTCCCGCACAGCACTGGGACATCCGGGACAAAAAGACGCGGTGGGCGCGAAAATCCGGCAGGCCCGTGGACGAATCACAACCAATCAAAGGAGCAAGGTTTGAATGGCTCGAGCCAATTAGTACAGGACACATGTCCAATGGAGCAGGGAAGTGCGGAGCCAGGGAAAGATTTGGGAAATTTGGCCAAGTTCAGCCAAAGAGCTAAAAGCGAAAGTCTACTCCGCGCCCCGTGTCGACCAATCAATGCATGCCACGTGTCCCAAGTGGCGGGGGCGCGGAGGAAAAGTAAAAATGTTCCGAATCATCAAAAAGTCAAAGTTTTCAAGGAAGACCCGCGGGACAGGTCAGGAGAGAGAATAACATATCCAATCAGCGCGTGCCACGTGTCATCCAGGTGGCAGAGCGCGGGAAAATTTTTCAAAAACGCACCTTCGCCTGTTTTGTGCCCTAAATCTTCAGATCGACATATCTTTCGATCCAGAGCTCAGATTTGCACGTTCTTTATATCAACGGAAAGCTTATGAAATTCTCTACGTGATTCTGGGGTTAATCTCAAGTTTTGGTGTAGTCTGGAGGGAGAAAATCGAGAAACGGCTCTGACACGTGTTCATGGCCAGAAGTGACATTCCAGCGACCAGATTTAATGCAGAATGGGTCGCCTTCTCCTGTATTTCAGTCAAAATGATAGGGTATGGGTTTGTAAGGTCCCCCATGCCATTTTAATGCACCTGCATTCAAGGAGGGATGGGCTCTCATGTTTTTGTACGTTTCTGTCCCCTGGGCTCGACCCATGCACTGAAAAAGCCAGATTTGGCTCATTTCTGAAGGGGGGAACATTTCTTTGGATAGCAAGCTTCTTCTTTCACCTGTAACAAGTGATTTTTGCAAGTATCAGACCTCTTCTAAAATTGTAACAGGTTTTCTGCCCTTTTGATGTTGTAATACAAGGATTTTGACAGTGGAAATGACAATACAGGCTCTGTGATCAGTTTTCAGTCCTCTGTTTGTGTTGCTTGTTTCATTTCAGACCTCTGATTACATCTTATCAGCTTGTGCATGATGTTTTATGTTGCATTTTTATGATCTGTGTCTATTTGCAGAGCAAGAAGTGTTCACCACTCCTCCTTTGGTGTATCACCTGTTAGTTTAGTTTCATTTTTGCACTTTCTATCTCTGTCTCCTTGGATTTTAGAGTAGGATTAGGTTTCAAACCTTCCAGGGGTGCTGTGAGTCTGCAACAACAGTTACCTGCACATAGCTCTGGAAAACCATTAGAAAACACCAAAAATAATAGAAAATTGTCTCACAAAAAACCTAAACAATAGGAAAGTGTTTTACAAAAACCTAAACAATAGAAAATTGTTTCAAAAAGGCATAAACAATAGAAAATTGTTTCAAAAAAACCTAAACAATATAAAATTAGTGCATGAAAACAAATCTTACAAAAAACATTTACTTGCATTGTCTTGTTCCTTGCTTTGCTTGTTGCTTGTATAGTTATTTTGTGTTTCTGCTTTTTGGGTTGTTGGTTGCTTGGGCATACTTTGTTAGGATTCATCTTTTCTTTCTTAGATTAGATTTATTCTTGCTTTTGCATATTGCGGTATGTTTTTGCATGCTAGTGAATCTTAGGAAATCATGATGTAATGTGTTAATTCATTATGTTCTTTCTTAGCTGTTGATTTTGTTTATTACATGTTAATGAAGCGTAGTGAATCATGGTGTATTGTATTATTTCCTGGTGTTCTTTGTTAGCATTTGATTGTGTTTATTGCATGTGCATTGTTTTTGTTATCATTAACATCACATTACCATCACATCTAACATCATCTATACATCATATATAAACAAAATGCTAAGTTTTACATCATGCATGTAGGCTAAGCTAGTCATCACATATCGTAACATCAATGGGGGCAAGAGGGGTTGCGCATGATCAAAAATCTATCCCCCCCACACCAATATCATCATATCATCCCGTCCATATACATCTACAAAAACAAATGAGAAATGCATTTGATATCATCTAAGGATCTATCATATAACATCCACAACACATATATACATCAAACATTGTAATCAGATACATACAAAGTACAAAATCAGATAACATCATAATGCATCCATACGTGCTGAATAAAAAAACGCAATATGCAATGAGAATCGACATAGAGTTATTTCTGAAAAGGGTATTTTACATCATAGAATTATGCCCACTCGTGTCACATGCATCAGGACACAAAAACAATAAAGTACATCATCTCATAAACATGTGTATCTGAGCCCAAAAAGTAATCCTCATATATATACATGTGTGTCATATACATCTGTATCAACAAAACTAGATACAAATAAGTGCTCTATATCAAAAATGCCTTCAGCTGAGGCGTACAAAGATGCTACATCACAATTGTCTATACAAATATACAATGTCCAGATCGATACTCAATATAATACATCATCTATACACAATGCCATCAAAAAGGGGCATGTATCAGAAAGAATAAAGCCTTCATCATGAGGCATCATCAAAATACAAGTATATAAGAATGTACATCAAAATCGGCCTTCATAAGAGGCATGCATACAAATAATATGTACAACAAAACTGCAAATCTCAACCGCAGCTCTCGCCCTCGCCGAGCTCCCAAATCTTTCATCTAGTTGACGGAAAACTGGAGGCTGTGATGGCACTGGTCCAACCGGCTACTCTGGCATGGGTTGTCTCACTGATCTAGTGGATTGGCTTGATCTCCGTGATCGAGATCCTGATGCACTCGGCCCTGACTATCGTGGCAGTGCTACTCGCTGCTATGGAGGAACTACCCTATAATAGGCAGTCATGTAAAATAAGGCCTCACCACCAAGCTTCGTGGCGTCATGTATCAGGTCGGCATCTCCAGAGGTGAGCACTGCCTGAAGGGTAGTATCTCACTCACCTATCACTCGGCCCAAGTCTACCTCAGCTTGTTTAGAGGAGGCAGCCTCTCGGTCTCTCTCTGTAGTAATAGTCTACAGCTCGGTGTGGGCCTGGTCCCTTTGTGTAAGGAGTGCATATGATCGTGTGTATACATGATCTCTTTACGTGACAACCATCCGAACCTGTGACTGGGATTGATGAAGAAGGCTTAATATCTGAGCCCCCTATGTCGCTGTCTCCCAAATCTGGCTCTGCCATGCCACTCTATCATCTCCTGGGCCAGCCTGGGCTCGAGCCTGATCCCGCTCTGAAATTAAGGTAGCAATGTGAGCTTGGGTCTCATCATGCTCTGCTATGGCAGTCACACACCAGCCTTGAGCCTCATCTCTCTCTGATCTGGCTGTGTCTCTCTCAGCTATGACTTGCTGTAACTGTAGCTGTATTGTGGCTATCTATGTCACTGGCTGGGAGGCTACATGTGCCTCAGGGACTGGTCCCTGAGGTGCTCTGGATGACTGTTCCTGCTCTAGGACCCTACCTCTCGATGGCTACACTACTGCCTGTACTAGGCCCTGCGGCCTCGGTCCCTGTGCCTGTGAGGCACCCTGCCCATCATGTGGAATACCATCGAAAGGATCCTCTGGGTCTGGCCCCTACGCCACTGTTCTCACCCTGCGCTCTACACTGTGACATATCTCTATAGGTGGTCGAATGCCTGCTGCCCAAGCCTCCTCCAGAATGGTGAGACGTCGGGGTAACACTGTAGCATATTAAGCTGCATAGTCAGTTGTGGTCCCTAGATCTCTCACCTGTCATACTGGATCCCATACCTGTGGGACCACCTGTGTGAATCTCGCCCTAGCTTGGGCCACTAGTATGCGAGGCCCCATGGTTTGCCTCTCTGAATCCTTGTGTGCATGCTAGATATCTGGCTAGGGGACCCCCTGTACCTTGCCAAGCTGCCACTGACACCTGTCTACTTGATTCAGCTCTATGATATAACTGTGGCTGCCAATGATAAAATGCTCCACCAGGCACACGCTAAGCTCTGTGGCATCCTCTGACCACTGGAAATGCCTGTATGGCCACTAGATGACATCTATCTCTACCAGCTCATCAAACTCTCACCTATATCTAAACAGGCTGCTAAGATGGTCATGTACATCCCCACCATCTGCTACCCATGCCATAGACGATGGCTCCTCAGGATCGTAAACACAAAAAGGGCCCACGAGGCGTCCGATCACAATATGATTCCATGACCATATCTGTAATAAGGAGGCTTGACCCACGGTCTTCTGACCATGGTATGTGATCAAGTGTAAATCCCAGTATAGGTGGGCCAGTATGCACTGCCCGCAACAATATATCTTTCCGCTATAGATACCATGAACCAAAGGCAATAGTCCTCTCGGGAATGAGGTCCCTGTCTTATCAGCGAATAAGAACCCACTGATAAGAGACATGATATAGAGAGGCCCCCAATGCAATGTGGGATCTGAGATGCACTCGTGCAACGCTATGGTCATCCCATCGTGCGGTATATCAACACCAAACAGGGCACTGCAAGTTGCTCTAATCAGCCCTACATCAGAACTATACTTGATCAAGGTGCCCATCATCGGCATGCAAAGAATCTGCCATACATCCTCGATGGTGACAGTCATCTCTCCTGTCGGAAGTCTGAAGCACTGACTCTCTCTATGCCATCGCTCGGCTAGTGCAGTCAGTAGGCCGTGATCCAGTATGATAGAAGGCATCTGAGACACTGGGCCTAGCCCTACAGCCTCGAGAAGTATCGCCATGGCTTGCCAGTCGCGCCGACGCATACTACCCTCTAGCTCAGCTATCTGGGTATGCCGCTCCCGCGTCTGTAACACTGGTAATCGTCTCTGCAAAATAACACGCCGCTAGTAAGTTATTAACATTTCTTCTAAAAATCTATCTCCCCTTTTAGGGTTAACCCAAAAATCCTAAAAATTCTTCTAAGTGTCATGTTTTTGACACTTTCCCATCTTTTCTCCGCCTGTCTAGGGCTTGCGTGTGTGTCTTTTAGCGCTTGTGCCCTCTTTCCGGCGCCTGTGTGCCCTTTTTGGCATGTGCACCACGCATTTGGTGTTTGCGCTTGCGCGTGTATGCTCCTGCGTGTGTGTGCCCACCTTTTCATGCATGCACCACACTTTTCACGTGTGCACCCCATTTCCCATGTGTGTGCATGTGCGCACATGTGTTTGTGTGCATGAGTGTGTGTTTTTTGTGCCTGCACATGTGTGCGTATGTGTTTTGGCACATTCACCCCCAAAAGGACACCTGCGCCCCCAAAAAGGCACCTGCGCCCCTATCCTACGCCTGCACCTGTGCATAGGTGCACCAACGCAATTTCCTAGGGCTAAAGGCCTAATTTAATGCATTAATGACTAAAATCACTAGGCTAGGGTTCGATACTCACAAAGGGGCCGTCGTCTGTGTGCCGCTGGTACCCTCGAACTGCATCTGTGTGCCTCAGACGGTCTCGTGCGATCACCATGGTTCTCCTCAGTATCAGAGCCTCACGGTAAATCTTCTAAACAACTCGGTTAAAATGAATTGGTTGTGATGTTTTTACCCCCCCTAGTGGGGTATATTAACCCGTTTTTCATCGTCAGGAGGGCCGGGAGGCCCGTTTCGATTGTTGTTTTCTCCTCTGATCACTACGGAATAATTATTTTTCTCTTAATTTTCACCGTATTGGGGCATTTTTGCTGTCTGATACCCCTTTCTTCTCCCTCGGACAATTTTATTGCTCCTTGGCGATTTTTATTCTTCTCCACACTCTCATAAATAATTGTTTTTCAAATAATTATTTTTTCTTAATTTTTCCACTAAACAAGGACTTAATTGTAATTTGTTTCTTCTTTCTTCCACCTAGGGCACTTTCTGTTGCCCCTAGGCCCTTCGCTTTCTTCTTCTATTTTCTTCTACGGTTCACCACAATTTGGAAAGTAAAAACAATAAAAATGATATATATGTCAAAAACCCAAAAACAGGGCAAAATTTTTCAAAAAAATCCTAAAAAGTAAAAAACCCTACAAAAATGTTAACTTGCTTATTATGGCTAAAACTTGTGTCTTGCGCATGGTATTTTCTCCATATCCTATTGGTTTGTCTCATATCTTCCCCGATTAATATGACTCGGAGATTGCTGAATTTACAACCATTCACAAAGCTAACTGCTAGCTTCGTGTGTACTCTGGGGCACTTTTGTTGCCTGGTGTTGTTTCATTGTGCACAAATACTTTTCATGGACCCCATGTCCATTGTCATTTCCCCTTGCATGTATCCTTGCTCGGGGCATCATTTTTAACCCTTGTCCTCAATCACGAACTTGTGTATCTCTTCAACACTGATAACAAAACATTTGTACAACTGTCTTGACCATTGTTGGGTTGGATATGTGCGTTCGTACTTGTTTTCCCTGTTAAATGAGCTTGTTTCCTTCTCGTATTGCATTGCATTGTTGTATGTTACGTTGAGTTGGTATTTTCAGCAATAGACAATTGTTCGTAGTATGGCTTTTCATGCCATTCTACTGTTGTCGTATGCTTATATTTTTCATAAGGACCAATGACGTAGCTCTTGTGGCAATATGATGACATCAAAATTGTTCCAATAAATAATGGTTAGAGGCTAAGATCTTCCCTCCTCTCCTCCATATTTCTTCTACATCACCTCCCTTTCACCCCTACTTTTCTCTCTCATTGGGGCATCCTGCCTCTTCCCCATTCTTCTGCCTATCTCTCATCTTTTTCGATCATCGATCAGCTTCTTTCATCACCCCATCGACACTCGAGGGGGCATCTCTCCCTCCTACTAATTTTTCTTCTATCCCTTCAAAATTTTCTTCCATCTACTATCTTTGAAGTGACGTCACTTACGCCACCCCAAAGAGGGGCAAGTGTAGACACCTATAATTATGCCCAAGCAATTTAAATACTTAAATTGCGCTAATTATCTCCTTTCTCACAAATCGACGACATATCATCAAAAGCACTCATATTCCCTCTTATTGTCGTTAATTAATCACAATACGCTAATTGGTTAAGTCGCATATCCAACTAACACCCTAATTAACGACCTTCCATTAATAAATCACCTCTTCTATCTAGATTAATTAATTATTATTAATTAATTAGTCTTTCCCTTCATTTAACTAGTAAATCAATATTTAATTGATTTAATCCCCTTTTAATAGCCTAAATCGTACTAATATTCCTCTAATTGGCTTCTATAAGCTTACACCTACCTATTAGTTAATCACCTTTGATTAATTAAAGCACCCCCCAACTCCCATGACTTGCTAAACATAAATTAAACCCTTCTAAAGTAAGGTTACCTTTAATAAAGCAACCTTATCCATTCCTAATCATGTTTTACCTTTATCCCACATGCAAAGGGATGAAGTGCTTCCTCTATCCATTGGGCTATATAAGGAGCCCTCCTCCTACCTTTATACCTACACCTAATTCCCTTGAGAAAGCAAAGGAAAACACATAGTCTTGCACTAAAATCCTTTTGCCATTCTCAAGCCCCTCCATCATCCATCTTGAAGAGCTAGGCCTCACACCTAAGCATCCTTGAAGGATCAAAGCAAGCAATATTGTTGATTGCCATTGGACTACATAGGTCCACTTGATTTAATTAGGAAATTAGAAGAATAGAGTTCTTGATTTGCATTATGTTTGATTTTATTATTTCAAAGTTATGATGCTAATGTAGGCCTTGTTCATTTCTTGATGGTACTCTCTTCTTGTTTCTAGCTAGGTTAGGGAACTATTTTAGGTGGTAGTTTCTTGTTTTCGATCTAACCTAGGAAAAATAATAATTGTACACAGGTATTATGCAAGCCAGGATTACCCATTTGAAGCTGGAAAAAATAACCATCACAACAAAAAAGTAATCTTAAAGGAAACAAAAGAAACATAGAGAATATATCAATGCAAAGGTGTAGGATCATAATTGAATTTCCTGTAGTATCCTCTCCTCCGAAGAAAAATAAAGTTCAAGTGTTTTACTGGAATGGATAGTAAATTTGACAGAACTTCCTAAAGTGTTCAAAATAAGCATAGAAACAAGGGAATGGCTAAGAACACTAAGGGGTTATCAATCGCCTAGTAAATCTTTCTTGTTTAGTTCTAAATGGAAGTTACCTAGCCTACGACTTAGTGACCTTCCATTCATTGATAATTCCTTATATGATAAACCCATGGATGTTTTCAAAATCCCCTGAACAAAAAGACAGGGGTAGTCATCAATCCTAGAGAAGGGTGTGATGGGATTTCCAAGCAACTTGAAATTCATATAGATTTAGAGGTCATAACACAAATTTTCAAATATCTCTATCATTATAAATGGAAGCCAAGTAACAGTGTCTCCCTGTACATCCAAGGATTGAGGACTACTGGGGTCTTTGGAAGGATTGGACAATCAGGAATATGACATTTCCCTCCTTCAAAATATCAACAGATGAAAAACATCAAATTTTTATGACTCTCTTTGAATGTTCTTCCTACAAATTCGATGAACCCTAAACCCTATGACCTAAACCCTTAACCCTCAACCATGAGACCTAAACCCTAAACTATAAACCCTAAACCCTAAAACCAAAATAATAAATCCTAAACCCTAAACACTAAATACTAAACCCTAAAACCTAAACCCTAAACCCATAACTCTAAACCCTTGACCCTAGACCCTAAACCCTGAGCCCTAAGCCCTAAACCCTAAATACTAAATCCAGATCCCCGAGCTCTAACCCCCAAACCTTAAACCAGTAACTCTAAACACCGAACCTTAAGCCACAAACCATGAACCATGAACCCTAAACCATAATCCCTATACCATAAAACCTAAACCTTAAGCCTTGAACCCTACACCCTAATCCTTGAGCCCTAAACCCTAAACCTTAAACCCTGAGCCCTAAACCCTAAATCTAGAGCCATGATCTCTAACCCCTAAACCTTAAACCCGTAACTAACCCCTAAACCTTAAACCCGCAACTTTGAACCCCGAACGTTGAGTCGTAAACCTTAAACCATACAACATAACCCTTAAACCCTAAACCTTGAGCCCTGAGCCCTAAACCTTAAGGCCTAAATGTTAAATCCTAAAGGTCCCTAAAACCTAAACCATAAACCCTAAACCTTGACCCCTAAACCCTAAACTCTAAACCCCAAGCAGTAAACCCTAAACCCTAAACCCTAAGCCCTAAACACTTAACCCTAAACCCTAAACTCTGTGACCCAAACCCTTAACCCTAAACCTTGAGCCTTAAACCCTAAAACCTAAACCCTAAACCTCGAGCCTTAAACCCTAAACCTTGAACCCTTTTCCCTTTTCCCTAAACCCTTACCTTTAAACCTTAAACCCTAACTCCTAAACCCTAAACCCTAAACCCTTAATCCTCAACCCTAAACCTTAAACCCTAAGTCCTAAACCCTATACCATAAACCCTAAGCCCTAAGCCCTAAACTCTAAGCCCTAAATCCTAAAACCCTAAAACCTAAACCTTGAGCCCTAAACCCTAAACCTTAAGCCCTGAACCCTAGGCCCTAGGCCATAAGCCCTAAGCCAAAACCCTAAACCTTGAACCCTTAAACATAAACCCTGAACCCTAAACCTTAAAAACTAAACCTTGAGCCTTGAACCCTGAACTCTTAACTCTCAACCCTGATCCCTAAACCCTAAACCCTGAACCCTTTTCCCTAAACCCTGAACCTTGACCTTTAAACCTTAAACCCTAACTCCTAAACCTTGAACCGTAAACCCTAAACCTTAAACCCTAACTCTTAAACCCTAAACTATAAACCCTAAATCCTCAACCCTAAACCTTAAACCATGAGCCCTAAACCCTAAACCCTATACCATAAACCCTAAGCCCTAAACCCTAAACCCTAAACCCTGACCCCTAAACCTTGAGCCCTAAACCCTAAACCCTAAACCCTAAACCCTAAGCCCTCAGACAAAACCCTAAACCTTGAACCCTCAAACATAAACCCTTAACCATAAACCCTAAAAACTAAACCCTAAATTCTGAACCCTCAACTCTCAACCCTAAACCCTAAACCCTCAAACCTGATCCCTAAACCCTAAACCCTGAACCTTTAGCCATAAACCCTAAACCCTGAACCTTTAGCCATAAACCCTAAACCCTCAACCTTGACCCTTAAACCCTAAACCTTGAACCTTGAGCCCTAAACCCCAAACCCTTAACCCTGAACCATAAACCCTAAACTCAAAACCCTAAACCATAAGCCCTAAACCATGAACCCTAAACCATGAACCCTAAGCCCTGAGCCCTAAACCCTAAACCGCAAAATCTAAACTATGAGCCTTAAACACTAAACCTTAAACCTTAAACTCTAAACCTGGAGTCCTAAACCCTTAGCCCTAAACCCTAAACCCTAAATCATAAACCCTCACCCAAAGGAAAGTCCTAAAAAGATCATTCAACGTGTTTCAGTGTGTATGGAATAGTGTTTAAGGTGATCGATCAAGTCATTTAGTTTTTATGAGAGACTACTTCCTTTGAAGGCCTAAAAAGGCATTTTGGCCATTTTGTAGTTAATTGAACACCCTTCAGAACAAGCTAAAATGAGCTAGTCATGTCACTGAGTTATCAAGGACCATTATTTGTGAAGTATTAAGGCATCGTTTGTCTCCATAAGGGAAATATGAGCAAAAGCGTGTATGAGAATCATGAATTTGATTCCATGAAAGGATCCTTTTAGAGCTAGGAAAGGTGAGGGGATGATCTTTATATGGAGCACCATGTTTCTAAGAATGAGCAATCATTTGAGTTCACTTGATGTAATTCACTTGGTACTATTTGTAACAACTCATTCACCTAGTAGTGTTACCACACCTTAAGGAGGAGGCACATTACAATCACCTCATTTTGGCCATAGGACAAGAATGCCATTCAGAGAACAATCCTCTATCTACAAAGTGAGGATCTCTTTTTAGTAATAAGTAGACAAACATCATAGAGTTAATTCATGGTCACTAAAGTGAATTATGGACCAAATTTAAAAAATAGTACCAATTCAAGCAGTGGTAGGGCCAAAATCCATTTTAGAAGGTCAAAAAACCTAAAAAATGACTATATGCTTTCCCAAAACAAAGACCGACTACAATATATATGCCCTGAAAGTTTTAGGTCGTTTGCTGAAATCTTGAAAATGAGTAAGTATTGACCAGATTATATTTTGAAAAACTATCTTCTAGATTATAACTGTTGGAGCTACGAGACCACTTCCATAAGGTGCAGAGTGACCCTAATTTCTTATATTTACTAAAATAAATTTAAAGTATAAGAAATAATAAAAGAAATATAATAATAATTTCTTATATTTTTGTAAGTATAAAGCACCAAAACACATATGCATGGTCCATACTACACAAAATGCGTACGCATTATAACGCGTATGCATTATAGGTTCGGTGATTCCCGAGCCAAAAAAATTAAAACGCGAGCATGTTTTAGCAAAACGTGTACACGTTTTACTTTTTTTTGGATTCTTGTCTACTTTTTGCCCCTCCTAACTTCGTGCACTTACCCCATGCCTAAATCTAAGTCTTTTATGTTGGAGGCGGTTCTAGTACATGTGAGATATTTAAGTCGAGTAAACCTCTCACCACATGACAAAATAATCTAATGTGGATCTCTCACAATTGATCCAGGGGTTGACATAGACATCAACGCACTCTAACATAGATACCCTATCGTTTATGTGTTCGAAACCACATCTATTTTAACCGCAACCTCTCTTACTTGAATGTAACTATTTAGTGATTGATTGCAAAAGACAATATTCTATCTCCGTAATTTCGCCTAGAGATTGCGGGTTCAAGTCAAAAGAGCCAACATCTCCCAAATTCAACTATATCGGTCACATTAAAATGAAACCCCCGCATGGAATGAAGCCTTGGAAGCAGTTATGTGTCAACATAGCCGTTAGAGAAAGTGGTAACCTAGCTAAGTTCGAGAAATTAATGCTGGGAAGGCATCATAAAAACAAGGTAGAAGAGGAAGAAAAATAGCAAGCCCGAGGATAGAAAATAAGGGTATCCTTCTCTAGGGAAAGTCAAATGTCACACTTATGATTCTTACGACGCTAAATTTGACAACGCTTAAGTGGAGGAAGGGCTAATCGTGGGAAAATTTGAGTCTTTTATGTTGGAGGCAGTTCCAGTACAAGCGAGAGGTTTGAGCCGAGAAAACCTCTTACCATGTGACCGAAGGCTCTAATGTCAATCTCTCATAGTTGATCAAGGGGATGATAAATAAGGAGAATGCCTCTTAAAAATATATAAAGATTCACTGTAAATTCGTGTTAGTTATAAAGTAAATTAAGTGCCAACGAAGATTATTTTGTTTGGTCTCCCAAACACTTATAATAAAGATTGTAAAATTGTTGACACCCTCTCACTTATATAATTTGAAAGTGTTTTAATTTATTTGTTCACCATTAAAAACATGAATATTTTCCACGGAATTTCAACATAATATCTATTCCTTAGTGGCAATGGAGTCTTATATACATCTATCGAGCTCATTGCATTTTTTGGGGATTGGAATAGTTGGAAGGATGTACCAATTTTTTGAGCATGCCCATTTCTCTATATCAATGTAGCTATTTGTCTTCTAAGGTTCCTTGTCTCATATCAAGTTGCTATATGTAGCGTCTGCAAATTCATCTACGTCTTCCCACAATGACTTTTCTCCAGATTTCCACTGACCTGTGTGTCATGTTATTCATAGATAATTCATTCTCACATTGGCTCCTCCTTTCCGCTTTCCTTCCCTAAGCACTTCTCCACCCTCTAACACCATTTTCTACACCCATGTTCCTTTTCGATTATTCCTCTCCACCCGCTTTCGCTTCTTCACTATATCCCTTTTTGCGTTCACATCGTACATTTCACGTACGATTGCTACTTTACTTTATTTTACTTCCATTTTTTTTTAAGGTCTCGAATCAATCTAGTCTTCTTTAACTTAAATGCAAAATTTGAGAGAGATGGTGGGCTCATTGAGAGCCTAACAACTTCACCAATAGACCAAGAGTTGATTGACTTACTCCCATCTTTTACTAATTTATATTTTACTTTATTCCAACCTAATTCTAATTCTATTTAAAGTAAAAGTGTTAATTACTCCTGCATACTCTTTTATTCGTATACTTTTATTTCTTAAATTTTTTTATAAATGTAACCTCTTCGATCAAGTAATTTTAAAAAAAAAATCAAGTCGAATTTTTTTAACAAACGAAACAATTCCTAAATGTGACAGAAAACAACATTAATGTTTCGACATATACCATTAATGTCAAACCCAGCAAATAAGACAACATTAGCAAATATTGTACTCAGATAGGTACACCATCGCAAGTGGCTATTTTCAAGTCAATTAGCAAATATTGTACTCAGATAGTACCTACAAACACCGACAGCTTGGCTAATGAAGAGAATTTAAGGAAGCAATAACTCGCCTTTCCAATAAATTATTTAATGCAGGGTGGTGAAGCAGATAGGACCTGCCGGTATTTCTGAACTTAAGAAAAATTAGTCATGGTTGGTGGACAAATGTCCTTGCAATTAATACAGCATTGCAATTGAAAGAAATTCGAGGAGCCCATATAGCAGAATTGTTATTGTTGTCAGAAAGAAAACAAGAGAGGAAAGCTCAGAAGCAGTTCAATGGCTTCAGATGCCATCATGGACTGCAATTTGACCAGTCATGTCTAAAATGATGGCTTGATAAATGAGTAGTGGGACTGTTCAAACTCATGGAGCTTATGAAATGGCTAAAGAATTTAAGCTTGCATTGGGCGCAGCGTTTTTTCTCTGTGTTTTACTGACTCAGTCTATTTCTAGCTGTTTGAAGAATAACAATGTTACAGTGAAACATGGTAGGAGCAGTAGCACGAGGATGAGAATGTCCATGATCTATGCCCATCTGAAGGTCATTAACAGGCCTGCTATTAGAAGCATACAGGTGCAGTCATGGAGCCTTTTCTTTTGACTTTATTAGTAGAAAGAGAAAAGAAAGAATAGTTATCATACACATATGTTTGCAGTCTTAAGCAGGTACAGGAAATATTATGTCAAGGAAATCAAACAAAGCTTGGGGAATTTTCTTGAAAACCAGACACCCATATAATCCTAAGCCTAGAAACAATATTCTAAGCAAGTAAATGCATTCATGGGTTATCAAGTTCATTTTGGGCCAAATGATCTCTAAATATTCTTCATTTACTTTGGGTGTGGTGAATGTAGAGCCCGGATGGAGATGTTATTGATTGCATTCTTCGCCATCAGCAGCCAGGATTGGACCATCCCTTGCTAAGGAACCACAAAATTCAGGTCAGTCTCTGTTTTGATTCAGATTCATGAAGAAAAAACAATATCCAGGCAAGGTGGCAAGCTTATGCATATAAGAACTTGGGTGACATCAATACTAAATTCTTGTGAAAAGGAAGACTGCAAAAATGATTAAAATGATTAAAACTTAAAAGCATAGCATACTGAGATGGGTAAATTAAAATATTTGGTGGGTTTTGTTTGTAGGATTCTCCAACTAGGCCTTCTGGGATTCAAGGCAGGGTTAATAGAAGCTTGGAGTTAGGGCCTGGCCATGCCTTTCAAACATGGCACCTCACTGGAATAGCTTGTCCACATGGAACAATTCCTGTTAGGAGGGCTACTGTGGATGATCTATTGCGAGTTGCTCCTCCTGAACTATATGGCAGAAAATCTAAGAAATCAAAATTGTGGGTGTCAAGGAAGCCCAGTGTGACAGATGGCAATGGGCATGAGGTATTTTAGGTGTTTCTGCAAGTTTGTAGGCCACTGGATATATATACACACGCTCACAATGACTATGCTGTGATTATGTTATTTATATTATGGTTTCTGTTTGTCAAAGGAGGAGAAACATGTATATACACACAGTAAATATGTACAACTTGTGTTTTCTTTTTACTTTTTTTTTCTGAGATTGTTTCCTTTCTTTCTTCTGTTTGTTTCTGTTGTGCAGCATGCAACAGCCTATGTGAAAGGTGGAGAATACTATGGTGCAAAAGCATGTATGAATGTTTGGAAACCCCACATAGAAACCCCTGGTGAGTTCAGCTTGTCTCAAATGTGGGTTCTCTCCGGGTCTTTTGATGGCTCTGACCTTAACAGCATTGAGGCAGGCTGGCAGGTGGGTATATTATTAATACACCATGAATCATGTTCATATACATGTAAATCATAAGTTACTGTACTGTAATATTGATGCGGTTGCACTGATTATTAACAGGTGAGCCCAGAGTTGTATGGAGATAATATGCCTAGGCTCTTTACTTACTGGACGGTAAAGTTTCTTATAGGAATGTAATATTGTTGTTTAACAAGATTTGCACAAGTATCTAAGGTTGTGTGGGATTGATAAGACACTCCATTTTTTATTTTTTAAATCTGAAATGGCTCTTGCAGAGTGATTCATATGAGGAGACGGGATGCTATAATCTGCTGTGTTCAGGTTTTATCCAAACTAATGAGAAAATAGCCATTGGGGCTGCTATAAATCCAGTTTCCTCTTTCAATGGCCCTCAATATGATATCACCATACTCGTTTGGAAGGTCAGAAACTTCACTACATGAGTCACTCATTTGGGTTCATTCCTGCTTTGTTGTAGAATCAATTAGACTGATCATATAATAGCTCAAGAAGCATCCATACAGAGCCAAGAAACTTTGTAATTTTTGTGATATCTTTCAATGGATCAGATTTTATTGTGTATGTTACCATAATTGCTAGAATTTTTCTTTAATTTCTTTTTCACAATGACAAATATCTGATTACAGTTCGCCAACACTGCTACTGTTGTACCATATTCAGATTTATTTTCTCATGTTATCATAACTTTTATTATTCTGTTGTAGCATATCTTACATTGACAAACATCTCAGACAGTAAATCTATCACTAGTACTGCTACTATATACATAGCTAAACATGGTAAATAAATCTTACATATATAATCACAGTAGCAGTGTTAGATAAATTAGTTATGTATTGAAGCATCAATTACACTGGTTGCTCAAAATGCATCTATGGTTTTTTGCAAGTCTCCTTCTTTTTCCATATTGTTTGATTGCTAATACAATTTGCTACCGTTACTCCCAATGAAATCATTACTGTTACTTACATTGTTTAAAATCTGATAAAGTTATACTGCAAATAAGTTTGGTGTACCATTAAAATATACATGACCAATCATAGACTGGAAAGAAAATTGAAATTCTATTCAAGTCTTTGGATGATTCAAACTTTTCATTTGTTATCACTGTCACAACTGACACCATTATTCTTAATCGAATGATTTATGCTACTTACCTCAGAAAAACATCTCTGGAAAGTGTTGATGCTTCTGTTAATAGTTGAGAATTTTCTATAATGCAATGCAATGCACACGCATGCACGCACGCATACGCATGCACACCTACATACATGCACATACATGCATACTTGTATATACGTGTATGCACACGCACACACACTTGCATACATGTGCACGCATGCGCTCACGCGTGCGCACCCACAATGCTACTTGTAATAATAAAGTAAAATATATGATGGATGGTGTATTTTTAATCTCTGTGGGCAGGATCCAAAGGAGGGAAACTGGTGGATGGAGTTTGGAGACGGTACGTTGGTGGGATACTGGCCTTCTAATCTCTTCACACACTTATCACACCATGCAACCATGGTTGAATGGGGTGGTGAGGTTGTGAACACTCAACAAGATGGAGATCACACCTCCACACAAATGGGAAGTGGCCATTTTGCAAATGAGGGATTTACAAAAGCAAGTTATTTCAGGAATTTACAGGTGGTGGATGAATATAACAGTTTGCAGGCCATAGATTCTCTCTCTACTTTAGCAGAAGACACCAACTGCTACAACATTCAGAGCTCTGTCAATGCTGATTGGGGTGATCATTTCTATTTTGGAGGACCAGGGCAGAATTCTAAATGTCCATAGAAGTATAGTTAGCCAAAGAAAAATAGATTCTATGTTATTTTTTTGGATTGTAGCTGTATATTATTTACTAATTCGTTTAACTAACTGAATTAGTAAATAATATTTGGGGAATGGACTAAGTATACAGAAAACCAGTCATGGCAGCACAGGGTAAACTGTTTCCATGGAAAGCCACGCAGAATTATGTCGTAAATTTTTCCTGTGGTAGGTCATGCAGAAGCATGTATTAGAATAAATATATGAAGGAAATTGCATTCTCCCGAGTCCTTGCATGTCCTATTCATCCTACTAATGAAATTCTATTTTAATTGTTAAAAAGTCGATTTGCCTCCAAAGTTAGTAGTCGTCACCATAATTATAAGCAACGTACCAACTTTCGTAGGGAGTGTATAAAACGGTGGGCTTAAAATATGGAAAAAAATGGGACTAACAAAAATATATAATAAAAACTGAAAAAATATGGAAATAATTAATATTTTAACAATTCATTTACAAGAATATAACTATTATTACTATCATTAAAATTATAGAAGTGATAAATTAATCCCAATCAAAAAATATATAACTTAAACTGTTATTATTAAAAATAAAGTAGTAATAATAAAATATATTTGTTTAATTATGGTGGTTTTAAATTATGCTTTTTCATAATTTAAAAAAGTATCGCTTTTTAGTGTTTTTCATAATTTAAAACGATGATTTCTTTACAAAACACCGTATTTGGTAACTATGACTAGCAATCGCATGTGCACAATGCAATGTGAATGCCGAATGTTATATGTTATTTGATTTTAGAGGGATAGTTATTAGTTTTGTAGTTGATATTGATAAGGGGCGTGATTGATTTTGTAAGTGTAGGAATATAGATAAAGCATTACATTTAAATGTTCT
This sequence comes from Taxus chinensis, assembly GCA_019776745.2. Lineage (NCBI taxonomy): Eukaryota > Viridiplantae > Streptophyta > Pinopsida > Cupressales > Taxaceae > Taxus > Taxus chinensis. The sequence continues at coordinate 143,030,253 of CM034153.1, forward strand.
ATCTCTACATTTGAAATTTGCTATAAATTCGTACATATACATTTGTAAATCTTATATCACGAGTGGTAGTGTTTTGCAGACTATTTTATTGAACTAAACATGAATACATGAAAACTTTTGTACATTTGCAGATTTTATATCATGAGTGGTAGTCTTTTGTGGCCAAGTATTTTGGCACTAAACATGAATACATTTATGCATTTGATACTGCTTTGGATACAAGAAGTTTGAGTAAGGTAGTAGTGGAGGTGCTATCAAAGTAGAGGCTAGTATTTACGATGGGTTGATTTTGTTGAGTGATATTAGTCTCGAATGCTTTGGTTAATGATGAATTGACTTGGGAAGTCTATATGGAGTAGCCACGTGGATATACAAAAGAGAGCAGAACGCATCTAATGTGCTGCCTCAAAGAGGTGTTGTATAGATTGAAGTGTGCTCCCATAACCTGGTATGCTATGATTGATGACTATTTCTTGTAGAACGGGTTTCAAAAGTCTTCAAAAAATGCAAAGATGTTCTTTTTTAAAATTTATGTTAAAAAATAATGATAAACAATAGACCTTGTCGAGGCCAAATGCGAGACTCGCGGAGTCTGCCAAATTTTCCCCAAACATTTGCACAATGTTTCATAAAGTTTGTGGATGCAAAATTGAGGGCATGTATTTCTAGATGCCTAGAGAATTTCTTCCTTGAGTTTTAATTCAAGGAAGAACAGAGCAACAATAACCACTTTTTCAACTCACAACCCAAGGAAATACATTCATAAAAACTTGATCAAATTTAAAGCCGGATGCACTACACCACAATGGTTGTTCACAAATTGAATACTGCTCTTGAAAATGAAGCATCCTTGCAATCAGAATCTTATAGATCATGGTGGCTCTCAGGAAGCAGTGGGGACTTGTTGTCACTCTTTTTAGATCATGCAAGAGTGTCTGCAGTCATCAATTATGTTGTGATGGATGTCTGCACCCTGTTCTAAAGCTCCCATTTTGGCACAAGCTAGGAGGATGTTGAAAAAGGTTGTGGAGTATGGAGTTATAGTTGACAATTACATTTACTTAAAATCTTCAACAACCTTTTCAAAAATCCCATTTTGTACATATCCTGCAATCATCGCATTCTATGAGACCACATCTCTTTGACACATTTTGTCGAACTCTTCATGTGCATCGTGTATTCTTCCACATTTTGCATACATATCTATTAGGGCATTTGCAACTATAATATTTAACAAAAACCACTTTTCATTATGCTTTGATGGCCGTCCATAGCTTGTTTTACAACTCCTATTTTAGCACAGACAGGGAGGATGCTGACAAAAGTTATGGAGCTTGGCTTGAAACCTACCGATTGCATTTGTTTAAATGTTTTCAAAGCCTCTTCAACAAACCCATTTTGTGCATATTCTGCAATCATTGCAGTACATGAAATCACATTTCTTTGAAAATTTTTGTGAAACAGTTGACGTGCCTTGTTAATGCTTCCACATTTTGCATACATATCTACTTGGGCACTTGCAAAAGCAACATCTCACAAGAAACCCCTTTCAATCATTTTTTGATGGATGTCCATGCCATGTTCTACAGAACCCATTTTGGCACACACTGGGAGGTTGCTGGAAAAGGTAGTGGAATTTGGCTTGATTCTTGCCAATTGCATTTGTTTAAAAGTTTTGAATGCCTTTTCAACAAACCCATTGTGTGCATAACTTACAATCATTGCGGTCCATGTGACTACATTTCTTTCAGGCATTTTGTCAAACAGTTCATGTCCCTGTATACTTCCACATTTTGCATACAGATCTACTAGGGCACTCGCAAATGCAACATCTGACAAAAATCCCTTCTCCACTGTACTTGGCGAACACCTGCTAAACTTCCACACTTTTCATGCATGAGTATAACGGTATTTTGTAATAGTGTATTTGTGGCAAACTTAAATTCCCTCTTATTGCTATATGAGTGAATTTGCTTACCATTTGAAAGGGTTTTCTTGGAAATGCAAGTAAACAGAATGTGTAACGCCTCTTTCAACAGATCACCAAGATACATAGTATTATTAGACTGAGATTGAGATCCGAAGTGGATGACATTGGAAATGTGCATTGTTTGTCAGTCTACTTCTATCACAATGACATTATCATCATTTTCATACTCAAAATTAGTTTTATTGGTGTTTATTAGTTATTTGTGTGAATTACAAAGAGCCAAAGAAGTGGATGTTGACAAAGAGATGGAACGAACGAGCCCTGTTGTAGAAAAAAGAGATCTACTCGGGGTGTGATACAATTTGATAAAATAGTAAATCATAATCCAGTTGATGAAGAAATGGCAGGAACAAAGCCTTGTTATGCTACAAGAGTGTCTGAAGTCATCATTGAAATTCTCCAACAACACTTGATAACAAATGTTTCTTCAAATCCTTGAATTCCAGGGACCAGACACACTCACTAGTGTCTGCAAATCCTTAAGCATTTTATAGCACACACCCACTATGACTCTCCCGAGCCCGTAAAAGCCCGTCCCACGAAAAATTCAATCCCTTTGACTATGGGCAGCAGTAATGTCAAACCCATCTTCCCACGAAAAATCCTTCACAGTGGAAAACTTGATCTAGTAATTATAGAAATGAAAGACTTCACTCTATGGAGTTCTGAGGCTCCCAAACAATGGCACCGGGACAAAATTCTCGAGCCCCTTATCAACATCAACTACAAAACTAATAACTATCCCTCTAAAATCAAATAACATAAACCATTCGGCGTTCACATTACATTGTGCACATGCGATTGCTCTATTAGATTACAATTTATTATTCATTTAGTTGTTCGAGAGAGGTAAAAGAAAATGGGCATGTTGGCACGTATTATAAGGAGAGGCACATATTTTGTTTTAGGAAAAAATAAATGGAATAAAGTGAAACATATAGACCAGCCTTTGGCAAGGAACTAATAATAAATAATGTCCTCTTAAAAGATCAACCAGCAAAGGTATGGCACCAACTTCTACTACCTCTAATTCATTTTCATGCCAATCTCAACGATAAAAGAAGTGACTTACTGCATCCATCTTTTCTCTTGCGGTTCCATTTCCAATAAGATCTACCAGGGCCAAAATGCAATTTAATACAAAAGTAATTATCTCCTACCTGTATATGGCATACTCTATAATGCAATCAAAAGTAATTACACACAATTTCACGGAGAACTGTCATACCCATTAAATTTCTTGCATAAATTACCAGGACCCATACGAGTGGAGCTAAGGTTGTTTGCTTGCAGGGCAGATCATTGATTTTGTTTATGACCACCTGAAACTCCATCACATATTTCTGTTAATGCATCCTGCTATTATCCTTCCCAATCGATGAGATTATTTGGATCGATTCTTTCAATTATCTGCACATATTTTATCTGCAATGAAATAAGGAGAAACTTTAGTTAGAATATAATTCACCTCTTGCATTTCTTTCTGAAAAAGCAGATACTTGGTGGATTTCAGCACCCTCAAAGTGAGTTCTATGGAATAAAAAACCTGCTCTCATGATTGCTGCTGTAGAGACGGAAATAGATAGCAAACGAATACCCTCTAGAGATCGCGAATGTTAAAAACAACGTAAAATAGGCATATTGAAAATCGCGACTGCATTAAAATGGTAAATTTGCCCTTCAAAACCCTTCACGTCTTTAATATATTTGATGCTTAAAATCAGTGCGAATGCGGGTTCTTCAATATATTTGATGCTTAAAATCAGTGTGAATGTGGGTGCGAAATCCATGTGTTAGAAAAACAGGTAGAATCATATCAGAAAACAGGTAAAAGCTCGTTAAATTTAATCATTTTGAAAAAACGTCCAAATGGTTGTCAAGACGTCAAATTTAGCATCGTTGCAAAAACATCCGGAGGACCTCTACCATAGGGGGAACGCCTTCGGCGTAATTATAAATTATGGTAGATGTGGTGTCTCCTTAATTTATTAGTATTACTGTATTCATGTGTTAATTGGTTTTGTTATGAGATTAATTAATTGGCAATCACATGTGTTTCATGAGATGTGAACGCCGAACGGTATATGTTATTTGTTTTAGAGGTATAATTATTACTTTTGTAGTTGATGTTGATTAGGGGTGTGATTGTTTTTGTAAGTGTAGAAATATAGATGGGCCACTTAATGTGAAGGTTGTTTCTACATTTCAAAATTGTTATCAATTCGTACATGAATACATTTGATACCATTTTCGATAGTTCATTTATTTTATAGTTGATGTTGTACGTATTTAATTCGGATTTATTGTGTTAGTTGTGCATTGGTTGTTCGGTTGGTGTTTTGTTGGAAAAACATTTATTGTACAGTTGATAATGTGTGTGATTGATAGTTGTAGTGTAGAAATTTAGTTGAAACGTTACATTGAAATGTTGTATGTGTACATTTAATTCTGTTACAGATTCGTACATTTAAAGTTGCATATCATATTTCAAAACATCAAATAAATGTAGATGTGTGTGCACATAATGAGACATGTATACATTTGTAGTATTTATATCATGAATGGTAGCCTTTAGTGGGTAATTTTAGTTTCAATAAACATGATTACATTTGATACCCCTTGAACAACAGTGCCGCTTTGGATAGAAGAAGTGTTGAGTATAGTAGTAGTGGAGGTGCTATCAAAGCACAAAGTAGTATTTACGACGAGTTGAGTGATAGTAGTCTTGCTTCTTCCTTTCTTCTTGCTCCAAGTGTTGGTACGTGTGCCATATTTGAGTATCTCTTGAATGAAAAAGTAGGTGAAATATGCAGATTTGCAAGCGAAGGAACTTTGGAGAAAGCTGTGAATGTTAGACCCTGCCTTTCAGTGATTTCAATGTCGACGATTGCTCTGTGCAAAGTAAGTCCTTACGACTTGTGGATAGTTAATCCCCAGGCCATTTTAATCGGCAATTGTCTTTGATTCCCTCTCAAAATAGGGGGTATGAGAATATGTAACGGGTTGGAGGGATCCCAACATGGGCTGTTGTATCTATCAAATTTGACAACAACAAATAAAGGTAATGCTGGTGGTTGCATTGATGTGTCATAGACAATGTCAGTGATTGCTCCTGTGGCACCATTCACGAGGCCTACATCAACCCATAGATTTGTAATAAGCATGATTTTTTGTTGTTTGCACAACAAAACTTTGTGTTCCAACTGATCATCATCAGGATTTCCTGGTCCAGTCCGCCTGTTACTTTCAACAATGGATTGGGTGATCGGAACGTTCAATGCCTTCAACATCTGTAGGTTGTGGGAGTCCACCTGATCATTTTTTGCAAACAAATGTGGTGCGTCCTTAAAATTGTTGAGCTCTTGTTGAGTTAGGTGTGTGTCTGTGTGAGACATTAAGATTTCCCAATCCTCAATTAGAGGGGTTGAATCTCACATGTGGAGCAGTAAATTCGAGAATGAAACCTGTGCATTGGTTGTTCCTTGTTGCCGAAATATTGTTTGCAATGTAATGGAAGTCTGAAATCCCTTCCAAAGGGTTGCTCCGTAGGAATTACTTGCATAAAGAGGACTATCCAAAACCGGTGGTAATTGGCCGAGGTCACCAAGGAGGATGACTGATCTGTTCCCAAATTCAGATGTTCTTGAGTGTGGGAAAGCTTTGCGTAGAGCCTACTGTCAATTTTTCTTAGTAACTTTGGGCTAATGAAACTCATTTCATCAATAAGAACATATTCTATATGTTTCAGAGACTCTTGAAAAGAAAATAATGCACTACCTTCAAGGGGTTTGAGTTCTTTGATTGGAATACACAGGGCTGCGTGGATTGTGGATGCGGAGATGTTGAATGCTGAAACACTGGTAGGGGCGAGCACAAGTAGAGGTGAGGGATATGTGGTTGGTGATGTGAATGAATTGCAGATTTTATTTATCAGAAATGATTTTCCTGTGCCAGCCGTTCCTTGAATTATCAATCTTAGTGGAGGTAGAAGGGTTTTGTTTACTGAATGGTGTAGTATGGTATCAAGAGCTATTTGTTGTTCTGGAGACAAAGGAAGTGTGGAAGATGGTGGTGTGGCCTGCATGTTGTTGTTAATTGTGTTTGCCTTCTCTCTCTCAATGAATGATGAACCAGTTCTCTGCAAATCATGCGGAATGTCATGTATGTTCCAATTATTGTGTACGTCAAAATATCATTTCCCCAACATGTCAAGACTGTCTAGACCCGTGTTGTTTCCCAGGTGAAGCTGTGTGAAGACTTGCCATTCTCGTAATGGTTCATGTTGAATACTACATTCGGTCTCTGAGTTAGAACTAACATCTGTAACATGTTCCGTGTTTGCGGTAGTGCGTAAAACATGCCATGGTCTGTAGTTGTGCTTGAACATGTCCCAAGTGTCATTGATGTCATGTGGGGTTGATCTAAATTCAGATGCAATATTTCTGAAAGGATTGTATAAAAGGATTTCTGACCAACAGAAAAGGTCATATGTTGTTGAATCCTGAGCTAGGACATCCACAAATATCCATTTATCACCTTTACGATTCTTGTTATAGCTCCAATCTCGAGCAACTTGAATAAGTGGTAGGTGTTCCATGGTTGTTGGAAGAACTTTATATACATCTAAGAAAGTGGTTGTTAGTTCTGCATCGATGCCACTTTCAACGACACATCTCAGAATTTTTTTTCCAACATTTAATGATACAAATGGATGAATGCACATAACAAGTGGTAATTTTTGCAGCATGTGGCATGTTTCTTGTGCGCTTATGTCACGTTCAACAACACTTTCTATGAGCATTTTACGGATCACGATATGTGCTAGAGAATCTGTGTCTACGTCTCTTCAAAATCTGGATAACATTTGGTGATATGTTTCTGAACGTTGCTCGGATTTCGAAGCATATTTTGCAATATACTTAAGAACGACATGGCGGGAAAGTACCGGTTGGAAATCGACATTTTCTCTCCATATGTATATCATAGTTCGATTGTGGATTTTCAATCTGTCATCATTTCTAGAAGGGAGGTACTTAATTTTTCCATCACTTTCAATGTGCAAGGAAGAAGTAGGTTACGTAACCCAGCGGGCGTTGTACCTACACTGCAACTGTGATTGCTTTCTACGAAGGCATGTCTGCTCTGAACATTTAGTGTGGCATTGAACTCGATTAAGCAGTTCTTCAAGGTCTGCATTCAGGGAGGAGGATATAATTTGTGTTGTATCTAACAAGCAAGGGTCATCTAGGAGTGACCTATGAACAAAATCCAAGCGGTTGCAAGCTGAGCGGGGGTTCCAGGAAGACATGAACTTAGCAAAGTATTGTTTTATGGCCTCAATAATTGTTGTATCCTCCCAGTTCATTTCGTCAACTTTGGGCGCATTCTCGAGCCACAATAAACTGTGGACATGTGCGGAGCCTCTATGTTGCCATTCATACATGCAAGACAAGGGATCATAAATATTAGCTATGTAGTTTGATAAAACTTTGAAATACGTAGATTTTATTACCTGTACCAAAAGTCTACTGCTCCAAGTTCCTTATGTAATATTTCTTGACGAAATATTGTGAATCTGTGATGTAGGTATGTTGATACTCGATGAGGGTTAGAGACAATGTTAAGTGTTCTCCAACGCTGTGCGGCTCGAGGATCAGCTGGGCATTCACCCAACATAATATTGTGGAGATCTGGCCATTTAGTGTCTGCAGCACTTAGAGTGAAGAATAAGGTTAGTGTCCCCAATTGTTCCACCATATCTGAAAGCTCGCTTCTACTTTTTTCCCAGAATGAACGTTTCCCTCGAAGGCTCGATCCAAAGTGCATTAAGCTTTCTAGGAGGTTTTCTTTGGGGCATTCCAATAGTTGTCTTCGCAGATCTCTAATTGTTGGAGGGATTCCAAATTCGATGTTTCGTTTCATAAAAATTGCTGCTATGGACTGGCTTCTGTGTCGCATTATGAGGTTTAGAAGGAAGTAACAAAATCTTGGGTGGGAACCGAAGCTCCCATCATGGTAACACATCAAATGAAGGGCGTATTCATGCATTGGAACTTCTTTTATGCGAGCCTGTTGCCACATTGATTTTCCTATTGGAAATAAAGTTGGGAAATCCATTGAGAACCTGCCCTCCGTATTGTATTGATTTATTGGCGAGAGGCTAATCTCTAGCCATGGCATGGTAAATGGAGTGCTACCATCATGGTTGAGCAATAACTGTTTGATTTCCTCTTCTTGTGTTCCAGTATTGTGAGGTGTTGGCATGAAAGATGATGAGTGTTCATACGTTTCATCAGAGTGAGTGGGAACATCAATACCATGAGTTTTAGAGGCACTTTGCATTTAGAGCAGTTCCATTGTGGTTGTGGTTAGAGAGGAGGAAACATTTGACGACTCGGATGGTAGAGAGAAAAGGACATCATCGTCGATTAAGACATCTTTGTAATAGGGATTGTGTTGGATTTTATATTGCAAGGCTTCCTAAACATGAGATCTACTGATGTAGAAATCATAATTTTTTAAATTAGATCCTTCCCTTTGTATGAGAACTATGTCCAAATCTCCAAGGCGGTGGGGTAGGGTCTTTGCTATTGAAGTAATGTTTTACAGGAAGCTTATGGTGTGTCCTAAGTATTTGTATTACCCGCCACGTACTTGAGCAAATTGCAGGAATGGATTAACTCGTGTAATAAGCATCTCCTCAATTTGGGTTAAAGACGCAAGAACGGTAGGCTATTTTTCAGGGTCCATGTTGTTCCATGAAGAGAAGCGGTGGCCTTGTTTTTCAGTTTTGCATCTGTTATAGGAGGGAAAACATTCAAAGGAAATTGTTTTAATTCCGGGGTAATATTCCAAATAGATTGAGCAAGTTTGGATGTTTGCCAAAAAATCTATTCTTTTGTGAAACTGACGTTGGGCTTCTAAAGTCAGCGAAGAGGGCAGGAATATGGGAAATCTTTGTTTATTGGAAGGGGTGGGGTGTTTTGTTTCAGTCGTTTGTGGATTGCAAGGTTGAAAGTAGTTTGAAGGAGAGGAGAAACTGGTTATATATGTGCGATGAATTGAAGAAAGGTCAGTACTTGACACAGTTTCATGTGGAATCCTAGACATTTGGGGGAAAGTGGCATTTGTTAGTAAAGATGGGTTCATGCGGAAGGAATTGGTATGCTTGTGAAAGTTTGTTTCCATGGAAGTTACATGCGGAATGTTGGTTGGAAATTCTTCAGTAGTTGTATTTGCTGGGAAGATTGGAATGTTAGGGAATCATAGGTTGTTAGTCGACGTAATTTGAAAGATATTAGATATTTTTGTTGTTCTATGCTCTAATTTACGACATCATTGCTCAATAGTTAAGCGTACTTTATTTTTTGCGTAGTTCTCTCTTCGTTGGGCTTGTTTTATAGGAGTCAACATGATTGCGAAGTCACAGGATTATGGAGTGCCACCTGTTGGATAAAGATCATGCGGGTTAGCAAGGAACGATACATTGTTTGATGACATACAAATGCATAAATAAGTCAAAATATAAATCGAATTACAATTGTAATGCCTGTGGAGTTCCAATAGGAAATATGCGTAAGAGGTAACAGTTTGAGTATTGAAAAGCTACATTTTTCTTAAGGATAAGAGTAAAAGATATATAGAAACATACATTGCATTCACATAGTACACAAGGATGCAAATTCTTACCTAACAAAAGTGCATGTATTTTTTATTTATTTTCTTAAAAGTACTTACAATTCACATAGTAGTAGGAGACAATAGCATGTCAATGTATAAGTGAATACAACAGTTTTCTTTTGAAGAAGGAAAAAAAGAAAAACATAGATATGAAATAAGAAACATAACGGTGATAGTTCAGAGTATAGAATGGGATGGGTGAGGGTGTAATGTTTGAAGGGATGGGTGGGTTATAAATCCTTGCATAAATGTTACGGAGGAGTCACATTGTTTTCTTCTTTCTTTGAATTGAGGATGACACATTTAAATAGGTTGTTTCCACAATATGTCTCTTTTTTCAATGAAAGTGTGAAGCAGTATTCATTTCCGATGACATTACTTATAATTTCACTAATCACATCTTCGTCTATAGACAATATATGGAGGTCGCTAGCTACAACACCCATGATTAACTCAACTGTCTCATCAAAAGCGGTAATTGATTGAAGTTCTCTTGTTGGGTCCTTTAGATCGATCCTCAGTGCATATCTATAATCATAGTTTTGAACTTGTCTGTTGCAACTTGAACATAAACATGAACATTACCATTCCCTCTCACCTTTTTCCTACATTGTTTGTCACCTTTTTGAAGAGGACATGCCTTGTAAAAAATTTGTCCATGCTAATATTCGTGATTTTTGCAGTAACCATGGCCCACTCATTTCTCTCAATGTTCCCCATATTTAGTACCTCCGAAATCGTTGTTACAGAGGTCAGGATTTTTGGAGGGCCCATAAATTGGCTTGTGATAGAGGGCACCAGAAAGGTAGTAGTCATCAGAATCTACCCAGCTATGAAGTGTATTGGTTTCTAAAATTTGAGGGTTGACATAAAATTTGGTATTTAAAAAATGTCGATTGAGCTCCCATTGAAAATGGAGACACGAGCAACTTTCAAGGCAAGGACTGGAAGAGGTGGTATAGAAAGCATGTCTTCAATTTCTTTGCTTATCTCATCTAAGTGATGTCCCCACAATGTGACACTTACACTGAATCCCGACATGTCCTTTAATTGTAGAGTTCTCCTCTTAGTCTCTGACTTGTCATGCCTACGAATTGTTGAGCATGGTGACATTGTAAGAATAATGCCAATCAAATCAACTTTAGAACGGTCATCGATTGTAGGTATGTCCTTAATTTTCATGAAATGAAAGTGATGTGAGAGTATTGTATCCTCATTTTCTATGAGTGGAGTTATGGTTGAAAACGCTTGTAGGAAAATCTCTAAAGAATTGTTCAAATGGCTGTAACATAGCTTTACATCAGGAATCCTCGCAATCCTCCCATTAGAAATTATATATAGCTTCCCATTTTCAATATGTTCATAGAATGCTTCGACGGCCTCATTGAAACAAGTGACATGAATTTCCCCTCTTTCCTGATCTACAAAATCAAACCCAAACATGGAACCATCTCCCCTTGCATTGTAATATTCACGAAGGGTTGTTTTTACTAGGGCACAACCCTCTATGGACCACATGCGCATACATGTATTCAAAGCACTTATTTTCGTTGGTGTTCTCGCAAAATATTTGTTAACCTGGTTTGCACTTGCATCTCTTCACGACAACTGATTATGTTCGATAGCATTTTTTGGTAGTCAGATTGGATCACCGATTACCAAATGTGTTTCGACAAGAACATCCATTTCAATGATAAGAACAGTCCTACAATGGAAAAGGAAATCGAGATATAATTATAACTGAAAAACGGATCGGAAAAATAAACAAAGAAATTATAATTAATATAGGAAGTTTATGTACAATGGTAATTAAGCAGGAGATGAAGCTTACAGTTCAATTTTGATCATTCTAATGAGGGATTTGTGTAAGCACACAATGGAGCCTTCTTGTATTGATTTTTTGGTTACACGACTTGCAAATTTGGAGGGTAGAAGTGCTGTCTGAAAATGTATCCCATCTGAAAGGTCAACACAATGTTGGGCACCAATGTTGAGAATGGACCTTAGGGAGGACAAGTGCAGTATCTGAAATGTGGGGTCAACATTCAAACCACCCTCAATCAATTGAGTAATGTCTTCATGTGTCAGAGTTATTTCCATGACAACTAAAAGATGATCGAGATAGTGGGAATTCTACAAATATATGGTGGACAATGTAAACTTGTAGGGCAGTCAATCATGAAATGAAGGATGTGTTCAGGAAAGCATGCATTTGTAAAGAATGAGAACCTTTAAAGTTGGCTTCCTTATTATTTTATATTTGCTAAAAAGTGCAAATATGAAATCTAATCATTTAACAATTCAATATGCAAAAAAATTATATAACGCACAAAGCTTTGGTTGAAAAGAACTAAAATTTGCATGGTTGAAACGAATTACAAATTATTATGTTAAGAAAATAGAATGGAAGACAATAACAACAATATGTACACTTGAAGTAAGAAAACTATAGGTATTTATATGGAGATACAATGATAAAGAAATTCGAAATCCATAGTTGTTGGATTACAAAAATTGAACATGTGTTTAAAATTTTTGATTCTCTATCCGATATATATTGCCACAATGCATACATGGAATTATTTGGTACAAGTTACAGTTTGTTTCAAAAACACTTATAAACTAACCACTACAAGTTATTTCTTTAAATCAAATTTCTTGCTTTTTGCTTGAGCAATTTTCTTAGCACGTTTCTTGTATTTTTTTCCATTTACATATGCCTCAATTGGTATTCCCATTCTCCTCAATCTATGGGGTGGTTCATATTTTAGTGCATCTTTGTTAGAATCATAAATCAAACAGAAGCCTCATGAATGATCTCCAATTGTTTAGATTTTGGAGAGAAAAATTGGGGATGTTGGCATCAGGCGGAGGCGATCTCTGATCATTTCGGCTATCACTGTTTTAGGTGGTTTCGGTTTCCTGTAATTCAAAACATTAACAACACATTGAATACGCTTAAAATCTTCCTCCCTCTGCAAGCGATGTGTAGTTAATGTCAATCCTGTTGTGGGGAGGGGAATTTTGTTTCTAGTCTGCATCATATTAAAATGGAGAGGGACAATAAGTATGTTAGTCCACCAAGATGTTCTTAGGTATGATAGGTAGCTTTAAAAGCGTTATCGCCGATCATTCTAACATCCAACTTGGGATGCTTCGAAATGGCCTCATTGGGGAATGAGCCCCTCAGCACATAACAAAGCATGTCATTGACGAAGGCACGTGCCCCCACATGTCACTTCGGAAAAAGGATTAGAGCCAACTACAAATGTAAATGGAACAATCCAAACCAAATAACATGAAAACTCTCTACAATTATTTTTTATTCCATAACATGCAATGAACAGAACAATTGAATAGATACTTCAATCAGTATTGAAACCCACCTGAAGTTCTTCTAGATACAAAACTCTTTTCTTTACCACCAGAGAAAGAGAATCACAAATATCCTACAAAAAAGCAAAACAAGAAATTAATAAAACTGAATGTATGTGGTAATCAGTTGAGCCATGAAGGTAAGTGCATATCCCAGTGCCTTGCAAGAACATTACCTATATATAACTCAAATACCTAGTGCTTTACAATAGAGCCATGAAGGAAAGTGGGTAACCTAGTGCCTTGCAATAACAAATCTATATTGGTTTCTTCATGGAAAATTAAGAAAACACAATTAATCAACATAACTTTAAAAATAAAATATGAAGAAAAGTGCACGTCAATAGCATTACATATATATATCTCAAATACTTACTATAATACAAATCTAGAATAGTATCCATGGAAATTAAAGGCAACACAATCAATCACCCCAACTCAAAATATAGAAAATTCAACTCACTTTTCCTTGATGACATATGTCACTATTCTAAACTTTACAACCATATCATTACAAGAAAACTTAAGAAATGAAGAATTTAATTATCATTCCTTAAGAAATTTAGAATTCTATTTATTTTCTGTAAAAATTCGCCAAATTTTTTAATGGAACACGTTAAGAAATTTAGAGTTCAATTTCTTCTCTTTAATGAATTACCAAATTTCCTTACACAACACATTAAGAAGTTTGGAATTCAATTTCTTTTTAGGAATTTGGCATGTTTTAAAGATAATAATTAATTTCCAAGGAAATTAAAATATATATTTTAGATTATTGAGAACCTAAGAATTTGATATTGAAAACGATATGCCAAGATTTCTAAACTTCTAAGAATGTGTGATTCACAGGTGGGGGCTGGATTGGGGGGCCATTGAGGAAACATTCTTGGCAGAGACTTCCAAGGGCCTATTGCTAACTGAGTAGAGACTGAAGTTCAAGAAGTACTGTGTTTGATTCTCTGATTTTCCCACCTGTGTTGTGGTCGTGTCCCGGTCCACAAGGTCTTATACTTCAAGGTTTTTGTTTGATAACTATAATTTTCTTGTTAGTGAGTATTTGGACTCCAAAACACTACATCAGGCCCTAAGACTGGCCCATGATGAATTGGTGACAATAGCTAGCATTTCCTCTGCTAGAAGTGGAGTCTTTTCCTTCTCAGATGCAGGAGTTACAAATTGAAAATTCTCCCAAGATTGAACACGATAATATCGGTGGGCTAGAATGTTTAGAACAAAGATCTCTAGAGACTAAAAAAACTGTTTTTGGATCTGAAGAACACATAAGTTTTGATGGTGCTAAGGGAGATGTAGAGGCTTCAAAAGAAAACAAGTGTGAAGATGGTCTAAAATAAATCAAGTTTGGAAGGCTAGGATTGGAGCTAGAAACTTCACATGGAATTTCCTGCACAGAAAAAGATGTTCTGATAGAAAACTCAAGGGATCATAAAATGCATTCTGAATCTTGAGATCTGCTAAAAGGGGAGACAATTCAATCTGATAGGAAGTTAGAGGCTGATGATAGTATGGACTGTGAGGAAGCAGGGGATAAATTTGCTAAGAAAGAGGAGTGCATTGATGATATTGATATGGTAAGAGAAGAGAATGAGAGATTGAAAATGACATTATTTGACCTGTTGAAGAAAAGTGAGATGCAGATGGAAATGATTAATAATTTGAGCCTGCGAATCTCACGATTGGAAGAGCAAGTATCTCAAAGCAGTAAGAAGATAAAAAATGGAGATGGAAAGAAACAATGTAACACATATACAAAGGAAAGAAATCCAAAGCCTTAAAAACCATCTCCTAAACTACCTAAAGAAAACCATAATACCTTTATACCAACAATCAGCTAAACTTCGTAGTAGCAATCAACTAAATTTCACTGCCCTTCTTTGGGTATATAGGAATTCAAAAAAAAAGACAACATTGGCTAATATGTCCTGCACGATATGAAAAACTTAATCACTTAACTATATTATGACTAACGGTGTATATCATAGCTGTAATATGAGAAGAGTTTAATAGCATACTAAACCAATGATAGGTAAAGCTCCGTAAAAAAAATGATAAAAAACCATTTTGTTTGCCAAGTAAAACAATGGCAAATCAATTCAGACTTAGCATAAACAAAATCATGTATGATCTAACAAAAATTCCTTATAGACATGCATAACAAAATGTAATGTAAACTATAACTTGAAAATGCAGTAACATTGCGAAAATATAAAAAATTCAATGAAATAGACAGGGAACAAATAAAAGATAAATGAAACACAAGAAAATAAAAACATACAAATAACAGGCACATTGAGATTTTACACATTTTGATGTAAATTAAACAGTACACAATTGGATTCAAGGCTACTTACCATATTTCTAAGCATTAAGCTAAAAAGGCAATGTTTTCCTTTCCTTTCTCTTTATTTAATTATGATCTCCCAAGGGAAAAGCCTTAAACTATAGGGCACTGTAACAATTCTATAAAGTCCATACACAACTCCAAAGCTCTGTGTATTTTTTACTAAAATCTAGCACATTTTTACTTGAAATACAATACAGTTATTGAGATTCACATTTTAATGTAAATTAAATAGTACACAATTGGATTCAAGGCTACTTACCATATTTCTAAGCATTAAGCTAAAAAGGAAATTTTTTCCTTTCCTTTCTCTTTATTTAATTCTGATCTCCCAAGGGAAAAGCCTTAAACTATAGGGCCCTGTAACAATTCTATAAAGTCCATACACAACTCCAAAGTTCTGTGTATTTTTTACTAAAATCTAGCCCATTTTTACTTGAAATACAATACAGTTGTATTATTAGTGGTTGGATATGCTTGTATAAAAAAGTAGATCAATTGCAGTTGAGACAATTCCTAATGTGAACACAACTCTTTAGGGTATTCTACCAAACCGTTCGCTTGTCTTATCTTCACTTCCACAATTTCTAGGAACATCTACCAGAATAGTTGCAGCTAAGATGTCTGAGAAAAATCCTCTCCTTTATGCTTTTATGGATGCCCATACCATGCTCCATATTTTAAATATTCAAAAAGGAACTATATATATTAAAGAAGTCGTTATTTATTAAAGGATATATTTTTCCTCTAATTTTATGAAGTGTTTATATATATACCCCTTAATCCATAGTATGCCCAAGATGCTCTTTAGAATGGACAAGGCTTGGCTGGTCAAACATCCCATGGTGCCAAATCCCCTGCATATAATTTAAACCCAAAAATAAAAAGGAAAAAATACTCCAACAACAGAGAATTATCCGTGTCTAGATTTCACCTCCATTAAATTACAGTTTCAAATAAAAAATAATTGATGGGAAACAACGTTTACCAAGCGATCTGTCTCGCAATATCGTATGATTTAATCCACGGAATGGTCTATAGAGATGTAGATAGAAGATTCAGTGTCTTTAGAAAAGGTGTTGTACCTATTTATTTTCCACATATTGGTGACACTGACCCCTCCCCAATGTTCGGGTAAATAAGTATATAAATACAAAATTAGTTGAACAAATGGATTGGTGATTCGATAGGTGACTGAAGAGCTTCTATGAATCCCTTCCCTGCATTGTTGGGAAGTTAATTTCTTCTCACATAAACCACTCACCAAACAAATCTAACATCCACCCCTGTTCTGGATTTGGATCTACCAATACCTTACAACAGAAAATTGAGGCACTGGCAGGTAGGGTATTGGAAAAAGTTGTGGAATTCGACTTTAAATCTGCATATTGCATTTGTTTGAAAATTTCTAAAGCCTTTCCTTGAAATCCATTTTGTGCATAGCCTGCAATGAATGCTGTCCACGCGAGCACCTCTCTTTGAGGCATTCTATCAAACAGTTCATTTGCCTTGTCTATGTTTCCACATTTTGCTTACATCTCTTCCAAGGCAATCACAACAATAACATCTAACAAAATTTCTATATCATTTATGCTTATGAATGTGTATATGCTATTCCAAAGCCCCCATTTTAGAGTGCAGGTAGGTAGGATGATACAAAAGATTTTGGATTTTGGATTTGAATATGCCAATTACTTTTGTTTGAATGAGATTTGAAGATTATGCAGGAGTGGAATCAGTCCAAGATATGGATATTGAAGTGGGAATTGTCAGAGAGAGTGAGAGGAGGAACTCGAGCAATGAAAATAGATACAACCCTATTACAATGCCACCTGAGGGAGATTCAATCATCATGCCAGGTGATGATAACAATTCAAGTGATCAGAGAGAACCACAATACTATCTTAGATTTACTATTCCAAATCTTAAACACGAGCTTACAAAGCATGTATTATACTTGAAGCATTGGCCAGACCCCATTTGGGCCAATCTTAGAGAGCATGTCATTGTCTTTTGTTTAGAGGGATGCGGCACTGAGGAACGTTCTCTTGACTACTCTGAATATTACAATGCCACCTAAGGGAGATTCAGTCATCATGCCAGGTGATGATAACAATTCAAGTGATCAGAGAGAACCACAAGACTATCTCAGATTTACTGTTCCAAAGCTTAAACATGAGCTTACAAAGCATGAATTATACTTGGAGCATTGGCCAGAGCCCATTTGGGCCCTTCTCAAAGAGCATGTCACTGTCTTTTTTTCAGAGGGATGAGTCTCTAAGGAACGTTCTCTTTACTACTCTAAATATTTCATTTGTAATGGTCTTACCTAGTTATAGTTAATATTTAACTGAGAGAGGGGTGATTAATAATTTGAGTCTGCGAATCTCACGATTGGAAGATCAAGTATCTCACAATTTGAGTCCGCCAATTACTTTTGTTTGAATGATATCTGAAGATTATGCAGGAGTGGACTTGGTCCAAGATATGGATATTGAAGTGGGAACTATCAGAGAGAGTAAGAGGAGGAACTCGAGCAATGAAAATGGATACAACCCTATTACAATGCCACCTGAGGGAGATTCAGTCACCAGGCCAGGTGATGATAACAATTCAAGTGATCAGAGAGAACCACAAGACTATCTTAGATTTACTTTTCCAAAGCTTAAATAGGAGCTTACAAAGCATGGATTATACTTGGAGCATTAGCCAGACCCCATTTGAGCCCTTCTCAGAGATCATGTCACTATTTTTTGTTTAGAGGGATGCGGCACTAAGGAACGTTCTCTTGACTACTATGAATATTTCATTTGTAATGGTCTTACCTAATTATAGTTAAGATTTAACTGAGAGAGGGGTGATTAATAATTTGAGTCTGCGAATCTCACGATTGGAAGAGTAAGTATCTCAAAGTAGCAAGAAGATAAAAATCAGAGATGTAAAGAAACAAAGTAACACATCTACAAGGGAAATAATTTCTTAGCCGAATGAGAGGAGGCGGTGAAAAACAAAGAGGCATTAAAAAAATGGCTCCGAGGAGGATTGGTTCTGACCCGCTCCATCCATGTTTTGGGTATCCACAAATTCAGATATTGAGATTTGAATATGCACAAATTTAGAGATTGAGAATCAATTTGATGTTGCATAATATAAATTTTGAGAACAATCGATCTAACCTGAAAAGAGCTGCACAATTTTGATCATTCGCCAGAAAGATCGCCCTGGTCCCGAGAACTGATTCTATTCTTTTGCTTCGGACTGTAATTGTAATTGGAAATATCTCTCAAAAAGTTAGGAGCAACGATTGTTCAAGGGAAGAAAATGAATATAGCTTTGCAATGACTGCGGAATTTAAAGGCTATTGCAAACACCCATTTAACATGCATGAAAAAGAACTATTAAAAATAGCCCCTGCAAAAACAAAAACTATTGTTAAAAATAGATGTTGCATTCAACATGCACCCAAAAAAACAACTATTAAAAATAGGTGAAAAATAACAAAACTACTATTAAAAATAGGTGAAAAAGAACAAACGTCCAGATGGCTGTCAAACCGTCAAAGTTAAGACATTCGTAGAAACGTCCGCAGGGGCCTTTCCCATAGGGGGAGGGCAAGTGCACCAAGTTGGGGGGCCAAAAGGGGGTCTTAAGTGGACTCATTTTTCTAGAAAAAAAAAAACTTCAACTTGTACGAGTTTTTTGAAATAGTTACACTCAAAATTGGAAGATGTTGTAGAAATATGAATCGTAGCATTTTGAGTCTAGTTTCTAAGATACTAAATTTTATTGAAAACAAATAAGTTTAAGTGGGTCAAACAACTAAAATACCAACAAATGCTCCTGTTTTTGTTAAAAAACATAATAGAGTGAATTTCGTGCCCCCCACCATTTTTTGAGCACCATTTAGTATTTTTGAAAACCCTTTGGTAGAAAGATAGCTAGGAGCATCTAGTTTGGGCTCCATTTTTTTAGATTTTTATAGCAAATATTTTTTTATTTATGATTTTTCTAGTACAAAAATTTTATGTTTTGAAAAATAACGGAGCTCCGACCGTGCCCCCCCTAACTACCTCAAAAAATATCGAAAATTAGATTTTTTTTTTTGAATATGTATAGAATTATGCCTAGTTTGGGCTAGTATAATTTTTTTAAAATTTCGATCACCCAAAAAAAGATACACCATGAAAGATAGACATATTTACACTTCAAAAAATAGCTATAAAAAGGTATAGTTAGAAAATAAATAATATGGAAACCTTATATTAGTCAGAAAATTTGAAAAATTATATTTTTAGAAAGAAGAAACTCTTCTCTACGTCGTGGTATAATTTTTTTAAAAATGGATCGATTGTTTTATTTTGATTTATCATAGAGGAAGTGGCATTTTTACATTTTCTTGCAAAAACACGTTGTTTGCTGTGTTTGTACAGGTCCATGCCTCAGGCTTGGGGATCCAAACCGGATCCCAAGCCTTGAGGCATGGCTTGAAAAAAGAGAAAATACAAAACATGTACGTGTTACATAACACGTACACGTTTTTCTTTGTTTATATATTGTGGTCCCCCAACGTCCCTTTCATCTCTTTCACGGGAATTCTGCAAACATTCTGTTTTGTCTACAATTTTCTCTACATTCTTAAATGATTTTTTAGTAGTTCATTTTGTCCCCTACCCCACTAGTTGATTTTTTCTAATCATGGGAAATAAACGTCGAGCTAAGGACAAGAGGAAAGTCAAGAACAAGACACCGAAGCAATTGGAAGAGAAGAGAATAAAGAAATTGAAGAGAATGCAAAAACTTTGAGTAGGGCAAGGTACATCCGCTATATCAAATGTAGCTAATGTATTAGAAAATGGGGATGAAATACATAATGAAAATGTAGAGAATAATGATTTTGCAATGAATAATGATATTGAATTGAATGATAATGTTGGTATGGATGAAGAAATTGATATGAATCCAATTGTTGAACCCTTACCTGAGAATCCAAATGTTAACCCCAAAATTTGTATGAAAACACTGAATGAAGAAAGTAACCTTGTAAACGAATCTTCACCTCTAAGAACACCTCCTTCCATTTTGTGAAGAAAACCAATTCACTTAATTGAAATTGATGAAAACATTATAAAACCAATGCCTAACAAAATGTCTAAAAGAAATGCAAGAAGAAAAGCTAGTGGAATTTGGGATAATTACTTTGAGAATTTAAATGACACACAAAGATGTCAATTATTTGTTACATTGATGAAATTAATTAAGATGAGACCTATAATGAAGACCCTGGGGTTAAGAACATCTAATGTTGTTGATCAAAATGTATCAATTGTTGAAAACATACATAAAACATACCAAACTGTAGGTGGCAAAAGACGCACCAAAGATAGTAGTGCTACACGACGTGTACTTACTAATTGTATAGTAAGTGATAAAATAATTAATAAACGTTTGATTAGAAAAACAAGCAGTGCTTTGAAGTTAAACAAAAAATCACTAATGAAAGCAATAGAGAGACGTAAACGTCTTGAGTCAGTCAATAACACTGACTATTGGGCTTTCTCTAGCAGACTTCCATGAAAAGACAAGAATGCATCTGATATTCTAAAAGAATTAATTGTAAAATTTTGGAATGAGAACACAAGGGTGTCACCGAATAGAAGAGATACAGTAAAAAGAAGAATAGGTTCTCGTAATCGTGAATCGTGTGCAAAACATTTCTTAGATATGAATCAAACAGAATTGTTCTCTAAGTTTAAGAATGAAAATCTACAAATTAACATTAGCCAAAGATTCTTTGAAATGAGCAAACCCTTTTATGTGAAAATCAATCACTCACGTACCACTTGTTGTTGCAGGCATCATGTTGAATTTTCAATGCATTATGATTTTTTTGTCAAATATGTCATGTTTTGCATACTGACATAATGTTGCAGGAGTGTGGAATAAATGTCCCACAAAAATCTTCAAGGGAATTTATTCTGACAATATTTTGTGAAAAATCAACAAGACAATTTTTTTATAACAAAGCATGTTTGGATGGAATGTGCAATGTATGCGGTGGCTTGCCAAATCTGAAAAGTTGTATCCATGAGGAGAGTACATATTCAATAGGAAAAGAATTGGTTGATTTCACCAAATATAAATCGGTGGCATATCAATTAAAAGATGGAAAAGAATCTAAGAGGTGTGAGCTTGTTAGAAAACAACTACCTGTATCAGAATACATGGTCAAATTCAGAGAGGAATTTTTTTATGAGTATGCAAGGCACACACATAGAGCTCGATGGTTAGATAAATAATTCAAGTTAAGCAAGGAAACATTCCCACTTGGTACTATTATTTCAGTAGTTGACCTTCACAGAGAATTACACATTGCAGCCACAAATGGAGGTTCAGTCTCAATATTATAACTCAGTGCAAGTTTCTATTTTCGTGCATATAACATTCATGCACTCTCCTGAAAGCACTGAGCAAGATCAAAAAATATTAAGAGAGTATCATTTCTACATCAGTGATGATCGGACACATTCTACAGAATATGTACAAGGGTGTTTCCAGGTGTTTTATGCGAACTTGAATGAGAGGAACATTAGTTTCGATCAACATTACATTTGGTCAGACAACTGCACATCACAATTCAAGAATACACAGATGTTTTATTGGCTAAGTAGGATGCAAAAAGAAACAAATGTACAACATATCTGGAGTTTTACTGAGGTAGGGCATGGAAAAGGAGAGCATGATGGTGTAGGAGCATGTGTGAAAAGAGCACTTGTAAGAGAAGAGTTAAAGTTCAAGGATGGTGCTAAATTTACAGATGTAAAAAATATTGTTGATTGGTGTGTCAAGAATATGGGCCATGAATCTCAAGAGAGATCAACGGTTCGTAGATATTTTTGGTTGATAGAGGAACAACATCTGGAAAACTTTGAAGATTGTATGACAGTTACAGGATCAAGTGATATGCACTCATTCCGTAGTTCAGATGCAAATGATTGGACTATTTATACTAGGTGCATGACATGTTTTTGTATATCATGCATTGATTTTGCGTGGAATGAATGTGAGTCACAATAGTGGGTGGATGAATGGACTTGTAGACCTCTAATTCCACTCGACACACATCAAGTTCCACGAGCATTACAACTTGCAGGGTCTTCAGATCAAATGACAACATCACCTGACTTTGACCAAATCTCTAATTTAGTGCAACAAGGTACATACATATATGTACATGCCATGTTTTAGATTTATAAATTATTAAATGGTCAACTCTTAATGTATTTTTAAATTGACTGAACAATTTTACTTTGTGATACATAGGGCACATTTTTGCAGTTATTGTGATGGAATTTAATGAAGAGGGAACATACTACTTCTTGTCTCGTTGTGTAGAGGGGAATTTTTTTTTGACTTCCACAGTCATTGATGGTGAAGACCTTGAGTATCCCACTGGGTCAGTGGTAGTCACTGGAACTTGGCTTCGACGATATCCTATCAAAAAATCAAACATTTGGTTGTTTGAAGACTATGAAGTACATCGGAAGATACTTCACTATTCACATTTGGTCCTTGCAACAAATATTAAATTGATCAAATATCGAGGTCGGCCATCAAACAAGAATTTTTGGAAGGTTTGTGAATCAGATCATGAAGCAATTCTTGCTACTGTCAAGAATAGAGTTGATCCTTGTGGTTCATTGGATTGAATTTGCAAAGGTATGTTCTTCATGAATTTACTTTGAATATTTACTTAAATGATTTTATTTAAATTTTGTATGATTTAAAATTTTATTTAATTACTTACTAACATGTTTATGTAGGTTAGTGGTGCCAAAAAATCTTCCACCTTCACGTGGTTGGCACTGTCAGTAGAGAATTTATTATTCTCGAAGCCAAGTGAAGCTAAGAGAAATTAAATATTAGAAAGGAACAACAAACATAAATTCTCATTTCACCACCTATATTGTAAAAATATCTTATTAAAATTCTCATTTCACCACCTATATTGTATGAACCACCTATATTATTCAGGTGATTGGCAATGGACAACCTTACACTGACTCAGACTGCAGTATTTACGCATTTGCAAATAGTAGGACAACGAGAGAACCGAATGGAGATGGAGAAAACTGTGAGAGGCTTTTGTATAGGGCCTCGACATGGAGGTATTGGATCTGACGATACATCTCTAGGTGCCACGAAGTCTGAGAAATCACCTGTCGAAGATATAGCGTGTTTTGGCCTCAGGGCTCTTAAGGGACTACGCCCGGACGAGGTAGCCCGAAAGCATGGGTAGCATAGGGAACCAAAAAAAAGCCTCCACTAGCATTCACCTGGCCACCCCGATGTGTTGGCATAGTTGGTTTGGTCCCATGAGCTTCCGTTTGCAAACTATAGCATCTGGCAGCCGTACACTGACTCAGACTACAATATTTTGAGCCTTTACAAATAATAGGACATCGAGAGAACCGAATGGATATGGAGAAAACTGCGAAGATATTTCGTAGAGGGCCCCAACATGGAGGTCTCAGATCTGACGAGACATCTCTAGGTGCCACGGAGTCTGAGAAATCACCCGTCGAAGATATAACGTGTTTTGGCCTCAGGGCTCTTAAGGGACTATGCCCAAATGAGGTAGCCCGAAAGCACGGGTAGCATAGGGAACCAAAAAAAATCCTCCACTAGTTACCCTAACGTATTTTCATAGTTGGTTTGCCACAAGCTTACCGTCCAAGATGTGTCTGGTCTTACACTGACTTCAGACTGCACTATTTGGTCCCAAACAAGACAACGAGAGAACCGAATGGAGATGGAAAAACTGAGACATTTTCTAGCAGCCTTACATGGAGGTCTTGGATCTGACGAGAGTCTCTAGGTGCCACGGAGTCCGAGAAATCACCCATCAAAGATATAGCGTGTTTTGGCCTCAGGGCTCTTAAGCAGACTTTAGGTAGCCCGAAAACTAGGGAGTGTAGGGAACCAAAACAAAGCCTCCACTAGCATTCATAACCCTAATGTGACGTAGTTGGTTTGGTGAGCTTCCGTTTGTAAACTACAATGTCTAGGCAGCCCTACACTAACTCAGACAGCAGTATTTCACATGTTTGCAAACCAACCAAATGGAGATGGAGAAAACGTCGAGAGGATTTCGTAGAGGGATTCAACATGGAGGTTTTGGATTTGACGAGACATCTCTAGGTGCCATGGAGTCTGAGAAATCACCCATCGAAGATATAACATGTTTTGGCCTCAGGGCTCTTAAGGGACTACGCCCGAACGAGGTAGCCTGAAAGCACAAGGAGCGTAGGGAACTAAAACAAATCCTCCACTAGCATTCACTAGGCCATCCGGACGTGTTGGCCTAGACGGTTTGGTCCCACGAGCTTCCGTTTGCAAACTATAGCGTCTGGTAGCCCTACACTGACTCAAACTGTAGTATTTCATGTGTTTGCAAACAATAGGACAATGAGAGAACCAAATGTAGATGGAGAAAACAGGAAGAGACATTCATAGAGTGATTTAACATGGAGGTTTTGGATCTGAAAACATCTCTAGGTGCCACAGAGTTTGAGAAATCACCCGTCAAAGATATAACGTGTTTTGGCCTCAGGGCTCTTAAGGGACTACGCGCAGACGAGGTAGCCCGAAAGCACGGGTAGTGTAGGGAACCAAAAAAATCCTCCACTCATTCACTAGGCCATCCAGATGTGTTGGCCTAGATGGTTTGGTCCCACAAGCTACCGTTTGCAAAATACAACATCTAGCAACCTTACACTGACTCAGACTACACTATTTTGTGCGTTTACAAACAATAGGACAACGAGAGAACCAAATGGAGATGGAGAAAAATGTGAGAGGATTTCATAGAGGGCCCCGACATGGAGGTTTTAGATCTAAACGAGACATCTCTAGGTGCCACGGAGTCCGAGAAATCACATGTCGAAGATATAATGTTTTGGTCTCAGGGCTCTTAAGAGACTACGCCCGGACGAGGTAGCCTGAAAGCACGAGGAGCGTAGGGAACCAAAAAAAATCCTCCACTAGCATTCACTAGGCCATTTAGATGTGTTGGCCTAGACGGTTCAGTCCCACAAGCTACCGTTTGCAAAATACAACATCTAGCAGCCTTACACTGACTCAGACTACACTATTTCGCGCGTTTGCAAACAATAGGACAACGAGAGAACTGAATGGAGATGGAGAAAACCACGAGAGGATTTTGTAGAGGGCCTCAACATGGAGGTCTTGGATCTGAAGAGATGTCTCTAGGTGCCACAGAGTCTGAGAAATCACCCGTCGAAGATATAGCGTGTTTTGGCCTCAGGGCTCTTAAGGGACTACGCCCGGACGAGGTAGCTTGAAAGCACGGGTGGAGGAAACCACCAATGTTCAATGATTTTTCCACAGGATGCAACTATGTAGACTATGAACTTAGTTTTTTTGGGGAGACCACCAATGTTCCAACTGTTCATTTTGAAAGAATGAATATCTTCAATCAAACAGAGAATGAAGAGCTTGAATTTTTTTGGACATTACAAAAGGTTGTTTGTGCCCAAAAAGAAGCCGAAGGCCATATAAATTTTTAGTCTTCAACTTTAGATGACAATGAACATCGTGAAGAAAAACAATTAGGTGAAGATGTCACTATGATTCAAGAAGAAATGCCTCTTGAAAGTCATAAAGAGTCAATTTGATTACCCAAAAACATCTGGAAGAACTTAAAGAGAAGATACGAGCAGAAGAAAAGGAAAAATGGGAAGCGTGGAAGGATCACAACTTAACTGGAATGGAAGATCTATGTGATGTTGTCGATAGAATCATGGATAATCTTAAGGACAACATGCCAAGTTGATTATTTTTATTAATCCCAGCTGCTTCAACTTCACAAATCAAACCAGGTAGTTCCAAAAGTAGCATACTGGCAAGAAAAAATGCAATGAAGTATTGATAATTGAGCCTGAAACTTGTTTAGAATTGTAATTTATTTTTTGATTGAGCATTCACCCATAGTTTCTTTTTTGAAGGAAGAAATTCATTTTATATGTGAGAAATAGAATGCTGATTTAGTCTATTACTCTGACTATTTAGGTTAGATTTTTGTAGTCGTTCAATGAAAGTTTGAAGCTCTTCAGTACTAACATGGAAAAATTGTCAGGGCCCTATGAAATCCTCTCGGTTTTATCCATATCCATCCGGTTCTCTCGTTGTCCTATTGTTTGCAAACACGCGAAATAGTGCAGTCTGAGTCAGTGTAAGGCTGTCAGACGCTATATTTTACAAATGGTAGCTCATGGGACCAAACCATCTGGGCCAACACATCTAGATTGCTTGGTGAACGCTAGTGGAGTCTTTGTTTTGGTTCCCTACGCTCCCCGTGCTTTCGGGCTACCTCGTCCAGGCGTAGTCCCTTAAGAGCCCTGAGGCCCAAACACGCTATATCTTCGACGGGTGATTTCTTAGACTCCGTGGCACCTAGAGATGTCTCGTCAGATTCGAGACCTCCATGTTGGGGCCCTCTATGAAATCTCTCACGGTTTTATCCATCTCCATTCGGTTCTCTCGCTGTCCTATTGTTTGCAAAGGCATGAAATACTGCAGTCTGAGTCAGTGTAGGGCTGCCAGACGCTATAGTTTGCAAACGGAAGCTCGTGGGACCAAACCAACTATGCCAACACATTGGGGTGGCCTGGTGAATGCTAGTGGAGGATTTTTTTTGGTTCCCTACGCTCCCCATGCTTTCGGGCTACCTCGTTCGGGCGTAGTCTCTTAAGAGCCCTGAGACCAAAACATGTTATATCTTCGACATGTGATTTCTCAGACTCCGTGGCACCTAGAGATGTCTCGTTAGATCCAAAACCTCCATGTTGAATCCCTCTACGAAATCCTCTCTTGGTTTTCTCCATCTCCATTTGGTTCTCTCGTTTTCCTATTGTTTGCAAACACGCGAAATATTGCAGTCTGAGTCAGTGTAAGGTTGCCAGATGCTATAGTTTTGCAAATGGTAGCTTGTGGGACAAACCAACTATGCCAAACATGTCGGGGTGGCTAGTTGAATGCTAGTGGAGGCTTTTTTTTGGTTCCCTACACTCCCCGTGCTTTCGGGCTACCTCGTCCGGGCGTAGTCCCTTAAGAGCCCTGAGGCCAAAACACGCTATATCTTTGACAGGTGATTTCTCAGACTCCGTGGCACCTAGAGACATCTTGTTAGATCCGAGACCTCCATGTTGGGGCCCTCTACAAAATCCTCTCATGGTTTTCTC
Source organism: Taxus chinensis (assembly GCA_019776745.2). Taxonomy (NCBI): domain Eukaryota; kingdom Viridiplantae; phylum Streptophyta; class Pinopsida; order Cupressales; family Taxaceae; genus Taxus; species Taxus chinensis. The sequence goes on from CM034153.1 coordinate 143,057,917, forward strand.
CATCTCCATTTGGTTCTCTCGCTGTCCTATTGTTTGCAAATGCACGAAATACTGCAGTCTGAGTCAGTGTAGGGCTGTTAGACACTATAGTTTGCAAACAGAAGCTCGTGGGAGAAACCCAACTATGCCAACACGTCGGGTGGAGGTGAATACTAGTGGAGGCTTTTTTTTGGTTCCCTAAGATGCTACCTAGTCTGGGCGTAGTCCCTTAAGAGCCCTGAGGCCAAAACACGTTATATCTTTGATGGTGATTTCTTGGACTCCGTGGCACCTAGAGAATCTTGTCAGATCCAGACCTCCATGTTGGGGTGGCTCTCATCCCGGTGAATCCATCTCCATTTGGTTCTCTCACTGTCCTATTGTTTGCTTGAAATACTTTTTGAGTCAGTGTAGGGCTCCCACTATGATGTCTGTAGTTTACAAATGGTAGCTTATGGGACCAAACCATATGGGAAAACATGTCCGGATGGCTTGGTGAATGCTAGTGAAGGATTTTTTTTGGTTCCCTATGCTACCTGTGCTTTTAGGCTACCTTGTCCGGGCATAGTCCCTTAAGAGCCCTGAGGCCCAAACACACAATATCTTGATGGGTGATTTCTCAGACTCCATGGCACCTAGAGACGTCTCGTCATATCCAAGACCTCCACATTGAGGCCCTCTATGAAATACTATCATGGTTTTATCCATCTCCATTCGGTTCTCTCGACTATTGTTTGCAAACACGTGAAATAATGTAGTCCGAGTCAGTGTAAAGCTGCTAGATGCTGTATTTTGCAAACGGTAGCTTGTGGGACCGAACCAACTATGCCAACACGTCGGGGTGGCCAGGTGAATGCTAGTGGAGGATTTGTTTTGGTTCCCTATGCTAAGGCTACCTCATCAAGGCGTAGTCCCTTAAGAGCCTTGAGGCCAAAACATGCTATATCTTCGATGGGTGATTTCTTAGACTCCGTGGCACCTAGAGACATCTCATTAGATCTGAGACCTCCATGTTAGGGCCCTCTACAAAATCATCTTGTAGTTTTCTCCATCTCCATTTGGTTCTCTCGCTGTCCTATTGTTTGCAAACGTGTGAAATACTGCAGTCTGAGTCAGTGTAGGGCTCCCAGACGCTGTAGTTTGCAAACGGAAGCTCGTGGGACCAAACCAACTATGCCAACACATTGGGGTGGCCAGGTGAACGCTAGTGGAGGATTTTTTTGGTTCCCTATGCTACCCGTGCTTTCGGGCTACCTCGTCCGGGCGTAGTCCCTTAAGAGCCCTGAGGCCAAAACATGCTATATCTTTGACGGGTGATTTCTCAGACTCCGTGGCACCTAGAGACATCTCGTCAGATCCAAGACCTCCATGTCAGGGCCCTCTATGAAATTATATCATGGTTTTATCCATCTCCATTTGGTTCTCTCGCTATCCTATTGTTTGCAAACGCGTGAAATAGTGTAGTCTGAGTCAGTGTAAGGCTGCTAGATGTTGTATTTTGCAAACGGTAGCTTGTGGGACCGAACCAACTACGCCAACATGTCGGGGTGGCTAGGTGAATGCTAGTGGAGGATTTTTTTTGGTTCCCTATGCTCCCCGTGCTTTTGGGCTACCTCGTTCGGGCGTAGTCTCTTAAGAGCCCTGAGACCAAAACATGTTATATCTTCGACATGTGATTTCTCAGACTCCGTGGCACCTAGAGATGTCTCGTCAGATCCAAAACCTCCATGTTGAAGCCCTCTATGAAATCCTCTCCCAGTTTTCTCCATCTCCATTTGGTTCTCTCGTTGTCCTATTGTTTGCAAACACAAAATATTGCAGTCTGAGTCAGTGTAGGGCTCCCAGATGCTGTAGTTTGCAAACGGAAGCTCGTGGGACCGAACCAACTACGCCAACACGTCGGGGTGGCCAGGTGAACGCTAGTGGAGGATTTTTTTTGGTTCCCTACACTACCCGTGCTTTCGGGCTACCTCATCCGGGCGTAGTCCCTTAAGAGCCCTGAATGACTAGATTGGCTTAAGAATGAATTTGATAGGGGTATGTCTAAGAACACACGGGAGTTATCAATCACCTAGTAAATATTTCTTGTTTAGTTCTGGATGGGAGTTAGCTGGCCTACGGCTTAGTGACCTTCCATTCATTGATAATTTATGCTATGATAAACCCATGGATGCTTTCAAAAGCGCCTTCAAAAGGATAGGGTAGTCATCAAGCCTAGTGAAGGGTGTGATGTGATTTCCAAATAACTTGAAATGCCTACAGATTTAAAGGTAATAACATGAATTGGACAATATTAGACAATCAAGAATCATTGAGTGTCTGAATCAGAATGTCATTGCATCTGGAGACATTCTCAAGCATTGGAGTAATGTATATGGAGAGACATTCTCAAAATATCAACAGATGAAAGGCATCAAATTGTGACGACTCTCGGGTGTTTTAACAGGGGAGAAGACTAAGAAGCATAGAAGAATGTAGTAAGTGCATGATAAGATAGGAACCAGTACAAAGAGACCATGAGCAAGAAGAAGCGCAAGTAAGGTAAATACACATATACACATTGATAAATTGAATGAATAATTACTCAGATTAGGTAACTCTTTATATACATACATTATATAAATATTGATTTCCAAAGTTTGATGCATATTATACATTGAAAATGCTAGTACATGTACATCACCAATAAATGAAAAAATAATCCATAATGTCTTAAATATTGTCAAGTGCACATCATATTAGTTTCATGCGAAAATAATCTCAGAAATGTAAGGTCTCATACAAAATTATCAAGTTCCAAATAGTATTTTAATGTGCATAATAAATACAAAAATGCCCAAATAGGTCATATACCATCAAGTTCAAATGCCATATAGGCGTACATACAATGCCATGCACATAGGCATACAAAAACAATGTCATGTAAGACATATATATTTCCTACTCATCAAAATCTATCCCTCTCTTGGCCTTGCTCGAAGAAGGCCCTCCCTTAGATGAAGATGGAGATCTATGAGATGACTTTGGATCATCTGAGCCCATGCTTCGAGTCCTCTTCTGCTGAATACTCGCCTGTAGATGAGCCTGTAAATGCAAACAATGTTTTTTTTGTCAAAACTTAATTTATATATGTTTTCAACATGTATTTAAGACCATGCTAGAATGAAAGTATTTACATAAATACACAAACTTACCGCAAGTTGTCGATCATGCCGAATTTGCATCTCACGCTCAGATGAGTCATCGGGAGCTCTTGCAGTATGAACAGGGGTACGAAGATAACGAGATGGAGGAGTCCGTGCCCTTGAAGTCAAAATGGAGGGGGTTGAAGTTCCCTACATACACATAAGATCAGAAAATCTAACATCAGAATTAGCGAAAATAGAACTAAGTACATGTATGTACATAATGACAATATTTTAACTAATTTTATCAATATAGAACTATTGTTTTTACCCCGCCACGCCTGTGAATCAAATGAACAGGGTTGCTACCTATCGCAGGTAACTCCTGCATATACACAATGAAGGACATTATTAACATAATTTAATAATTCTACAATGAAAGACATTACTAACATGTAATTTAACATAATATGAATTACACGAGAAATTTAACAAAATTTACGTGTTGTTTGAATACCTCAGTGAGTTGTTGTGCAGATGAAATCGCAGTGGCAACACCTTTATCTACTTGTCGCAGAGATGGTGGGGTGTCTAGTGAAGTCAACATCTTTATCAAACATGTATATCACGTGAGTTAGATGGACATACAAGAACATACATATATTTGACTTCAAAACTAATATATATATACACACACACACACACACACACACACACACACATGTATGTGAAAATTTTACATAATTAACATTCTAAATTACCTCTGTGAATGTATGTGTATGCATGGTGCTCACCGCCTGTGGTCGGGATGAAGATGTGCCTCCCGCGCGCTGTAATATCAATGCATATACATGTACAAATACAATTATTTCAAAAATTTAACATATATAAGTAAATCAAGTACTCCAAACTTTTTGTAACACACATAACAAAACATAACAAATTTACCTGCGAAGGTGACGCCGATGAATGTAATCCAAATGTCTCACTCAAAAGGACATCTGACATAGTGACATTATCATGTGCACCCCTAGCACTAGGTGCACCAAAATTAGTACGCATGAAAGTATTGTCCTCCTCGGGCCCCAAACATATGCTACCACATGACGAGAAAAGATGTGGCCTCATGCTAGTACTCCCTGAGGGAATACTCTGTGTACCTCCATGAGCATCTGGCTCAGAAATCTCCCTCGTATGTCGAACAAGGGTCGCAGATAGCCCCTGAAGTGCGTGGAGTGTATCAATCTCTATTGTCTCCTTCACTACTTGAGGGACAATCTCAGGGTGAGGGGGCTTCTGTGCAGGGAATCTACCCTACTGAATAGGTGCACGTTGTGCACCTGGTCGATCTTGTGCAGATCCTTTTCCTCGGCTCTAGAAATCTCGAAAATCAAGATAATTTGGGATCTCGTTGAGGATAAAATCGCAATAGAGTTTCCTCAGAAAGTATAGTGGCACCTCGTTGTTATTACAAGGTGGAAAATCAAACACCATCCACCATCGGTCCCAAAAATTATTTTTAATCAAATTATTATTGCACCAATGGATGGGAAACCATTTACATGACAACGAAACAGGAAAATTAGTGCGGGGGTCCGTGAATAAGGTGCATATGAGGTCTTTTGAAATTTATTTTTTCTTTACATCCACATATGACAATTTGTTGGAATAATAAACCCTACAACCCTCTCTGTAAGTTGTCCAATGATCAATTTTCCCCATTGCCACGTCAACTTGAACAAGTAATGCCTCCAATGTGTTTGCAAGAGAGGCGCGGTGGGGGTTTGTAGATTGTGAATCCCTCATTGTTTTGATTAAATCCTCAATTTCAATTTTGTTTTCAACTATGTGGGCTGCTAAATCTTCTTGACTACCTAGGGGATGTTGAGCAATTGTGGGAGTGTTGGGAGGGATGACAGGAATAACAGGGTTTGGTTGTGGTTGATTCCCTCGACCTCTAACTGTAACAATAAAAAATATGTATTCAATTCAAATTTTAATCTATAATTATCATATTTCAATGCAATTTTGAGAAAAGAATTGTGCTTACCTCTTCTCTGTGGTACCATCGTCGATTCAGATCTTCCCGGTGATCCAGAAACGATCCTTTGAGCTTGAGATCCAGCTGAATGAAAAAATGTGAGGGCACAGTTAAGCTCTGAAACTTGCATTTGAGGGAGATAAAATGATAGAGGCTCGGGCCTCTTTTTTTCTTTATAGTAGGCATAACGCGTACGCATTATAAAATGGTACCCGATTGAAAAAACGTACGTTATGCCTTGGTAAATCCCAAACCTAACAATTTAAAACGTGATCGTGTTATAATAGAATGCGTATGCGTTTTGCTTTTTTTTGGGTTTTTGTCCACTTTTTGGCCCCCCAACTTTGTGCACTTACCCTTGTTATATAATCTATGTTTATTATCCTGAAACATAGTTTTAGAAGTTGTGTACTACTTCAACTTTAAGTATAGATGTATGCCCAATATTACTCTTACCTAGATTTTACTTGTTCTAGTATTCATCACTCGAAGACCTTTTGTCTTCAGTGACGTTGTTTTTCAACTAACTAGGACCTACTTGAAATAAAAATTAATCTACATTCCCTCTAACCAGATGTGCCTGTGACTAGTTATTAAGAAGCTTATGTCAAAAATACTATTATGGGGTAAGAGAAATGAGATCCTAGAAAATCAAGGGGGTCTCTAGTTTAGTAAAGCTATCGATCCCAACTAATCGACATCTTACCTTAACCACCGTCAGGTGAAGCTGGAACCGCCTTAATTTGTGTATTTAGTGCACTCCCAAAAACAAGGCATTTTCGAAATGGCAATTTCTGAGAGATGAGATGAGAACCATATTGAGAACAAGTGATTAAACTCCATGCAATTAGAACCTTCATCTACAAGCATGAAAGAACACCCTTCCATCAGTGGGGGTTACCACAGGTTAGCCATTTGTACTGCAGAGCACTAAGGTTAAGAACACTTATCAAGTTGATCCATTTAACACCCACCATTCACGCAGGATGGTGGTCTCAACTCCAAAAAGTAAGCGTAAGTGTAAAATGTCACCTACCTTCATTTGTCAATCAGTAGATCCAAATTACATCTGTTATTAATTTCTTTTGAATTCCAACATCATTTACCTCAATTGAAAATTTGACCATCTTTCTGTACCTCTTGACACTACCCTTGAATCGTGACCTAAATCATTCCTGTGAACCTCATATCCATACATCTCACCATTTCCCTGTTCCACCTTGGATCTAACCTTAGATCTTCAAATGTCAGGTTATTGGTCCTGTACCCTGACCATACCTACTTTTCACACACTAACCATTACTGTTTAACCTAAATTGAGTTCGGTCTATGCAGTCTTCTACCATAAATGGAATGATACGAGCCTAAACGTATTTGTCACCAAATACCCTAAATCTTTGTCCCCAATCCAAAGTGTGGACCAATACCAGTATCCTGATATGTTTGACCTTAGATGTCAATCATTTGGCCATATGTTGGATTTGAAGCCTTGATGATATTGAAGACAAATCTAAGGGCAGGGTCCAAATCATTTTAAATACATTGCCAGGATTTCCTTTATTTCTCCATTAATTGTACAAAATAAGACTAGAACAAGTAAAATTGGCATAAGTATTTCAAGCAAATAGAGTGCACATTGCCTGGATCTAGTACAACGCTTCAGGGGTCCACTGCATATTCCAATTTATCAAACTTTTGATGAGTGGTCTAGCGTTACATTTCACGTGTAGTATCCTATCAAGCCATAAGTTGAAGCATCTCACGGTTATTGTGGATCAAGAGTCAACACATGAGTATAAACCTAGAACCATGATTCAAAGGATTCCTCCTATGCACATGTTACCCTAGTTGTTTAGTCACTGACATTCGAAGGAAATAGAATGCAAAATCATTTTCATGCCCGGTGGGACCCATTCATATTTCTCCCATTGTATTCTATTCCTTTCAGGTGAAAAGTTGCATGTACATGTTGTGAAAGGCTCTCACAATAGAATTTCTCCCCTGGAACCATCTCTTATTCTATGTCTAAAAGTAATTGTACTTTGGCTTTAAAATACACTTCTTAACTAAACATAGTATTGCATTTGAAAGAGAATCTGGTTTCTCCTATTCATCTAACCTTATGGCATCCAACTTCACACTTTGATTTGGGCTTAAAAATAAGTGCATTACATTCTGCTTTATCGCATTAGCTCACATTAATTGAGAGCAACCTATACATGCTAGAAGTCATGTCCAGCTGATGGTTGATTAAACTATAATTTTGAACCGTAGAAAGCACTTTCTTTCTCTTTCTCTCTCTCTGAGTCTTACCAAACCTCACAAAAATTGATAAATACACACATTCTTAAACAACATCTTACCTGGAAGAAGCTGTCAATGTGTTCACACGATCACGACATTGGCAGTGGGCACCCAGTTCGCTGCTCTGTCGAGTCATACTTCAGAGTGAGGCCTACTCCCACCATAACATACCTGAAACCTCTCCTTTTAGATCTCCTTGAAATTCATAGGAAGCCATCCTCACCAAAAAAATCTATTTCACAATTCATGTGTCAGTCCTTAAATAGCATAAGCTAAACAAACATAATAGAAAAGGCACTCATTGAAGGATCACATTTTTCTTAGTGTTTCTGCTTGGCTTGCGTTTTGAGGTGAGAGATCACGTTCTTCATTTTTCTTATTTCATCCTTACACGCTCCTCATCACAGTTGGTGTATTCCGGCTTCACCTGAGTGTGCCTAAAGGCCATATCATCATCATTCCCAGAATTCTGGGTTTCATTCTACATCAGATTTTAATTCACAACCACTTTTCTTTCATCACTGTTTCAATTTCACCAGTGTCAGTATAGTAACCTCATCGGTTACCCTCTTGACAGTCGTCGGTTATACCAATTTCAACATCTTAGTTCAACAGGTTCTTTTGTTAACTTACCCAAAAGGACATTTTATTCATTTTCTTCCACTTTTCACAGTCCCTGTCACTGCCATCATTCCCATTGACATTGTAAAACACCATCAGATTTGGCATACCTATCAGATTCGACTTTGTACCTGTTTTTTCATCATTGACCATTTTCTACAATGACCGGCGGCAAGACTACCCTTGACCGGGTCATCGGATTTGGCCCAAACTGGCATCAGGTTAGACTATTTCACTTTCCAACCTACATTTGGTAACCAGAATACACTTTTTTACCATCAGATTCACCAGTTCTACTGAAAAATTTCTGTGTCATTTACAAAGAAATAGCCTTACCTGATCAGTACATGTTCACATGGTGCTGACCCGAAGCCATAAGCAAGCGCACTCGTATTTCACACCAGTTGTCAACCACTCCCAAAAAGTCCTTTACCACCTTCCATTTTATCACCAGCCATGGATTTCATCCAACCTATCACTATCGCTATCGGAGATGAGGAGCTCGCACGACTCCTTGACCAAAACCCTATTGCTTTGTCATTTTACCTTTCCCACTCATCCACTCAAGATGCCTCGGGTCAGTTGATATACGAGCATGCTCGTATCTATCCCCCAACTCTCGCTCCCACTCCTACATCGGCTCCATCTGCTCTGTGCTTCTATACATCTACCTTACCCACAGTCGTTTCGCAGCTAGGTCCTATACCCGCTATGACTGCCACGTCTGCCACCTCCGTGGCACCCGCCACATCCACTATACCCTCGATAACTACCCAAAACGCAACCTCATCTGCCCCTAATTGTCTCACACATACCTGTAGCTACACTACCACCTCTGGTTTAAAAATGACCCCTACCCCTTTTCAAAACGTCGTCCTTTCCATTTCACAAGTTATTAGATCCCCATTGCCACTAGGGTCACCACGACCCTTCCACCTTCATATACATGCTATCAGCCAGCCTCCTATTTCATCCATTATTCACTCAGGGTACTTTTACGCCCTAATTTCACTATGCCTTCTTCTCAATCTACATACAAGGTAGCACCATATACTCGAATGTCACCCCCATTACATGCCCAACACCACACCCTCTTACACTACAGGAGGCACCCAATCCATCACAACCTACCAACGATCTAATCAAGTTAATGATGGACAAGATGCAGACATTGGAGGCATTGGTTTCTAGCTCCCACAACACTCTCACCTATGATGAGATTTGTAGTGAGCCTATCCACCCATCCATTCCTTTCCATCCATATCCCATGCATTGGGAAATTCCTAAGTTTAACCACTTCAATAGAAAATAAGATCCACAATAGCATTTGTAGTCTTTCAAACATGGGTGTTATTTGATCGCCAACGATGATGCTTTACTCCTAAGGACCTTTCCCATGTCTCTGACTAGACCCATGCATTAGATTGGTATAGTGGGTTACCTAGACACTCTATATTTTCATTTAATCAGGTAGCCCAAGCCTTCTTGGATCACTTCTCCATTAATATCATTAATAAGGTTACCATGACTGGCATATACTCCACACATGAGTATGATGATGAATCTATCATATATTGTTTTGCTCATTGGCGTAGCGTGATCAATCAACTCACATTCCAACTACTGTAAACCAAACTCATCAAACTCTTCACACGGCTTGTGCTAGACATATCTCATCGACCCTGCAGGTCCAAACTTTCGGAACCTTCGACGAAGCATTCACCATGGCACAAAAGCTAGAGATTCATGCCATTGAAGAGAAGAAAATTCAATTATGCAATAAGAACTTGGCATTCAAATCGAATGAAGCCTCTTCTTCTTCGAAACCATAGAACAATTATTCAAAGGCCAAAGGGACCGCTAACGTAGTGGTACTCAAATTCGGCCCAACTCATCTGTCAAATCAGGCTAACCCCTATTCTAATCTCTCACCCGTTCAGACGAGAACAACGGAAATCCTCCCCAATTAGGGAGCCTTATTATTTTGTCTTAGAAAAGCTCATTAAAGCTGGGGCCATCACCCTTCTTCCTATAAAACCACACACTGCTTTTGACCCTACATGCCCCACACCTGCATGGTATAAAGAACATGACTTCTGTAACTATCATCGAGTAAAGGGTCATAGTGACGTCAATTGTATCACTTTCAAAAATATTATCCAAGAAATGCTCGAGAAAGGCAAGTTAACTGTGGATAATCCTAACGTTCCTACAAATCAAAACCTACACATCTACAAGAAACCCTTTCTTAATCATGCCTCTTCATGCTAATCAAACCGAAGAGACCTCAACTCATGATAGCCATACCCGCGAGGTTCCACGCTATTTTCAGCGACGCACCTGTCACTTCTCAATTACCTCACATCCCTTCCATACAGGAAATTCTTAGCTCAAAGTCCTCCTTCTGCACGTTGGAACCCACCGAACTTATTCCTCCACCCACAGAGGAACACCTTTCATCTCCTTCCTCACCTGTGGAGGAGCCTTCCACTAATATCGAGGCTATTTCACCTTTGGCTTCTCCACCTAGGGAACCTTCACCCACAGTACTTCTTCAGTCCATGGAGGATACTTGTTTATCTCCTCCACCTAATGAGGAGCACCTGTCATCTTCTCCACCCACAGAGGAGCACTTATCCATTACTCCACTTGCAGAGGAGCTTCCATCACCTTCTACACCTACCATAGACCCAGTTGAGATACCTTTTCCGCTTGGTGAGCATTCTCCATCCGCTACCCAAAATCTTGCAGACCTACTTTCGGCTCTCTTACCCACGGAAGCTGAAGTTAGCCAATTTTCCGTCTCTAAGACACATTTTATAGGAATTGCCATTAGGTCCTCATCAACTCCACCTACAGATGTTTCATTCTCGCATTTGGACGATCACTTAGATTATGTGGGTAGAGCCTTACTATGGGGATGCCTTTTGCTTCATGTCTCAATGCAGATGCAAAGGTCACTTACTGATACTTCCACTATCTACCCAAAAGTATTCTGACCAATCAAACCGAATACAACCACCTCTATCACCATTCCTTCCACGACAAACATCATAACTCAACATACACCATTACCCTAACCCAAACTACATCTAAACCCGAACTCACACCTACAACATTTTCCTCAACTAAACCTATTACCACCTTAGGAGTCACCCCAACCACTAGCCTTACTCATCCACCTATTAAACTGAATTTAGCTACATCCTCTCAAATCAACACCACACCTACTCCGACACCCAAATAGAAGCTCCAAACCCATAAAACCCATACCTCTGCTACACAAATCACACCTTCAGCTATCCCGTCTGTCTTAAGACCTCAGCTTCCCAACATGGTCAAGCAACCTCCACCCATCGATAAACAAAAAACACAACAACCCATTCCTCCCGCACAAACCTCTAACCTCCCCAGACACCCAACATGACTTACATCCACACCCACAACATATTTACCACCCATGCCTCCAATACCCTCAGCTATTACTTCACTGCCCACTACATTTCAATATCTATCCCTTACACCTCCTACACGACCCACATCCTCTACCTTCATAGCATCTCCGTTATCCCCGTGGGTAACTCGTCCTCTTCCCCGATCTGCCTTTCCTTCTAGACCTCGTACACCCATATTTCCTTTACCCAAGAGATTGCAACCCAAAAAAAAAACTCCACTACCCCTTAATAAGGTAGTCAAAACAACCACACACCCTCCTACCCATCCGTCTACTATACCCCTACCTAAACAAGCACGACCGAAACCTAAAACCATGCTAGCACCCAAACCCATAGCTCAACCCATTCCTCCTCTTCCAAAATCTGTTCCTCAACAATCAACCACACCTACACCCAAACCCACATTCACTTTGTATTGCAATCCACTAGCAGGGTCTTATAACAAAATTTTAACCAACCTCCTTGAGACTTTTGTCATCACATTACTGCCACTCAGGCCTTATGACCCCCTCAAACCCAAGCCAAAAGGGTTTGATGATACTAAAATTTGCACATAGCATCATGTGCCAGGGCATGATGTGGAGAACTACAAGGCCTTGAAAACTATCCTTATCCAGTTGTGTCCAACGGAAGCCAACTTTGATGACGATGACCCTATCGATGAGGATCCTACTTCACCGACACCCATTCCCACACTGCCCACTCAAAAACCACAAACTCCACCCTCATAGCTCCTAGAGCCATTCCAAAGATTTGAAATTAACATGGTTCACATCAGAGAACTTGCCATGCCACCACCCAAATGTCGTTGTGCCCAACTCACCTCACAGATTTTTTCTCCTCTGGTAGGTTTTTCACCCGTTGTGTCGTTATACCACTCACCCACACCTTCTCCGTTTGCCAACTCCCCTCAGATCAACATGATACATGTCACTACACGTGCTCAGAAGGATAAGGGTAAAGAAAAGGCAACTAACCCACCAACTAATCCTATACCCAACATACCATCTGCACCCATACCTAAAATCACTATCCGCAGCCCTACGTACCCCATTTCTAATGGCGTCATACATCACACCATGCTCAAACAATTACACCAATCTCCCCTCAAAATGTCCTTATATGACCTCATCCAAACCTCATAATCCCATCGTCATGCTCTCAATGAGGTTCTTCAATCTATTGAGGTTTTACCCAATGACCCTACACCTATAGCCTCCATTATCACACCCCATCATGTAGCCTCTCTCACCAAATTACCACCTTCATCTTTGCCCCACCCTATTCACCAAGTAGTCTCCCTTAGCTTCTCAGAAGAAGAGATCGTGCCACACCAAAACAATGACCCAGACCCATCCCTCTTCATCTTTGTCCACATAGATGACATATGGGTATGCCGTGTGATGATTGATGGGGGTGCTAGCATTAACATCATCTCATCCCATACATTCACTCAAATGCGCATACCTGACAATTGCATGCATAAACATCATGTCGTGTTACGTTCATTCAATGACACTATCACCTCTACACTAGGCACCGTCATCCTCCATGTTTGCATGGGCTCCCGCACTGTCCCATAATTATTCTAGGTCTTGGAGGGGGAATTCCAATATAGCTTGTTGTTTGGTAGACCCTGGATTCATGTTATGGGCTGCATTCCTTCCAATTTGCATCGTTGTGTAAAGTTTGAACATGAAGGACACACCTATACCATTCCAACTGACCCATCACCTTTTAAAACATGCAACATGCTTTATCAACCCAATGATGTGCTCATACCTATTAAGCTGACTACCTCTGCAACCGTTACTTCTTCACCTACACCTCCACTTACCAGTACAGCCGTTGCTTCAACCGCACATACCTCCTCCATTGCTACTGTTACCCCAACTTCCAATGCTGACCCATCAACTTCCTAATCCATTAACTCTACCTCCGCATCGACCTCCGACACATCATTCATTCCAGCTACCTACATACAAACCACTGATCCCTTGGAAGGTGTTTTTCAACACCTCACTCTAGGAGAGTACTGCCTATATAGTGTTAACACATTCCTTACTGCACAAGAGTATGGAAGTCTTCACCAACACCCTCGTTATGATCACCATATAGGAGAATGTCTCCTGTATGGTCCCCCTCAGCTTCGTACTAGTCTCATCTATGGGGGACTTGATACTACCACTTACACACCCGAACCACCGTCACAAACTCGCCCATTTTCTGCCAACTTCCAATCACTTACCAATCACTGTTTCGTCCACACCTTCCTGCACCAATGTGCGTGGAAGGGTTTTGGTTTTGGATTTTATGAGCAAGGATGCCATACTGTCATTCCATGTAGCACCCACAAACATAATGACCATAGTGGTATCAGCTTCCCTAAACCACCTACCAAACATGCCTACATTGAACTCATTAAGGAAACTAGCCCTTCTCCACCTTCTTCACCCGCTCCACCTTCATCACCAACCTCACCGACAAAGTCGATGGATCCAAAATCTATCCCTCAAAAAATTCATAAACACCATTTCCTTGGGACCTCTGACTTATCAACGTGAGGGCAAGGCTCCTTCCACTCTTCTCTTCCTGTATCCTAAAATGATTGATGACGATACACCTTCAATTAACATCGTTCAATGTCAGGATTATGAATCCATACTCAACTACCTTGGTATAGAAGACTCATATATTCATCGGTTGTTACCTTCTGAGACACAAACCATGTGTAATGAATTGACTATCGAGATCAACATTCATACTCAGGATGACCCACACATCCTAAAGATCGGACAACCTTTACATGATGTTGAATAAGAAGCCATCACTTCTTTTCTTAGACATCATAACCACACTTTCACTTGGTCTTACGCAGACATGCCCGGTATTTACCCCACCATAATGGTCTATAATATCATAACCATTCCCGATGCCAAACCCATCAAACAAAAGCTGAGGAAAATGCACCCTCACATTGCTCTTCTCATCAAAAGGAACTTCAGCGCCTTCTTTCTGTTTCCCTCATCTTACCCATTGATTATCCTCATTTTATTTATAACATTATCCCTATCACTAAAGTGATAGGGGGACTCCACATTTGCACAGACTTCCGTGACCTCAACCTAGCTTGCCCGAAAGATGAATTTACCTTACCCAGTATTGATCAACTGGTCGACCTTACCGCTGGTCACGAGATGCTATCACTCATAGATGGCTTCTCGGGTTATAACCAAATCCTGCTTGCCCTAGAAGATCAACACAAAACCTCGTTCATCACCCCTTAGGGGACCTTTTGCTATCATGTCATGCCTTTCGGCCTTAAAAATGTTGGTACCACATATCAGCAAGTTATGACTTACATCTTCCATGACATCATGCATCTCATATTGGAATATTACGTGGATGATCTCTTGGCCAAATATAAACTCTGATCTGAGCACCTAACCGTCCTCAAAACCATCTTTGACCGTCTCATTAAATATTGCGTCTGCCTTCAGCCTAAGAAGTACATCTTCGTGGTTCTATCAGAAAAGCTCCTAGGATTTATCATTTCCCTTCGTGGTATAGAATTTGACCTTGCTAAATTCAAGGCCATTCTTGAAATGCCTCCATCTACTAACCTTTGAAAACTTCGTAGCTTACAAGGTAAGTTTCAGTCCATTCACTATTTCGTTTCACAATTATCAGATCGAGTTTCAACCATTTCATCATTTGCTGAAGAAGGATGTCTCCTTTAAATGGGATGATGACTGTCACAAAGCTTTTGAGGCCCTAAAACAATACCTTCTCCAACCACCCATGCTCATTCCACCTAAAGATGATCAACTTTTTTACCTATACATATCTGCTACCGATCACTCCTTGGGAGCCATGCTCGCTCATCGCGATGAACAACACAGGGAGCAGGCCATTTATTACATAAGTTGTACACTTTTAGACTATGAACCCTGATACACCCATCCTGAAAAAAAATTCTTAGAGTTAGTTTTCGATGCCACCAAACTCCATCATTACCTACTCAACCACAAAACCTATGTTATGACCAACACCGACCCCTTACACTTCATGTACGCCAAACCTTATCAAAATCAGTGTGCCACATGATGGCTTATGATTTTAGCTGATCTTGACCTTAAATTCATTCATCAAAAGTCCATTAAGGGCCAAGATATCACCGACCCTATTTTCGGGGATCAACCCTCTAATTTTGACTTTCCAGATGATTCGATTGCTACCCTTTCCCTAGACGAACCCCCTTACCAAATGACACTTTTATTCAACAATTCCAAGTGTCAGCATGGGGGTGGGGCTGGTATTATCCTCATTCCCCTTGATGGTGAACTCATGCCTTTGTCTTTCAAACTAGATTTTGAATGCACCAACAATATTGTCGAATACAAATCGCTTGTACTAGGTCTCCAAGTTGCCTACGCCCTAGATGTCAAATCAATCAACATCTTTGGTGATTCTCAATTGGTCGTAAACCAAGTCAATGGTATGTACCAATGTCGTAACGAGATACTTCAGAAGTATAAACATCATGTAGACATACTCTTGACCACCTTTTGACTATTACGCCCTTCAAACCATTCCACATTTAACCAACAAATTTGTAGATACCATGGCCTGCTTAGCTTCCCAAATACCCGCTTCACCCACCGATTCTACAATCTTTGTCACTGTACAATGACTCTAATCACCTTCTTATTTACCTCACGATGTTTACTCGATCGGAACCACTACCCCTAACCTGAGTGACCTTTGGTATAAACAATACTCCAACTACCTTTCTCTCTCTATCTTACCTCCTGATCTCACCCGTAATGAACAATGTGCCTTTTTTAATAAGGTCTCTCGTTACGTCATCCTGGGGGGCCTGCTCTATAAGTGCGGCTTTGACAGTATTATCATACGGTATTATTCTTTTGTCACAATCGACATTACATAACATTCACTTATACCTATTAATCCAGTTCATGACCTAACATATCTAAAACCCACACCAGTGGCCTAAAACCTACTAAGCCTCATTCTTCCAACCCTCTCATATTACTGACTGACCCTTAGCTCATGATTGGAGCAACCTACATCAAACATTGTGTAAGGTACCAACTTTTTTGCCGAGATCTTCATCATACAGGCAGTCACTGCCTTATAGGGCACTCGGGGCCCTTGGAGGTTATCTCAATGGCCATCCTGGATACCTGTCGGAGAAATCAATCCTCATTCTTCCATAGCACTTCATCATTACATCATCACCTAACTTAGTTTCCAAATTTTATACCCAAAATGGGTGGAAGAAATTCAATTCATCACACATGAACAGCTGTTGTTTCATATTTTAGTTCATTATCACAGCATACATTTTATTACGCCTACCATTTGGTCTACCATCATCGCCTCATCACTGTATTATGGAACACAATCTCACATATGACCCATATTATCATTGATTGCATGAAACAATGACTCGCAACTTCACCTACTTTCAACTCAACCATGCCTATAACCTAACTCATCCATGCCTATAACCTGACGGCCAATCCAAATGCCTACTAACTTGACCTTCAACAAGATGCCTACATGAAACCTGACTTGATCCATGATACTGGGAAGGATTAACCTGAGCTCGATTCCTTTTGCCCTGTGGGCATACCAACACTAGTATTTTCACTTCCACTGTGGCCTAACTCACCTAATTTCTCTGCCCATATGGTACACAAGGTATTCATATCTCATAAACGATAGTCCACAAATCAAAAAATACCATGTATCTCTTCATATAAATAACTCAATGTGTATCTCAAATATATATGGCTATCTCATCATATCCATCATCTCAAAATCATCAGCACGTAGATCGATATATAATCCAAAATGTCATCAGCATGTAGGTTGGTCTCATATATATATCAAACGTGCATAATGAATCAACGTGTACATGAATGGATCTTCAGCATGTCAGGCTGGTATTTACTCGAAATATACAAAATCACTCATACATCCTCATTATCTCTTAGCACACAGGCCGGTATATACCACACAAATTGGCTTGGATCATACATCAAAAATCACGTGACCGCATATCAGGTATCTCAGCGGATGTCCTCCATCTATGTATCACCTATAACCTCGGCCTCTTGGGTCCCTACTGGTGCCTCACCTGGAGCTAGTCTCCGTGTGCTGGTAGCCTCTTCTTGATCAGGCCTCGAAGCTCGCTGAACCCCTATGCTCTCCACACTGTGAGTGTGGGATCTCATCCTCTCACTAGACGCCTATTATGCCATGTACTCAGCATAGGATCATGTGAGTCTATCCCAGCCGCTTGTCATTTAGTCTCTTGATAGTATCTAGCCTCACCTACGACACTGCCCGTAACTTGGATACATGCACAGTCTGTGGTGGTCCCATAGGTCTTGGCCCCTGTACCTATCCTTTCGGACCCTTTCCCACTCCTTCCTGTGTACTGAGACCCAGTCCCGGTGCCTGTGATGGTGGTGCCTATGGTGGTGCCCCCTGCCCCTGTGCTTGTATCTAGGCCTGTAAGACCCCAATCTGTGCCTGGGCTATGGCTAACTGGCCCTATAAACCTGCCACCTGAGCCTGTAAGGCTTCCACCTGACCTTCCCCCTCCTCTCCATCTCCATCTCCTCCACCAGCCATCTGGTCCTGCAGACTGGCCACCTGTATATGTAGCTCTGCTACCTCTACCTCAGAACCATCTAGCTGTGTCTACAGTATACCCAACTGGGTAATCAACATAGCTACCTGTCCCTATAGGGTGTCTTCATCCCATATAGACTTGTAATGGTAGCTAGATCTGTCTGCCTCGGTCTAGGTGGTATGGCTCGTAACTGAGCCACCCACTATTGCTTGTCCTTGTTTTTACACCCGACGTCATCTATCCACCATTCCACTGGCTACTCCTCTTGCCCTGTGGGCACTATAGGCTATGGTATAGGTAAGGGCCTCTCCACATCCTCTCTCCAATATTGTGGGAAGGGCAGAGGAATGTCCTGTACTAGCCCTCAAGAGACTACCGTGGACACTCTAGTCAACCAGGTGATCATCTCACTACTTTTCCCCGACACGAACAACCCTATCATGCCATCTCTCTTAGATGGAGCTTCAGCTAGCTCCTCATGCATATGCCTATATCAAGGTGGGAATCCCACAGTATGATCCTACCTAATATGATGTCCACTCTAGAAAACCCCTCCAGTAACTACTAAAAATGGGCCACATCATGTGTGGGCGTCTTTGATCTCCGCTCTCTAATCACTGACACCATGGTCCTGTACGCCCACTTTTGGGGTAATCTTCTTCTAGGAATGTCATCTACTCGGGGCATCACCTATAGGTCACTTTACAAACTATAATGCTCACCCACACCCAGCAGTGCAGTAAAAATGTACAACACATGTTAAACCTACGTAACTACCCATATGCCCACAACCCCCTATACAGCTACACCAAGAATGATGGTGCCCAGGAAAAACGGGTCTCATCCACCATCATGTCATGGAGTACCCCATCAGTGATCAAGGAAAGCATCCACCCTTTGCATCTGGTTGTGTATAGCAGCACACTACCTCCATCAATAGAACCACTAGCCTTGTCTCCTCTGGGCTAGGTACATCTCTCCATAGCTCAAGTTGGCGCTATGGAATCTCATATCATCCATCCCCTCTCCAAATTACATCATGACACAATCAGTTTCCCTTTCTGAGGCCTCAGACTTGGAGATAGAATAAAATTGTGCACCTAATATGGGTAGCCAAAGAATATGGAACACATCCTCCAAGGTGATTACGCCTACCATTTCTCTACCCGTCGGTAGGTGGAACGTGTTGGTCACGGAATCCCATCTATCGATGAGTGTGACCATCAAACTGGGCTACCAGACAACATTTCTATAACGACAAACTCCACTCAACCCAACGGCCTCTACATTCTATAGCTCCTCTGGGGTTGTTGCACCGCGCACTATCACCAGTAGCGGTGGAACCCTATCCCGCATATGTAGTTGTGCTCTCCCCTGCATCCAATACAAGCATGAAATTAATTTACATGTATCATTCCATATTCAACCAACCCGACTCATATTCTTGCACCCTATTTTCACCCTGACTCCATCTCAACTACCTAGCCCACATCACTTTTGGACCTTTTTGCCCACTAATCCGACTAGTACTGGTTCATCCTAACCGACCCCGGTCATCGTTAACTAGCATTGGTCACATGTTTGGTGACCAATACCGGTTCACCCTTACCGACCCCGGTTACCCCTTAACCGGCATCGGTCACCTGTTTGGTGACCCATACCAGTTTAACCTAACTGATGTTGGCCAACGTTGACTGATGTCGGTCACTGTCGTAGAAAAACCTACGATTTCTTAAAACCCCCTTTCATCTAAAAACCTCCCCCTGCCCCTTTTACCCCACCTACAATGACCTAAACTATCATTGGACCTCCACCCACCACCCCTATCCCATTTATTACCCTCCCCATTCCTCCTTTTACCTAATATTCCCCCCATCCCCAAATTTGATTTGTTCCCACCCACCAAACTGAAAAACAAACAAAACCTAAACCAACACTAAAATAATCCTCTAATCTATCAAATCAACGTATAGTAGGGTGTTTACCTCTTCATGTTGCCGCTATCTTGGTGGCACGTCTGGCTGCCGTACCAGTGTCCCACCTGATCCCTCTCTGGCCTACACCATCACCAAATCGATACCCGCAACCTCCACCCAATTGAATCCTTCATAATGATCTTGTGGACCCATTGCTCACCAACCAATCACTCATCAATCACACTGTCAGCTCACTGTTCCGTTTCGTCTGGACACTTTTCTCTCTTTTCTCTCTTTTTTTTCATTTTCTCACTTCGCAAACTAACAAATGATCACAAAAAAAAGGTAGATTTTTTTTTTATAACAAACCTGACCTAACCGACATCGGTTACCCTTGACCGGCATCAGGTCGCATGCCCTACCTAATCGTCATCGGTTGACTTATACCGACGTCAGTTCTCCTTGACCAGCATCGGTCACCCTTTCCTGCACATTGCCCTATGTTTTAACCCTTTACCCTACCCCTACCTCCTTTTTTACCTCACCCCACCTTTACCCTATCCATTTACCTCACCTTTCCTGACCTCATCATTTACTACCTCCCTTTGTCCTCCTTTGGGGATGCATTATTTTACACCTACATTGGCCTTACCCATGCCGTGACCTAGATATTTAGACTTGTACCATCACTAGTGCCCTTTGACCTCATGTTTTTGTTATACCTTGCGACCCTGTTACCTGTGTTGTTGACCTAATGACCTTACCTAGCCTATTGTCGTGACCATTTATCCTGACCCTACCTTTGGTGTACCGGAACATACCTAAATGTTCCTGCACCTAACCTACGTTGTGTTTCTTGACCATATCCTATGCCTTGGATACCAGAATCTATTCAACCTTGTTTGGATAAACCTATCGACCTTAGACAATGTAGAGTTTTCCTATTCTTCAACCTGGTAGCGTGCTATAGTTTATACATGTGTGTGCATTTGACTGTTGCTACCTTTGACCTTGATCCATTACCTAGATTGCCTGAGTAGACCTTGCTCCTCTTTCCCCCGTTACCCACCTACCTTTTCCCTCACATTTACCTTTTATCAAACCACTCATCAATTTTTCCGGCTGCCTCATCAGTTCCTGGTTTGATGGGGATCACCTTCACCCACACATGGGGCAACCACATCTTATTTTTTTTGTTAGTGTTGCTTACTAATACAAGCTACACAACAAAAAGGGGAAAAATGTAGACACTAAAATTAGGTCACACTCCCCTTTGGTCCCTCGACAAATAAGCACCCTTCATCACATTCACCTAGCCATGGCCCCCTTCACCCCATTAATATAATTTAATTAATTTAATTCATTATCCTCACCATATTTATTATTTAAATATCTTAATTTAAATAATATCCACACATACACCTCACTTAGACACCTCATCAAGCCAACTCAACCTAAGACCTATTCTTAGTAAGTTTCCATAACTAACTAAGACTTACCCAAACCCTAAAAATCAATGCCTACATTCTCTCTAACCACATTCCCGCATGCCTTACAAGAAGCTTTCAGTCTAATCCGAGGGTTAATGACAGGAGATTCGAGAAAATAAAAAGGATCTCCCTACTTTAGTAAACCTAGGAAATCCCGCCTTGACCGACGCCTGTTATCCCTAACCATCACCGGTTAAGCTGGAACCACCATCAGTTACCCTTTGAACTCCCAAAATAACCTTATTCTCAAGGTTGGCAGAAGGTTGGCAAAAGATTGGAAAAAGTTGGTGAAACATTGAGATATCCCTAAAAGATATCGCATCTTCTGAGATCAAATTCCAGCAAGAGCACGCGTGCAAGGAAAGAGATCATTAGTTTTAGGGTTTTTTTTCTTCTTCTTTAAGTGTTTTTGTGTTGCCAATTTATTTGTGTTGATTTTACTTGTTCTAGTATTCATATTTATTAGTTTTTGTCTTGATTGACGTTGTTTTTCTTCTTCCTCTTGATTTTTCTTCTCCTCCCTTATTTGAGGTTGTGATTAGTTATTAAGATTTATGTCAAAAATACTCTTATGTTTTAAGAGATATGAAAGAAAATATCATTTACTAGATCGATCAACTAACATCTTACCTAATTCATTTGAACTGGGCATATTTGATATTTAGTGCACTCCCAAAGGCATTTGAAATAATTTTAGATATGCAATCTATTAAAGCTTGCTCCTAATCAGTAGTTACATCTGGTTGGACCAACCTTGTAGTGTGTTGTACATTACATATGTACTGCAGAGTTTAAGCATTGAAATATTTCATCTTTTGATCTGTACCATTCTACATTTTCTAACTCCAATATATTTCCTCATGTAAAATGTCATGAACCTACATGATTGAAGTGTTCCAAATTCATGTTTTTTTTTGAAAAACTGATTCTTGATTGAAAGTTGAGGAGATTTTCTTACCTCTTGTGCTACTTGAATGTGCCCAAACTCCCTTGAAGTGAATCATTTGGTGTTGAGTGTTCAAATGTTGTTGTGGTGTGTTCTATATACTTTATTTTCCACACTAAGTTACGTTTAATATATTAAGTTCATCAATAAAGCTTCTACAAATGTAATGATAGGAAATATTTGTGTTATATATCAAATCTTTGTTCAATAAAAGTGTGGAAAATAAATTTTCTTATGTTTAACTTATCAATGTGCATTTCAAAATGTTGGATTTGAGTTGATGATTTGAAAAAATCTAACTTTTGATAAATTTGATTGCAATTTATTCCATATTGTTATAAGACTTGTGTAAATGTGTCTTTTTAAATAGATAGAGTTTAATTGGTTTTAAATGGGAATATATTTATTTATCATGATCTTTTGATGAGGACAAGTGCATTCTGTATATATAATATCAATTTCCAAGTTGAAATATAAATATTGTGATTGGATTTGAGTATAGAATAGAAAGAAAATGATTAGGTTTACGTAGATTTAAAAAGTTCTTAGATGACTATCGAAATACAAACCATCATTTTCAACAACATTACCACATCTTTCTCATATTGTATTCCAATCCTTTCACTTGATGTACATGTTGAGATAAAGATAGAACTACAATGAAGTTGAGTGGATTCAAATATAAACTAACAGGAAAATTTGCATAACTATGTAATGCACTTATCTTATTATTGAAAAACACGCTCTAGATTTAAAAACAATAATATAATCTCATATTTTTAGTAATGTATTAAAATCCATTCTGTATTTTGTGTGGCATGAACATGCAAAAAATGACCCGACCACATTTTTATATTAATTCAAACTATTCTTGTAAATACATGTAGTCCCATCCCATACCCATGAAAGATTATGTGGTTAGACAAGGATATTGAGTTCCTTAGGTATGTAATAGAAATTCATGAAAATTTTCACATTCAATGGAATTTCTTTATGCAATTATGCATATGGCTATTCTTTATAGATATTTCACCGATAATCTACCCTTGTAGATCTCCATTGGGAAATTGTTTCTAACTGCATTATCTTTGTGGGATAGGGAAGTAATTGGAATTTAATTAACTATTTTTTAGATTTAGAAAATTAAGTTCATATTATTTTACTTACTGATCATTTTGACTGAAAATAACAACATATGTTTGATGAAAAGGTGAGACTTTTGAGAATTAAATAGAACAAAATTTGTTTCTTATTCCCCTGTGGTCATCTCTACAAGCTACAAGGTGAGGCTCCCATTCACTTCAGCCACTCGAGCTTGACTGCATCAAATCTTTCTAAAGTATTTGGAGTTAACTTGATAGACAACCATTAGATTGGAACTAGTGAATGAGCTATTTCACATCATCAATGGGAAAGTTGACTTAGTCTAGTAAATGAAGGTTTTTTAAGAGGTGGCATATCCAGAGTACTAGGTTCACATATTCTACACTAGGCATTTGAATCATTCCTTCACCATCCCCTAAAGAAAACAATATAATACTAAATACAACACACATTTGACACTTGACCCCAAAAAATGATAAGTGAAAAGAGAGAAGTTTCAAATGAAATGTGAAAGAGGGTGGCTATATTTAAACAAGAGAAGGATTTCGTTTAGGAAGTATTATTAAATAGATATTGACATAAAAAAAATATAGCTCGTACATTAGAAAAGAAACACCTCTGCATGTTGTCTTTAATTAGTAATAGTAGGTATATCGCTGCTACTTATAACTAAATTACATTTTCCCATTATTTTCAAGTAAACTATTTATCATTCAATTGCTTTCCATGAATGCTTGTCAAACTAATTATAGAATACATTTTCCACCATTTTACGACGCCAACAATAAATGGAGCCAATTCTAGATCCTTCCTTTGAATTTCAAATACAGGTTATCAACATGTACTTAAATCGTTTGCTTCTTCACTTCCATTCTTTATGCCTCCAAACTATGATACTAATAATGCTATTAATCATTGTAGGATCTTTCAATCGTAATTGACCTTCAACACCTTCGATGGTTACCTAAATCTTGGATGACTACAAAATCTTTGATGATTTACACTAGACTTCCATATACCGCACATGTTTTACTGTATTGTTCTTAGTGTTACATCTCAATGGCCGTGCTAGAAGTGCATGCAAAATGTAAACACATATGAATACAAAATAATTCAAAATCAATATTTACTCTCCATTAAATACTACACAATTATTTATTTTGTAAAATAAAGCAACTCGTTGTTTGTTATCGACTACATGTAAATGCACTTTTATGACATAATCTTGCTTTGTAGAATTAAAATTGTCAAGAACATTATTATTATTATTATTATATTTTCATAAACTCATTCATGATCTATATCAATAATCCTCCCTTTGAAGTTCACATACATGTTATCAACGTGTACTTAAATCATATGTATCTACACTTTCATTCTTTGTACCTCCAAACTATGCTTCTAATAACGCTATTAATTATTACATGATCTTCCAATCACAAATGCGCTTCAACACCTTGGATGACTACCTGCATCTTGCAAGGTTACCAAATCTTGCATGATTTATGTCATACTTCCATATACTTTACATTTTTAACACTAATATACTACTTTCAAATACTCCTCATGTATGCCTATCGGCCTCTCACAAGCACCTTTAGATGCTTTTGCTAGTTATTAAGATTTATGCCAAAAATACTCTTATGTTTTTTTTGGGTCAAATCTCTACATTTGGTCATTTCTCCAATGAACTCCTTAAGCCCTTGCTTTCATTTTCTCTATAATTTTTGGCTTATTGTATCGAGATCTCATGCTCATGAGTGTTAATTTGATTTTAAGAAGACTAGATAGATATGTGCATCTTTCATATAGAAAATTCATTCATTGAATTATTCCTTTGCATAAATGTGATATATAAGTTATTTTTTGATGCATGCTTGTGACAAAGTTCACTCATAGATTCATTTTAACCTATGCTAGTTGTTGCACGCATTGAAATATAAGGGTTGAGACACTTGCATGCACATGATTAATTATTGACTTGTGTTGGTTTTTACTTGCAGTTTTGTCAAATAAAAAGAGGATTGATAATAATGGAGGGGTAACAAATGTACCTGTTAGCATCTCCAATTTTCTATGGTTTTATAAGGAGCTAAACGAAAATTATGGATTTGGAAAAATGAAATTAGATTTATGGTAGAAATATACAAAATGATTGATATTTTATAGATTAGGGCATGAAGAATGCATTTACTCCATTATATTTCATTCGTGCATAAATAAAGCCACTATTATGAAAATAATGCCAACTTTATAGGGTTATGGATCTTCATGATTTTGATTCGATTTGTGTTTGGTTTAGCTTAATTTTTTAGCCTTGTTTCTCTAAGTGTCATTTGCCTCACTTTTTTTGCTTCCTTTTATAAATGCTACCAAAGGCATTTTATTTATTTCTATAACCCGAATTCTCTAATATTTTCAAGTATTTAATTATTTCCATGCTTTCTTATGTTCTTGTAGATACTCAAATTTGATAATTGATTCTTTGATAATGATAATTTCTCGCTCTGTTCATTTTTTATAAGACAAATGTTCACATTCTAAGTCTAATCATTACATCTCTTTAGCTCTTTCTTGAAAATCTCATCTCCACACTTTGCTCTATCGTTATCTCAAGAATTAATAATAATAAAAAGTAGTAAATCATTTATGTGTATCATTTCAAAAAATTTGATTTAGCATCACAAGCTTCATGTCTAAAACTGTATAATTTGGCCAGGATACATTCTATAACATTGACCAACTTGTTCAATCTTGCCCCTTTGCATCTATTGACTCTAATTTCAATTTGAATATTTTTATTGTGTTGTTTCATCTTCTTAGGGTTGGCCTTATCGCAATGTTTCACCTAGGGAAGGCTATATAGGAAAATTCAATATCACTTTAGTATTCACTTGGCACTTTCATAAGTTCCTTTTTCAAATATCAATCCAAAAACACTCAAGGCTATCGTAGACCTTCATAAATTAGTTACACATCATTTAGAACAGCCACTACTACAGGTGTGAAGGACTCAACGAGGTCAAAGAGTCTATCTTCTTCTATTTTCAAGCATGCAAAGGTCTTAGAGTCACATGTACTAGTAAGAGTAAAGTCACTTTAAACATTGTCTAAGGTCCTTAAGGGAAAAAAGGGTTTATTCATGCAACTAAAGCACAATACATTACAATACTATTGTATTGAGTACATTATCTAATCTATAATTATCCCACTATCTTTTTGTCAAGAGATACAAGGGAACTCAAAGTGATTTGACTTAGAAAATGCTCACACTTACACATGCACATAGGAGAATTACATGAGACTTGACCTCACTCTAGGGCATATATATATAATGCAACACTTAGACTAGTTTGGCAAGGGTTGACCACTAAGGGTAGTCTAACCCCACCACACACATGATTTATCCTTTTGCTATCTAATTTTTTGATGAAGGGTATTACAGACATATAGGTTTCCACTTTGTTGTAGGTTGTTACAAGTTGTGCTGAGATTGCCTATGCAAAAGTGACATGCAACGAAGCACATTTTCAAGAAAACAAAAAATGCAGAAAGTTACATAAGTTGACTGTAGAAGGGTGTAAGACTATATAACTCTAATAAATACCGTATAAAATTAGGGCAAAATCGTACAATAGTTTTTATGGTCCTGCACTGGGGAACTTTTCAATTCCAATTTAGAAAATGAAGCACCTTCAGTTTCAAATCATCATGTTTCTCATGTTTACATATTTAGATCTTCTAATGTTCCACTTTGTATAGTTAATTCTTCATCTCCTATTGTATATTTGAGCTATCATTCAATCAATTATCATTGTGGCAGGTATTAATGTGTTGTTATGATTATGCATGATTAATTAAAAATTCTAAAAAGTTAAAATAACCTCCTGTAACAAATTCTTACATCCTTATTTATTGTTGGGCACATCACATTTACATTCATATATATAAATTAGGGTGCAAACCGTAGACACTAAAATTAGGTCACACTCCCCTTTGGTCCCTCGACGAATAAGCACCCTTCATCACATTCACCTAGCCATGGCCCCCTTCACCCCATTAATATTAATTTAATTAATTTAATTCATTATCCTCACCATATTTATTATTTAAATATCTTAATTTAAATAATATCCACACATACACCTCACTTAGACACCTCATCAAGCCAACTCAACCTAAGACCTATTCTTAGTAAGTTGCCATAACTAACTAAGACTTACCCAAACCCTAAAAATCAATGCCTACATTCTCTCTAACAACATTCCCACATGCTTACAAGAATCTTCCAGTCTAATCTGTGGGTTAACGACACGAGATCCGAGAAAATAAAAAAGATCTCCCTAGTTTAGTAAACCTAGGAAATCCCACCTTGACCGACACCGGTTACCCCTAACCGTCGCCGGTTAAGCCGGAACCACTGTTGGTTACCCTTTTAACCCCCAAAACAACCTTAATCTCAAGGTTGGTAGAAGGTTGGAAAAAGATTGGAAAAATTTGGTGAAACATTGAGATCTCCCTGAGAGATATATCATCTTCTGAGATCGAATTCCAGTGAGAGCATGCATGCAAGGAAAGAGATCAAGCATTTTCCCCTGCACAACCACCCCAGCAATGATCTGATCTAGCCAAGCAAAGAGAAATGCACACGCAGCCCATGCATAAGCTCTCCTACGATTAGTGATCACCTGCAGCCTTCAACCTCTTACCAGCACCCCCATCCCTCACTCACATGTGTCTAGGACTAGAATCCAAGTAAGTAAAACATTCTACTTCTCTGGTTCACTTCATTTTGTCATTATAGTATCACCTATTATTTACCTAGTCACCCATTGACCTCCTTCAACATTCCCCCTCCATATACCCATTAAAACCTCACCAAATCCCTCCCAAATCACCCAATACCTCATCTCGACCAACCAAAATACTTTGTGCAATCACAAAGGAGACTCAAAATCCATTATGTGGCATTCTCAGAACTCCACAGTAACCGACACTGGTTATATCTAACCACCTTCGGTCACCCTGAACTGACATCAGTTACTGTGTTTGCCCATACAACTTAGAACAATGACCTACCCACCTAATTCCGCCTCACCCTCATTCACCTATGATCTACCTGAGACTTTGGTCAGACCTACAGAGACCTAGAACTAATTATTTGACCTTCGGATCCTATTCTAACCTATCCTATTAGATTAGATCTTTCTTATTGTGTTTTAATTGAGATACCTAAATCATTTCAAATTACAATAGGATTTACTTCATTTACCGCATTAAATTGTTTAAAACAGTGGATTGACAGCCATCTAGGAAGTATCACACTTCCCGGATCTAGCACATGCTAGGAAGTTCACTAAATATATTGTTTAAATTTTTCTGGTGGTCTTGCTTTTCATTACTGGTAGTTCCTCCTAGCCAAAAGGAAGCTCTCATAACCAGCTGTGGATTCAAAAGTCATACGCGTGCAAAAACTCATCAACCAACATTAAAACAAGTATTCCTCCTATGCATGTTACCCTATCTGTTTCGTCAATACTTCAAAGAAACGTCTAAGAATCAGGTGAAACACAAACATTTAGTAAACTTGACTCGTGATCAAATCTATCAACTTGATTTCTCCTACCTATTTGGTTTTGATCTATCAATGATCTATGGTTTGTATCCAAATTCATGATATAACCTAACACCGATTTTCCAATATTTTCCTAGGGTCTCATGGTTTTTCCCCCTATTTGGATCTCTTTCTAGGGCTTCTTGTTAGCCAAAACACCTTTCGTCATCTTTCTCAAGCATAAAAATTATTTTTCCAAATTCCTCATAGTTTTTTTAATATATTAAATGAAAACCAATTTTTATTTGACATTATTTTAATACAATTATTATAATTTTCAAATTACTATTCATCGTAATAAGGCCATAATGAGAAATATATATGTTAATTTGATAATTCTTTGGATATTTTTATTCCATATATTTATATTACAAAATACCTCTTTAGGTTTTGTTAAATTCACATTTTATTTCTATAAATGAACATTTTTGTAGTATGACAATGGTCATTTTTTTTGTTAAACATCACTTTTGAGCCTACCTTCATTGCTAATTTTGGAATTACTCTTATTCATCTCCAATAATAAAGTTTTTGAATTTATCTTCTATGATTGTATGATCTATTGTATGTTGGCCTTTCCGTATTCTTTGGTCATTTGATGTGTGCATCACTCTTCTAAGGATAATAGCTCAAAAGACTCTTTTGGGCTTCTAAGGATAATAGCTCAAAAGACTCTTTTGGGCTAATATCAAATGAATTTTTCATCACTAGATGACTATATCATTAAAAACATTCACAATGCTAACTTGCAATCTATTCAATCATTACAATGTCATTTCAAGAAAAAATTCAAATTATGAGTACCTAAATCAGATCTCTAAAGGATGAGACATCACATCTAAATAATCTCTCAAATGCCCATATCAATTACATTTCTTTCCATCATGATCAATCTAGTTATAAGGCTAAAAGAAAGAACTATGATATACATGATATGCATGGTACATATGCTCATTCAAGTGAGGTGAAATTCCTACATAAAAGTAACAATTTGTGTGATCCAAAAAATCAATAGTGAATACTAATGCAACCACATTGGAAAGTACCTCTTTGGTTGACAAGAATATTAGACAACGTAATATTCTCTATGAGCTACTCAATAAGTAATTAATCACTTTGCTACCTAATCATTATTGTCCCCTATATGATTGAAAAAATTAAAGGCAAACCATTTTGTAATTATCACATAATCAATAGACATTATGACAATGATTTCTATGCTTTACACTAGAAGATCCAACAACTTGAGTGTAAGGGTTGTATTTCCTTCGATACATGATATTCTAATAAATATCCTATGCAATCATGTTAAGTCCTTAAGTCTAAATGGTTACCTAGATCTTCTACAACAACTATATTAAATGTGCATAGTACGATACTAAATTATAAAAATTCACCTATACCACAAGAGCCATCCATTCACAAAGTGGCTATGAAAGCAATACATTCTTTGGAAGAGGCAATCTTAGTGTAAGGCTCAAAATATGTTATTGTGTAACAAACACAAGAAATACTATTCATCATACAAGAGAAATTACACAAGACACATTGCATATGAAATAATGTGCACAACACAAGCTTGAGAAATATACACCACACAATGCTACAAATAAATTGGAGTGTACATAGGTGCCCAATAGGGGTAACATGGAGAAAAATCTCACAGATAGTAGTGACTTACCATTACTAGCCCATTCTGAATAATGTGATCACTTTGATACTAATCTCAATGATGATACACAAAGTGATATACCGAGTGAGCCTTTACACGAAGTGACTATTCCTCTCATTTATAGTGATGATTCTTGGCTTATACCTGATGACCTCATGGCTTACTAGATTGAGCGTTTTAAAATTCCCACTTATATTGATGGGTCTTTTACCAATATTGATAGACTTGTTGTATAAATATGGGTTTTCTCTTATTGGTTATACAAGCATAGTTTTATGGCATAAGATTCCTTTAGTGACTCTTTATGTAGTGATTTCGTCTTGTTAATCTATTGACTATCACTAAATATTCACTAACAAAGATTTCCTTCCCCAATATCTGGGGGCATATGGGATCTCCATTCTTTCTTTCTTAAGAATAAGTTTCCTTGCACTATATGTGCTACCATATACTACGATAAAGGTGATGCTTTAAATATTTTTGCTAGTATTTATATGTTATCCATATTCATCACATGTTATACACAAGTGAAAAATAATATCAAACTAATTCAATCACAATGACTTCCAATAAAAATCACAGCCAATCAAATTCAATCTCATGCAACACAATGTTCTAAGCAAAAATCTCAATCCAAGTCTTCTACTCACACTACTTATAATGAGTCTATCCCTCTTCATTTTTTATCACACATACTATAGCTTCTACAGATATTATACATATTTATCTTTATTCTACTATGACATATATTTAAGGCCTAATGTAAACACAAAATTATGCACTTGGGTACATTTTTAGGTCATAACAACATACTTTCATTTACATGATTCCTAAGTGAGAAAACTAGTAATTGATAGCTATCTTTGGCCTCTTTTACATCTTTCTTACTTTCTCTTTGGTCTTACACACACTATAGCCTAGTCTGAACTTTATTTCTTTATCTTTCATGACTTCAGACACCAGTGCCCAACCATGATGCCAACACTCAGGCACCCTCTTCCCCTCTAGGCGCCCCTGACCTCTTTCTACCTTACTCACTCTTTTTGGGTCTCTTTTATTTTTTGTGCCTCTTATTTTCTTATGGGTCAACCTTCCAGTTGTCAATTTATAAATTAAACCAAGAGAATCATATAAATACAAAGCTATGTGATCAAAATAAAAGACCAAGCTTTAAGCACATTATCTATCACCTAAGCTTGCATCTAAAGGCACATAAAGCACTTCAAAGCATTTATCTAACATCCATTACAAGGGACAAGGGACTACATTTTATGCATACACACATAAGAAGCAGAAGTTCTTTCTATTTCATACACACATTTGCATCTATCTAGCAAATCTAACCCGATATCTAGTGCATCTTGCACAAGGGCTCCCTAGGGTACAATATTTACACACCCTCACAAAAACTACATGGAGTATGAGATTTAATGCAACACTCGGTCGTAAGTTCACTCAGTTGGGTGACCACCGGGGTCAGTCGGACTCCCCATATTACATCTTTCTTTTTTGGGATTTGATGTAGTTTAGGGTTTTATAGGAGATAATCTAATTTGTAGGTTACATGTACCCTTTGCGATTAAGGTGTGACATACATGTGACCAACAACGACCACTTGCGAAACTTGTGTGAGACTCCATAAATTAGGTTCTAAGCTCTTGCATAGTCACGGGTGCCTCCTAGCTGTCACTAGTGCCTAGGTGCCCTAGTCAGGCGTTATCTGACAACTCCATAATTTATCTTGATCACTAATGAAAGATTCCACTTCTAGTTCAATAGTTTTCCTAGTCTACACCAGTCCTGGATCAGGCATTAATCAACTAAGTCATTATTCATCTCTCTTGTACTTAGGGTTTCATATTTCATTATCTTACATTGCTTGTGTCATCTATACTCTAGTAGTTGCTTATCATAGTTTACACTTAGTTACTCTGCAATAGTAGGGTTTAACATTAAAGATTTCATTTTTGTTAAATCATTTGGTGAACCCATCATTTGAACACTCTTGGATCCTCTCTTCTTCTCCACCTCATTATCTTAGGGCCCTTTCACTATGGAGGTCTCCCTCCATACCTTTTTGCAAGATAATCCTGATTGTCAGAATAAACTCATATCTTTTTTGGCTAACACTTACATTTATCCTCACACCTCTCATGAATATGTATATCACAAGTTTACTACTACTTTATCTATCAATGAAGAACATATTACTTTTACATCAGATGAATTGCCTTCTCAAAATATTCTAGATAACGACCCCCCTGTATATTCATGTTTGTGTTGATAATGTCGGGGTTAAGCGTGCTTTAGTTGACAATGGTTCTAGGCTTAACATTTGCAATATAATATTTCTTCATCAAATAAGCCTCTCTGTGGATTCCTTGGTCCTGTCATTTGTTTCTATATGTGGATTTGATAACATTCCTAAGCATGTCTTGGGTATTATTACACTCCCTGTCATTGTTGGGTCATATACTCTTTGTATTCCATGCCACATAATGCCCAATAATCTTAATTATAACATTCTTCTTGGGCAGCCTTGGATCCATGCCATGTATGCGGTCCCTTCTACTCTTCATGCACACATTAAATTTCTTTATCAAGGTGTGGTCTATGAGGTTCTTACAGATCCATCCCATTTCGTATTTTGTAATACTATTGAGCATTCGTAAGATACTCCTATTTCATCAACTTATAATCCTCATTTCTCTGTACATATAGTTTTGGTTATCAATATCTATTTCCTTTTGGCTTTTCCGGTACTGGTTTAGGTCAGCATGGTCAAGGAGTCACTGGACCGTTATCTGTTCCCACTCAATCTAACAAGTTTGGCCTTGGTTATCACCTTCTATCTGCACCCTCTTCTGAGGTCTATACTACTTCACCTACTTGGACACTTTCGCTCTTATATCCAGAACTCATTAGTGATCTCACTTCTACTGATTGGCCTGATTTGGATACGTTTACTATCAATGATTCTCTTTTAGAATACATGGGGACTTACGATCATCTCCCCTCATTTCATTACAAAAAATGATTCCCATCTGGTCTCACTGCTACAACTTATTTTGGGGAATCTGACTCACCTAATGAAAATGCCAATGTTTCCGACTCACCTAATAAATGTAAGATTTTCGATAAATTAAAAAAATTAAATTAAATTAAGTCAAATTGTTTTAACAAGCAAAACAATTCCTTAATATGACAGAAAACCCCATTAAAGTTTCGAGATATGCCATTAATGTCAAACTAGTAAAAAAAACAACACTAAATTTGATGGTCAATTAGACATTTAACATGTTTTAGTTGTAAAATACTTGTAAATATTTGAAATAAATGTCACATGTAACTTGTATATTTTATATATGACCTTCATTTTTATATAGATTTATATATAAATTATACTAAGATATATTCAAAATAATTGGATATATATAGAATAATTTTTCATATATTTTATTAAGAGTGTAAAGATAACTCTATTTTATTTTTTAAACCCTTGGTAAGATTTGCAAAGTAGAGCCATGATCTAAAAACTATTGGACAAATATAAGAAAACATGCCAAATTTAACTCCTCTGCAGTACTTCAATGGGATATCCCTAGAATGTTAGAATCCTCTCAAATGTTAATGCTCACATTTTTCATTTCTTCTCCTAGACCTTAAGAGTGTGCTATAAAAATCCTATTGAAGTATTTATGTGAGATTGGTTTGTTCAAGCTCAAGTCACAAAAATAGAATATTTTATTAAATTAAAGGATGAAATATGCTTTACGAGATCCAAGACCACTTACTTGGGATGATAAATCTTAGCTAATAGTAGCCACCTCACAAGAAATAAGAGATCTCCTCCTTTAGCCCACATTTAATTCTTTTTCGTCCTTGTATGAATCCCTAACATGGGTCGCATTTTCTCCTAGGAGATAGAAGAGAGATTGGGGGGATTTGAGATAGTGGTAAAGCTCCTAACAAATTGGGATATACGTAACATCTCTTGATGAATAAATAGCTTGGCTGATGAAGAGAATTTAAGGAAGCAATAACTAGCTCACCTTTCCAATAAATTAATATAAGTGCTTTTTAGTGAAGCAGATAGGGCTTTTTATTTCTGAGCTTTATAATAATTTATTAAGACTATAGTTTGGGCAAATGTTCTTATCACACCTTAATACAGCATTAGGAAACGAGATTGAAACTCGAGGGTCTTCTACTGTTTATTTTAGGAGAGCTGCAGGATATTTTAGTCCTTGTCAGAGATTGAGAAACAAGAAAGGCATAAGCTCTGAGGCAGTCTTAGTGGCTCTCAGAAGTCGTACATGGACTGCATATTTCACAAGATTATGAAGAAAAAAGGAAGGCTTAATAAATGAGTAGCTCAAATCTATCTTAAACCCATTTGCCATTATGAAATTCCTAAAGGATCTAAACTTTGTATTGGGTGAAATGTTTCTACCTCTCGATGTGGGTTTTACTGACTCAGTTTTTATTTCTAGCATTTGAAGAATGCTTCGATTTGTTTGCAGTGAAATCCATGCTCATGTCCCTCCTTGCAAGAAGTCCTCAAGTCTGTCCCTGATTTTTGCCCCAATCTGAAGGTTATGAACTAGGCAAATAGGAGTAATAGATAACATAAAGACTTGTAATACAAGTGGTAGCCTTAGCATGAGAAATTATAAGTCGATAAGAGCTTGTGAAAAGATAATGGTTGACCATTCAATTGCTATAGTGTTTAAAGTTTAAACATATGATTGTGTATGAAGGTTTTATGTAATGGACTCAAACATAAGCTTGGGGCATTTGCTTTAAAACCAGACACCCTTGATAATAGTCTTGAGACTTGAAACAGTATTCTAAGACAAGTGTACATGCATTCATGGAAAGTTAGTCAATGTCTTACACCTTGAATGGATAAGTGTATCATGTCAATTTTCTGTAGGTTATTATTGTGCACAAAAATGTGATGCTACAAGTCTTTGAAGGTATTCTAAGGAAGGGTTGTGTGATTTTAATGCCCTGAATCAAGATGTATAAAATGATTAAAAAGGTCTTCGCCATCAGCAGTTCTAGATTAGATGACAAATGCATCATGCTTAGGTGCCATAGTACTATTTTTAGAGCTCTAGAGCATGTTGAAAACCTTGTTATAGCATGTTATATGTCATGTAGGAAAGGATCAATGTCCAGGCAAGGAGATGGCAAGCTTATGAATCATGAAGCAAGTAAACTTAGGTGACATCAATATTAAGGTGTTGTGAGAAGTGATAGAGTAGCAAAAATGGGTTAAAGTCATAACATACTAACATGGGTAAAATTCAAGGGAAAGTGGATTTTGTGACTTAAACAAGCATAATAGCAACTAAAGAAGACCAAATCACTATAAAGTGTTGACTCAAGGACATAGGTTAACAGAAGCTTGGAGTTAGGATCTGGCTATGACATCCAAGCAAGGTAAGTACTCATTTTTTCTGGAATCAGCTAGAGAAGGATGGTACAATTCCTGTTAGGGGGAGATACTAGTGAGTTGAGTCTATTGCGTGAATACGTGTCTCCTCTATATGGCAGAAAAGATAAGAAGGGAAAAATTGTGGGTGTCTAGGAAGCCCACTGTTACAGATTACAATGGGCTTTAAGTCCAAATTATTCCATACAAGATGTTAATGCAAGTTTGTAGGCCAAGTTTTTATACGAGTGGATTTATCATTGGTTGGTTGACAAGGAAAGAATGTGCAAACATATATGATGTTTCCAGACATCAAAATCACAATTTTTGGCATGATTATGCTGTGCTTATATTATTTGATTTTCAAGGACTGTTACTATTTGCTCCCATGAAGTAAGGAGGTCACAATCATAGTTTAGTACAGGTCAATAACATGCATGTACAACTTGATTGATTGAGTTTAATTGAAAATGTTTCTTTTCTTTCTTCAAAATTGTTTCATAAGAGGTTGAAGAAGCATTAAGATCATGCCTATGTATAATTATTATTTTTCATTAATTTAAAAAGGGGGAGAAGAACGTATGAATGTTTTCCATAACCCCATGACAAAGCCATTGGTGAGTTCAGCTTGTCTGGCAAATGTGTGATTATAGCTGTGTCCTATCATGGATGGCTAAAATGATAATTAACAGCATAAAGAGGCATGATGGCAGGAGTGTATATTAGATAACAGGAATGGATGTTGACATGGTAAAATTAGGTACATGACCATGAATGGCATGAATGGAAAAGTACTGTAGATATGGCTTGGTCTAGGAAGCTTTGCATCAAGTGATCTAAGCTAGCGTGGGACTGATATGGAGCACTGGTGAGTAGAGTTATATGGTGGCTTTATCTGAAATGTGGTAATGCAGAGTAGATTCATATGGGGATACGGATTATGTTGATACATCTGACATGATGTTCAAGATGTAACTAAATACTATAAGAAATTAGCCCTTCAGGTGCTGCATCTAGATCCTAGTGTCCTCAGGTGCTTAGATGGCCCTCAATATGAAATCGCCATAGATGTTTGGCAGTTACAGAAGCCATGTGAGATACATGAAGTAATTTAAGTGAGAGATACATTGATGTATCAAGTTTGTAAGGGCATATTCAGATTTGATTTCATCATGTTAGGTCATGAGCTTTTATTATTCTGTTGTACAAATTAACTTAAACCATTGACAAAAACCCTAAGAGCTAGTCATGCAAATGAGATGGTATCACTGAAGATCTGAGACCTATTTGAGATAAGTTGATGATTGTAGATGATGAAAAAGGGTGTACATTAGAAGTTGTGAGATATATTTAAAGTCATGTATTGAAGAGAAATTTGTAAGTTATGACCCGTTGCTAGGAATAATAGCGTGTATGGCTTGTGAATGTAAATCTAGCTTCGAATTGTCCACATTTTTCTGATTGCTCGTTCTGAATTGCTACCGTTACTCCCAATGGGACCATTACTGGCTTTCAGGCACTGTTTTTAAATTGATCCAAGAGTTATTTTAAAAAATAAGGTATTGGTTTCATCGCATAGTTTTTTATGAAAAAATTGTTAAGAAGGTCACCTTCTTTTTATGTAGTTATCACAACTGACACCAGTATTCTCAATCAAGTGGTAGGAGAGATACTTACTCTGTACAAAAACATGCTCTAGAAAGTGTTGATTCATTCTGTTGATAGTATTATGGAAATTTGATCTTATATATGTAATCCTTAATACTAGGTACTTTACAGACTTACACATGCATGCACACCCACACAAACGCACGCATGCACACTCATTTGCACACATTTGCATTGTATTTAGTCCTGCACCCACTACATGTTCGTGCAAGTGGATATTTCACACAATGCTTACTTTTAGATAATAAAGTAAGATATTAACTAGTTGTTATGGTATAGTTCTTAATCTCTGTGATCTATGATCCATTGACTAGGGATTCTGGTGGATGTCTAGTTTAATCTCGGTAAATCTGGTGGTCTTGACTAGTTCTTCTAATGACTAGCTATTTCACTTGATTTATGGCTTGATCTATGCAACCATGGCTGACTGGGGTTCTTAGATTGTTATGAACACTTGCCTATTTAATGGAGATCAGGCACCACCACTCAAATGGGTAGTTGCCATTGAGTTCCATAATGAGGGATTTATATGAGCAAGTTGTTGCTCATCTTGAATTTGCAGGTGGAGGCTGAATGTAACAATTATTCTGGCCATGAGATTTCTTTCATCTTACTTTATCAGAACACAATGACTGCTTTGACCTTCAGCATCTATGTTCAATGCTGCTTGGCATGATCTAGTTATCGTTCCTTTCATGGTATTAGAGCAGGGAAAGAATTGCTGTTAGTATCCATCTGTAAGTTTTAATTTGCCAAAGATAAATAGATTCTGTGTTATTCATATATTTGGGATTGTGGTCATGTATATTGTTGATACGTGCATTCGTTTATAGAAAACAGAGGCTTCCGTTGGATAATATGAAGGCGTGAACGGACCCTAAGTATACGATTGAAAACTCGGCCATTTCTAGCAAACAGTAAACTGTTTTTATGGATTTTTTTGTTGTTGCAAAGAAGTATGTTCGCCTTGGGATTCACATCTACCAGAAAAGAAATCGCTGGATTTTTTTGGGTCTGTTGGCCTATTTTGCGATCCCCTGAGGGAAATTTTTTGTTGTGGCATAGCTATCTCGGTATTCACGCTACTAAGAAGGTTTTTAGATAAAATTCCTATTTTAATGGT
Source organism: Taxus chinensis (assembly GCA_019776745.2). Lineage (NCBI taxonomy): Eukaryota > Viridiplantae > Streptophyta > Pinopsida > Cupressales > Taxaceae > Taxus > Taxus chinensis. The sequence goes on from CM034153.1 coordinate 143,097,082, forward strand.
GGGATGTCCACGGATGCTGTGCATCGTATTTACTGAGTTTTGGGCAAATCCGAAGGTTTCTATTTTCAGCAAATTTGAAGGTCACTGGTCTACACAGTCCAGATATAGTAATTTTTACCATGAAGCCCTTAAAACTTAAAAGTCCATTATGAATCCTTATGCCCTATGGTCATATGAGGGCTTAAAACTTATGATTCCTACTAGTAGGTGCTTAACTTCCGCCCCCTTTAATTTTATTTGTGTGGTGAAGACAACAACATTGTACTTTGTTTGAGTGGCACCTAAAATAAATAACAGAGCAAAATATTAAAAAGCTTGTAACTTTTGATCAGTAACTCAGTTTTGAGTGTCATTTTTTGCAAAATTTCTTGTTTTTTTGTGCTCTTTCCATTGGAGCTATTTATTTTGAGACTCACACTATAATTATAAAGTGCCAAATATGGAGGAGTGTTGTAATCAATTGTGGACGTAATTTTGGCTGAGCCCGACATCCTAAATTTTTGGGAGTTACAGTTTGTACCTATCATGGATTCTCTAAGAATGATATGCTTTTCTCTGAAGTATGTGAACTTCAAGAGGATATTGTAAAATTTGAGGAAGAAAATAGATCACTCAAGAAGTGAAATTATCTTCTACAATCATTCATTCATGATAAGGATACAATAATACATTCCCTGCAGAACAAACTTTCTAGCCTACAAAATCACCATCATATTGTGGACAACCATATCCATGCTCCTAGTCCACTTGCAGGTGTAATGCTCTTGTACCCATTGACATTGATCTGCCATTCTTTGAGCTTGAACTTATTTTTGATGCTTCTAAACCTGTGAGGCTTGTTACTGTATGCTCTTCTGCATCTGTGCCTATTACAGTACCACATGTTGTGTATCCTACTTTTGCTCAGTTGCATGGCTTTTTTGGGAAGCATACCACTGCACTCAGTTATCACATGCTTCGCTCTATGGGTCTCACTAGCAGAGTCATTAGCAGACATTCACAGGGTATTATTTCTTCTATTCCACATGTGAAGTGGAATTCTCGTCATGACATTGGTTTTTGAGCAAATACTTCATTGGGATCACACATTGACAGAGCTCCTTTTTTTTCTCGCTTGACTCTTTCTAAGGATCCTGAGCAACACATGAGTTCTACATCTTCACTCAGGATTGAGAAACCTAAGATTTCAGCTGTCAGACATGATCAACTTGACACACATTCTGATGTTATTTTACATGCACCGATTGTGCATTTTACACCAAGTCATATGTAGGCATCTTCTTCATCCATCCGTGTTGATTTGGGGTGGATATCTGATCACTCGTGGAGGAAACATAGGCATTTGTTGAGAGGACTCTACAGGCATGGCTCCTCCACCATTCGGTCTCTTGCTCCACTTTCTATACTTTCTGCATTGTGATGCTTCTTGTTTTGAGCATTTTTCTTTAGCAGGTGTAGTGTATCTCTCTTGTTTGTTGAGAGATTTTGTATCTGTATTTTCGACACTTTTGGCATTTTGACAGTCTCTCTTGTGGGGGAGCTATTCTGGTGGAGCCCAGTGTTAGTTTTTCAGTGTTTGAGTAGTTGTTTTGACAAATCATATAGATTTGTAGTGCCACTCCACCCATTCAGTAGTATGGGAGGGTGTGGTGCTAATCCTGCTTCTTCGGGTTTTGTGTCCTTGCCTTATTACCTTGGCTTTTCTTGGATCGTGACACTCTGGATTTTTTGTCCTTGCCTTGTTGCTTTGGTTATTGTTCTTGGATCGTGGCACACCTATTTGCAACACTTGATCGAATTATGTTTGGTGTTTTTTTTGCACTTTCAACATCACTCCGTTGATAGTCTCCTTGTATGGAGCTATTCTGGTGGAGCCCAGTGCCAGTTGTTTTTGAGTTTTGTGATCGAGCAGTGGATTCAGACCACAGTGCACACCAAAATTCTTCAGCATTGTGTGAGTTTTTTGAGCTGAGCTTCTTGGGATGCCTTGGAGCGGTTCTTTACTCTCTTTAATTTGTTGTTACTAGTTTTGGGTACCTTGTGGTGTCCCTTTTTTTTCCATATATTGTACATGAGTACCTTATCAAGCCTAGTTGCTGGGACTCATACTGTTGAAATGCCACTTCTATTTTGGCCCCTAGCTTCACTTGAGGGGGGGTGTTAGAGTAGGTATTTACCTTGACTCATGTTCACCTAGGTACTTTATTTACCTTTATTGTATTTATCCTCACCCACTTATGTGTGTGGATATTTCTTTTATCTTATTTAGATATTAGAAGATATTAACTAGTTGTTAGGTATAGTTCTTTCCTTGATCTATGGTATTGACTATATCCTTGATGTCTAGTTCTCTCCTAAATCTATGGTCTTGACTAGTTCTTTGATGACTAGTTATTTCCTTGATTTATGGCTTGATCTATGACCTTGACTGGTTCTTAGATTGTTATTCCTTTCATATTCAAGCAAGGCCCATTCTCAATGTATTGCATTGAGTTCCATTATAATATATGATATTGCTGCTCATTTGTTTGCAAATATTTTATGTAAAGTTATTCTGGCGATTTACTTTCATCTTATTAATCGTGGTGTTTAATTAGCATCTGTGTTCTTGGCTTGGTACAATCTGGTTATCGTTCCTTTCACTAACTACCTAAAAAAAATTGAAAATTAGATTTTTTTTAATATGTATAGAATTATGCCTAGTTTGGGCTAGTATAATTTTTTTAAAATTTTGATCACCTAAAAAAAAGATACACCATGAAAGATAGACATATTTGCACTTAAAAAAATAGCTATAAAAAGGCATAATTAGAAAATAAATAATATGGAAACCTTATATTAGTCAGAAAAATTGAAAAATTATATTTTTAGAAAGAATAAACTCTACTCTACGTGGTGGTATGATTTTTTTAAAATGGATCGATTCTTTTATTTTGATTTATCATAGAGGAAGTGGAATTTTTACATTTTCTTGCAAAAACACGTTGTTTGTTGTGTTTGTATAGGTCCATGCCTCAGGCTTGGGGATCCAAACTGGATCCCAAGCCTTGAGGCATGGCTTGGAAAAAGAGAAAATACAAAACGCGTACGCGTTCTGTGTAGTATAAACATTATGTTGCTTTTGACATGCTTCTATTTACATAAATGTTTAAGTATAAGAAATAATAAAATATAAATGAAAATAATAATAAAGTGACATTTTTACATTTTCTTGCAAAAACACGTTGTTTGTTGTGTTTGTACAGGTCCATGCCTCATGATTGGGGATCTAAACTGGATCCCAAGCCTTGAGGCATGGCTTGGAAAAAGAGAAAATACGAAACGTGTATGTGTTATAACGCATACGCATTACATAACACGTACACGTTCTGTGTAGTATAAACATTATGTATGCTTTTGACATGTTTCTATTTACATAAATAAATGTTTAAGTATAAGAAATAATAAAATATAAATAATAATAAATGAAAAACTTATAAAGTATAAGTTTTTTATTTATTATTATTTCTTATACTTTAATTTTATTTACGTAAATATAAGAAATTAGGGTCACTCTGCACCTTATGGAATTAGTCTCACAACTCCACGAGTCATGGTTTAGGAGATAGTTTTTAAAAGTATAATCTGGTCAGTACATAGGTAATTTTTTAGGATTTCAACATTCAGTCTAAAGCTTTTAGCATTTAACTTCTATAATTGAAACCCTAAACCATAGGCCATAAACCTAAACACTAAACTGTAAACCTCGAGCCCTAAACCCTAAACCCTAAACCTTTAACCATGATCCATAAACCCTAAAACCTAAGCCCTAAGCCCTAAACCTTAAACATTCTGCCCTTACCTGTGAGCCATAAACCCCGAGTCTTAAGCCCTGAACCCTAAGCCATAAGCCCTAAACCCTAAACCTTAAACCATGAACCATGATCCCTAAATGCTAAACCCTAAACCCTGAACCGTAAACACTAAATCCAAAACCCTAAACCCTAAACCCTAAACTTTAAACACCAAATCCTAAACCCTAAACCCTAGACCATATACCCTAAGCCCTAAAACATAAGCCCTAAATCCTAAATCCCGAGCCCTAAACAATAAACCCTAAACATTAAGCCCTAAACATTAAATCATAAACCCTAAACCTTGAACCCTGAACCATAAACCCTAAAACCTAAACCGTAAACCATAAACCCTTATCCCTAAACACTAAATCCTTAACCCAAAACCCTAAACACTAAACCCCAAACCCTAAATCCTTAACCTCGATCCGTAAACGCTAACCATAAACACTAAACCCTAAAACCTAAACCTAAAACCTAAATCCTAAACCATAACCCTAAACCCTAAACCCTAAACCTTAAACCTTGAACCATGAGCCCTAAACCCTAAACCATATTTCATCAATATTTCCTAGTCTCATGCCTAGAACCCTCATTGAGTTTGCTTATAGAACTACCTTGTTTATGAGAGGTGGGACAAGTAACTAAATGGATATGACATCTACCTTGTGCCTTGTAATGCATATATTAACACATCTCTTCCAAACTTGTTTCTCCCCATATATACTTGCGCTCTTGAATGTAAATTTATTCACACTCTTAAACAAATTTCACATTTCTTATATTTCCATGTATGGTATTATGCAAGCCAGGATGACCCATTGGAAGCTGGAATTAATAACCATCACAACAACAAAAAAATATTAAAGGAAACAAAAGAAACATAGAGAATATATCAATGTAGAGGTGTAGGATCATAATTGAATTTCCTGTAGTATCCTCTCCTCTGGAGAAAGATAAAGTTCAAGTGTTCTACTGGAATGGATAGTAAATTTGACAGAACTTCTTAAAGTGTTCAAAATAAGCATAGAAACAGGGGAATGGCTAAGAACATTAAGGGGTTATCAATCACCTAGTAAATCTTTCTTGTTTAGTTCTAAATGGAGTTACCTGGCCTATGACTTAGTGACCTTCCATTCATTGATAATTCCTTATATGATAAACCCATGGATGTTTTCAAAATCCCTTGAAAAAAAAGATAGGGGTAGTAATCAATCCTAGAGAAGGGTGTGATGTGATTTCCAAGCAACTTGAAATTCATATAGATTTAGAGGTCATGACACAAATTTTCAAATATCTCTATCATTATAAATGGAAACCAAGTAACAGTGTCTCCTTGTACATCCAAGGATTGAGGACTTCTAGGGTATTTGGAAGGATTGGACAATCAAGAATATGACATTTCCCTCCTTCAAAATATCCATCAAATTTGTATGACTCTCTTTGAATGTTCTGCCTACAAATTCGATGAACCCTGAACTCTGTGACCTAAACCCTTAACCCTCAACCATGAGACCTAAACCCTAAAATATAAACCCTAAAACCTAAAACCAAAATAATAAATCCTAAACCCTAAACACTAAATACTAAACCCTAAAACCTAAACCCTAAACCCATAACCCTAAACCCTTGACCCTAGACCCTAAACCCTGAGCCCTAAGCCCTAAGCCCTAAACCCTAAATACTAAATCTAGAGCCCGGAGCTCTAACCCCCAAACCTTAAACCAGTAACTCTGAACCCTGAACCTTAAGCCATGAACCATGAACCATGAACCCTAAACCCTAATCCCTAAACCATAAACCATAAACCTTAAGCCTTGAACCCTACACCCTAATCCTTAAGACCTAAACCCTAAACCTTAAACCATGAGCCCTAAACCCTAAATCTAGAGCCCTGAGCTCTAATCCCTAAACCTTAAACCTGTAACTCTGAACCCCGAACCCTGAGTTGTAAACCCTAAACCATGCACCCTAACCCCTAAACCCTAAACCCTGAGCCCTAAACCGTAAACCCTAAACCTCAAGGCCTAAATGTTAAATCCTAAAGGTCCCTAAACCCTAAAAATAAATCATAAACCCTAAAACCTGACCTCTAAACCCTAAACTCTAAACTCCAAGCACTAAATTCTAAACCCTAAACCCTAAGCCCTAAGCCCTAAAGCCTGAAGCCTAAACCCTAAACCCTAAACCCTAAGCCCTAAACACTAAACCCTAAACCTTGAACTCTGCGATCTAAACCCTTAACCCTGAGACCTAAACCCTAAATTATAAACCCTAAACCGTAAAACAAAAATAATAAACCTTAAACTCTGAACACTAAAACCTAAACCCTAAGCCCTAAACCTTAAACCCTAAGCCCTAATCCCTAAGCCATAAAACCTAAACACTAAATCCAGAACCCTAAGCTTTAACCTCTAAACCTCGTATATTTCTAGTAGGTCTCATGAGTGAGTTCATTTTTTGAATATCTTAGGACCATATTTCCTAGTCTTATGCCTAGAACCATCATTAAGTCTTCTTTTACAAATACCTTGTTTATGAGCTCAGTGGACATTTCCCTTCTTCAAAATATCAACAGATGAAAGACATAAAATTTTGATGAATCTCTTTGAGTTTTTTTCCTACGAATTCGATGAACCCTTTTTCAGTTGAATACTATCTGTCAATGCTAATAAGAATGGGTAAGACACAAAATGATACAGTGAGTGAAATAATTCACATGCAATGAACATTTCACTCCTTTAAAATATCAGTAGATGAAATGCATCAAATTGTGATGACTCCCTTGAATGTCCTGTCTACGAAGTAGATTAACCTTTTTTAGTTGAATACTCTTTGTCAATACTTATAAGAATGGGTAAGACATAGAACATTATTGTGACTGAATGGGTGAGCCTAATCCATGAGCCTTAAATCTTAAACCCTAAACCCTAACCCCTAACCCCTAAACCCTAAACCTCAAGCTTTAAACCCTAAACCCTGAACCCTTTTCCCTAAACCATTAACCCTAGCCTTTAAACCTTAAACCCTAGTTTTGCTAAACCCTAAACCCTAAATCCTTAACCCCAAACCTTACACCCTGAACCCTAAACCCTAAACCATATACCATAAACCCTAAGCCCTAAGCCCTATAACCTAAACCCTGAGCCCTAAACACTAAACCTTGAGCCCTAAACCCTAAACCCTAAGCCCTGAACCCTAGGCCCTAAGCCATAAGCCCTAAGCCAAAACCCTAAACCTTGAACCCTCAAACATAAACCCTCAACCCTAAACTCTAAAAACTAAACCCTGAACCCTAAACTCTAAACCCTAAACCCTGAACCCTGAACCTTGAGCCTAAACCCTAAACCCTGAACCTTGAGCCCTAAACCCTAAACCTTGAACCTTGAGCCGTAAACCCTAAACCCTAAACCCTTAACTCTTAACCCTGACCCATAAACCCTAAACTCTAAACCCTAAACCCTAATTCATGATCCCTAAGCCCTGAGCCATAAACCCTAAACCCTAAAATATGAACTAAGAGCCTTAAACACTAAACCTTAAACTTTAAACTCTAAACCTTGAGTCCTAAACCCTTAGCCCTAAACCCTAAACCTTAAACCATAAACCCTCACCCAAAGGAAATTCCTAAAAAGATTATTCATCCTGTTTCAGTGTGTAGGGAATAGTGTTTAAGTTGATCGATTGACTCATTTAGTTTTGATGAGAGACTACTTCCTTTGAAGGCCTAAAAAGGTAGTTTTGGCCATTCTGTAGTTAATTGAACACCCTTTAGAACAAGCTAAAATGAGCTAGTCATGTCACAGAGTTATCAAGGACCATTATTTGTGAAGTATTAAGGCATCGTTTTTCTCCATAAGAGACATATGAGTAAAAACATGTATGAGAATCATGAATTTGATTCCATGAAAGGATTATTTTAGAGCTAGGAAAGGTGAGGGGATGACCTTTATATGGAGCACCATGTTTCTAAGAATGAGCAATCATCTGAGTTCACTTGATGTAATTCACTTGGTAATATTCATAATCATTCATTCAACACCTAGTAGTGTTATCAAACCTTAAGGAGGAGGCACACTACAATCACCTCATTTTGGCCATTGGATAGGAATCCCATTCAGGGAACAATCCTCTATCTACAAAGTGAGGATATATTTTTAGTAAGAAGTAGAAAAACATCATAGAGTTAATTGATGGTCACTAAAGTGAATTATGGACCAAATTTAAAAATTAGTACCAATTCAAGTAGTGGTAGGGCCAAAATCCATTTTAGAAGGTCAAAAAACCTTTAAAAATAACTATATGCTTCCCCAAAACAAAGTCCGACTACAATATATATACCCTGAAAGTTTTAGGTCATTTGCTGAAATCCTGAAAATGAGTAAGTACTGACCAGATTAGATTTTGAAAAATTATCTTCTAGATTATAACTGTTGGAGCTACGAGACTACTTCCATAAGGTGCAAAGTGACCCTAATTTCTTATATTTACTAACATAAATATAAAGTATATGATTTCTTTTATTATTTCTTATACTTAACATTTATTTATGTAAGTTATACTGCGTACGCATTATAATGCGTATGCGTTATAGGTTTGGTGATTATCGAGCCAAAAAAATTAAAACGTGAGCGCATTTTACCAAAACCCGTATACGTTTCATCTATTTTCGGGTTTTTGTCCACTTTTTGGCTCCCCAACTTTGTGTACTTACCCTTAAATAAATTTAATAAATAAATGCATAAACAAAGAATTGAAATGAGACAAGAAGACACACATATCATTAAACACATAAATACCATCAAACTACATGTGGGACATTAGGATCTCTTATTAAAATCATTAAGAAAACTTGTAAATAATAAAATAAATAACTTTAACTTCTACTATGTCACCGAAAAATACATCAAGATATTCTTGGTAAGATTTTAGAGCCAAATTAGACTACTTTAGTAAACACACACACTCACACACACATAAACTTCATAATTCTCCCTAAATATGTTCACAACCATCTTCCTCAACTCCTTAGGCATATACTTGAGTAGTGTTGTCTTGAGCATAACTACAAATATAAAATTCTTATTGGCCTCCACATCATTACCATTGAACAAAGGTTAGAGAGAAGATACCATTGATGACTCGGAGGGGTGCTTTCAATGGAAAAATAAGATTATCTCTACCTATTCTCCCCCTCTGTGACGAGATCCTTTGACCTGCATTCTACCATCTTGGATATGTCCAATCAATCTTTGTATTATGAAGAAGCTCGACAGTTAGCTCGATTCTTCTTTGGAATGGTCATAATGAGTGAGATCCTCAAGTGACTCAACCTTTATTTTACGTAAAAGCAAGCCCCGACTACCTTTTCCCCGAGCTCCTTCTCCATTGCATACAAATAGAGCTCATCCAATCATCTTGGGTCGTGGCTTATACACGGTGTGAACATAATAATATTGTAATGCTAATTGAAAGAAACTAACACCTAGTAGTTTCAAAACAAAGCTAAATCTACTATAGAACCATCAAGATAAGAGCTTAAGGGAAAACAACTTCTTCAATGCCGAAACATGATAAAACCACTAAATGTTAAGTCATTTCTACTCTTTATGATTACTACCTAAAGAATGAACCTAATTAGATCATCTAGCAATCAAATTGGTGTTGTTTGCATCAATAATTAAAGATGAAATCTCACCAAGAAATGGCTACAAGGCCATTTTTAGATCTTCTCATGCTCCTCAATTTGAGAGAATGAATGCAAGATGGAGAAGCTGTTTCAAACAATGGAGAATTGCTCAAATCAAAATTCCTATAGTTTTCACTAGTGCAAATGAGGTGTAAGAAGAAAGGGAACGAGGAGGGTTTCTTATATAGCTTGCCTATTTGGGAAAGACTATCAATTTGATGGATGTGGGATAAACCCCAAAGAATAAATGTAAAGGATATGCATTTTTAATAAAGAATGTGCATTTTATGGAAGTTGAGAGGGGTTTAATTAATCAAATGTGATTAATTAATAAGTAGGGACAAGCTTGTAAAAGCTATTTAGAGGGGATTTAGAATAAAATTAGCATGATTCAGGGGATGTAAGAGAGGAATTTGATCCAATAAAAAATGATTTATTGATTTAGAGTGGCGAGCGTAATTAATTAACTCAAGCAGAAGTGGACATTAATTACCAAAAGATCGTTAATCAACATCCTGAGTGATAGGAAGGATAATTAATTAGCGAAAGGTAATTAATTAATGAGAATAGGGGTAAAATGGTGGTGTATTGATGAAGTGTCATCAATTGACCCAAAGAGAGTGAAGATAATGGTTAATTAGCGAAGTGTCGTTAATTGACCCAATGAGAGGAGAAGAGGTGTCTATTTGATGAAGTGTCGTCAATTGTCCAAATGATGAGAAAGAGAATAGTCAGTGTAATTTAAGTATTACAACTGCGTAAGTAGATTTTAGGTGTCTACATTTTCCCCTCTTTGGGGTGACATAAGTGACATCACTTCAAAGATAGTAGACAAGTACAGACAAGTAAATTTTAAAGGAGTCGAAGAAAAATTAGTAAAATGAAGGATGCCCCCTTGAGTGTCGATAGCGTGATGGAAGAGGTCGATCGACAATCAAAAAATATGAAGGAAACAGACAGAATAAATAAAGGGGGAGGGGGGAATAAACATAATCCCTATTTCCCTAGGTGTTGTTGATGAAAAAGTGTGATAGAAGAAAATGATAAGGAAGACAAATGAAGATGAAAAGAATGGAAATAACTTTCATCCAGCTGATGTAAAAACAACTTTATTTCATCATTTTGCTTATATGATCAACATCATCGACCATTATTAAACTATATGCATACAAAAAAAGTGTATAATAACAGGAAAATCTCTAATACTAACATTTGTTCATTTCCAAAACACCAACCTAATTTAACCTATATAACGTAATGCAATGCGAGAAAGTAAACAAGCTAACATGATAGGGAAATAAGTAGAAACACACATACTAAAACAAACAACGTTTAAGAAAATTGTACCAATGTTTTTTTTAATGAGCTTTAGTTCCCAAATGTTTGAGTTAATGACAAGGGCTAAAAATGGTACCCCAAGCAAGGATATATACTAGGTGAATAAATGGAGGATGTAGAAGTCATATGAAAAGAAACCATGAACTATATAAGTACTCCAAGCAACTCGTTCGTGCAAGGGAAGACAACCATAGTAATTAAACTAGATTTTATTGATGGAGGGTAAATTAAAATGCTCTGCGAGTTATGCATAAGAACAAGTGAGAATAAAACAAATATGTTTTTGTAGGAAAATATTTCGTGTTTGAGGACAATGCATTTGATACATGCTTCAACTGCATGCATGTTTTTTACCAATTTTTGATACAATTTTTTATTTTTACTAATTTTCTTGGGTTTTTTTGAATTTTACCAATTTTTTGGATTTTGATGTTTTACCAATGTTTTGGATATTGATGTTTTGTGAATTTTTAGGGTTTTTTTTTAAAGTTTTCCAAAGCTATGTACAAGAAAACGAAGATGCAAGGATGCCCCCAGTGAGAGGTGAGAATTTACAAGGGCAAATCCTACATGTATATACAAGAAGAAGATAATTTAGATTAAGGCCAAGGTGGATAAGTTCAACAAGATGATGAAATCAAACCAATAAAGTGCGAGGAAGGAGTGAGCATGCCCCTAGTGTGAGTTGGCCAATAAAAAGATGATTGAAAGAAGTAGAAGATTGTTTATTAAAAGGGAAAATAGTTTCCCTCAAACATGATAAAAAGGATATCTTATACACATGGATGTTCTGAATGAAGCACAAGAATAATGTGGATGTTATGGATGGATATGGAAAATGTAGCTAGAAGATTAGCAATGAGCCAAAGGCACAAATTGTGAGACAAAATAAGGACTAAAGAAAAAGTTTGAATAAGGCCCAAACAACACATGGGAACATACTAATATGTTTTCTCATAGAGATCCTGTGTGTGTGTGTGTGTGGAAATTAATTACCTCTTGAAGGGAAGATTTTATAGACAACAAGTGAAGACACACTAGCCAATGTGTAGGAATGATTTATTTTGAAAGGTGATTTATGAATGAAGGTTGGAAGGAGAATCATACATTTATCTGGTTCCATCCATGCATCCATAGCCCCGATGAAGATGTATTTGATTCTAGTTGCAAAATTTATCTACTGCCAACCAGACATCCATAGCCCTGGTAGAGATACTGTAAATACCCCTAGAGAGATTTTTATTGTTTTGCCTTCGATATTTGATTTTTGATTGTTTTTTTTTACTGAAAATTATTTCAGCTCTCTCAATTGTTTTGATGAGGGGTTAAGAACCACTAATGTCTTGATGGAAGGATGTGGAATTGATTACAAAGAAAACATAGACTATTGTCCACAAATACTTCCAAAAGTTCTCCAAAACAAGTTTATTAGATATAGATAGTGATAGGATCTCTAAGAGGTCATTCGTTCTTTAATTTACCAAGGTGATAAAAGACTAAGGTCAAACAAATGCAATAGAGATCAATGTCATGTAATTTCACAAACAGGGATGGAAGCCTGTATATTTTATTAATGTGAAATTAATCAACCATTACAATGGAGTGCTACAATATACAAACAAATAAATGGGTTGCACGGGTACAACCAAAATCAAAACAGCTTCCAAAATACATTTGAGAAGCAACAATAATTAAATACGAACAAATAATAATTTTTACAACTACATAACAATATAACCTATGCAATAATATGACAAATATTGTTATAAAGTTTTATAACAATATATAATCTAATTACCTTATTAAATAATTAAATATTTAAGGTAATATAATGCATAAATTAACCTAACATCCCCCCCTTAATTTTGCATTGCCTCAAGGGATGAGGAGAGGAACTCTCTGAACAACTCGAACTTGTCATGTGCAAGTGAATTTGTGAAGATATCTTCCCGTTGTTCAACTGTTGGACAAAATTGAAGCTGGATGTTATGCTTCAACACATGTTCATGTATGAAATGAACATGTACCTCAATGTGCTTTTTTCTCTCATGAAAAAATGGATTGCGAACAATTTTGAGAACACCTTCATTGTCAACATACATGGTGGTCGGTTTTTCTTGTGGTATTCCAAGTCCTTCTAGAATGCGATGTAGCAAAATCACTTTATAGACAACTTCTCCTGCAGAACGATGCTTGAATTTTGTGGAAGAGAGAGAAATGAAGTGTTGTTTCTTGCTTCCACATGATATTGGTCCAGATCCCATAAAGAACACAAATCCAGAAGTGGATTTTCTATCATCAATGTTACCAGCATGATCTGAATCTGAATATCCTGTCAAGAAGAATTTGTCTTTCTTCTTGTATTCTAGACCAAGGTCCATTGATCCTTTGAGATATTTCAAGATGCACCTTTCTTCTTTCCAATGAAAAACTTTGGGGTCCTGCATGAACCGGGATAAATAGCTCATTGCAAAGCTGATATCTGGTCTAGTGTAGGTTAGGTAAATGAGACTCCTGATCAGCTGCCGATAAAGACTGGCACTTACCTCAGAAGATGGATCTGAACGAGATAACTGTAATATGTTCTCCATGGGTGTAACAATTGGTGTGCAATCCATCATCCTGAATTTCTTGAGCGTTGTCTTGGTATATTTCATTTGAGAAACAAATATGTGATTCTCTTTATGCTATACTTCCAATCCAAGACAATAATGCATTAGCCTGAGATCTATCATGTCGAATGATCGATTAAGATCTTTCTTTGTTGCATCGATCATCTTTACTAAAATACCAGTAATGACTATATCGTCGACATAGACAATGACAATCACAATATCCCCCCCTTGATTTTTGAGGTAAAGATTAGGATCATATGGATTTCTAACAAATCCATGTTGTACGAGATGCTCATAAATTTTGATGTACCATGCCCGGGGTGCCTGTTTAAGGCCATACAGAGATTTCCTGAGTCAACATACCTTTGCTTCTTGACTAGGTACTACATATTCCTCAGGTTGAGTCATGTAGACTTCTTCTTGTAAATCTCCATTCAGGAAGGAAATTTTTACGTCCATCTGATGGACTTTCCATCCAAACTGTGTAGCTAGAGAAAAGATCATCCTGATCGTCTTGCTCTTAGCTGTGGGAGAAAATGTCTCCTCGTAGTCAATTGAAATATCCCCAATTGGATCTCTCTTGTTTTCCAAAAATTTAGATCAATGAAAAACACTCAAGGCTTATTTATGAATATTAGGGAAATCATACCAATGCAGATCTGAATTTATGTGAAGAAGTGCGACTAGGGTTTTGAATAGAATCTAGCTTAAAATTGAACCCAAACTGATTTGAAGACTATGCAACAATAAATATAACTCCTTTAGCTGATTTCTAGCAATGGTGACTCATGGTGTTGGATAAAGCTTTGAAAATCAGTGACCAATAAACATATTTGCTAGATTAAACTGATCTTATGATTTTAGCAAACCATTAAGGATGAAACCAGATTTTATGGGCATAAATCAACTTAGAAATATACTCAGAATGCTGCAGATTTGAAGAGGCTGAAACAGTAATACAGATTGAAAATCTTCAAAATATACTCCAGAAATGATAAAAAAAAGTACAGCGATCAGATTACAGAATGATGGCAATTATTTGACAAATATTTTCAGATGAAAATACCTTTGAATTCGCTGCCAGACTGTTTACAAGGGACTGATCCAACTGCTGGTTGCAAATCACTGGAAAACACCTTCAATTCCCTTTCCACACATGGCTGAACTGAACCTGGAAGTCTGATGAAGAACACTAGGAATTTCTGAGTGAAATCCCCTCTCAATCTCTTGGGGTTTTCATCCGCAAGAGATAAATTCACAAGGGTTTTCGTCCTTGGAATTTCTGGTAAAAGCTCAGAGCTCTTAGCAATGCAATAGATAATAATAAAAATCTGGATGCCCTCTCTACAAGTCGACTTGTTTATTTAAAGGAAAAAGATTAGCCAACCACCACCCCCAAATCAGCCAATGCATGATTTATGTGTACTATACAATAATTCTCCTATAAATGGGTTGATCAATATTAAATCTTCAGATAAATTATTTTAAAATTAAGTTCTAAAATTAACCAACATTTCTCAAAAATTGAGCTTCAGGCGCCCCCTGAGTCGCATTTGGCGCTCTAGGCTAACTGCCAATTATTTATCTAATTGCTTAATCCCCCTTTGACATTTTAATTCATCCACATCATCTTTAGGTGGTAAATTCATACACGTGCTTTTTCATGATATTATTATTTTTTGAAACAATCAGCACCATATGAATACATTAATAAATATAATGAAGACATATATATGAAAAAACTCCCAATTATTGTCCGTCGGGTATTCACATAAAGGGCCAAAGGTCATTTGATAATGGAAAAGGGGACATTACAGTCCTCCCTTCCTGAGATAGCTTGCCCCCAATGCAATCTATTTACTGCAACTCTGCGTTCTACCCGTGTCCAGTGTTTTCAGATAAAGCCGATGCTTTTGGAATTTCTTTTCATGTGCACTATAACAATGCTGCTTTATCACTGCAGAAAAATAATTAGATTCAAAACTTATTTTTACCAGGGCAAGTAGCGTCCTCATGTATGCTACGAACTTGCCGCACTCTATAGATGACTATCCTTGATAGTGTTTATATTTGACATACAAAATTATATGAATTTTCAAGTTAAATGACATATATGTATGTATGCATTGTTATGGAGACAAAAATGTCAAAAGAAAAAAATATGGTGGCCATTTTATGGGGCTATAGCGTATAATTGAGTTCTCTCCAGGATCACTTGTTGTCCCGTTAGTGTTGGGAAAAATGTGCTCTATAATTCCCACATCTTGAATCATGTGTTCCCATTTCCATTATCGATTTGCTGATGTAATAGTATTTGTTTAAAGTGAAATTTACCCAACATATCTAATCAAGGTAAAGCATATTTATCAGTGTTTTTAATAAAAAAGATGGATTATATTGCCTCAAGATAGATATTTTCATCACACGCGCGCGCGCGCGACGCGCGTGCTGTAGTCACATCAAAGCCTTCAAAGTGTATCACATTGTGTACCTTTCATGGTCTACCAAACAAATATCCAGGAAGTTGTGTATAGACTTGAAAATCCAGTTAGTGCCATAATATTGACACCAGAGGACATTGTGCCTAAAAATTTAGTTGAGGTGGCCCCTATACTTGGGTGCTCCCGAAAAATAACTGAGAGGGCTTTGTACCCTGTTTTTTGAAAAGCCTGGTGTTGAGCTGCTTCTGAATTCATCCTTAAGAGGCTTCATCCTGGAACCTTTATCCAGATGAAAAAACAGGGCCTATGAAGGCCAAAGAAGAACTCATGCCCCGGAAAACACGGATCATTGCAATGACAATTGTGGCTGAATCACCTGTGGCCGGCTTAGAGGTCATTCTTTGAAGGAAGTCTCCCTCTTGAGATGTAAACTTAACCTTCGAAGAAGTGGGCCACTCTTGTTGTTCTGCTTCCGCCCCCCATTTGATCCAGACTCCTTTAAGGTACTTGACTTCTTGGAGTAGTGTCTAATTATAAGGCTGTCCGAATAGCCAAATCGCAAAGTAGTGGGATTAAGAGATTTGTTGACCAATCCTCTGAGGATGGGCATGAACACAGTGCTGTCAATGAAGGGACAACATGTAACTATTCGCCTCTTAGCCATAGTGTGACAGAATCACAAGGATCATAGTCAAAAGCGGGTGGATCTTTCCACCTGTCTTATTCTCATCTGTTGTCGAAGTTGTGCCTAGTCCCTATAGTAAAGCTCTACTTTCCTGCGATCTAGGTGTCGTTTTCAGCTTCTCACTAAATTCTATTGTTACATGCGGGCTTTAGGTTGACTTTGTGCTGATATTGTACATACATTGTGTTGTCTTTCCGTTGCTTTTGGGTTTCTTGTGTTAGGTTAATTTATGCATTGTATTACCTTACATAATTAATTTTTCATTAAGGTAATAGTTGTTGAGATATGTGTATATGGTTTTATAAACAATGCTTTGTCACTAATCTATTCCACTACCAGTTTTATTTGTTACATAGTTGTAACAAATATATTTGTTTGCCTGCTTTAACTCCCTATGTTGCTTCCCGGATGTGTTCTCTGGAAGCTATTGTAATTACCTGTCTGTGCCTGTGCAAGCTATATCCCTTGTTTGCACATGGTTTTTCAATTCCTATAAGAATTGCAGCCCATGCATTGTAAATTGATTGGATTGATTGTCACTAAAATAATCGGGCTTCCGTCCCTGTTCTTTATTTTACATCTTGTTGACTATGCTTGTTGCTAGTCTTGTTTTTCTCTCTTGTTTTATAACGTTTTATTTGGGATTTAGGCCTCTTTTGTATTTGGGTAGGATCCCAACCAAAAGAAATTTACCCTTAATAAAAAAATATTGACCAAGATAACAATAAAATTTGTTAGTTTATTCTATTTCTCTTTTATATGTTAATGTAATGACGTAGATGATCCTAATCTGAAATATCCCCAGTTGGATCTCATAATGTAAATTCCATTGGATTGATTATTCAATGAAAATACACTCAGGGTTCCATCCTTGTTCTTCACTTTACATTTGCTATTAGAGTAGGAATATGGACATATGAAGCTGTGAAGGGTTGGAGAAAGGTTGCAGTAGGAAGATAGGTGTCTTGGACAAGAATTTGCTTTTCAGGAGAGCCTGTGTTGCCTCCAGCAACTTCTCAAACATCCCTGCATCCCCACAACTCTCTCTCCCATTCTAAGTGTTTGGAATGCAAATTTCTTTTGAAAATCAGTGGACCATTTAAACATATTTGCTAGATTAAATCCCCACTTAGGGATTTTAGTCACTAACCATTTAGGATGAAACCAGATGTTATGGGCATAAATCGAATTAACAATAGTAGTAGCACTCAGAATGTTGGAGAAGTTTAATGCTAGGCTTAACACAGTAATATAAATTCATCCAAAATATTCATAGAGTCGATCCCACACCCAGCTACCTCACTCATTCTAGGTGAGCTATCTGGAGGAGAATTAGCTCCTAGACAAGCCATTAATTGAAGTTTGCATTATGGAGATAGCTTAATGCAAAGATGATATCTGGTCTAGTGTAGGTCAGGTAGATGAGACTGCGTGCAATCAATAGTCTGATAGAGACTCTTTATTGCACAAACTCCTCAACTACCACTGGAAAATACTAAAATTCTTTGTAAGCTCTATGGAAAATCCTATGTAGAAATTCCTCCTAATCTCTAAGAGGGTTTTCATCCTCTAGAGGCAATATACTAAGGGTTTTCTTCCTTAGAATACTATAATACAAAAGCACCTGGCTTAAGATCATATTTAGAAGTGATAAAATGATTATATTGTAACCTGCCCAAGCCGCCCCTCTTCCTTTTTATAGGAAAAATATTACAAAATCACCTTTCCATCTTCCAATGAGAAAAGAGTGCCAAATTACCCTAAAAGCATGCCCATACCTAGTCGCACTTTTCTCCTTGGGAAAATAAACATTAAATAATATTTTATTACTTTCCTAATGTCTAATTTGGACTCCATGTCAAGTCACACTTTTGGCCTAGAGTGAAATAAAATCACTTTAGCCATTTAAAAGACACTTTATTAAGTCATAATAATATTATTATAAGTGCTTTATAATAATTATTTTTAAATCGACACTTTATAATAATTTTATGACTTAAGTCACCCTTAATTGCCTCCTTTGGCCGTTGGGTAGGCTAAATGGGCCAAAGGTCTTTGACCAAGCAAAAGAGGGACATTACATCAATGCCTTCTTTTTATGCATACCCCTTTGCTACTAGTCTCACTTTATACTTGTCCATTGTCCCATCTACTTTGTACTTTGTTTTGAATATCCATCTACATCCAATGGGTTTCTTCCCTGGTGGAAGATCGACAAGCTACCAAGTGTTATTTTTCATTATTGACTAATATTCAAATTCCATTAAATCTTTCCAAGCTTTTGACTGTAGGGCTTCCTGGACTATAAAGGGATCATCAGACTCAATAACTCTACTCATAAAAGAAAAGTTAACTTCTTCTCTTACTTTACTGCGAGTCTGTGGTCTAGGGGTGGATGTATCCAGTGGAACATCCATTCTTGCATCTCGTAATGTGCTAGTACACCACTTGGGTATACGCTGAACTGTTCCTATGGGTCGTGGTTCTATCTGATCAACACCATCATCCCCATCATCACTTTCATCATCTGTGGGAACATCAACTTCAATTTTTACAATTGGTGAAAAATCTACATCTGGTGAGTCTTGAGGAGGAGTCTCTACTTCCTTCTTCTCAAAAACTCAACATCTCTACTGGTGTAGAATTTTCTAGTCTTTGGATCCATCAATCTATACCCAAGAGTCTCTTCACTATACCCAATGAAGATGAGTTTATGTGACTTCATGTCCAATTTCTTTCTGTTCTGCTTGGGTATGTGCATGCTTGCTTTGCACCCGAATACTCTAAGGTGTGCAATAGATGGTTTCCATTTTGACCATGCTTCTTGTGGTGTTACTCCTTCAAGAGAAACTGTGGGCACTCTATTCAAAAAATACACTGTTTTTTTTGCTGCTTCTGCCTAGAATGTCTTTTCAAGTCTAGAGTCATCGATCATGCATCACACCATTTTCATGATAGTAGGATTTCTTCTCTCAACAACACCATTCTACAGTGATGTGTGTGGAGGAGGCATTTGTCAACGAATCCTGTGAGTTTGTAGGTAGTATTTGAACTCATTACTGGTGAATTCCCCCCCTCGATTTGAGTGGAGAGTTCTGATGTGATGACTAGTTTCATTCTCAACTACTACTTTGAACTTCTTGAAAGTTTCAAAAGCTTCACTTTTCTTGCAAAGACAAAATATCCACATTTTCTATGAGTATTCATCAACACAAAGCATGAAGTACTAGAATCCAGAATGACTTGGTTGCATCGAACCACAAAGATCAGTATGAACTAGATCAAGCTTACCATGAGATCGAAATGTACTCTTCTAGAATGAAGCTCTGTGTTTTTTTCCTGCTAGGCAGTGAGGACACTTGTCTATATCCTTCTGAAGATATGGTAGCCCATGTACCATATTACGCTGACAAAGTGTCTCGAGATACTTGAAACTTACATTACCAAGTCTCCGATGCCACAATTGTGATGAGGTAGAGTTCTTAGCCACAAGTTTCTGATCATCTCTGTGGAAAAAATCAAGTTGGAACATGCGTCCCACATTGGAGGCTTTTGCAACTATTTTCAAGCCTCATGATTTATCTTGAATCAAACACATTTTCTTGCCAGAATGACTATCAAAGTCAATTTTTAGATTGTGATCAAGGAGTTGACTGACTGAAACCAGATTCTTTGTCAACCCAGGGACATATAAGACATCTGATAGTCTACAGTTGTGTGAACCAATGGGTAGAGAAATGTTCCCAATCCCCTGAACTAAATATGAAGAATCATCACCCAACGAAACATGGTTTTTCGAAGGTTTGTACCAAATTGAAATAAACCAATCTCTATAGCCGGTCATGTGTCGAGTGGCTCCTGAATCAACATACCAGACATCACTAGATGACATGGATGGTTCACTTGATCGAGTAGTATACAAGTAGTCTTCATTGTCTGACTGTTCTTATTGCTCAACAATATTTCCTTGCTGATGGGGTATACTTTTCCAATTCCCCTTTTTCTGCCCTTGATTGTAGTTAGAATGCCCCTTGTGAGATTGTTGTGGAGGTCGAGAGTTACATGATGAACCTTTCTTGTAAGTATTGTACTAACAATATTTTAGATCATGTCCTCTTTTACAGATTGGACATTGTTTCTTCCGTTGTCTGTCCCCTTGATACTAATTTTTATTTTGGGAATTTTGATAGGAATTAGTTTTTCCTTTACCTTTTCCTTTCCATTTTTGATGTGAAGAAAGTTCCTGCTCTTCTTCATCATCCTTATTGTGCATTGCTTCCTCTTGTTGCAGTAGGTTTACCAATTTGTAAAAACTAACTGTCGTATCTGACAAGTTTAGTGTTGTTACAAAAATACGGTATGAAGAAGGGAGTGCTCTTAGAACAATGGGAACGAGATCATCATCTTTGACCACTTCTCCTAGGGCTAGAAGTGAAGCCCTCAATTCTGTAACTCTTTTTAAGAAAGCTTCTATTTTCTCATTCTGCTTAAACTTTAGTGTATGTAACTGACTCTGCAAATTCAGTATAACATTCTTGTTTTTGGCCTCGTATACTATGCTCAACTTATCCCACACTTCCTTGGATGTTGTGGCATCAAAAATGTGGGGTTGTACGTCATCAGACACTCCAAACAAGATGATGAGTTTGGCTTTCTGATATGCTCTATCAAACTACCGTTGTTGTGTTGTATCAGTAGTTGATCTAGTCATAGTACCAGTCACAACAAGCCAGATCTCTTCAAACTCAAGCTATGTCTTTATTTTTGTCTTCCATGTAGCATAGTTGTTTCCTTTAAGTAGTTGTAAATCTGGAAGAAAAAATTTGGGGGAATTGGTGCCCATTTTGTAGAAAACACTGACAGGGTTTGGCTCTTATCACTCTAGGTATTAGGTCTCCCAATCTATATACTGTCAGTCTGATATACTGAACCTTTCTATATATGTGCCCTTCTGATATACCTGACGGTACATGGAAGAAGCTCTCCCTTTCTATATACCTGGTGGTACATGAAAGAGGTGTTAACGTACATGAAAGAATTCAATATGTGGTACCAAGATAGTACTAAAAGGGGTCTATGTGATTATTGACACCGGATCAAAGAAATATCCTCATACGCACACGTAACTTTTCTATATACTCACATAATTTCTAAGTTTGGATTTATGTCGTGCAATCATTCACAGACATATGGGATGGCTCATAGTGTGTGCACTGTGACCTTATTACTCCCCGTCGATTTAAAGGGTCGATGCCCAGATGATGTTGTCACAACTATATTAGGAGTTAAGTGCAATAGTAGTCATGACAACTTTACCTGTAAGCGCTTCCCAGAGGCACCGTATATACCGAACGCTGCGAAAGAGATCTAGGATCTTATGAGTGTTGCAGAACCAATTTTATATTATTTTTTACTACAACTTTTCTGCCAGTTTTCTGAGTAGTTACAATATTTTTTGGTTGACTATGGAAACCTGCAAATTAGTAAAATATAATGCAGCATGCAATTACATTAAAAATTTTATAAAAAATTGAATGGAAGGCAAAAAAAATTGTTTTACGGGCCCTAGTGGCCTCCGGAGCCGAAAATGACCCACTACGCCAAAAAATTACAAAAATATAGCTGAAAATGTAATTTATGGATAGATCTCCTTTTGTAAAAAGTGCTCAGAATGCAAAAATATGCAGAGTGGAGGAATTTATTTTTCCCCCTAAAATAGGGTTTTTCTTGCTAAATTTAGTTAGTTATAACTAAATTTGAATTTCCCACTAAATTTACCACCAAATTTGGCAGTGGGTGAGGGAGGGGGTTCGACCCCTTGACCTCTCTTGATGGGAAGTGTCTTATAAAATTTATGCTAGCTCGCTCTCACAATGAAGTGTCTTCATAAAATTAATGGCTCAATCCAGGGGATCTTGGCAGCTAAGCCAAACAAGTATGTATAAAGAGAAAACTGTAATTAAACACTTCCAAACTGTAAAACCATACCTCTTTAGAAAACCACAGTTTGGGAAAGGTGGTTTTGACCAAAAAAATTTGCTAAAGAGTCAAATGAAAGGTGGTTTTTGTGAGAATGAAGGTGGTTTTGAGTGTGTATGGCATCTTAGATCAATGTTCTTCCTTCCTTTGAACTTGTAATCTCTTCCTTGGTGTATTTAATCCTCCTCAACCTTAATTGCAATGAATAAAGGTGGTTTTGATGAATTTGATGATGGTATTGCATGGGATGGGGCTGGGAAGTTGCATAGGCAACTCTGGCTCTCCTTTTCTTGCATAAGCTTCTCCAATGCTCCTCAAACTCTACTGCAATCCTCTAATATCCTTCAACTTGCTTTGACGCCAAATGTAATTTCACAAACAGGGATGGAAGCCTGTATATTTTATTAATGTGAAATTAATCAACCATTACAATGGAGTGTTGCAATATTTATACATATTGGACAACAATATACAAACAAATAAATGGGTTGCATAGGTACAACCAAAATCACAACAGCTTCCAAAATACATCCGGGAAGCAACAATTATTAAATACAATCAAATAATAATTGTTACAACTACATAACAATATAACCTATGCAATAATATGAAAAATATTGTTATAAATTTTTATAGCAATATATAAACTAATTACCTTATTAAATAATTAAATATTTAAGGTAATATAATGCATAAATCAACCTAACATGTCACACAATGATCATGAATAGACTAATCAAAATATCATCGAAGGGATGAAAATGGTGGGGGATTTGCAGAGGAATGGAAAGAAAGGGAAGAAAGAACATCCATGTGTATGCAATACCTGATTGCATTGTTTGATCTTTGTAACTTTGATTTTTTTGTATTTTTTTACTGTTTTCTCATTTTTGTATTTTGAAAACAGGACCAACAATGTCACTCTCCATGATAAGATCCAACAATAATATTTGTGATTTCTTTGATAAGGGAGACTAGGAGATTTTTCTTATCAAGAGTCATATTATCTCCAATATCGATGATCGTGGTGATCTCATACTTAATAAATGACTGTGACTTATCTTGAAACATGGATTTTGTATGTGGGAGCTTGAGTTACCTATCTATAGGCTTATACACTTTGTGTCATACATAATGGTTACATTGGTGTGCATTCTTGAATCGTGTTTGATTTTTAGATTTTTGGTTGTTTGAATTTCTTGGAGCTTTTGAGCTCTTTGGATTTTTGATCTTAGCTTGAAGAAGACATTTTTATGTTCCATACCAAGTAATGCATGATTTGTATAATCCCGAGAAGTGGGAGAAGAATGTGGATGTTTGGGATTGATAGTGGGAGTGGTAGAGATGATGGTGGGATTGCCACAATTTTTGATAGAACGATGATACAATGGAAAAAGAGGATATGGTCCAATGATTGAAAAGGATGGGCTACCAGGAGGTGAACCACAAAAATAAGATGAAGGGCTATGAGGATGTCACCCAAGGATGGAAGAGAATGGGATACCAGTAGGTGAGCTATAGATAGAATATGATGGGATACAAGGAGGTGATCCACAGATAGAAGATAAAGGACTACTAAGATGTGGCCCAAGTTTAGAATAAAATGGGCTACCAGTAGGTGACCCACAAATAGAAGATGAAGGGCTACTAAGAGGTGGTCCACATATAAAATAATATGATGAGATACTTAGAGGTGACCCAAGGCAAGATTGTGATTGAGGAGCTGTGATATGTAAAGAATGGTTGGGTGATGAGAAGATAGGATAGATATTAATGACAACTCTAGGTGTTTCTCTATGTAATGAGGAATGTGATTATGGAAGAATAAGAGGAGGATCAAGTTTTATGTTCTTAGGATCTTCCTCTATTTTTTTTTATAAAAGGACTCACCCTCTTCCCCATAATACGTAGGTGCATCAAGGTTGAAAGATAATCCTTTCTCATGATCCTCCAGTGGAATTTCATCATGTAGCCCCATGAATTCTCTGATTATTTCTTCATTCTAAAAGAAATCAATTTGTATGGGTTATTGTTGGTTGATGATAGAAGGTTAATCGGAATAAAGGGGTTTGACAAGTGTGGAAGATTTAGAAGATGTAGATAAGGGTAAGGTTTGATCTTATTTCTCCCAAAAAGAAATTTGATAGTTCTTCTAAAAGATATCTTAACACATTGTTTCTTGTGAATTGTTCTTTATGAACACAAACATTGATCGTTAGAAGATTGATGAAGATAGAATAAGGAATGACTAAAATGACCCAGGGGCCAAAGAGGGATTGAAATTTTGATTGATAGAAGAATATGAATCAACAGAAAAAGTAGATTTGGATTTAGATATCTCACAAGTGGAAGAAGATGTGGATTTGGAATTGGTTGGTATTGGTTTGCCTATAAGATGTCATAGTGCAGGTAAAAAAAGAGGATCGTGTAGCTAGTCAATCGATTGAGATGTAAGGGTTGACTTGGATGATTGATTAGAGGAATTTTGAGTTGCAAGGATCTTCAATGGAGGAAGATGTTGTTGAGGTGACTTATAAAGGGGGTCCTACGAAGAAATGGAGGACCACAAATCAAGATTCGAATTAGACGAATGATGGGGAGAATTTGTGGCAACACAAATCCTTAGAGGAGAAAAATTTTGTTTAGGAGACTAGTTATTCCTTAAAATAAATTCAATTGGATGAGGCTTAGGATACTGAGGGGAATCTGAATAATATTTTGGATTAGAATAATCAGGAGATTGAGAGGAATCAAAAGAATAGTTTGGATTATAATAATTAGGAGATTAAGAAGAAGCAGAAGAATAGTTTGGATTAGAATCATCATAAGATTGAGGGGAATCAGAAGAATAACATAGATTAAAAGTAACAAAATATTGAGGGGAATTAGAAGAATAACATGTATTATAAGCATCCGAATCATACCACTGACTATGAGATGAAGGTTGGGAAAGGGGTAACCGAATGGGTTCTCTAGCATGAAGAACCAATCGAGGTTTAGTCGTGATAGGCATATTTTGATGTGAATGCCTAAACCTAGGTTTCCTATTGTCATAATTATGAGGAACCATGTGATAGTTAGTCATTGTTGGCATCGTTGGGTCCAAATGCCTAGACCTAGATAATATGATTGAACTCTTTGAAATGGAAGGAAGTTCTATGTCGATTTGGGAAGCATAACAGAAACCAACTAAACATTTTGCAAATATGGGCATGTTCATGTGATTTTCCAAAGAGAATCTAAGGAAAAAATACATATTGATGACCCAATTTTGACAAACCCATGAGGTTTGGACAACAAGTTACAAGTGCAAATGTCAAAATGGTTGATCAAAACTTAGCAACATAAAGGTTGCAAAGGAAACTTTTCCAATGTTTAGATTGTCTCAAAAGTTTTTTAATAGGGAATTTTTTTTGCTAAGGTTTGAAAATATGTTCAAAGATAAAAATGAACTTAGGCAAACACAAAAAATATAAAAATATATGAAGGTTCATATGAATGTCAATCAATGGCCAAAGAATGTCCAATGGAAAATAAGAAAGAACCAAAGGATCAAAATGATTATCCTAGGAAACAAGTCTACAATATTGATGATCACAAGGAACAATCACGTAAGTTTAGAACACAAATACGATCTATAAGAAACTACTCCCTATGTAAACGTGTCTCAGTGGTAGGTTGACACAAGATGATCAACACAATGTCAACACTTAAGTCAAGTTTAAAATAAATAAGACATAATTATTAACAAGGGGTTGAAGTGACTTTTGAATCAAAGTATACTATAGCTAGTCTAGATTCAAACAAGGTCTAAATCCCAAAAAGTGAAAGTTACAAATGCGAGCAATGTAAAAATACCACTAAGATACATTAATCTATCATTGCGGAAAATCAAGATATTAGTATCAAAATAATATTGATACTATGTAAACAACGTAACAACAACACTTTTTAAGGTTGAGGTAATGTTTGGAAGGAAACAATGTCAAAGTATACCAAGGAGTTGTTAAGGTGTGAGAAGCATAACAATACAATCTAGACACTTAAATCAAGTTTACAAGAACCAAGATGTAAGTATAAAAATTGTATCAAGGTGATGCGTGAAACATAACACCTCAAGGGAAGATTGATAATGAATAAATCCTAACTAATGAAATGTCTTGACGTGGGTATCAAGACAAGGCTACTCAAGATTTGAGGACGTACCAACACACTTTCAATGCTTACTATCATAGTCACAAAAAGGAAGGATGTAAGCAGGTGCAAAAGTGGTGGACACAATCTTAAGTAACACTTCATATGTATGATTTATTTTGTCCCAAAATGGAAATAAGAAAACAAAGGAGTAGACCAAGTGGTGATGAAAAATACTTGGTGTAACTTTGGCAGAGTTTCGCCTTGCCTTAGGACAAGTGAAAAACTAGGAAAAAGTAACACTTCATAAATTTTGTGATGAATATCACCATGCTTGAACTTCAATGGACTCTCCCCTTGTTCAATTAACAATTTTTTGACTTTGAAAAAGTTCTTTCTTTATGAGAGCTCTTTGAAACACGATTGGCTTTGGTAAAGTTGGCCCCTGTGCAAAATGGTTTCCTAGGCTTTTTTCCATAACTCTCGCCAATTCTTACCTAGAGGAGGTATGTACTTTTAGGATTTATCTTACAGAGGTGGACCATTACCCCATAATCAAATTAATGAATGGGCCCCATATGGGTGACATGAAGCTTTTCTTAGAAGGGTTTTGACTAGTCAAGTGGGTAAGCAGGTGCTTCCCGTTTCATCCACAAGTTCCCTTAAGGTGTGGACTACTTTGGGGTTCCTGGGCTAATCCTCACAATGAGTTTTATGGCTTATGCCAAGATACTTCCCCCAGTTAAAGTGGACTATCCATAGCTCTTATTCAAACCTGCAAATATAATGTTTTGAATGAACAATGTTTTTTATTTTTTGATCTTAATGTGGTTTTGTAAACCGTTGGCAATCTACAACAAATTGTATTAGTAGTTGTTTAGATCCTGATTCTTTGACTTTTGAATCAGGTCCTTCACGTAAAATTTTAATAGTTTTCTATAAGACCTAAAACATCGTGAAAGAACATTAAATGTTGTTTTTGATTCTCAAGATCATCTTAAGACGCAAGAGAAGAGCATAGAAAATAAGTAACTTGACTAATGTAAGAATGGAAAAGCTTATAAATCCAAGGACCATTAAACATGTTTTGAAAATTACTCATTCCCTTAAGCAATAATGAAATTAAGTTTCCAAAGTAATCCAAAATGTTAGAAAATAAGACCAAAGATGCTTTTGATTCTCAAGATTGCCAAAAGTCGCAAGAGAAGAGCATACACAAACTTTGATATAACTAAGTAAAAATGGGAAAAAATAAATCAACGACCATTAAATGCTTAAAAAGATTATTCCCTTAATAAAATAAATTATGAACTGTCCAAGTTAATCCAAATATTAGAAAGATAGAGATCAAAGTTTCTTTTGATTCTCAAGATCACCAAAAAGTGCAAGAGAAGAGCATACAAAAGCTTTGATCTAAATCAAGTAAAGCATGGAAATACAACATTCATTAAAGAATTTAAATGTATTAGAAAAATATCCATTATCGTAGCCATTTCTGATTCTTAAGGTAACTTGAAAGCGCAAGAGAAGAGCATACATGGTGTTGATAAAAAATGAATCTAACATGCAAAAAAGACCAGTTTAGTAACAAATGAAAACTCTACACTTTCTGTAAGTCTAAATCCCGAATTTATGTTTTCATTGCATAGTTCACTTCAATAAATTTCCGTCACAAAAAAAGGAGTTATTTTGAGTTTGAGAGAAAAAGTTATGGCCTCCATAAAATGTGTTACGTATATGCTCTTATGCTCATGGGTATGCACTTAACCTTATCAAAAAAATCCCTTAATCTATAGAAAGGTCAAATTTTTCCAACCAAGATTCAATTTTGATAGCAACCCATCTCATTAATATGTGAATAGAAGAATCAACACTATCAAACACTAACCTACATGCTCAATAATTTAATATTTTCAAGAAATTGACAAAACTAGCATGTAGACTGATGAACAATGAAGCTTAAAAAATGAAAACATGGAGAAATATTGAATTTTTCTCATAAAGATCCAATTTTGAAAAAACTTCACCTCCTTTATACCTACAAGGAAGACTCAACACATGTAAACTCAACAAAACAAGTTAAGAAAAACAAGTTATGTGAATATATTCCAAAAGAGGGTTAATAACCAAAATTGAAATTTAACTACAAAAACTTGAAATTAAGTGCATGAGACAATGGAGTGAGTCCCACCAAGCGCACCAAATGTGAACATAATAAAATTACAATTCTAATTAAAATAAACTAACACCTATTAGTTTCAAAACAAAGTTAAATCTACTATAGTCAAGATAGAAGCTTAAGTGAAAAAAACTTCTTCAATACATAAACATGATAAAACCATTAAATGCTGAGTCATTCCTACTCTTTATGATTGCTACCTAAAGAATGAACCTAATTAGATCATCTAGCAATCAAATTGGTGTTTTTTTCCTTAATAATTAAGGATGAGATCTCACCAAGAAATGGCTACAAGGCCATTTTTGGATCTTCGCGTGCTCCTCAATTTGAGAGAATGGATGCAAGACGAAGAAGCTATTTCCAACAATGGAGAATTGATCAAATCAAAATTCCTATAGTTTTCACTAGTGCAAATGAAATGTAAGAAGAAAGGGAAGGAGTAGGGTTTCTTATATAGCTTTCTTGTTTGGGGAAGGCTAGCAATTTGATGGATGTCAGATAAACCCCAAAGAAGAAATGCAAAGGATATGTGTGTTTAATAAAGGATGTGCATTTTATGCTCGCTCGTTAAGAGGGGTTTAGTTAATCAAATGTGATTAATTAATAGGTAGGGAAAAGCTTGTAGAAGCTATTTAGAATTAAATTAGCATGATTCAGGGGATGTAAGAGAGTAATTTGATCCAATAAACGATGATTTATTGATTTATAGTAGCGAGCGTAATTAATTAATAATACTTAATTAACCCCAGTAGAAGTGGATATTAATTAACGAATGGTCATTAATTAGTATCCTTAGTGATATGAAGGCTAATCAATTAGTGAAATGTAATTAATTAACGGGAATAGGGGTAAAATGGTGGTTTATTGAAGAAGTGTCATCAATCAACCAAAAGAGAGTGAAGATCGTGGTTAATTAGCAAAGTGTCGTTAATTGACCCAATAAGAGGAGAAGAGGTGTCTATTTGACGAAATGTTGTCAATTGTCCAAATGATGAGAAAGAGAATAGTCAGTGAAATTTAACTATTAAAACTTTGTGAGTATATTTTAGGTGTCTACACAAGGAGCTCAATTTAATCCGGGTGATCTGGATCAAGATTTTTTATTCAAGACCATTTTGAGCTCATCCCACCCTTTGGCACCAATGTGGCTCCCATATAGCCTTCTTGACACCCTACATTGTGAGTCATAAATCGAAGTCATTCTCTAAGATCAATTCAACATTTTTCTCTAAGCTCTTCCTTGACTCAGATATCCATCTCAGTCCATATCCAAGCTAGTGGCTACTATACATGCTTGATTTGTTCCAAATTATGTTTTGTAGGCTCCCAAGTGGGAATATATTTGTGTGCAAGTTGATCCTATCTTTATTCTTTGCCTCTCAAGGTGGCTCTTGCACAAAAGAAGTGGAAAAAAGTACAAGGTGGTAGATAAAACATCTGAATGAATCCTAAGCAAGGGTCTTAACCCTAAACGGTAATATTAAATCTTTAGTTTTTAGGTATTTGTGTTCAAGTATTCATTGAGCTAGCATCACCAACTTGATAGAAACTTGGGATTTGACCTTGATAGTATTATAGTAGTAGTATATTTTATTATATTAAAACTTCTGGTAATTTCAAATCATATGCTTTATCTAGCGTATCTACGAGTCATGCGTAGATCCTAGAAAGCTAGAGGAGATTGTTGTTTATAGAAGTCATAATTTTTTTTATGATTTAAAACTTTCATTTAAATTGTTGACGTGTGTTTTTAATCGTATCCCTTATTTTGATAGTTTTAAAAGTAACTTACATAGCTTATGTATTGTCAATGATTTTTACATTTTGATTTTTTTTTACAGGTAAATTTTTACCCTCCCTTTTCTGACGGGTTTGAGGCCTTGGGAAGGGTTTTGAAGGGCTCAATTTTGAATACTGGATGTGGTGTCTAATAAATTTGGTAGTATTAGGGTATTCATGTGTTGATTGGTTTTGTTATGGGATTAGTTAATTATTGTGAGAGATAATATTAATGTATTTATGTATATAGTGAGCATTAGTTTAAGTTAGGTTTATATTGGTGTTTGTTTTTTTATGTTTTTGTGTGTTTAATTTGTTGTCATTTTTTTTGTTTGTGTGTTGGTTCTATTTGTTCTAGTATTTGTATTTATTAGTTTTGGTTTGAGTTATGTGTTTTTTCTTCTTCCTCTTGATTTTTATTTTCCTCCCTTATTTGGGGTTGTGATTAGTTTTTCTAGATTTTTGCCAAAAAAATTCCCTTTTTTTTTTGGGAAATATCTCTACATTTGGCCATTTCTCCAATGAACCCCTTAAGCCCTTGTTTTCATTTTCTCTAGATTTTTTTGGCTTATTGCATTGAGCTCTCATGCTGCTAAGTGCTAATTTTATTTTAAGAAGACTAGATAAATATGTGCATTAGTTCATATAGAAAATTCATTTATTGAATTATTTTGTTGCACAAATCTTATATATAAGTTATTTTTTGATGCATTCTAGTGACAAATTTCACTCAAAAGTTTTTAGAGATTCGTTTTAACCTATGCTATTTGTTGTACACATTCAAAGATAAGGGTTGAGAAACTTGCATACACGTGATTAATTATTGACTTGTATTGGTTGTTGCTTGCAATTTTGTCAAATAATAAGAGGGTTGATTATAATGGAGGGGTAACAAATGTCCCCGTTAGCATCTCTAATTTTCTATGGCTTAGCAAGGAGCTAAGCGCATATTATGGTTTTGAAAAAAGGAAATTAAATTTATGGTGGTTTATGGTAGAAATATAAAAAATGAGACAATATTTTGTAGATTAAGTCATGAAGAATGCATTCACTCCATTAGATTTCATCTATACACAAATAAAGCCACCATTGTGGAAATAATGCTATCTTTATAGGATTATGGATCTTCATGATTTTGATTCAATTTTGTTGTAGCTTAATTTTTTATCCTTGTTTCTTTGGGTGTCATTCATCTCACCTTTTGGGATTCCTTTTATAAATTCCTCCCGAGGCATTTTATTTATTTCTCTAACCCTAATTCTCTAATATTTTAAATCATTTTATTGTTTCCACACTTTCCTATGTTCTTATAGACACTCAAATTTGGTAATTGATCCTTTGAAAATGATAAATTTTTGCTATGTTCCTTTGTTATAAGACAATTTTTCACATTCTAAGTCTAATCATCATATCTATTTATCTCTTTCTTGAATTGCTCATCTCCACACTTTGCTTTATCGTTAACTCAAGAGTTAATAATAATTAAAAGTAGTAAATCATTTGTGTATCATTCTAAAATTTTTGATTTAACATCATAAGCTTCATGTCCAAAACTATACAACTTTTTCAAGATACATAGTACAATGTTGATCAACTTGTAAAGTCTTTCCCCTTTACATTTACCGACTCTAATTTCAATTTGAATATATTTATTGTGTTATTTCATCTTCCTAGGGTTGGCTTTATCATAATGTTTCACCTAAGTAAGGCTATATAGGCAAGTCAATATCATTTTAGTACTCACTTGGCACTTTCATAAGTTATTTTTTCAAATATCAATCCAAAAGTACCCAAGGCTCTCATAAATCTTCATAAATTAGTTACACATCATTTAGAGAAACCACTACTACAGGTGTGAAGTACTCAACGAGGTCAAATAGTCTAGCTTATTCTATTTTCAAGCATGCAAAGGTCCTAAAGTCATGTCTTATTAAGAGTGAAGTCACTTTAAACATTTTCAAATGTCCTTAAGGGACAAAAGGGTTTATTCATGTAGCTCAAGCACACTACATTACACTATTATTATATTGATTACATTTTCTACTCTATAATTATCCCACTATCTTTGTGTCAAGAGATGTGGAGGAACTCAAAGGGAGTTGACTTATATCACACTCACACTTACACATGCAAATAGGAGAATTACATGATACTTGACCTTTCTTGAGGGCATATAGTGCAATACTTAAACTAGTTCAGTAGGGGTTAACCGCTAAATGTAGTCCAATATCACAACACACACGATTTCTCATTTTTTTATCTAATGCTTTGATGAAGGGTAAATTACAAGCATCTATGATTTCCACTTTATTTTAGGTCGTTACAAGTTGTGCTAAGGTTGTCTAAGTAGAAGGGACATGCAATGAAACACATTTTCATGAAAACAAAAAACCAAAAAGTTATATAAGTTGACTATTGAAGGATTTAAGACTATACAACTATAATCAAGAATGTATAAAAATAGGGCAAAACCATACAACAGTTGTGTGGTCCTGTACTGGGGAAATTTTCAATTCCAATTTTAGAAACGAAGCACCTTCAGTTTCAAATCATCTTGTTTCTCATTTTTACACGTTTAGATCTTCTTTGTTCCACTGTATAGTTAAGTCTTCATCTCCTATTGTGCATTTGAGATATCATTCTATAACTTAACATTGTGGAAAGTATTAATGTGTTGTTCTGATTATGCATGATTAATTAAAAATTAATTAAGTCAAAATAACCTCCAACAATGACTCTTACATCCTAATTTATTGTTGTACACATAAAATTTACATTCATATATATAAACTAGGGTGTAAACATTTAGTGAATCTGAATCGTTATCAAATCTATTAACCCAATTTCTCCTAACTCTTTAGTTTTAGATTTATCAATCTTCTAGGGTTTGTATTCAAATCCATACTATGACCTAACACCGATTTTCAAAGATTTTCCTAGGGTCTTATGGTTTGTTCCCCTCTTTGGGCGTCTTTCTAGGGCTTCTTGTTGGCCAAAACACCTTTCATCATATTTCTCCAACATAAAATATATTTTTCCAAATTCCTCATAGTTTTTTAAAATATATTAAATGAAATCTGATTTTTATTTGGCATAAGTTTTAACACAATTATTATAAATTATAAATTACTATTCATAGTAATAAGGGAATAATCAGAAGTATAGATGCTAATTTGAATATTCCTTAGAGGTTTTTATTCCACATATTTAATTTACAAAATACCTCTTTAGGTTTAAGTTAAATATATGTTTTATTTCTATAAATGATCATTTTAGTAATTTGACAACGATCATTTTTTTTGTTAAACATCACTTTTGAGCCTACCTTCATTACTAATTTTGGGATGACTCTTATTAATTTCCAATAATAAAGTTTTTAAAATTTATCTTCTATAATTGTATGATTTATTTTATGTTTTCCTTTCCTTATTATTTATGGTCATTTGATGTGTGCATCACTCTTCTAAGGATAATAGCTCAACATACTCTTTTGGGCCAATATCATTTGAATTTTTCATCAGTAGATATCTATATCTTTGAAAACATTCACAAGGGTATCTTGCAATCTATTCAATCATTATAGAATCATTGCAAGAATTAATTCAAACTATGAGTACCTAAATAGGATCTCTAAAGGATGAGACATCATATATAAATAATCTCTCAAATTCCCATATCAATTATGTCTCTTTGCATCATGATCGATCTAGTTATAAGGCTAAAGGAAATAAATGTGCTATATAGGATATGCATGATAGATGTGCTCATTCAAGTTAAGTGAAATTCATACATAAAAGAATCAATTTGTGTGTTCTAAAAAATAAATATTTAATACTAATGCAACCACATGGGAAAGTACCTCTTTGGTTGACAAGGATGTTAGAGAATATCATCTTCTCTATGAGCTACTTGATAAGCGATTAATCACTTTTCTACCTAATCATTAGTATCCCCCTATAGGCTTGAAAATATTAAAGGAAAACCATTTTGTAATGATCACAGATTCAATAGACATCGTGATAATGATTCCTATGTTTTACACAAGAAGATCCGACAACTTGAGTATATGGGTTGTATTTCCTTTTATACATGCTATTCTAAAAAAATCTTGTGTAATCATATCAAGTCTTTAAGTCTAAATGGTAACCTAGATCTACAACAACTATATTAGTTAAGCATAATTTGATACTAAATTATTAAAATTCAGCTATACCACAGGACCCATTCATTCATAAAGCAGATATGAAAGAAATACATCCTTTAGAAGAGGAAATCTTAGTGCAAGACTCAAACCATGTTATTGTAAAACAAACATAAGAAATATTATGCATCACACAAGAGAAATTTCACAAGACACATTGTATAGGAAAAAATTTACACAACACATGCTTGAGAAAGAGACATTACATAGTGCTTGAGAGTGAGACATTACATTACACAGGGGCCCAATAGGGGAAACATGGAGAAAAATATCACATATAGTATTGATTTACCATTACTAGTCCATTATGAATAATGTGATCACTTTGATACTAATGTCTATGATGATACAAAAACTGATATATCAAGTGAGCCTTTGTGTGAAGTGATTATTCCTCTCTTTTATAGTTATGATTCTTGGTTTATCCCTGATGGACTTAGAGCTTACTAGATTTATTTTTCTAAAATTTCCACTCATATTGATTGGTCTTTTACCAATACTGATACACTCATATTATAAATATGGGTTTTCTCTTACTAGTTCTACAAACATAGTTCTATGGCATAGTTTTCCTCTAGTGACTCTTTGTCTAGTGACTTCGTCATGTTAATCTATCAATTGTCACAGAATATTCACTAAAAAATATTACCTTCTCTAATATCTAGGGGCATATGGGATCTCCATTCTTTCTTTCTTAAGAATAAGTTTCCTTGCACTATACATGCTCACATATAATATGATAAAGGTGATGCTTCCATTATTTTTGCTAATGCTTATATGTTATCCATAATCATCACATGTTATGCAAAAGTGAACAAAACTATCAAATTAATTCAATCAAAATGATTGTCAAACAAAATCACTATCAATCAAATTCAATCTCATGTAACAAAATGCTCTAGTAAAAAATATCAATCCAAGTATTCTCTCATACTGCTTCTAATGGGTCTATCCCTCTTCAATTTTATGTCACACATACTATATCTTCTAAAAATATTATACATATTTATTTTTATTCTATTATAACAAATTTAAGTCCCACACATTCTTCACCATTATATGTTTGGCCTTCCTTCTAACGAGGATTTTATTTGGTAGCTCGTGTGCTACGCACTTTCATGTATGTAAATTTTTATAAATGGAAAAAAATTTCAAATATTTATAAAAAACTAAAAAATCAAGATTTACATATGACTTGATTAGCTAGCTTGTTACTTTACATATGTTGTTTATCATATTGGTTTGATGGATAACATACTTTTTTATATACTCTTTACACATTCGTTCACGAGATATATTGTGCTTAATGCAAGACACACACAAAATTATACATGATGAAAGTTGCTAGCCTAGTCCCTTTTTACTAAAAATAATATTTGAGGGCATTTAATACACTATACATGTGCTTTTGTTTCATTACAATTATTGTATACTTCATCATTATGTTTGATTATGAATATTGTGTCTATGTTATCTTTTGTGCTAGCAAGACTAACACATGTTTCTTTTGCAATGCTAACCTATTTTTTATCTATGTTTTTATTGTTATAGACACTAAAATTTACAAAAAATCATTATTACATCATGATTTTATTAGAATTTTATGTACACAAGTTCAAGACCTTGAAACCACATCTTTGTGGCATAATCTACTCTCCTCCAAGTTTTCACTACTTGATTTGATTGCTTATGATAGTTAATTTATTCTATTTTATGATTTTATGTTGCATCACAACAACCTCTATACTTTTCCCTTTATGAATTTCTTTGCATTTAGTATCGGTCCAAAACTATACAATGGATACCGTACCCCCAGTCCTGAACCTTCCGTACATTTTCAAACCCTTTGGTTCTTCGCTTAAATTTGATTTATGGGTATGTTTTTTTACCCCTTTTATGAATTTCGATATGTTTGGGTCAATATTATCCGACCACAAAGATTTGAAAATCAAGAAAAGGAAATAATATATATACAAGATCTAATGTGAGAATTTACTATCTAGCAATCACCTTATTGTCATGTGTTTTTGTAAGGGCACAATTCAATGATTAAAACATGAAAACTTTACCCTAGTGTCAAAAAAATTGTTTAAAACCCTTCTTAAGGCATCCTCTAGATCATTCTACCTTCTGTGTCATAACCATCCCATCTTTGAAATAATTTATAATGTGATGAACAACCTTTCCAATTGTTTGAAATGTGGTCATGAGGTCATTCAGTCCTTTCAGTTGAATGTTTTCAAAAGATGAAATCTCTAGTAAGTATATTTTTAGCCTTTTCAGGACAGGTGTACATCCTCCGGGATTTATCAAGAATCCTAAAACCATCCGAAGGTGGTGTTGAGGATTTTTAAGATTAATTTTGGAATATTTAGGAAGGTTTCATAAGTTTAGGAACAATAATAGTGAAATCATATTTTTCAGGGGTAAGGAGCTTGCAATTGAAAATGACACATGAACTTCAACAGAGGAGTCTAGGATATCCATGATGACTAATGATACAAACAATATACCATTGGAAATCTTGAAGAACCCTCTTCATGATGGAATCATAAAATTGTTTTCAAGACGTGGTTTCTTCTCAGGGAAGATCAATTTGTGTAGACTCACCTTGTTGTCTCGAATGAAAAAGTAGATATTTTGGAGGAGGAATAAAAAAGTCTTCAAAACAATACTATTGATATTGGAATGATCTTTGGACTCAAAATGATATAAATTTTTTCATGAAAATATTTCTTGGAGGTCCAGGTAAAGTGATTTCAAGATTCTGAGACTTAGTCATTTTCATAGTTGGATGGGTGACGAATTTTACTGTCCTGACTATCCCATCTGTCCATGGAATAGTGGGGGAAAAAAATCACCCCACCCTTCAGATTTTTCTTTTTTTCTCTCATGTGACCTTCTCTCTTCCCAAGTTTACCATATGAGCAAATCTTCTTCCCTCAAGTACTTGAGTGTGTTTCTTATCATTTCACCATCTCACTTCCTCTTGCTCAACCACTTGTCATGCTCAAAGTATGGAGTGAAATTTACTGTCACAACTTTCCTTGGGACAATGGGGACAATTGGGGCAATAAAATGTTCCCTAACCCTCATGCTTGGCAAGTTAGGTTTTAAAGTTCCTCTATAACATAAAAATAGATTGTTTTAGTGTCTAAAAGACTTGTACAAGATTTTTTTACCTCATTCCTTCACCATCTCAATCTAGGGAGACATTTTTGATGTAAAAAATCTCCATGCATCTGTAAATTCATCATACATACCTATAAATTCATCTAGGGAATCCATGAGCGCAAAAATGAAGAGAAACTCATATCTTGCAAACTAGTCAACATATGCAGATGAAATTTTCACAGATGCTACACAATCCAGACACCTTAAAGAAGATAGTAATAAAAATCCCAATGATGCTATGATTTTTTAATGACAAAAAACCCTAGTTATGTTCCCTAGATCACACTTTTTTAGTTTACAAGCATTCTAACAAGTGGATTGAGGTGAAATTTTGAGCACAGGGTCCCGGAAGCAAGCCGAACCTAGTGAAGTCATTTTTGTTGCAATCTGAGGTGGAGAAGTGTAGTTTCTAAAAATAGTAAGTAATTGGTACCCTTGATTGCTAAAAATAACAACTTACTAAACATAGTAAGTCCCCTTAGATTAATGCACTTAGGGAACATCAAAATTGATAAACTAGGCAACCTTTCCCAAAATAGTCAAAAAGTAGAAAAAAAGATAAAGCAAAAAGTAACTTTCCAAAAATAAAAACTTTCTAAAAAAAGAAAATCATCATCAACATAGTTTAATTAAGAATTTCAGATGATCAAGAGGTTCAAATTTGAAAAAAACAAGTGAAATATCCCAAAATAGTGGGTCCTACTTCCACTTGTTAAAAATAGAAAGTCTTCATTTTGGGTGCATAAAGTTGCAGTAGGCTTAATTTTCATTCATCTCTATTTTTTTAACATCTTCACAGGGTTTTTAGGTGATCTCATATCTCAAACAAGGAATTTCATCCTTCACGAAGTTCTTGAGGCATCATTTTGATCATAGTAACAAAGAAGAACATTATAAGGCACATGAAGTAAAATCTAGGGACATTGTGTAGATTCAAAATAGATTCAAGAGCTCTGCTAATCATAGTAACTCATTAGTCAAGGTGATCCACCATCACCTTTCCTCAGTGATATGGTTGAATTGAGCTCGGTAGCTAATTTTTCCAAAGTAAGTTGAATTGTTTGAGCTGAGCTAAGTGAGCCAAGGTTAGCTGAGTTGAGTAATTCAAAGCGAGTTGGTTGAAATAAAGAATTTTGAGAGTGATTCATAGTAACATATTTTTCTTCAAGGGCATCCAATTATGTCTTCCTCAATGTTAAAGCTTCCCCATACTGAATAAGAAGTGATATTGCATCAAGCTCCTAAAAGTTTTCTGGTGACAAAAATTGTGTCAACTCATGAAGAGCCATTTCCATGGATTCAAGAAATGCTCGGAAGTAATCCAAGGAAAATGTATCTTTCTCTCATGCCTAGTCTTGAATAAATCTCAGGAACTATGAAGTTCAAGAGAATAAATAATGCCCAAACAACATCTTTCTTCTTTAGTGGCACCTCAAGTAATCAATATGTTGAAGTTGTTAGGCCTAAGAATGAAAATCCTATTCAGGACATGACTCCGTCAGAATATGAGTTGACCCGCATCTCATTGGGTCAATCTTCACATGAGGGTGACTCTCATCTATTTAAGGAATCCGCTTCCCACCTCCTTACTCAGAATGAAGAGTATAATCAAATAATTGTTTAATTAGAAGAGCATGTAAAATCTCTCAGTGCTCACATTCAACCCTTCTTGGATCTTGATTTAATATATTCTCTTCTGGTAGAAGACATTACTCCGATAAGAAGTTTTGATCCCAAGGAAATAAAAAGAGCACAAGTTTGCATGAAGTAGGGGAAAGATAATGAGAAATGGATTAATAAAATCATTAAGCAAGGCAAGACATTGTTTATATAGATAATTTCTCTCATTGAGTACACCATTGCAACTTTTTCGGAAGTCAAGAAAACAAAGGAGTTTTTAAAAGAGGTAATTCACTTGGTTAAGGTTTTCCCATTAGTATCTAAGATAATCTCCTTTGACTCTCACACTCTCATGAGCAATAATGTGTTTGCATAAGCCACTGAGAATTTGTCTCAAGTTTTGATCCGCATCATGGATGTGAGATATGGAATGCTCAAGAATGAAATCTCTAATTTGGAATCTTGTAAATAACATACTTTTGAGATCTTGAACAAGGTATACAACTATGTTCACCGATAATTCATCATGAGAAGAACTCATTGTTTCCTTCCAAGAGTTTTCACGAAAGAGGCATGTGTCTCTCTTTCTTTCAATGAAGATTACATAAGAGTCCCTGCCCAACATCAGAAGTGATTGTGAAATTTTATTTAAATGGATAAATAAAATGTTAAATCTATATTGTGTAACAATGTTAAGATATAAACAAGTAAATATAGAAATGACCCAAGAAAATAATCAAGTAAATTTGAAACCCTAGTTGCAAATGAGGAGGTATGAAGACTTAGTTGATTCACAATTAATTATGAATTGTTCCAAAGTGACAAACTAATGAACAGAAAGGGAAAACTATCACACTGAAGCTCAGAAAATTATGTGACTGCAAGATTTTATTGGACTAGGGTGCCTATGGAGGGTTAGGGGTCGCGTAGACCTTTTCTAAGTACCTGCAAATGATCAGAATCTCTGAAAACCAATTTTGCAGGGTTGTTATATGTTTGTCATCCTTCACTTCCTATTGCTAGTATGTCGCACCAAGCTCGTAGATGTTGCATGTAACCTGTAATGAAGAAATGACCTGGAAAACCCCAAAACACATCAAATCCCAAAAGAAAATAATGTAAATGAGTGTTTGGACTATCCCTAGCTATCACAAAGTGAACTTATGACTAGGCGTTGCACTACATCTCATACCCAATGTAGTTATATGTGTGTGTGTGGAGAGTTTGTGCCCTAGGTGGCTCTTCTGCGTGTCACACTTGATAACAAGTAATAACTAGATGTAGAAAAAATTAAATAGATGTGTGCATGAAAGAATGAACTTCCCCTTCTATAAAGTGTATGTAGAAAAATGCAATCCCTTGCCCTTGAATATATGCTAGATGGATGCTTGAATGATCTTAAGATTCCTTTGGATGCAACCTTAGGTGGTGATAGTAGATGCTTAGTGTTTGGTCCCTTATTATGATCACATAAATTTATATTTATATGATTCCATTGGTTGAATTTTGTAATTACTAGTAAGAAATTAATATTCCCAAATGGCTAGAAAGGACCCAAAAATGTGAGAAAAGTATAAAGGGTTGGAGCACCCAGAGGGGATGGGGGCACCTGGGCATTGGCGTCCTAGCTAGGCACTAACATCTTGGCTAGGCACTAATGTTCAGGATGAGAAATGTCAAAGTATAAAAAGATAGACTAGGCTAGAAGGAGTGTAAGACCAAGAAAGACAACAAAAAACAAGCAAAGGTGGCAAAAAAATAGTCATCAATTAGTATTTTTCTTTCTTATAAATCATATGACTAGTAGTATGTACTCATGACTAGGTAGATACCCAAAGTGTGTGATTTAGTGTTTATAATAAATTGAATCTATTTACTTGCAAAAAAATCATGAAGGATGAATCAGTAAGTTTAAGAAGATCATCAAGCTTCCCAGTGCATGGACCAAGGTGTCTTATTGCCTTATCATTCGAGAGGCATATATGTTAACATTTCGGTGGCTCAATTCAACAAGGAATTCAAGGAAAATGATCTCATTTTGGAAAATTATCATCATGAAGCATGAATCAACAAGTTTCTTTATCATAGGGAGCTTCTTCATCAAATATGACAACTTCTTCCTTCTTCTCTCTTTCTCCCTCTTCCTTCTCTCTCCTTTCTAATTATTCATTGAGCATAATCATTGTATTTTGTCACATTCACCTAAGCGAATTTCTAAAGTTATATTGTAAAATTCCCTTTGATTTATAAAAAGGGAAATTTTGACTTCCCAGGAAGATGTAAAGTCACAAGTAAAATTAGAATGGATTCCCCATTCCATAGGATCCCGAGTTTTAGTTCTTGGTACAACAATTATGGAATTTTGTTTGGGTGTTGAGATTTGTATCACCAATACAATAAACAAAGCTACATTATTCCTTGTTCTTTGTTCATGTTTTTCCTCTAATCTCTCTCTTTTACAACTTTACAAGTATGGTGATCAAGAAGGAACTTGGTGTCCTTGATAAATGAACCTAAAGAAATATGTGTCTCTAGTTTTTTAGTCTCACTAGATGATTCATTGTTACTTTTCTCTAATTTAATGTTTAACTACTCTAGTTATTTGGTGTGAACTCTACAATTACCTACTCAAATAAATAACCTTCTTTTTCCTAATTTCTCTCCTTTAACCCTCACCATTGCAAATTACTCCCTTGCACCCCATAAAATCACCTAGTCACAAGTTCAATGAAGTGTGTTGGTGTGATCCCTGTCCTATTTGGCCACCCAAAAACATTTAGATAGAATTGGGATAGTTATATTCAATAATGGGAGTTTACCCATACACAAGGAGGGGTGTAGCCCCATGAGCATTGGTGGAAACCAATAATCTACCTTGCAAAAAATTATTTCACCAATAGTTTTTGGCGACTCTACTAGGGAAATATTTTCGTGAGTGCACCCACAAATATCTCTGAAATATATATATATATATATATATTCCAAAAAAAACAAAAAAATAGATTTCAAACAAAAAAATCAGTTTTTGAAGGTGACTCCATCAAGGAACAAATCCATGTCACATCTGTTTCCCACAATATAATGACAAATCTTCATGATTGAAGTTCAGTACCAATGAGTGACATTGAAAAAGAAGATGAGGACTGCCAAAAAATGTAAATCTTTGATCAACCCTCATTTTGGAACATATTTTACAAAGCCAAGAAAGCTAAAGGAAATAAGGTCTATACCATCTATGTAGTATCCATGAAAAGACTTTCCATAATGGAGAAGATTGTTGTTTGTGAAGACCCTATCATCAAGTCACGGTGGCTACATCTCAAGAAGAGTGTTGCTAGAAGACTGAAAATGGGGATTTCTACTACTGATGATAGAGAATCCAAGAATTAGATGAAGATAATTCATAAGAGATGAGAATTTGTATGAAGGGCAATATGGTGCAAAATCCACCAAAGGTAACATTTTAAACTTCACACAATTAACCAAGAAACTCATAACATTACCTTTTGTCTCCCTTCCTCTGGATGGTTTTCTTTCATATGGTGATGAAGAAATGGATATTTTGAGAAGAGAATATATATAATGGCTTCTAAGTATGGAAGAAGGAAATTATGATCCCGAAGCCTATCATGAAATTTGTAAGTATGCATTATCCTTACAAAGAAGGTATTAACATCTTAGGGAACTTCATAATTATGAGGAAGAAGAATCTCAAGAAGACCCTGATGATTTTCCCCACTACGAGGTATTCATCCTTGGAAGATTATTGTGTAATTATGATGAATTTCATATCCTTGAATGTTCCGATGAAAATAAAATTAGCACTTTGGAAGATGATGAAGAAGACACGATAGTGGAGCCTCCATTCATCAACTCATTCTAGATCGAGCCAAAACCCATTGGAGAAACAATAGATTAAATAGAGGAATATTCTTGTTGTATGGTAGATGGCTCAGTGCATTCTAAAGAATTCATTAATAATGAAGAAGAATAAGAAACCAATCCTTCACCTCAAGCGCAAGATAATGAATTTGAGGTAATCATGGATAATATCCTTTCCAAATTTGATTCTTCAAGTGGTGTAGAAATGTTGAATGATGAAATGGAGACGGTCGAAGAATCAAATTCTCTTCTCGAGCCAATCATGGATGAAAAAATGGAAGATTTCAATTTATTTCTAGAAACAGAGGAGGATGAGAAAATTAAACAAGATCTCTCCAAAGAGTTGATTTCACCACCCTCACTAAACAAGCATAACACTGAGCATTATAGTAAGTATGGAAACTATCCTTTTCCTTGTGAACAAGAATATTCTACAAGAAATGATCAAAAGGGAGTTGAAAATTCTTCTCGTATTGCTTTCCCAACATGTTTCTCTACTTTCCGGCATGAAGATGATCAAATGGATTTTGAGCTGAAAGGTGTGCCCTTCCCACATAGCTTGGATCTCTTCTCCTTGTCAGAGAATGTTGAAAATCAAGTATGCCTATTCTTGCAAGAATCTGAACATTGGATGACAAGAAACATAGAGCAGGTGAATGAGGATGTTTCAAATGAATCATGGACATGTGTGGATCAAATTTTCAATCATCTCATTGAGGATCAATGAAATGAACCTTCTAGTGAAAGTGATAGTGAGTATATGGCAGATTTGGAAGAGCTATCTCTACAAGACATCTTGAAGACTTTTAATGCAACTGAAGACCCTTAACTTAGTCTTGAGATCCTGAATCGCGCCATGGAAATTAAAAATAGGTATGAGGCAAGTTTTTTTTCTCCTTTTCATGCTCCAATGTTCAATGATGATACATAGAAAACAAATTATCTCAATGTTCTTTTCAAAGACTTGGCAGAAGAGCATGAGCATGAAGGAAAGTCTTTGTCTATCTTATTTTTTGAAGAAGATCATGAACATAAAGGAAAGTATATTATTGAATCTCCTATGAATATTATCAACCTTGAATATAACATCTCCGCCATGAAGTATGATAGTATAGAAAATTTTGAGATAATTTGTATTGAAGATAA
Organism: Taxus chinensis; assembly: GCA_019776745.2. Classification (NCBI taxonomy): domain Eukaryota; kingdom Viridiplantae; phylum Streptophyta; class Pinopsida; order Cupressales; family Taxaceae; genus Taxus; species Taxus chinensis. Next base: position 143,141,777 of record CM034153.1, read on the forward strand.
TCTTTCAGAACAAAGTGTTGTCTACCCTACTAAATTGGAACAAAAACCCATACTATAATACTCACTCAAGGGTGATGAATGATTCCATGACTAAATCAAGAAGTTTTTGAAAATTATGTCAAGATCAATTTTGATCTGGTGGGTATTGAAAGCAATTGTTCCAGACAACAAAGTGAAACTTTGCAAGAATATTGTGAACAATTGAATCGGATTGCACTCACAATTTCCAAAGCCTCTTTCGAAATTGAACATGTTCCCATGCTACAACATTCTCTTGAGGATCCCCCCACTAGAGAATTGATGCAAAATAAATTTTGATGGTGCTTGTAAGGGCAACCCTAATGTTGTGGGAAGAGGTGGAATTATCAAAAATCAATTTGAAAAGCTTATTGTTACTTATGTTGGTCCTATGGGGACCAAGTCCAATCACTAAGCAGAGGCTCTTGCTACACTATGGGGTCTAAGAGAAGCTAAAAAGCATAACATCCATAAGCTCATAGTTAAAGGTGACTCACTTAATATCATTAACCACCTTAATGGAAATAACCCCATTAATATGGAATAATCTATTGAGAGTCTGCATGCTCTCAAAACCACTTAGAAGAATTTTTTCAAAGCTCAGGATTCGGCTATCAAATCAAATGTCTTCCTCAGAGAGTTTGAAAATTACATGTTGGATACTGATATCAATAGACATAAGATTAGCATGGTTTCCATTGATCTGAGAGAACTTCAGGAAAAAGTTGAGATATTCATGTCTATTGTTCTTAGTGAACAACTTAAGAATGCAAATGAGAGATGTATGACCAAGGAGAATGATATGCTGAAAATGAAGGAGATTATTTTGCAGATTAGGGATTTACACATCCTCAATGTTAAAAGCACCATTCACCATCTTAAACTACTGCCTGAGATGATTCACTCCATGGAAGTTGAGAAGAATAAAGAAAAGGATGGTTCTGGGCCTAAAGTGGAGATAGCTGACCCGGATTACCCTGTTTGGAAATGTTTTTTCAAGGAATGGAACGGGTGCATGTACATGGTGGGATACCTGATTAAATAATGGCTGGTTATATGCCTACTTGGTTTTTTGGTTTTCCTATTTTGGTCTTATTGTTAGTTTCTTGGCTCTTTCTGTTAGTTATTTTACTTAGGACCTCTATGTTTGATTTCTTTTTATTTCCCCAATCGAAGGTTGAGATTAAAGGCGGGAGTCGCGAGAATCTTCCCAAAACAAACCTCGTTTGAAAATCTTTCTTTTCCATTTTAAAATGTGAGCTCATCTCGCAAAAGCATGGTAGATCAACAAGGGAAGTGGTTGGGATTTTTTTTTTAATTTTTTTTGGTGGATGAGTGATTTCAATTGTTCGCCTTGTGTTAGAGCTTCCAGTCTTCTTTCCTTAAAAAAAATTATTTTGAGTTAACAAAAATAAAAAATGATTGTAATTGTATTAGGTATAAGAATAATTTTGTTTTTCTTCCATAGAGATGATCGAAGAGATCATTTAGTTTGAACCATTAACCTCACCATAAAAAAATGAGGGTGAAAACTGATGAAACCGCCAAATTTAAATTTAAATAAATAACTTGTGTAGAATATTGGTCATGAGTTAACCTCTAAGATAATATTTACATTTAATTTATGTCGACTCATTTAAGATACCTCGAAATATTTTTGGAATATGATGATGATGAAACATTATTATTCATGAGTTTTTATAATTGTAACTCATCGATATATCATATTATTTCCAAAAAATAATTATAACAAGAGGTGGTTGATTGGCATACACAACCCTAAAAGTAAGATAACGACAATGAAAGCGTGACTAAGCATATTGCTTACTAAAGATGTTATCCGAACCACAAAAATAGGATATCAAATGAGAAAGTCATGCACAAATTGTCGCAACACTAGGGGAGGTGGAAAAGGATCGTCTTTGGGAGGACCCTAAGCAGGAGTCTTCTTTGAAGGAGGATCAGTAACCACCCACCCATACCCATCAAGATTTAAAGAGTCATTTGAACATTTCCCTACACCAGGGAAGACCACTGAGATGGGCCAACTATAGATTTGCCATGTGATGGTGGAGGCAAGTCTTCAACCCCCTTTTCAGGAGGAGTGGAGAAACAACTCTGTGAGCAACTACAACCGCATTTGGGCGTCGTTGGTGGGAATCTTATGGAGGCTAGTATGGGAGCACATGACTCATTATGTAGGGAGCGCTCACCCAATAACTTTTAATGTCCTTTATACCAAAATTAATCTATGGGATTTAAGAAAGTGTGTAGAAAATGTAATTCCTATTATAATCCTCTCACCAAAAAATTATTTGTAGTTGTTTTTATTGACACTAAGCTCGCCTTGACAATCTTTACACAAAGGTGCTCCTCGCAATGGGGAAGAACCAACCCTTTAGGTTAATCTCTCTCCCTTGTTTCATTCCCACACTTTTGCGTAGCTAGAATATAGCAATGGGTTAACCTTTAAGATGGGGGTTTAAAGTTAACTTACATGGACTCATTTACTTTTGTAGGGAACCTCAAAATATTTTTGGAATATGATGATGATTTTCTTGTTGAATTTTAACGTCTTTTTGTCAGATTAATCTATAAGATGCTAAGGAAATTATATAGAAAATGTAATTACTCCTAGAATCCTCTTAGCCAAGTATGATTTTTAGTTGTCTTTATCAACACTAACCTTCACAAAAATTGCACAAAACTCTCTCCACAATTATGTCTATGTTAATGGAGGTTTTTGTCTTTATGGTTGTTCTTGTTGTACAAAAATGTGGCAATCTAATTTAATAAAATTTGAATATTTTATTAAAATCTAATTTCAAAATTACTACAATGATATACAAGAAGATACAAATGTTAAGTGCTTCAAAAATATAACTATGTAAGCAAATGAAAGAGATATGGCACTTATTTGATATTTGCTTATCTCGAAGTATGCCCAAACTTGAGCAAATGATGAAAAGGTTGGGCAGAATGCTGGAAACACTCGATACAATTTATGGAACTTGCTGAATAGCATGGACAAGGGCGCTTAGTAAGGGGCGAGGGTGCTTGAGCGCCCGAGACCATTTATTAGGCGCATGTGACTACGCAGAGGGTTGAAACCTAATTTTTCTGGTGTCGCTAGGGTTTCGTTATCCTTCATTGTTGATTGCCTGTAGGTCACTAGAAGATCGTCGAGTTCCCTAATAACCTGCAAAATAAATAATATCATGCAAAACCCCCAAACTCCGTCAAATCCTAAAAAAGAAAGATGCAAATGGGGAATCAGACTGACCCCGACGGTCACCCGACAGAGTGAACTTACAACCAAGCATTGCACTACATCTCAGACTCCATGTAGCTTGATGTGCTTGTGTGTGCAACAGTGCTCCTAGGTTGCCCTCACACCAATGATGCCAAGATAGCAAGGTTATAACTAGATAGAATGCAAATGTGTGGGATGGAATTCAAAAACTTCCCTTTCCTATGCAGTGTATGTAGAGTAATAAGCCCAAAATGCAGTCCCTTTGATACTATGTAGATACATAGCCCTTAATAAATTTTTCGTCATTATAGTAGTATGTATGTTGTGTTTATATAAGGATCTCTTGCTTGAATTTCGACACTAGTGACATGACATGTCGACTAGGATCTCAAGATAGGAGTAAGAAAACTGAAAAACTTGACCACAAATGTCAAAAATGTGAACAAAAAACAAAGAGGACAAGCGTGCCCAAGTTAGACAGGAGCGCCTAGGCGCTAGTGTCCAGTCCTGGGTGCTAGTGTCCTGAGACAACTGATGACAAATGTGAGAAGACAAACCAACATGGATCCTTGTGCCCTGACCATAACTGGGTGTAGAAGTGACAAATGTGAGAGATAAAAAAATAGAAACCATCAAAGAAAGCTGATGGACTAGGAAGTGTGTCACTAGTGAATACTTTTCTTACTCAAGATCCATACATAAAACAACATACTTGGTGGTGTAGTAGAATAGTATTATGTGCATGATTTTGTGTCTACATTAACCCCCCTTATGTTATTTGAATGAAATTCAAGTAGTGTAAAGGAAGTAAGGAACATACTTGTGAGAAGTCCGAAGAAGCCCTATTGCAGAAGTACGCGCAAAATATGAGAATTGTAGACACAAAATCACACACTTTAGGCATTTTTAGCCCAGTCTTGTACTACTATTTAGAGTGTTCTCAAGTGAAGAAAGTACTAATTAATCCCACCTTTTGGCCATCTTATTTTTACCTTTTATTTTGTCATTCCCATGTATTTTCCTATGCATATCCACCTATTTCGCAAGTGTCGCATCATTTTAGCCTAAACCAAGACTCCCAAGCCTGTACTAGGGTGCCCCAGGTTGCCCTGGTCCCACCTGGGGTGCCTCGAGGCACCTTGGTCTCACCTGGGGTGTCCCGATCTATGTTCTTCTTTATCACCTCTTTTTGGGCCTCTTCTAGCCATTTTTCATCCTTATCTTTTTCCTAGTCGACCATGTCGGGGTTAATTACGAAATTAGAGCAAGAGAACCCTATAAATATAAATTTATGAGACCATAATGAGGGTCTTAGTGTCACTTACTACTATCACTCCATCTATAGTTGCATCCACATAGTTCCATACATCAATTATAGGATATTTGCATCAACACACACTTCATAGGGGGGGGTATTCTATTCTATTCCATGCACACATTCTATTACAGTTTTTTGCATCTAGTTATTTCTTGCTATTACAAAAAGTGTGACTGGAACAAGAGCACCTAGGGCACGACATGTATACACACACCAAAACTACATTTGGGTCTGAAATGTAGTGTAGTACTCAGAGTAGTAAGACCATTGGTTTGGTAGCTGAGGTTAGTCCAACCCATTCATTTTGCATCTTTTAGTTTTAGGGATTTGATACTTCTTTTGTTTCTTGTAGGTTGTCATTGCATTATTTGGTACATTTAATGCAGTCCTTCAAATCCAGTGTGAAAAATAGAAAGGGTTACAATATTCCAAGATTTTTCAGAGACCAAGGTGCTTATTCTTCTATACCAGGGAACCTTGGGGTGGCCCAATACCCTCCTACATGCTCCAATCTACTCAGATCCTCCATATCTATCCTTTGTGAGACTTTTGTGTAGCTATTCCTGCTTCTGGAATTTCCTATCAGACTTGCGACACTCTACGACAATCATCTTCAATCAGATGAGTCCTTTCCTAACCCTTTCTCTTACATATTAGGGTTTTATTTCTATTAGTTTCAATTATTTGAATCATTTCATACTACTTTAGTATAGTTAGTTACAAATTTTTATGTCCTCCTAGATCAAATTAACTATATTAGCATACAGATAGTTTACCCTAATTTTATTTAATCATTTTGGTGAACCCGAATCTTTCACGCTTAGGATCCTTAATCTTCTTTTATAATGGGTCAAGTTTCTTTATCTAATTTAATTAAGTGATATCCCACTTATCATGATGTTTTCCAGAAATCCCTAGACACCAACTATTTTGATGACACTATGCCACCATGCAAATTAAGTTATATGCTTAATTGTTTCTTTATCGACCCTAGTCTTAATGAACCTCCATCTAATCAACCACTATTAGACTCGATTCAATCCCTACATACATTATTTCAAGATAAAATTGATTTGATTCAAGCCTTTGATACATTATTTAAAGATAAATTTTTATCCGTGGAATCCACAATCACATCTCTTAGATATGAAATTCAACAACTTAAGGATGCTTATCAATCATATGTGTGTGCTCCTTCTACGTATTATATGCAATTGATGTCCACTGCATGTCATATAGTTGAACCTCAAGTCATGCCATTTCTATAACCTCTCATACTTAATCACAATACTAAGCCACATGACATTCTTACTAAGCTTCTTAGTCATGAATTTGATCACTCTACCATCTATTGATTATTATCCTCATTGTCTCCTAACAAAGTATCAAGGTTGTACATATTGTCATTATCATCGAATCAATGGAAATACTAACCACGATTGCAATTCTTTTCAATGTAGAGTCAAACATCTCAAACGTCAAGGCTTTATTTCATTTACTGGAAAACATCCTATTGCACACCCACCTATAAGTAAACACCCACATGGGATCCTAAGTATACTTTTCCTTTGCTTAGTCAAGATCCATCTAAGCAAGATCCTATGGTTATTAGTGAGTCTCCCTCTAATATTTATAAGGATTTTCATGATTCTCTTATTCATTACATGTGTGACATTGATAACCCCTCACATGTGCATAATGATCCTTCTCCTATTCCTTATGTTGTTTCTTCTCCATCTAATGAGCATTAGGTTAGCATCACTCAAGCAGCTTCTAAGAAACCACCTATCGATGTTAGCTCACTAACTCCTCCTACTATGACATCTATAGAATTAAAAATTCAACCTAACAGACCTCCTTTAAAACTCAGTTCAACATGGCCTCCTCTCAAATCTAAACTCCAACCAATTAAGTTCATCAAAGTAACTAATCATCCTTCTAATGTTTATGATATATATTCACTTACGCCACCATCATGCAAGACTCCTCCAGTATCTCCCACCGTTAACCTTATATTCTAACACATGTTATCAACTCTACATATATTGATGAGTGGGACCTAGATACAACTCGCTATGGTGATGAACCATCGGATGATCACACTCCTCTACTACTTCAGGGTCTCGTCACTTTTGTTAAAGTAACTACTCCTTACATCGATCCACTTAGTTCCTTTTGACTAGATTTTCATTACATACACACTTGGAGACATAACAATCACACATTCCCCCCACCATAGTATACACCATCTATTGTATTTTCTTATAGACATACCAATCTCGCATTCTAGCACTGCCATCACCCGATGATGCACTCTTGTGCTTTGGTTCACACTTGACTATTGAGGAGTTACTATTACATTGAACCCCACACATCACATTACAAGCATTACACATTACATTTCATTACACATACTAGCACATCTCACACCTTACATTATCCTTTTGGTCTACAACATTTTCACATTTACACATAGTACATGATCCTCATCTTCATCTTACATATAGCACATTTATGTTATCCATACATTACTATAATAAACTATTCATTTTACACATTACCTATACCACTAGGCTACATATGTATAACCTATACCTAGTCACATCATACACTACGTATTTTTACATCATCTATATTCCACATACTATGCTAGTCTACATTACAAATGAGTCTAGATTTACATTTCATCCTCCCATACTACATTATTCATCTAGTTACACCTATTACATCACATTTTACATATTACATCCTACACACCCTACATATCCTACATTGCATTTTCAACACCTCACGTTTACAACCCTTCCACACCACATGGTCATTTAATCATTACACGTGCTAAATTGTTTTCTACGTGCTGAGCTAACCACCCTATCATGCACTTTAGTTCCTCGATCCATACTCGACTATCAAGGGTTTAGAAATAAAATGGTCCTCACACTCACAATGTGACACTCCATCCCACAACATTCTTAGGCTAGTGACATATAGTTTAGGATAAATCGTCACTCACTCTTTCTATTTAGTATTGGTATATGCTTTAGGCTATATCCCCACCTTCATTATATCATCTTATAGTAGTATACACCTTAGGTTACATCATGACTCTTTACCATCCACCATATAGTGATATACGCTTAGTGCTAAATCATCACTCATCCTAATCCTTTCATCTTATAGTGATATATGCTTAGGGCTGAATCATCACTCATCTTAATCCTTTCATCATATAGCGATATACACTTAGGTTAAATCATCACTCCTCCATTCATCTAGTCATGATATACACTTCGGCTATAGGTTTCATGCTCATCATTTCTATATGTCACATTTCACACCACTACATACACACTCTTCACAACACACTAGACACAACAAACACTACTCAACCATTTCCTGATGATGCACTCTAGTTTATGGTTCATTCTTGACTACCGCAGGGGGGGGTGTGGAAATGAACCTCATTGCATACATTTCCATCCACTCTAAGGGAACACTACCCCTATCATTCCATCTTACATTCCATTCCATCCATCCATAGCATATTGCATTGTCTTGGTGCATTTACTCTTGATTGTTAGTGTTTTACATGTTCACTTTATTACACATGATATAATGATTCCTTATATGTCATTATCTATATCATCCACACAAGCATGTTCACGCCTTTTATTTAGTGTGATCGTAAATAGATGCTCACCTTATACCCTTACTATACTGGTCGTTGGGGGCATCCACATTCAAATCATCTAGGTGTTATTATTTCATTATGCACTTAACATCTTACGTTACTTGATGATACATGCTTTGACATATTAGTTATTTCTCTAACATGAAAACAAGAGTTCAATGTGATGCACTTGTTTTGCATAATTATATGTTTCCATGAATACTTATTTCTTTATCTATACTTGTCTGCTATTGTTTGTTTCTTGTCTGTGGGATTTTCCCTTTTTTTTGTGCACACTTGCTTGTTATTTGTGGCCCTGATAGCCTTGCGTGTCTTACGACATCGTGAGTGATGTCCCATGTTTACAACCTACTTTATATGGCCTCCTTGATTTATTGTTTGTTTACATTTACTATAGTGTTTGTGTAGCTGACATATGTCTTTTACATGCATGCATTTGTTTTCTTTACACTTGTATTTGGCTAGCCACTCTTGTTTTTACGTGCCTTGGTTTCTACCAAGAACTTTTAAGGATATATAGTTTAGAGTACATTTTCTCCTCTTTTGGGGTTACATTCTCCTATCAACGACGTTGCATGCATCCCAAAAGAGGGGGGGCGTCATTTGGGGATTTTATATACTAACACAATGTAATTATACCTTTTCAATACAGTACACTTTCCATCATTGGCATTATGGGTTTACATACAACAAGTGGGTTCAGACTAGTCTATGAACCCCATACACAACAAATTTTATAGGACATGGTGTCCTTAGCATTTTTGGGAAGCATTTATAGGCTTGGGGGTTACAGTGGGTGTGCCTCTCTACACTACTTTGGCTAGTTGGTGTCAAATCACCCAAAAACTAGAACGCTAGAAAGATCTCTTCAAGCACAATTCAGCAAAAGTAGTTAGAGTTGGAGGACACAAATCATTTCCTCCCTACACTTCTTCAGCCAGGGTGGCGTGAGATTACCCAAAAAACTTATAGCAGTGCAAGATATCCTTCTACACCCTTTTTCTTGATATGGATCAAGTGCACATGTTCCATTTACACTTTTTCATTTAGCGTATTTTACATTTGTGTACTTTACAAACACATGCTTATTTTACATAGCATTTTTACATGCATACATATTTGACTAATTGATCACTTTCTCATTGTAATTTCGGTCGTATGAGAAAAAAATAGTCAAATCGGGGACAACAACAATAATCACATCAATAACAACATTCAGTGACATCACATGCTTTTACTAACCACGTAGGTACACTACACATCACAACATCTACACACATCCTCGACCCTAGGTTCACTCTCATCACTTTTTATTTATGCATTATACATCTTTAGAATTCCATGCTCCTCCATCTTATTTTTTTTCATTCCACACTTGAATCTAGTCTTTCGGCACGTTTCTACTACACTGTTCATGGACATCAGGTACATACTTCTATCTACTTTATGTTATAAAGCTTTCATCTTACCAACATAAAGTGGGGGGGAAAAGTAGTCACAAAATCATGGACATTAGAAATTATTTATCCCAGTTCACCAAAATGATTTAGTCTATCATTTTGGTGAACCTGACGTCTTTTACGCTTAGGATTTTTATTCTTCTTCTATCACGACTCAAGTTTCTATATTTGATTTACTTAAGCGATATCCCACTTGTTAGGTTGTTTTTCAAAAATCCCTAGACACCAAGTATTTTGATAACATTATATCACCACACAAATTAATTTCTATGCTTAATTGTTTCTTTGTCGACCCTATTCTTAATGAACCTCCATATAATCAACCACTATTAGACTCGATTCAATCCCTACATATATTATTTCAAGATAAACTTGCTTCGATTCAATACTTCCATACATTATTTCAAGATAAATTTGCAGCCATGGAATCCACAATCACATCTCTTAGATATGAAATTCAACAACTTAAGGATTCTTATCAATCATATGTTCTTGTTCCTTCTATGTCTTATATGCAATCGATGTCCACTACATGTCATATAGTTGAACCTCAAGTCATGCCATTTCCATAACCTCTCATACTTGATTGTAATACCAAGCCAAGTGACATTCTGAATGAGCTTCTTAGTTGTAAATTGATCATTCTACCATCTATTGATTACTATCCTCCTTCTCACCTAACAAAGTATCAAGTCCGTCCATATTACCATTATCATTTAATCAATGGACATAATAACCATGATTGTTATGCTTTACAACATAGAGTAAAACATCTTGAGCATCAGGGCTTTATTTGATTCACTGGAAAACATATTATTTCATGCCCACCTACAATTACTACACCACATGGGCTCCAAAGTATACTTTTATTTCGATTAGTTAATCAGTCATTCTATCATTTTAGTTGAATCTTGTCAAAATATTAAATCTCTAGTGAGCCTAAATAGACTATTTTATCCTTTTTGGGATAGGTTTGCATCCTTCGGGATTGATCAATAAGCCTAAAACCATTTGGAGGTGGTATTAAGTAGTTTTAAAAATTATGGAATTGATTTTGGAAGATTTAGGAAGGTTTTAGAGGATTAGGAACAAGAACAATGAAAACATGTTTTTCAGGGGTAAGGAGCTTGCACTTGAAAACAACACCTTAAGTTCAACATAGGATTTTGGGAGCTCCATGATGAATCATGAGACAAACAAGATACCATTAGAAATCTTGAATAACCCTCTTCATTATGGAATCACAAAATTCTTTTCAAGACATGGTTTCTTCTTAAGATAGAATGGTTTGTGCAGACTCACCTTGATGTCTCGAATGAAAAAGCATATTTTTTGAGGAATATTAGGTCTTAAAAACCATCCCATTGATCTTGGAATGATATTCTAAGTCAAAATGATATAAAATTTTCCATAAAAATAGTTCTTGGAGTTCTTGGGAAAATGATTTCAAGATTATGGGACTCAGTCATTTTCATAGTAAGATGGGTGGCACATTTTACTATCCCAATTGTCTTGATTGTCCCAAATTTCCCTGGGAAAATGAGGAAATTGGGTACAATATGGACAAAAAAATGTGCCCCACCCATCAGATCTTGCTCTTGGTCTCTCATGTGACCTTCTCTCTTTCCAGTAGGGTGCTAATTTGTTTTACTTGCAAATTGGCTAACTCTTATCATCTACCCATGGGCGCATTTCATTGGCCCAAATATCCCTAGAATATTTGGGATAGTAGGGACTTAAAAATGTGCTCCACCCTTATTCCCTACCTAGTTTCACCATACAACCAAATCTTCTTCCCTCACGTGCTTGAGTGTGTTTCCTATCATCTCACCACCTCACTTCCTCTCACTCCACTACTTGTCATGCTCATAGTAGTGAGCACACTTTACTATCAAAACTATCCTTGGGATAGTAGGGACAAAAAATCTCACCCCAACCTTGATGCTTTTCAAGTTATGTTTTGAAGCTCCTCCATAACATAAAAATAGATTGTTTTAGTGTTTTAAAGACTTGTACAATATTTGTTTACCTCATTCCTTCACTAGCTCAACCCAGGAAGCCATTTTTGATGTGAAAAATATCCACACATATAAAAATTCATCAAAAATGCCTGAAAATTCATTCAAGGAATCAATGAGCACCGAAATGAAGAAAAACTCATATTTTGCAAACTAGTGAATAGGTGCAGATGAATTTTCACAGATGCTCTACAATACAGGTGGCTTCAAGAAGACAGTAACAACAAGCCCTTTGATGTTATTATTTTTTAATGGTATCAAACCTTAGTTTCATTCCCTAGAACATTCTTTTTAAGTTTTCAAGCATTCCGGTGGGCGGATCGAGACAAAATTTTGAGAGGGCCCCGAAAGCAATTTAAATCTAGTGAAGTAATTTTCATTGCAATATGAGGAAGAGAAGTTTATTTTCTAAAATTAGTAAGTAACCGGTGCCCTCGCTTGCTAAAAAAGAAATGTACTAAAAATATTAATTCACCCCATATCAATGCACTAAGGGAACATAAAAAATGATAAACTAGGAAACCTTCCCCAAAATAGCAAATAAAACAAAAAATATTAAAAAGCAAAAGGAAACTTTCCAAAAATTTAAACTTGTTAAAAATAGAAAATAATCATCAAATAAATTTAATTGAGCATGTTAGATGATCCAGAGGTTCAAATTTGAGAAAAATAGGTTAAATATCCTAAAATAACAAGTCCTAGTTCCACCTGCCAAAAATAGAAATTTTTATTTTTGGGTGCAAAAAGTTGCAGTAGGCTTATTGTTCATTCATCACTCTACTTTTTGACATCTTCATAGGGTGTTAGGACCCCAAAATATTGGCTAAGTACAAAAAGGCGCGTAGGCGCACGAGGCCTAGTTGAAGAAGGGCATGCAAGGAAAAGGCACGCAGGATAGGGTTTAAGAAAACATGTGGCGCGCGAGTGGACAGAGCTAAAGTTTCAGGACTTGGCCATATTTGGCATATTGGGAAGAACACGAGAAAAGTGTGACCCGATAATGAATGAGGAGAGGATAAGGTGTCAGCCTAGCAACATGATGCATATGAAAGGAATATGCTTAGCGATAGAAGGTTCTGGAAGATATCATGGAAAAAAGTGGAGAGCTTGGGCCTAGAGAAGCATGCTCCCATGGAGGACCACATTCAGACACTTAGCACCATATCTGAGGCCACAGAAGGATGAGTAGCCTTTTTGGATGCATATATATGTGAGCGCCCACAGGAGAAAAAAGAAAGAGATAAGATAGAAAAGAGAGGAGATTATAGAGAACGAAGCTCTACAGAAATACTGTGAGAACTCTATGGGATTGGGTAGAAGCTATGTAAGGGAGTAATGTATTAAGGAGTTGGGTTATAAATTTTTCTTTGTATTGATGAAATACATGATCCCTGCTGTGATGTATGACTTTGGTCTGATCAAGTTGTGGTAGTCTAATGGATCCATTGAATGTAATGAGGTTACAAACATGAATGAGTATGAATATAATTGATTCAATGTATATATATATCTTTTCATTTTTGTTCATGGATGTTATGGAATAAATGTAAATCCTTATGTATTTTCCTTTATGTTGTAGTTATATCTGTTATCTGTAAACTCTCTCTGTTTAGAATGAATACATTTTTCTAGAGTTCTTTCTGATCCCTATGATGATTGTATGTCTCATTTCCACCTTTATTCATTAAGATTCAGGACATAGATGATGGTTTCCCACTTAACTCACATAAAAGAGAGAATCAGCATCCGTGTGTGCCCTGGGTGAGCACCTAGCACCCGCTAGGTGATAGGCCAATGTGCATGGGATTCCCTTGTTCTTCTAGTGGGTATAAAAATGACTACATCTTGGTTCCATTGCCAGGGCCTATTTTCAAATTTGTAGTGGGAAATGGCATACATCTTGATCTGTGTAATGAGTAATGACAGAGCATTTAAATTTGCAAAGTGTTGAATCATGGTTCAAAAGCATGGAGGATGAATTTTCTCAGACATTCAACACTAGATCTGAGTTCGATGCACGTAGATGTGTAGAAGAGAACCTCTATGATGATTTATATGATTTTTTTTTCTATTTCTTCCTAGTAGAACTATATGAATGGCTCTCAGCATATGCGTCTAGATCAAGCTAGTATTATAGAACACGCGCATGGACCCAAGAATAATACCAGAGGCTGTAGGATGCATATCTGACATGGAATTGTGATGTGGATCATTGGTGGAAAGGTGTGTTGGCTAGCTACACTATGGAGTACTTTATTTCTACATACTCTTGTCCATAAGTTACTGAGTTTGAGTTTCTGTGAGAGCCCAAAGGATCATTTCTACGTGTTATCCCTTTAGAAATGAAGATCTTGATTGTTACCTTGAGTTTAGAGGCATTTCCAATGGATGGCTAAACCATTCTGAGCATTGGGAAAGGAAGCTAGGGTGGAGGAAGATGACATATATTACGATGGAGAAGGAAAGGGAGGAGATTTGACTCAAGTATAGTGAAGCACGTGAAAGGGAGATTGCTAGAAAACATGAGGTTGCAAGTGTGATGGATATATGAAGGTAGACATTATGGGAAGGAGTTGAGGTTCACGCAGAGGATGTAGAACCTGAGTAGTCTGTGCTACCCCATCTTGGAAATTGCGTAAGAGAGACCCCTTCGGCTTCTGATGAGAGTTCGTCACATGGAGAGAAGAGTTGCTGGCACTTATCTGAACCCACCTAGTGACCAAACCCTGGCGCTTGGTTTTCCATATCAAGGAAGGAGTATCATTGACCCAGTTGGTATCAGTGGAAGTGATAGATCTGCACCCAGGAGATACAATTTTTCATTTCCCACTTATATGGCTACCCATACTATTCCAGTATTCAGAGGAATTTTTGGACAAGGAACAAGTACACAAGCCTTCGGTCTCATGTCTAGGAGTGGTGTGGGGTACACTTGTTATAGTGGGGAATTATCACAAACCTCGGCACGTAGTTCAGTGGAACTTTGGGGACCTTTGACACGACCACTACAGGACCTAGTGGATTTGGTGGGTCAGGAGGCATAGGACCTCATGGATCCAGTGGATCTGGTGGCTCAGGAGGCATAAGACCTAGTGGATCTGGGGGCAGAGGAAATACCGAAGGAAACTAAGGCTCTAGCTCAAGAGGACAAGGACCCCAACAACCCCCTCAAGTATTGTTTGAGATGTATTTGCATTTTTTAGATTATAGAGGTATTGAAGATGCTGTAGAATATGTTCACAAGTGTGAGCTGCTATGGTGTGCGAAGGGGATCACAACCCCGAAGTGGAAGGCTAGTCATTTCTTAACAACGTTGCAAGGGCGTGTGCATAGCTAGTATAGGAAATATGACCCTCATCAAACGGTGGTGGATTATATTACTTTACAAAAAACCTTCTTGGAAGAATTCCAAATCCCTAAGTTTGAATAGAAGAGCATCAACACCCTGAAGGAGATTTAATAGGGAATGGCAAAGAGTGTACGGGAATATGATGCACAGTTCAAAACCCTCCTTTCAAAATTATCATATGACATTCACCCTTCATAGCATGCTCAATAGTTTTTTGGGGGGTTGATAACAAATTTTAGAATATCCCTATCTCATAAAACTTTCACAAATCTACGTGAGGCGTTGAAAGATGCTCTACATGCTGAAGCTGTTGGAAGTGTTTATACTGGTGTTAGCCCATTTTTTAAAGCTCTAATCATTGTTATGGCTAAGCAGCTATAGAAGTTGTCTACGAACTCAGCCTATGAGACTCGCAATGGTATATTGTGTACAGATTGTGAAGTAGAGGGGCATGTCAAGGATAGTTTCCCCTAGAGGACAGTACGTGCCGTAACAATAGATTGTGAAATCTATCATGGGGACCATGATGCAAGTATATGTCCCTTGTTACATCATGCAATTCGAAAGAATATGTCTTACTACTATAAGATATACACCTCTACGACCCATGATACTAAGGATTGTAGGATTATTGATAAGATCCATGAGGCCATTGATCATGGGATGTGCCAGACTATCATTGCCAGTAGTTCTAAAGGTGATGATCACTGTTATGAGGAGTGCACAAATGGAGGCACGCAGGTTTGGAATCTATTATGGTAACAACAAGAGTAGAGGCCACGTGCGCAAAGGAAATACCAAGGCAGAAGAACCTGGTTTCAAGGGAAGAAGTGGTACATGGGAAGCACCCAGATCCTACGCATCAAAAGGAGGTATATCAAGATACCATGGACATCCTTCAGAGTTTACAAGGAGAAATCTAGTGTCTAAAGGATTAGTCCAGCAAGGAGGAGCAAAGAAGGAAGGTCAAGGCACCAAAATATGACCTAGATGAGGTCAGGGAAGTATGTAAAATGCTAAGGCAAGAGAATATTATTCCCTTGCTAGGAGCATTGTTGAGAGAGAAGGTACCACACGTTGGAGAAGAGTGCAAGAGGCAGGTCTTGTATGTAAACCTTCCCCCTCACAGCCTTGACTATGATAGGGAGATCATGTTAAATGTGGTTGTGGATGGATGGATCCTTAGAAATATCCTCATTAACACAGGTGTGAAGGTCAATGTTATCACCTTGGATGCATGGCATCAGATGGGAAGGCTTGCATTATAGCCATCTTCAAATGTGTTGTATATGGAAAACAAAATGAAGGCAATGCCCATCGGTGTCTTAAAGGATGTAACTATCACCATTCGGGGACCTAAGTTTACTAGGGAATTCGAAGTCTTGGTGCTCGTCGAGGCATACAATTTCCTAGCACTACTTGGGAACCCATGGTGTTATAAGAACAATGCGGATCTTTGGTTCAACAAGGGGTACATAAGCTTTGAAAATGAGAAGAAATGGGTTATCATACCCCTGGATGATGGGAAGTCAACACCCTATATTGAAACTTTGGGAGAAGAGGTCCTAGATAGAATTTATGTGTGCTCAATCAGGGATCTAGAGATAATTCATCCCATAGAAAAAGTTATCCAGTTTGAGGATGCTCAGTCCCTAAGTGACACCACCAATATAACGTGTGATAATTAGATGCATAGAATTGATGAGTTAATCAGACAAAATTTAAGGGGATTAGTGACAAAGGTGAAAAAGGCACGTACGATCTAACACCTAGGAGGAAATGAGATACCTAAGTACTCAGGAGGAGCCTCCCCTGAGGTCTTTTTGCAGAAGATGGAAGCTCAGTGGAAGGAGGAAAATGAATGAAGGGGGATGTTAAGATATTTCCTACTCAGAACTGTTGTGTGCTGATGGGCAACACATCAAGATAATCTCTTGGAATGGCATGAATTGAGAATTGCCTTCTCTATTCATTTCTCTAGAAGCAACATGCCCACCACCATCAAAGACTACCATGGTAAGGAGCCTGCCTCTTTCCACATCCAAGCCTGTGAGAGAACTTGGAGGAAAGGCACAGAATCTTTTCCACTGTCCCTTTGAGTACACAAATTGTATTCTACACTATAGGGTTACACGCGCCCATGGTCCATCCACTCTGAGACACGCTTCCAAACAGGGAATTGGCAAGAACTAGCGGCTGATCTAGTCCAAGCATTTGAGTATCGAAGCACCAAACCATCAGTGGATAAGGCATTGTAGGAGGTCAAGCATCTTACGATGGGGGATAGTGCAAAGGCAAAGGATAGGCTTGTAGAATTCTAGGAGAGCCATTCTTGGAGGGAAAATTTGGTGAATATGAGTCTGATGAGGTGCAGTTTGAGCATGCATGTGCATAGAAATAAAAAGGAAAGATGGTCTATATCATAGATAATGAAGAGATGGAAAATTTGGAGGTTAACCATTCTCTAGGCTCATGTGAAGTGATGGATAATGTTGATGAAAGAATGCGCACCTATCATGAACCTTTAAAGGTAAAGAAGGTTAATACTAGGTCGGAGGTGGAACCCAATGAAGCTATCATTGGAGATTATTGGTCAGAGATGGAAGTATCTGAGATCATTGATCTTTTACATGAGTTCGAGGATTTTTTCCCATGTGGGTATCATGAACTCAAAGGCATTCAACATTCCTTAGGGGAAATGAGAATTAAGTTGAAGGAATGTGTGCACCCGGTCTAGAAGATACCATACCGAATGAATCCTAATCTACACGTGAAGGTCAAGGAGGAAATAGAGAAGATGATAGCATTAGGAATCATAGAGGCTGTGGAGGAGTCAGAGTAGATAAGTCCAATGGTGATTAGTATCAAAAAGGATGGAAGGATAAGGATATGTTTTGATTATAGGGATATGAATGCAGTGTGTGTCATTGATCCCTTCCCAACCCTGTTCACTGAAGAGATCCTAGAAGGAGTGATAAGGCACGAATTCTACTCTATCACAGATGGGTTCTTAGGCTATCACTAGGTGAGTATTGTAAAGGAATACCAGAGAAAGACAACCTTTTCCACCGAGTGGGGAAATTTTTCCTATACGGTCATGCCTTTTGGGTTAAAGAACGTGCCTATTGTGTTCTCACGCATTGTAGTATAGGCCTTCTAGGACTTCATCCACAAGTTTCTCTAGGTTTACCTTGATGATTGGACCATGTATGGACTGGTCAAGGACCATTGTGACAATATGAGATTGATGTTTGAAAGGTGTCGGAAGTTGAGGATATCCCTCAACATCAATAAGTGTGTATTTGTTACCCTGTTTGGGACTCTGTTGGGACACATCATATGTAAAGAAGGCTTACTGGTGGATCTTGCCAAAATTGTAGTGATTGCGGGATTGGGGGAGCCAACTAGTCAAAGCGCAGTGTTTGGGTTTCTTGGACATTTGGGCTATTATCGGAAGTTCATCAAGGGGTGTGCCAAGATTGTTGTGCCTTTAGAAGAGTTTCTCAGACATAAAAATGCCTTTCATTGGGGAGAGACGCATTAAAAGGCATTTGACACATTAAAGGATTTGCTTGTCACTGTGCCTATATTACATTTCCCCTCTTGGGATAAGCCCTTCCATGTTCATGTAGATGCCTCCGGAATGGCCATTGGGGCAGTTCTTACACAACCTAGTGAGGGAATTGTTGATCACCCCCTATGCTTTACAAGAAGGAATTTGACACCAACAGAGTAGAATTATACTACGACCAAGCACGAGGCATTGTCTATGATCTACGTGCTTCATAAGTTCAGGAAGTATCTACTAGCAACTCCCTTTGTCTTCTACATTGATCACATGACATTAAAATATTTGGTGAAAAATCCCGTCCTACAAGGGTGCATATGTTGGTGGGTGCTATTATTCCAAGACTTTGAGTTCATGGTGGTTGTCAAACTAGGAAAAATTAATTCCAAACCTGACCATTTATCTAGAATTGATTCGAGGGAGGATGCATAAAGCATTGAAGATACCATGCCAGATGTGTAGTTGTGTAGGTTGTGGTGTGCACCCTAAGACTTGGAGGATATTGGTGTGTTCCTTAAAACGAGTACGGCACCGGAAGGGATGAAGACATTAGACAAAAATCAACTAGCCATATGCACCGCACCGTACATGTTGATCAGTGGGGACTTATACAAACTAGGGTGTGATGAAGTTTTTCACAGGTGTGTACTAGAGCATGAGCACCTCGCTATCATAGAGGAAGCACATGGAGGAAGTGTAGGTGGACATTATGTAGGTGACGCCACCACACGTAAAATATTAATGGCAGGATTGTGGTGGGAAAATCGATATAAGGATTGCAAGGAATATTATAAAGCGTGTGACCATTGTCAGCGTTTTGGCAAGCCAAGAAGGAGAGATGAAATTTCTTTGCACCCTATCCCTAGCGTTGAACCTTTTGAGAAATGGGCAATAGAATTTATAGGCCCTATTGCACCAGTAACACGTAGGATTAGATCACGCTATGTAATCACTTGCATGTACTATTTGACAAGGTGGGTAGAGGCAACCCCAACTAAAGAATGTACAGTAGCAAGATGTTTGTGGCAGAAAATTATCATGAGATATGGATGTCATTTAAGTTTAACCAGCGATAGGGGTACACATTTCTTGAATGAGACCGTGAGGATCCTGTTAGCAGAATTCATGGTGGCTCATCACAAAACTACACCTTATCACCCACAAGAAAATGGAACTGCAGAAGCATTTAACAAGATACTGAGTCATACCCTAACAAATATTTTTAATGTTGGAAGACAAGATTGGGATGACAAGGTATCATCCATATTATGGGCTTATAAGACAACTTATAAAAGGCTGAACAAAGCCACACCGTTTCAATTGGTGTTTGGCACGGAAGTTGTCCTGTCGGTTGAGTTTATGTTACCTTCTCTACGTATATCACACACAAGAGGGATGGATGATGAGCAAGCACTGGAAGAAAGGATTGATAAATTAATGAAGCTGGATGAAATATGATCACTCACCAGGTGGAGCCAAATAGCAGAAAAGGTAAAGCAAAAAGCATGGCATGATTGCCACACTAAGAAAAAGAAGTTTGAGGTTGGGTAGACGGTCTTACTATATGATTCTAAGTTTATGCACCATCCTGGGAAGTTAAAAGTGCATTGGTTGGGTCCCTACACCATCCCATACATCCTTGATTTGGGTACGTGCTAGTTATAAGCACTAGATGGGATGAGATTGCCAGGACACTTCAATGGGAGTAGGCTGAAGCCCTACTATAAATAAGTCTTCTTGGTGTTTGTAAATAAGGAAATATTGCCAGTTAGTTTAGGATTTTCTTTAATGCATTTTCCTTTCTTGTGTTTCCATTTCTCGTTGTTGTTTTGTGTTACACCTTAGGTGCCGGTAATCTCATTACTTTTTGAAAGTTGTAACTGCACAGAGGACCACACATCATTTTAGTGTGGGGTGGAGTAAGGTGGAAGAAATCGAAGAGTGAAGTGCTAGGAAGGAATGCATTGGAAAGCCCAGTTGAATGGCCCTGTGAAGAAAGTACATGCAAGGAAAGGTGAAAAAGGATGGTTGGTGTTAGGATAAAGCTACATTGGGGATCCACGTACAAGAGAGGAAGAAGTGCAAAGCAACACGAGGTAGGCGAGAGCAAAAATCATGACAGAAGAAGTGCCTTTGGTGTTGGTTACATGCGCACAAGAGTATCCTGTCAAGATGGATTGGTTGCGTGCCAGAAGGTTGGAGAATTGTCCATGCAAGGTTGGGTGCTTGAGTTAAAGTGCTAAATTTTGGTTTGTTTTGAAAAAGATGCATTAAGTGTTAAAGTATGGTGGTAGGTAAGGTAGCATTTAATGTTACAAATCATGAAAAACTATAAATAGAAGGTTGAGGCATTTCATTATTTACTTTGCATATACGAAGAGAGAAGCACTTTTACATCATTGCAAACTAGGGCTTCTGGGACTGATCCGTGTCAAGAAAAAATTGAAGAGTTTGAGCGTGAGTAACTAGTTTATTTGCAAACTAGAAGGAAGGGATTTCACGGGTGTAAGAGAATATGTGAGAATACGTTTTCTTGTGAAAGTATTATCCCAGCTAGGGTTTGAAAAGCTAGGGCACAATTTAAGGGGTTTTCTTCACAATTTTGAGATCTTAAGGTTGGAAGAAGTGGAAGATCAGAGTAACAAGAAGAGTTGATCAGCGTGCAGCTCAAGTGCAAACTAAGGGATGAGAAGGCGAAGGTGTGTGAAGTATACAAAAATATGGAGTCTATCACAAGCACCATTATGTTGAAGCATCCAGACCTAACGCCGCCCACATAAAAGTATGGATCCACTCTTGAATGCTTAGAATATCTGACATGCATCCTCACCATGGAAAGAAAACTATTGGCCCTTGAGTCCGTGGAAGAATTGGCAGTATGCTTGGAGAGGGAAGACAAATTGAAAGTGGTAGAAATCATTACTAAGTATAGCAAGGTACTTACAGATGTCAATATTGCTACCCAATCTACTAAGGCCGTGTATGATAATTACAAAAATAGGGATAGAGTGGTGAGAAGCTTGGTCGCCACTCACAAAGCAGAACTGAAGGAATTTCAAGAAAAGAATAAGGGAAATAAGGCGGAAAGGGATAAAATCCTTGCCAAGGTCAAAAATAAATCTGAGGCCATAGAAACCTTAAGGGGTTTAATCAAAAACTGGTTGAAGGAACTGTACCTACAAATCATGAGAAGAATGGACACACTTGAGGACATAGGGAAACAATTAGAAGGGGTAGTTGAGACTATGAATACCCAGGGAGATGGGTTAAGCTTTAAGGAAGTGAGCACCTTGGTCGGCGACCTCTACTAGAGAGCACAGAGTGAAGTAGATGCCTGGACCAAGCTAGAAGATGACCTAAAGAGGGACTTCCCACTCCTTTTGTAGCAATAATTACTCTTCCATTATTTTATTCTTTCCCATTCCTTCATCACCTTATTCTTACTCTTCCAAAATTATTTTATTCTTCTGGAACATACTATAATTCTTTATTCATTGGAGAAGTCTTCCCATGGATGGAGAACAGATGTAGTGTGGGGTGATGTTGGGACCCCAAAATAATGGATAAGTACAAAAAGGAACGTAGGCGTGCAAGGCCTAGTTGAAGAAGAGTGCGCAAGGAAAAGGTGCGCATGATAGGGTTTAAGGAATGGTTTAAGAAAACTCATGGCGTGCGCACGGACAGAGCTAAAGTTTCAGGACTTAGCCATATTTGGGGTAGTGGACAGGACATGAGAAAAGCGTGACCTGATAGTGAATGAGGAGTGGATAAGGTGCCATCCTGGCAACGTGATGCCCATGAAAGGAATATGCTTAGCGATAGAAGGTTCTGGAAGACATCATGGAAAAATGTTGAGAGTTCAGGCCTAGAGAAGCATGCTCCCATGGAGGACCACATTTAGAAACTTGGCACCAGATCTGAGGCCATAGAAGGATGAGTTGGCACTTTGGGATGCCTATATATGCAAGTTCCCACAGGAGAAAAAAGGGAGAGATCAGATAGAAAAGAGAGGAGATTATAAAGAGTGGAGCTCTACATAAATACTGCAAGAACTCTATGGGATTGGGTAGAAGCTATATAAGGGAGTAATGTATTAAGGGGTTGGGTTATAAATTTTTCTTTGTATGGATGAAGGACATGATCCCTGCTATGATGAATTGAGCTCAATAGGTGAGGTGGCCAAAGTGAGTTGAGTTGTTTTAGCTGAACAAAGTAAGAGAAAGTGAGATGAGTTGAGTAATTCAAAGTGAGTTGGTTGAAGCAAAGAATTGCAAGAGAAATTATTTGTAACATATTTTTACTTAAGGGAATCTAGGTATGTCTTCCTCAAGGGAAAATATTCCCCATAATGAAAAAGAAGTGATATTTCATCAAGCTCCTGAAAATGCTCGAATGAGCAACATTATGTCAACTCTTGAAAACCTTTTTTCATGGATCCAAAAAATGTTTGGAAGTAAGCAAATGAAAATGTAGATTCTTATCATGTCTAGTGTCAGATAAATCTCAAGAAATCTAAATTCAAAGTAAAGAAATAGTTCCCAGACAACATCCTGCTTCTTTAGTGACACCTCCGGTAATTAGTATGTTGAATTTTCTAGGCCTAATAATGAAAATCCTATTGAGGACATGACTCTGTCAAACTATGAGTTGACCTATATCTCATTGGGTCAAGCTTCACATAAGGGTGACTCTCATCTAATTAAGGAATCCACTTCCCACCTCCTCGCTTCGAGTGAAGAGTAGAAGCAAACAATTGTGTAATTAGAGGAACAGGTAAAAGCTCTCAGTGCTCACATTCAACCTTTCTTCGACCCCGATTCAATATCTTCTCTTTCGATAAAATACATTACTCCGATAATTGGTGTTGATCATGAGGAAATCAAGAGAGCATAATGTTACATGACACAATGGAAGGCTAACAAGAAATGGATTGAAAAAATCATTGAGTAAGGAAAGGCATTATTTCCATAGGTCATTTCTCTCATCGTGTAGACAATTGCAACTTTTTCAGAAGTCAAGAAAGAAAAGGAGGAGTTTGTAAAAGAGTTAATTCACTTGGATGAGGTTTTCCCACTAGTATCCAAGATGAGATCCTTTAACTCTCACACTCTCATAATCAAGAATGTGTTTGCATCAACCATCGAGAACTTGTCTCAAGTTTGGATCCACATCATAGATGCGAGATATAGAACACTCAAGAATGAAATCTTTGAGTTGGAATCTTGTAGATAACATGATTTTGAGATCTTAAAAAAGGAATAAAATTGTGTTCAGAAACTTTAGTTTCCACCACTCACCAAGAATTCATCATCGAAGGAACTCATTGTTTCCTTTTGAGAGTTGGTCATGAGAGAGGAAGGTGACTCTCTTTCTTTCAATGAAGATAACTTAGAGTCCTTGGCCAACATGAGAAGTAGAATTTATGTAATTAAAAAATATCATGAAGGATGGCTCAGTTAGTGTAAGAATATCAATGGGGTTCCTAATGCATGGACCAAGGTATTGGACTACATTTTCATTCTAGAGGCATATAAGTTAACTCTTACGTTGGCTCAATTCAGCAAGGAATTCAAGGAACAAGAGTCCATTTCTGAAATTTATCATCATGAATCATGAATCAACAAAGTTCTTCATCTTAGGGAGCTTCTTCATCATATATGAAAACTTTTTCTTTCTTCTCTCTTTCTTTCTCTTCTTTCTCTCCCCTTTCTAATTCTTCATTGATTGTAATCATTATATGTTGTCTTATTCACTTAAGTGACTTTCTAAAATTATATTGTAAAATTACCTTTGATTTATAAAAAGGGAACTTTATTTTCACTTCCTATGAAGATGGAAAGTCACAAGGTAAATGAGATCATGAAAATTCATGTGGGGGTAGGTGAAAGGTCAATTCACAATGCTATAAATAAGAATGGCTTCCCCATTCTAGAGGATCCTGAATTTTAGTTCTTGGTAGTAATTTTGGATTGTGGTTTAGATGTTGAGATTTGTATCACCAACACAAGAAATTAAAGCTACATTATTACAATTTATTTGTTTGTGTTTTTCCTCTGCTCTCTCTCTCTCTCTCCCTCTTTTACAACTTTGTAAGTATGGTGATCAAGAAGGAACTTGGTGTCCTTGATAAATGAACTTAAAGAATTGTGTGTCTCTAGTTTGTTAGTCTTTCTGGATGCTTCATTGTTACTTTCCTATAATTGAATGTTGAAATACTCTAGTTATTGGTTGTGAACTTTACAATTTCCTAATCACAAAAATAACCCTCATTTTCCTAATTTCTCTCCTTCACCCCTAACCATTGTAAATTACTCCCTTGTACCCTATAGAAGCACCTTTCCATAGGTTTAGTGATGTGTTCCTGTGTGATCCCTAGCATATTTGGGCACCCCACAACATTTAGATAGAATTAGGATATTTATAATCAATAATGGGAGCCTCCCATAAACAAGAAGGAGGGGTGTAGCCCCATGAGTGTTGTTAGAAACCAATAATATTCATTGCTACAAATTATTTCACCAACACACCTCTATATCTTCCATGTATTGAACTAAAAGAGAAAGAAGTATTGTTACATATATGCATATCATAACATAGGATGACATAATTCTTATTTCTATCATTAGCACACAAGGGTTTGAATGGGATGAATTAGCTTAGCCCCCTATCAGTGTGGAAACACAATGGAAACACTAAAACAAGGGATAGTTGAATTCACAATAACAAAATTCAGTAGGAGAAATACATGGAATCTAAAATGTAGTGCAACACTCAGTGACTCAAATGCAGGGTGACTTCTGAGGTCAGTTTGACTAAAAAATTTACATTTATTTATTTTATCTAATGTGTTCTTGAGTGTGTTGCAGTAAATCTAGGGTTTATTTTGTAGGTGCAAGTGCAAAATATGGGGTTTTATACGATACTGTATATTTTAAAAGGTGATAAAGAGTGACATTGAATGACGTTGATATTTACATACCCCCATTTAGTACAAGTCCAAAACCATATAGTGGGATCAATTTATGTTATACGGTCCTGACCATATCATACGGTTCTAACACCTGAGCTCCATCAGTGTAGTAGAATATCTATCCAAATTTTTAAGCCATGTTTCTGATCCAAATCAGTCATCAACACATTCTGAAATTCATCTCAATCAACTAAGTGAACCCTATTTCCTAAAATCCACCTTTGATTGATTTATTTCCCTTCTTAAAGTGAATTTTATGTTTGTAGGTATGTATATATAATCTGAAATAATCATTGTACACATTATATACTTTTTAGTTTATGTATTGTCAACCATCATAGTTAATTAATTTTAATCAAGGTTGATACAACTATCACTATTTTCTATACTTGTTTATTACACCTATTTCATTAGTTGCTTGTTTGACTACTTAATTGTCTAACTACTTGCTTATGATTTACTTATTTCTTTATTATTGTATATGGCCTAAGTGACTTGATTGTCTTGTGACACTGTGAATGTTTCATGTTTGTGGTTCTATGCCTATTTTTCATATATACACTTATTTTTTTATATGTGAGCTAAAATGTATTCTATTGTGATTATCATGTGACAATTTGGGTATCCCATGTTCATATTCACTTGATTGACTATCTCTACACTATTTTTTTTTACTTCTATACACATGTACTATTGTTACTCTTAATTATTGTGTGTTGTATGTTCTTTCTCTGTGCACCATGTTCTCCAAAATGCACAACTAATTTTATAGGTACAAGTTACAAACAATGGACACTATTGTATCCTTCTATGTGATCCAACACAGATTATCACACTCATCCAGCATGGGTACACATATTTAATTTTGAGTTGTGTGTTCAAATGTTTTACACACATACTTCAAAATATTGAGCATTTAAAAAGATATATTATACATCTACAATTAGTAAAGATATACTACATGACACAAGAACATGTTTTATAAGGTAAAAATCCTCAACAAGAGGAATAAATATGAAAAATAGGTAGAAATCATTACCAATCAAAACCATACACTTCAGTCAAGACTGTAGTATAGTCCTAACCCTATTTGGAGTTCTTGAACAAGGGGAAAATTTTCATAAATTTCCAACAGTCTTAAAATCCTACACATATTTTAATTCCTCTTATTCAATTCCAAACACATTAAATAGTATAAATCCATATCAATGTTGGGGCGTGAGTTATTCATTCATTATCCTTTACATTACTAAGATATAATTACAAGAGCAAGGTTTGGGGGTATGGGCCTTATTATCCTTTATGTTATTCTAGAATTTAGATACTCAGCCTCTATACAGTATAAAGTGGTGGCATGGTATATTCATTCATTTTCGATTGTGTGGATTATTTACAAAATTGGATCTATATTCATCTGCAGGTGTGTGGTACATGGGGTTGTGGTAGGTATCAAAGTGGTTAATTTATTTGTATTTAATCCTCCCTCTCCTCTTTTAAACTTAAAGGGGAAGATATTAAAGTTACTAAACACTCTTAAGTATAGTATGTTCTCTTAAAGGGGTACTTCAGTTCCTCTCTCTTTAATGTTGGGTTGGATGTGCTCAATACTCTAGTTTCTCCTTTGATACAATTAGGGATTGATCACCCCTAATCCTTTGAGATTCATCAACAAATCCTACATCTCTACATAAAAATAATAATGGGAAATCCCTTCGAAAGAAAAAAAGGAATGTTCCTTCCATGTTTTTATCTCTTTTACATTGTACAATTTCAATGTTAAAAAAGCTAAAAACATTATTTATGCTTCAAATTACAATTCATCTTCTATCATAGACATTGAATACAATCTGGATTGTAGGTTTCACCATGGAGGCTAACACCAATACATAGAATAAAAATATCAAGAAAATATAAATTATGTGTGCACTTTCAGGTAGGTTTTCCCTTTAAGCATGAAAATTTTAATTACACACGTAAATGAGGAGAAATGTTGACACTCAAATTTGGTAACTTATCCTTTGGCAATGTCAAGTTTTGGATTTTTCCCCTTGCTAAGAAAAACACTTATATTTTAAGTCCAATCAACACATATCCTTTTTGAATTTATCATTTCCACACTTTAGTATCACATTAACTCAGGAATTACTAATTAAGAAAATTATTAAATCATTTATGTGCAACATTCTAGAAATTTTGGTTTTGTGTCACAAATTTCTCGTCTAATACCATATAGTTTGGTCAGGATAGGTTGTCTAGATTTGACTGACTTATATGGTCCTTCCTCTTTACATCTAACAACTATGATTTAAAATATTTCTTGCATTATTTCATATTTTTATGGTCAAATTAATCATGAAATCATTTACGAAAGGATATATAAGCAATTCAATATCACTTTATTACTCATATGACACTTTCATAAGCTTTTGTTGTAAATATAAATTCAAAATCTCTCAAGGCTCTTATATATATTCTTAAATCAGTCACAAATTATTTATATTAGCCACTACTACAAGTCTGAGACACTTAAATAGGTAAACAAGTCTAGATTCCTACATTTTCAAGCATGCAAAGGTCCTTAAGGGACAAAAGGGGTTAGTCACACAGTTGAAGAAATTACATCCCAATATTAATGTGTTGTGTAGATTGTATACTCTATAATTACCCCACTATTGTTTTTGTCAATATACACAAGGAAAATCATAAGGGGGTTGTATTAGATCATGATCACACTTGCATATGCACCTAGGAGAACCAAATGAGGATTGATCCCACTTAAGGGAATCTAATATAACACTTATATTGGTCTGACAAGGGTTAACCACCAAGGGTAGTTCATCCTCACTAAACACATTATTTATCATTTTGTTAGATAAGGTTTTAACAATGGTTATGGTAGGAATATAGAGTTTCCACTTTGTTGTAGGAAATTATAGGTTGTGTGAGCAAGAACAACATATAACAAAACACATTTTTAGGAAATTGAATTGCATAGAAAGTTACAAAAGCTGATTGCAAAAGGTTCTAAGACCATACAACTCCAATCAATACCATACAAAATCATGAAAAAACCATAAAAAATTTACATATGGTCCTTCATTAGGTTACTTTCTAGTTCCAATTTAGAAAATGAAACTCCTTTAGTCTTAGATCAACCTATTTCTCATGTTTACACATCTAAATCTCTTATGTTCCACTCTGTAAAAATAATTATTCATTCCATATCATGTATTTGAGCTATAATTTGTATCACTTATCATTGTTGCTTGAGTATTGATGTTTTTTTAATTATATTGTTGTGCACATTGTATTTATATTCATATATATATATATATATATATATATATTAGGGTGTAAAAAATTCTAACTAGCAATCACACATGAGCGGTCCAATGGAAATGTTAATAGGGATGCATTGAATAACTTAAATTTGAGGGAGTGAAGCATTATATGAGGAAGAGGGGAAATCAAGAAGGGGATTAAGGGAGGATAATTCTAGAGGTAGAGAAAATATTAATAGGAACGTACATGAAACTCTTATTTTTGTTCGAGAAGAAACATATGAACCACGTTTCACTTTTTCAATCGTTTGAAGAAGAAAGGGAGTGCGATATAAAAATAATTGAGGAACCATACTTATGACATATCATAGAAAGTAATTTTTTGTTTATTGACATGTGCAATGTCAAAATTTTATTTTTAACAATGTCAGACATTATGTATTTTACATAGTTAGAGCACATGACAATTTTAAGGGAATTCACTTGTGTGTACCACGAGATACTTTAGAGTTAGGGAAATGTTGAGGGGGCTTGAAATCCCTTTTCAATCTGATATAGTGGTTGAATTTTATAACCATAAAACATGATAGTTTATGTGGTTTCATGTCATCTTTATAGACCAATATCTTATGCCATCAACCATGTTTTCCTAAACAACAACATATATCAACCGTAAGAGTTTTCCTTATGGATTTGTATTTGACACTTCCTCCTGAAAATTCAAATCTTTTAACACTCATTAAATTTGAACCATTTTCATATGCACGACCTTGTGCATGTTATTTGAAATTTGGAATTATGGGGATTTGCAGTATGGGGGATTAGCCAAAGAAAATAAGAGAGGACCAAGTGTATGGGTATTTTCATAAATACTATAAAAAAATTATCAAAAGTAGATGCATTAACTGTTGAATCATTAAATTTTACTTTCTAATATATATATATATATATATATATATATATATATATATATATATAATATATATATATATATATATATATATATATATATATATATATATATATATATATATCTTGTAATATTTTTGTGACCTCTACACTTTTTTCAACTTTTCCATTGCTAGAAATATTTTTGTTAAGGTTTGAACAGGTGACTTGACATTGCTCTTATTATTATTTTGTTTCTAATTCAAAGACATGGAATTCGCCACTATAATAGAGTTTCTACATTCTATATTTATCAAAATTAAATACACTAAACATAGATTCATTAAATGTTATTTTCTAATTGTGTGTGTGTGTGTGGTAGGAAAGGGTGTGTTGTTTTATTCTCTCTTTACATGAAATCAATAGGTTCGATTTTTTTGTACATCAATGACCCTTTCCTTGTCAGTCATTGATCCCCTAGAAAGTGTCAACAATGGAAATTTTATAAAAGAATGAAAATTTATAACATTAATTTCTTCACCTTTGCATTAATTACATCTCCAAATAAGGAAACAAATAAAATAAAATATCAAAAAATGCTTGATATTTCCAAGCATAAAAGAATACCAAAAGAATTGTTTTGTCCACTTAAGGAAACCTTTCATGAGGGATACTATCTTTGACCCTAGAGCCCCAACCCTTATTACATGTGATCACCTAGAATTCAAAGACCTTTGAATCCCAACTAGTAATTTTTACAGTGACCATGAAATGAGAGAAAAAGGAAATTTTAGCCCTCCCAACACAATCTTCACCTAACATTCCCCTTCATTTCCACACCCCAACTCTTTACAATGGTCATGCATTCCCTAATTAGATAATATTTCTTAATATTGTTGTATGAATTATTGATGTAGGAGCATCAGGATGTTTGAAATGTGTCTCATGAGGTATATTATTAAAGTGATGTCATTTTCCTTCCAAATGTTTTTTTTTCAAATGACTAAGTGTATGTAAACTCCATTCTCAAGGTAAAGTTGTCATGTAATTAAGCAATTGAAGGAGTAAATGATTGTTTTGTGTAAAAATAAGGCTTAATATGCCATCACATGAGGAGTGAGCTGGTGGTAAACATTTTTAGAGGTTGTTGAAACTACTTGCTCCATATTTAGTTGAGCTGAGATAAGTCAAGCATAGAAATAGGACTTAATGGAAATATTTTAAGAAGTTGTTTCAACTAAAGACATAGTTAAATTTTGCATTGTAAGGGGATGATATACATAGAGAATAGTGTGGGAGAATGAATAATATTGTGTGAGGAAGATAATAATAGGAAATAAAGGTTTGATGTGATTTAATGTATAATTGTTGCATATTTTGTGTTCTTGTTTGGGTGTCTTCAACCTACCTTGTCCTCTTATAGCAAGGTGATTTCTCACAATCACGTATGGATGCATTTTTATTCCTTTCTAGTAAGAAACAATTGAAGATGACATGTTTTTTGAGCTAGTACAATTTTTTGTAAGCTTTGAAAGTGAGGAATATCGATTTTATGAGTAATTTAGTGTTTTAGGGCCTAAACTAGGGCAAGTGATATATTTTTTTTCCACAAGATCAAATTGGCTGAAATTTCTAGCATATCTCTTTCCTATATAGACACCAAGTCCAAAAAATTTCATATTCTAATTCCATGTGTAGATCAATACATTAATGACAAAAAAAATCAAGATGTAGGGGAGACAAAACAACAACTAGGAAGCAAAAATTTGAGGTGAATTTTGGTTAAATTGGATGTTTCAAATCTAATAATCGATTGAGCAATGTTTTAATGAGTTCACAAATTATTCTAGGCTATCAAAATCTAAGAGGTTCCAATTAAATATATTTTCCTAATGTTTGCAATTTGAAGGAAAGGAAATGCTAAGAATTCTTGTTTCCATACAAAAAAATTCCTGAATCATTTTATGATTATTCTTAGATGAAACCTCTGACAGAGTTCATATAGGAATTATGACATTCTTATAGACCTTGTTAATTGATTGATATTGTATGAATGTAGAGACAGTGCTTGGGATTGTAAATGTGAATCAAAACATAGGTGAATGTTAAGAATCCATCACAAATCTTGTATGAACCAATACTTTGTGTATTGTAATTTGTAACCTTGGCATCATTTTTGGTCTATTAGTTATAAAGCCTAGTAACCTTAGTCTGAGAAAGGAAAACTCATGATAATGAATGAAAACGTTTTTGAGGCATCAAAATTGGAATATAGAGATGGATTAAGTGCATTCAAAGAACTGAGTTCAACTACATATATGCGTGAAATTAGAGAGAGAGAACACCAAATGAGCTTAAGGCCTTGATTGAAGAAGGTACGATAAAATGTCTACAAGTGGAAAAGTGATATTGACTTTTGTATAAAATTGAGCTAGGAGGGCATCATTTTGGTATCATAGTGGAGACTGTGATTTGAATAGATATATTGTAGAGGTTTAAATCATTTGAGATTATTTATTTAATTAAGAAAGTGTGAAGGTTGATTTTGCATAGATGGCTTCAAAGAGGCAAGTAAGGAGACAAGAGATAGAGAAGGATAAATAGCTCAAGCTCTAGAAAGAAGTTAACTCCATAAGCGAGGATCTTGAAAGGGTGTTGTAACACATGTAAAATGGAATGTGAAGCCTTATCTTCATGTTACAAGGATGGAACCTTCACATTAAGAAGGTTTTCAAATGGCCTATATAAGAAATTTTAGAGAGAAGAAGGAGAACAGTTAAGGAAGAAGAATGTGTTGGACTATGATTATCGTTAGACCAAAACCCATAGGTGTTAGTATCCGCTACAATCGTTAAACTTAGGATCTACGAGAGGAATTTATTCCATGTCATGAAATTCATAGGGAGCACTACACACACATGTCAACAATATCCCCCTCGGTGTTAACCAAGTGAGTTTTGAACTCGAGACCTATCGCTCTGATACCATTTGTTAGACCGTGATTGTCATTAGACCAAAACTCATAGGTGTTAGTCTCGACTACAATCATCAGACTTAGGATCTACGAGAGGTAGTTATTCCATGTCACGAAACTCACAGGGAGCATTGGATGCACATGTCAATAGAATGGAAGTTGGAGAATTAAAATGTTACAAAATAGAGAAGAGAAACATTAAGAGTTTCCTAGAGAAAAACCAAGAGAGAAGTTGTAATAAATGCAACAGGAGAGAGAGAGAGAGAAGAGATGTCAAAGGAAGAGGCATCCATAGAGGCCAAGGGGTCTCAAAAGTTTACTTCTAACTATTTCTCTAAATGGGTGTTTACATGAACAAAGGTCATAAAAGAAGAATGCCAATTTGAGGAATTTAAACTTGAAGAAGCACCAATATGTGAATGTGAGTTTTCTTACATTAACATGGGGCATCTACTCAAATAATTTCTAACCCTGGAGAATAGCATAAATGAAGACGAATGGAGTGAGGCTATGTAGTCTCAAAATGGAGGAGATATTACACACCGGATGATTTATACATTTGGCTATAGTGGAAGACAAATAAGAAAGCATGTGAACTCACAAAGGATGTAAATATGTTGGATTTCAGTATTGAAGACTTCTATTTCATCTACAAAGTGAAACAAGCCTGCCAAGAAGCCAAATATGAAGATGAGAAGAGAGTGGTGGTGAAGCAAGTGGAAAAGGCACTTATGCCTTATATTGTTGTATATAATGATGTTCTAGATGTTGTTATTACAGATAGATCAGAAGAAGGAAAAACAGAGTCATTACCAGTACTCATGAAGGAGATAAAAGACATGCAAGAGACAAGTTTGAGGGAAAAAGCCATGCAAAGGAAGTGTGATGCAAGATCCAACAGGACGATAGGGAGAAAATGCAACCAAGGGCAACATACAAGTCAAGATGGACAAACAAATATTGCAAGAAGAAATTTGAAAGAAATAAGGAAGAAGAGTTCAAGCCTGCATTTGAGTAGGAGCTCAATTTTTTCCCAATACGTGAATCTGATGAAAGAGCATCAGGGATGTTTGAAATGTGCATCATAAGTTCTATTAGTAAAGTGATGTCATTTTCCTTCTAAATGTTTTTTTTAAATAACCAAATGTATTTAAACTCCATTCTTAAGGTAAAGTTATCATGTAATTGAGTAATTATAGGATTAAATCATTGTTTTGTGTCAAAATAAGGATTAATATGCCATGTCATGAGGAGTGAGCTGGTGGTAAACATTTGTAGAGGTTATTGAAAATACTTGCTTCATATTTAGTTGAGATGAGATAAGTCAAGCACATAAATATGACTTAATGGCAAGATTTTAGGAAGTTGTTTCAACTAAAGACATAGTTGAAATTTGCATTGTAAGTGGATGATATACATAGAGAAGAGTGTGGGAGCATGAATAATATGGTGTGAGGAATATAATAATAGAAAATAAAGGTTTGATGTGATTTCATGTATAATTGTTGCATATTTTGTGTTCTTGTTTGGGTGTCTTCAACCTACCTTGTCCTCTGATAGCAAGGTGATTTCTCACTGTCACGTATGGATGTATTTTTATTCCTTTCTGGTAAGAAATGATCAAAGAGCACGTTTTTTTGAGCTAGTACAATTTTTTTATAAGCTTTGAAAGTGAGGAATATCGATTTTATGAGCAATTTAGTGTTTTAGGGCCCAAACTAGGGCAACTGATAGCGTTTTTCCTATCCGATGAAATTGGCTGAATTTTTCAGAAATTCTTTGTCCTGTATAGATGCAAAAGTCCAAAAAAATCATATTGTAATTCTATGTGTAGATCAAGATATTAATGAAAGAAAATTTGAGCTGTAGGGGAGACAAAACAATGACTCAAAAACAAAAATTTGAGGTGAATTTTGGTTAAATTGGGTGTTTCAAAGATAATAATTGATTGATCAATGTTTTAATGAGTTCACAAATGATTCTTAACTATGAAAGGATAAGATAATCCAATTAAATAAATTGTCCTCATGTTTGTGATTTGAAGGAAAGGAAATGCTAAGAATTCTTGTTTCCATACAAAAAAATTCCTGAATCATTTTATGATTATTCTTAGATGAAACCTCCTACAGAGTTCATATAGGCCTTATGAAATTCTTATAGACCTTGTTAATTGATTGATATTATATGAATGCAGAGACAGTGCTTGGGATTGTAAATGTGAATCAAAACATAGGTGAATGCTAAGAATCCATCAAAAATATTGTATGAACCAATACTTTGTGTATTGTAATTTGTAACCTTGGCATCATTTTTGGTCTAGTAGTTATAAAGCCTAGTAACCTTAGTCTGAGAAAGGAAAACTCATGATAATGAATGAGAACGTTTTTGAGGCATCAAAATTGGAATATAGAGATGGATTAAGTGCATTCAAAGAACTGAGTTCAACTACATATATGCATGAAATCAGAGAGAGAGAGAGAGAGAGAACACTAAATGACCTTAAGGCCTTAACTGAAGAAGGTAAAATAACCTCTCTATGAGTGGAAAAGTGGTATTGATTGTTGTATAAAATTGAGCTAGGAGGGCATCATTTACTTTCCCTTTTAATCAAAATCCAAGTGACTGTTCATGACAATGAAACATTGGTTGACACTCTTTAACACCTCGGCTAATATTCATCGCTCCATTTATTTCCATGACAATATCCTATGTCATCTAATAGGTGTTATAATTGTTTATCTCACTTCTTCTATGGGGGAAATTATTCCTAGGTTGAAACATCATATTTCTCCTGTATTTAATGAGGTCATCTTCCTTTTATTGTGATTGATTTTCTTTATCAAAATTTTATACTACTAATAAAGAAAAATGAGGTACTTATTGTCCACATTGAAACTGGAGAGATGGTCGATGATGTTCTTAGCATCATAGATTCCTTCATACATAATGTAAATGGTGCCTCTAGTGTCCTTGTTGGTGCCTAAGTGAATTTGGTGTATTGTTTTGTATATATGTCATAAATTTCCTTAAAGGAGATGTTGAAGGGTAGGTTCCTCATGTAATCCAAGGTTTTCACCTAAAAAATGCACTTTCAAATGTTTCCAACATGATCATAAAAGGATAGTTAAATGCTCTGATTATGTTTTCTTTGATTAAATTGATGTATGTGCCCATACATTGATGAAAAAAACAATCCAACTTTTTTATACTCTTCTACTTGTCATAAATAGTGCACCTTGTTCCAATTTGAAACATGTATTTCAACCTACTTAAACCCTTATTCCTATTTTAATTATATCTAATGTTTCGAGTTATATCTATTAAAAATCTAATTAATAAAATTAGGCATGATTAGTTTAGTACATTTTTATCTAAAACCAATTTCCATGTCTGTATTTTGGTAACTTGAGTTATATAGAACACTCAACCCTTAGCACATTTCCTTTTTCGGGAACTTGTAGTTATATCAAATACCCGACATAGAATTTCCACCTTCTATAAACCTTCATTTTTTCATTACATTATATGTTTTTCTATTTACTCTTATTGGTTTTCTTACGGTTTATATTATTTGATTTTTTCTAGCCTTATCCCTTGTTTGTAATATCCATTGTGATTTTTATCCTTTAATTCCCCAAGAAAAATTTGTAACCGTATTAATGAAAATATGAAATTATATTTTGTAGATGCACCAAGTGCATTCCAAAGGAAAAATCAACACCAATAACTAAAACATAGGAAAACCAAATGAGCCCACATGATGAACCCGACAAACCAAAACACAAAGAAGAAACAATAAAGAAGATGCAAATAACATACAAAAAGAAATAATAATCAAAACAGTAGTTGGAATTTTTTTTCACTGTCCCAAAAGCACCCAAATAGTAATAATTTAATCCCAACTATTGACCATATACACTCCACAAAGATACTAAAGTCATATAGAGTATAAAAATAAGAAACCCCCTAAAAAAATCTAAAAAAGAGCCGCATTATCCCCCATCATAGTGAATTGTATTTCATTCACATATGCCTCACCTTTGTATTAAATTAAGACCCAATGTTCTTCCAACATAGGTAAACCATACTTGGAGAGAAAATACACCATAATATATAACCCCTGATATACATAACTAAAGGTTATGTCCGTGATAGTGTGCAGTATTTCATCTATTTAGATGAAACATAAATGAAGACCTAGATTTCCTGTTAAAAAAAAATTCAAATAAATGGAAATATTAGAATCCCAAAACACCTACAATTTTCCCACTCTTCTACACATTTCAAACTTGATAAGTAACTTCAAATCCATAAGCTATGTAAAAACACATTCCCTTCTTAAGCTAGCCCCGAAGTGAATGGCATGCATGGAGTT
The DNA here is from genome assembly GCA_019776745.2 of Taxus chinensis. Taxonomy (NCBI): domain Eukaryota; kingdom Viridiplantae; phylum Streptophyta; class Pinopsida; order Cupressales; family Taxaceae; genus Taxus; species Taxus chinensis. The sequence continues at coordinate 143,178,940 of CM034153.1, forward strand.
GAGAAAGAGAATGGCACTGAAGCCACATTTACTTGGTGTATCTTGACATGTATCATAAAAATAGCCCCATTCTCTATAATGATCAATGGGAGAATGATGTATTGTAGTATCTATTTACCTCTAACTTTTCTTCAAACCCCAAGCGCATCGGCATATCACCCAGCCTAACTAGGAGCTCACCCGAGGCATGCATAGGCACTGAGCCCCTCCTTTATATGAGCTTTACAAGATTTTTTATCACCATAAGAGGAACAATTCACAAATATAATTGTATGCAGTCTAAGACAGAAATAAGGAAACTAGGTCTAAGCATAAATGCACCATAATATAGATGAGAACATCACATTAACAAGGAGGAATCAGATCTAAACCATGAGCCTTATCAAGAACACAAGGGTTTGGATCCATAAACATAAAATAAAATATACAAATCAAGATCTATAACTCACTTGTTTAGAACCAATCCATTGTATTAATTCATCAGCATTACAGTAGCCAAATACATTAAAGATTCCATGAATGGAGATAATATAGCAATAGAGTCTCAGTATGCTCTCTACAATAGCTTCATTACAAAGCTTACAGTCATGCACTACACTCTCTATCTATCTCTCTTTCTCTTTGTTGTCATGAAAATCAATACATAAGAAGGAACAAGGAAGGAATCTCCCCTAACCGAATCATCATTACCTATGAACATGCCAAATTTCATCATGTCTTTCCCTAATCAAGTATCCTCAGCATGCAGATGCCAGCTAGCTATAACTAAATCCACCTTTTCATCTCCTAATCCTTTCATGATTACCATAATGATACCCAGGAATATTCTTTCCTTGAGCTACAAGGCTTCATATCATAACCTTATCCATAAATGAATCTAGTTGCCTTTCCACGTGTTCCTTTAACATGAATTTATCCATAGTTCCCAAAATGGATAAGTCCTGAACCTATTCCGCCCAGGCGTGAGCCTTTGCACACTCCCAAAAGTTACCTCTACATTTGCTTTCGCACCCTACTTCCGTGCATCACAACCCTTCATACCTTAGGTAATTAGTTCTTTTAAGGGCTTAAAATCACCCCACACTAATGTGATTTCCACCCACGTCAATCCTTCGTGTTCCTCAAACTAAAGTTCAACGACCAAATGTCTATAAAAATATACTAAGGAAAAAAGAAACATATATATTATTGCCACCTATACAACCATCTGGACTAACTCGGGGAATTCTGCTTCTATGCCCCCCTTCACCTTTTTCCATGCCTCTAGCTCTTTCAATGCTTTCCTTGAAACTTCCCTTTTGATGTTGGGTACTTGATTCGATGTCATTTCTTATACCTTCTCCTTTAGTTCCTGGATCACCACCATCAACTCCACAAAAATACCCTCAAATTCATCCATGAATTTGGTAATGGAGCCCCGAAGTTCACCAATCTAAAACTCTAACTTCTTGTGCTTGGTCTATATTTTATCCTTATACTCAGTAGTGTCAACAATTAATTGCATGCACTCAAGCTTGTTGGTTGGGATCTTCTCTTGCAAGGCCTTTAGAGTGGATTTTTACTCTGCTACACACGCATCTACTATGGGCTCACACTTCCTGCAGCTATTAAAGCCCCTATTTTCCAAGATATCTACCTCCTTGAGCTGGGTGAGAAAATCCTCCAACTCAGAAATTTTGGTCTCAACTGCGAGTTTTTTATTCTCCTTCTCCTTAGCGAGTTCCGCAGCTGTCGGCCCCATTCCACTTGTGACATTAGTCAGCAAAATCCCCACCAAGTCTTCCAGATACTCCATCTCATCCCCATAATCTTCCCTAGCTTAGCTTACCAGTGTTGGACATTGATCCAAGATACATTTGACTAGGGTGTCAACTCAATCATAGGCCTCTTTCATCCATGACTGCTCACCTTTAAGTCTGTGGTGTAGTTGCTCTACCTCCTTTTCTTTTTCTTTCTCTATGTAGGTGCACTCAAACTGAACTTCATTCAGTCCTCTTCTTCAAGGCACACCCCTATATTAGGTTCTCCAAAAATTCAATCACAATGTCCTCTACCTTTGCACTATCTCCTAATCTAAGGTGTTTGATCACCTACAAGGTTTCATTTACTGACTGTTTAGAAGATAAGTACTCAAAGGTCTGAATAACACCCACTATTAAATCTTACCAATTTCATGTTTGTCTCCACAACTCCGAATAAACATATCATGCATTCATGCAGCCCTGTAAGGTGGAATATAACTTTTACACCCACAAGGAAGGGGATAATGCTTATGGGCCTTCCCTTCAGGTCCTATCACACTCCTGAACATGGCATGAGGTGGATCCCTTCCCGTCATAGTGATGTATCTTAGTAGGCATATTACTTCTGAGAAACCTAATGGAGAATGTGATCCTTACCTCACGCCACTTCAGAATATTATCATGATGTTTCATCCACCAGTGTGTAGCTATTCCATGCAAGTTATAAATAATCATATTCCTTTACTCTATCTCATAAGTCCAATGTGCATCCATTACGCGCAAAAAGGTATTGGGAATACCTTCACAAGTATAGCTTGGTAAACTACCTTCCTCCTAGGTTCCTAACTAAATGTGCCCTGACTAATCAAGTCACATTACCCTTCAGATATCTTCCAATCAACTCATATGTGTCACACACCCAATTGTCACAAGCAGCACTGGTTTTATCACTCATAGATTATGCATCATCCCACCAAATGACTCCTTCCTTTGATGGCTGAATGAACTCTAGGTCCCTGATGGTGCACATGTATATATTTTTGAAGTCCTCTTCACCCAATGGTTCCACATAAGGCCTAAACTATCCATCAATTAGTGGAATGATCACACACTCCTCCTTGTTCTCAAAACTGATGTAGTTTTTATTGAAGTATAGGTTAGCATTGTTTTCATAACACTAAGGGAGCCCAAGTAGCGTTGGGAAACTATCTGCCTCAGTAAGTTCCAAGACTTCAAAGTCCTCAACAAACTTGAATCCCTAAATAGCTATTGAAGCATTCTTCAAAAATCCAAGGGGAGTGGCCTTCGTCCTATTTTCCATATACAACACATTTGAAGATGGCTACAATGGTGGTCTCCCCATTTAATTTCATGCATCTAGGGTGAGGGCATTAACTTATGCACCCATTTTGATCAAAATATTACTTAAGATCCATCCATCCACTACCGCATTCAATGTAATCTCCTTGTCATATTCCATACTATGAGGGGGTAAATTAGCATGTATGATCTGCCTCTCACGCCCACCTCCAACACGCAGTACTTTTTCTCTCAACCATTCTCCTAACATAGGAATGATGTTCTTCTGGTGCAACATCTTACACACATTCTTGATATCATCTATGTCCTTTTGAGGAGTTTCAGCATTCTTTGCTTGCTCCAACTTTTGTGACTGCTCCTTCAAAAAATGAATCTCTCCTTGCAGAGTCCTAACCACCTCCATAGTCTTTTGATACACCTCTTTCTAGTAGGTAGGATCACATTACTTCCCATGCAGTATCTCCTCTCTTGTAATAGCAAGCCTCTTCTTTGGCATTTCCCTTGCGCGTGCAACCTCAACATGATTAGTTATCAAAACAGGCTCCAACTCTATATTAGACATCACCTTAGGGATATATAGCATCTCAATGTGCTTTACACTCACCATCCCCACACCTTTATCATTCTTCTTCTTATTATGAACCATGTGACAATACAAATCTGGGAAATCTTCATACTTAGGCTTCTTCCCAAACCATGAGCATTGCAGAGAGTCTGGGCATTCACGCTTATAATTCTCTATAGATCCGCAGTTAAAATAAGTTCCATGGGGGAAGTCACCTCTTCCTCCACCATGACCATTACGGCCTCTAAAGCCTCCAGGAAATCCTCTTCGTCTTCCTCCACCATCTGTGCACCCTTCATAGTTACAAACCTCATCTTTAGAATCACTTGCAATGTCTCATGCACACCAGTATTAATGACATCATGGATCTGGTCTATCAATCTACAGTCCTTAGTATAAAGGGTGGTAGACGTATAGATCTTACAATAACATGACACCTTCTTACAGAGCACGTGCTACAACAACATGAATTTACTTAGATCATGCTCCCCATGGAAGATCTCATAGTCTAATGCCATAGCGCAAATTGAATTCTGAGGGCAATTATCTTTTATATGTCTTTCTACTTCACATTCCATACACCAAAGTCCACTGTAATTCTCATGCACTTAATTTGTAGATAACTTCTCGAGTTGCTTTGTCATGGAGGAAATCTAAGCTTCCAACAAGGGACTCACTCTAGTGTCAACACTTCTGACACTCTCAGCGTGTAAAGAAACCTCCAAGGCATCGCGTGGGTATGTGAAAGTATTATGTGAAAACACTCATCTAAAAGGCATTATCGGGTCCCCAATGAACCATTGAGCATGTTGAGATGGTTGGATATCATAAGATAACTTGGATAAGAGAGTCTTAAAATGTGTGTCATAATCTCGTACACTCTCTTCCATACCTTATTGGATTTCCTTCAATGCGTTCATGCTCTTCTGCTAAAAATCAAGAATGTGAAACTCTGCAAGGAATGCATCACACAACGTAGTATAATCCACCATCATCTGATGTGGGTCATACCTCTGGTACTAACTATGCATGCACCCCTGCAATGTCGTTGCAAACTGACTTGCCTTCCACTCCAGATAAGTGATCCCCTTCACGCACCATAGCAATTCACATTTATGAACATGATCCACAACATCCTTTACAACCTTGTAATCCTCAAAATGGAGTGAAATTTCATGGAACATGTGTTGTTGGGGTTGTGGCCCTTGTCCACTAGGTCCAGAACCTTGATTTCCTCTAGTGTTTCCTCCACCAAATCCACTTGATCCACTCACTCTTGAACTCCCAGATCCACTAGATCCTCCTCCTGTAGTAGGCACATGGACTGAAGTGGTGTTACTTTTTGTACCCACCGTTGAGCTAAACTGAGCTCCAATGGTTTGTGAAGTGGAACTACTCCCAGATGTGATACTCACATTCTACGTGCCCAAGCCTTACTGAAATGATGAGATAAGATACCACCAAATATAGGAAACATTTGTGCAACCATATAACTCAAATAAAAATTATATACACTTGATGCTTCTTTCCTACCAACTCCAACACCAACTGGAATAGCAATACCTTTCTCACAACTTGGAAAACTAAGCACAAGGGTCTAGTTTCCAGGTGGGTCAAGATGCGTGCCTATGGCCCTTCTTCTTCCTTCATCCAGTGAGATTTCATCATAAGCTGAGGGTTTTCTTCTCCTGCACTTGCCAAGATGGGTTAAAACTGACTGCATAGGTCCCACATCCTCCCCGTGAACCTCAAATCCTCCTCCATAGATCCATCATTCCTGTAATCTCGCATTGTTTTACCAACTCCCTCTCCCAAGCTTCATTATACTTGAGTTTTCTCTCCTCTCTCTCTCTACTTCCACTGTAAGATCTTTCATCTCCTTCCACACCCACTTCCACACCCCATGCCTAGTGGGATTTTAGCTAGCTATAGTAAATTCTTGTAAACTCATAGTCATGATCAAGATCTTGATGGCTAAAGGTAAAGTACGTAAGAAGGATCCTCTAGGTTTTCAAAGGAACTCAATCTAAGAAACCTCTGGGAAATAATAAGTGGAAATTGCATACTCCAATGTGTATTTAGTCAACACACCTCTCCACTAATAATCAACAACATGAGTCTAAACCAGATCAACATCATGAAGCCTCTGATAATCTTCTTAAGTCCACACACAAGGTCGATAGAACCAACTTCTCCTTAGTGTATACGCTGATAACCACTCATACAACTCCACCAAAAAACAACAAAAGAAGGTCTCATACATTTCATGATATAGGTGCCCCTCTACCCATTTACGTGGATCAAACTCAGGTCCAATGTTGAATCTATGAGAAAACTCATCCTCCATGTTTTTAAGCCAAGTTTCCACATATTCCAAGGTCAAGAATTCTGCCATCCCTCGCCATTCTTGCAACAACTTCAAAAGAGGTGCCGACAACGAAACCAAAATGTAGTCTCTATTTACCTCTAACTTCTCTTCAAACCCCAAGTGTGTTAGCATATCACCCATCCTAACTGGGGGCTCACCCAAGGCATGCATAGGTGTCGAGCCCCTCCTTTACATGAGCTTTACAAGAATTTTTATCATCATAAGAGGACTAATGTATAGATATAATTGTATGCATTCTAAGACAAAAACAAGGAAACTAGATCTAAGCATAAATGCACCATAATACAGATGAGAACATCACAATAAAAAGGAGGAATAAGATCTAAACCATGAGTCTTATCAAGAACACAAGGGTTTGGATCCATAAAATAAAATAAAATAAAATGTACATATCAATATCTATAACTCAGATGTTTAGAACCATTCCATTGTATTAATTCATCAACATTATAGTAGCCAAATACATTAAAGATTCTATGAATGGAGATAATACAGAAACAAAGTCTCAGTATGTTCTCTATAGTGGCTTCATTATAGAGCTTATAACCATGCACTACACTCTCTATCCATCTCTCCATCTCTTTTTTTTCCATGAAAATCAATACATAAGAAGGAACAAGGAAGGAACCTCCCCCAACTGAATCATCATTACCCATGAACATGTCAAATGTCATCATGTCTTTCCCTAATCGAGTATCCTTGGCATGAAATGCCAGCTAGTTGTAACTAACTCCACCTTTTCAGCTTCTAATCCTTTCATGATAACAATAATGTACCCAAGAACATTCTTTCCTTGAGCTGTAAGGCTTCAGAGCTTAACCTTATCCATACGTGAATTTGGTCACCTTTCCACGTGTTCCTTTAATGTGAATTTATCCATAGTTCTCAAAATGGATAAGTCTTGAACACATTCCACCTAGGCACAAGCCTTCATGTACTCCAAAAATTTACCTCTGCATGTGCCTTTACACCCTGCTTCTGTGTTTTGCAACCCTCCACGCCTCAGGTACTTAGTTCTTTCAAGGGCTTAACATATATTAATCAAGGTATCTTTTTCTTTGCAGTACCTTTGAAATTCCCATAGATTGAACTAATTTTAGATTGACATTGAAAAATGGGTGTATTTCTACCTTATAGTATAGTAGCATTCGTAATAATCTATATACCTCATGACACAAATAGAGGTAATGTCTTGAACAATTTTATCTCTATCCTCTTAAACCACCTCTTTAAGAAATCTTACACAATTTCACTTTGTCAAATGCCTCACACTCCAGCCATACCCCATAGCTCAGCCCAAGCTTGAAAATATATGGGCATGTGATGAGAAAACGATTCATTGTCTGCAAACACTTGTAAGCTCAAATTATATAAACCTAAACCATGACAATTCATTTTCTACAATACCTCACAGGTAAGTGATTCATTTTTTATAGCCAACCACATTTTTTAATGGTTCTTTTAGTTTTAAAATTTTTAGCCACCACCAAGATCTTTATCTTAAAATTTAATTTATAAAGCTCTAATTATAATCCAACCTCACTATGTAATCACCCAAATATGGGCTTGGACCATAATAACTTGTCTAACTCGTCACTTAATCTAACATGGCCCAATTTCAATCTCCCAAAAAAACCATCCCACCTAACACATCATTCCTGACTAACACAAGTGAAACAACACCTTTCCACCCTTGACCCCATAGATTTGTAGAATTTTGATCCACCACACAAGCCAAAGAAGAAATATTTAGGCATTGCAAATTATAAAAAATCCCTCAGAAAGTCTAAAATTTCCACTGAAACTAACCTATGGATCGATCCCTAGTTTTATTTTATTCCTTCCCCTCCTTCAATATCAACTAGTTATTAATAAAATGAAATGAGTGAACAATGGATTTCCAAAAAATCATAGCTTTATGGTCGTGTTTAACTGAACATCTAATCCTCTCTTCAATACTGAGAGGTTCAATGTATTTTTGAGTAATTATCTGATTCCATAATCATTACTTTGAGGTAATCCTCTAAGGAATTATTTCAGATAATGCCTCACCAAAAATATGGATATTTTTTAGGCCCCAACCACCAAAATTTTTAGGCTTGGCTAAGACCTTCCATTTGACCAAAGATATACCTTCCTTATCCTTTCTTTTACTCCAAAGAAATCTGATTTTTTACGAAACATCTCAAGGACACCTTTTAAACTATGGGATAATGAAATCCAACATAGAGGAATATTCTCAGCTATCAACTTCATAAGGGTAAGTATACTTCTAAGTGTGATTTATTTATTACACCAAAAATTTATTCTCTTTTCCAATTTTTAGATCATTCAATTCCAATCATTTTTCCCATTATCGTTTCGCTTCAAAAAGAATCCCAAATACTTGAAACCACTTGATGTTTAATTTTTTGAAAGAGAAAAAACCAAAGTATCCAGCCTATATGTTGTGATTACATACAATTTAAATAAATTCAATACTTCTGAAAATTTAATTCTATCCTAGTAGCCATACAAAATATATCAAGTGATCCCTCTAATGAAGTTATGCCCCTCTAATATCCATAAAAAAAATAGAAAATCATCCACAAAAGAATGTAAGATAGGTACTCCTACCTACCTTAACACCTTTGATAGATCTAGACATCCTTGCATCCAAAATGACCCTGTTAATATCCTCAGTAATAAAAAACAAAATCAAATGAGAAATAGGAAAACCCCACCTCAAACCACACACAGGCATAAAAAGAAGATGATTATCTATTAAATAAAAGGGAAAAATATAAAAAAATCAGGCACCCCATAATCCAATTCGCTTTTTATAAGCATAAGCCAATATGAACCAACTATAATCTCAAATAAAGTTAGTTTTATCTATCATATGCCTTACATAAATCAAGCTTCATGACCAGTGTCAGAATTTTCCTAGTTTTAATAGATTGAAGTCCCTATTGAGACACTCTATGTAGAATATGTAACAACTTCACATAGAGAGAGAGAGAGAGATCAAAGAATGAGACTTGTATGAATAATCTTCAATATTTCCAATATAATTCACAATACAAAACCACCATATAAATAAGAACATATCCATCCTAAAATATAGAAGGTTTTTATAACAATCAAAATCTCCTACGTGACTTTGTTAGAACTCACATACTCAAAAATAATATTGTTATTGGTGTATATAACAACTAATAACAATCTACTTAACAATCACAACAATAATCACCAATGTAATTATTATTTACTCATACATATAAAATGGAGAACTAACATATACTTTCCTAACATTCTCCCCCTTAGTTTGATCTGGATGGTTTTGTCTTCTATTGCTGATTTAGAAACCTCCAAAACGACACCATCCCTATTGTGATTCATGATTTTAGATGGAGAACAAGTGGAACAAGAATCAACACCTTTCACAAATTTATGTTCTTTACTGCTTGGTAAATCCATCCCATATGATAATGACTTATTCTTTGGAGGATTGATAGGTATCTTTTGGACTGAAATATTTTTTTCAATTTTGCAACCAACCAGCCATGTTTGTTCCTCTTTGCACACATAGATAATTTTGCTCATCAAAAGTCATGGACCTTTTTCTCTAGAAGCTTCTTCTTCTTCATTTGGTTGTAGATCTACATTTGAACACTCCTTCGTGGGTGTAGACTCCATGGCTTCATTTCGGAAAGCTTACAACAAAAAATGAAAGCATCCTGCAAACATTAAATCTTTCTAGGAACTTTTGTGTGGCCCCATCGTTGGCGAATAAAATTCAACCCCTTGACTGATCTCCAACAATTGTGTGTCTCTGTCACTCTAGTGGAATGCTCCATCCATGTATCTAGGGATTGAGGCTTTGAGGACATCATCCTGACACATATTGATTACATAGCATGAACATCCCTCAAATTCTGAAAAAACCAAAACCATAGCTAATTATTTCGTTAGTACCATCAAAAAAAGAACCTAGGTCCACTTCATTTTTTCAAACCATGGTTGTATTCAGATCTGATTGGGTCTCTTTCTTTTTCTCACAATGCTGCTAAGAATTAATTGCTGATTGATAAGGACTGTAATGTCGACCCAGAAAGGACTATTGGTGATTGCCCCCAATCGTTGGTTATTTGAATGGCAAATCCCTGGAGATCACCATAAGGCAAATTATAAAAGATAATAGCATATCCATGTTTTAATGCAGATTTGATTTATATCATAGTTAGCAAAGACTTCGAGATGTGAAAAAAAATGGGGATGCGTCCAAGGTAACTACACAGGCTGAAAAAATATATATATAATTTATTAATTTTACAGGAATAAATGAAGGCATAGATACACATGGTGCAAGATGACTTTTTTCCAAGACTCAATAAACACTTGCCATAAGTTCATGATAGATATTGCATTTTGGACCTTGGCTTATGTGATGACCATAATTGAAAGCATTGGGACATTCACACTTGGTCTACTAGCAGAGGTCTTAGACAAAAGTTGAATGATGATGATACAGTTGATATTCTGAAGTTGCAGTCTCTATTGGAAAAGGTGTATATTCACTAAAAGTGAGCATAGGGAATTTGGGGCAAATACAAGCAAGATGGGTTGTTGTAGATGACAGTGGCAACTCGTGAGCTTGAACCCTTGCACTTTTTGGCAATAGTGAAAGAAGGCATACTATGATACCTATTGCTGGAAATTTTACTCGCACCTGGGTTTCTCCAGAGTTTTGTTGATTATAGAATGAAACTGTGTACTATTGTTGCGGTCTCAATATTTCACAATGTCACATTCACATTCCTCATAACCTTCATAATACTCTACAGTATGAAGACAACCATCCTACGATATAGTTGGTGGCTATAAGGAAGTACTTAAACTTGCTACGCGAGTTTATGTGAAACTCAGTTATCCCCAGAATTAGTAGAATCCATTGTTCATTTTTGAATATAGACAACTGGTAAAAATCCACTGTAACAATAGGCATAATAGTTACGGATGTCATTAAGAGTTTAATCACACATGTCAAATGGAGCATTAGATGATAGTGATACTTGTCCTAACACTTTAATGGCATCATGAAAATGTATTTTCTGCAAAGTAATTTAGTAGATCATCAAACACAGTCTCAAAATTGATGCCTTGTCTCATCCTGCAAGGTAATAACTATAAAGTTATATACATGTTCTTATATATGCAATTGCATGATTGATTAGACCATCATACATCATTCTGTAAAGCATTAAATTGAAGTATCCTTTTTAGTGGTTAATGAGTGTAATGAATGTAGAGGGACGTCCCTCATATAATCTCGGGGCCGTCATGGCATCCCCTAAACATTGTTGCATCCTGGGACTTGTCCCGGGTGCGTCCCTCTTAACCTTAGGGGACGTCCCCTAACTTTAATTTAAAAATTCGAAAACGCCAAGGAAACGTCCCATTCCACCGTCCCCAAGTCCCCGAGGTGTCTCGGATTTTTATCCTTTTGGACGATAGGACAAAGGGGGTGCTTAATTTCGCCGAGTAGCACTGATTCCTCATATAGGATTTTATTGTCTTCCTTGGTCACAAAGCCAGGGAATAAAATAACAAATTTAAAATCTTTATTATGTTAGCTTTATTGGTTACTTGTACACATTGTCAAAGTGTGTAACTCCTAAATAGACAATGTCCTTGAAAAACCACACTATTCAAATGTTATACTTTCTCATTTCAAAAAGAGGCTGATTTTTTATTTTATCATAAATATGCAGACAAGCTACCCTCAGGCGCAACTGGAAATGGTACCTTCATATCCATTTTCCAACAAAAAATATATACTTTGTAATCTCCATTGAGCTTCAATATCCACTAACACTTTCTAATTCTTAGAATCTATTTCATTAAAACCTATTTTTGAATCCGCATCGAAAACAACTTTCCACATCATCTCAATAAAAATTATGCCCTAGAAGTAGGTCGTCTCCACATGAAATTAATGGCATGATCAAATATATTAAGCTTATTAACTTAGCAAGCAACCACTTCACTTCTATACTCTCTTCATATGGACAAAATATTGTAAATCTTCTCCTTAATCATGATTGGAAACAGTTCTAAAAATTCATAGTTAATTCAATGATGCACAATGGATAACCCAAGGTGGTAGAATCCTCTCAGTACTAGTGGGAGGGTAGAATCGTCCTTCTCTAGAACTACTTGGAGGGTTTTCATCCTCAACAAATGGAGATGATACACTCAAAATGCAATTGCAACATACAAATACTGAAGATGAGAGACATAAACTTTGTGATCTCTACATCCAAGTAAGTATGACTTGCTTAAATAGAAGAATAGGGCCCAAATGGCCACTCTCATATCTTGGAACAATCAGAATTTTCCCCATATTTAATCACTTTCCCCCGTTTTGCTTTTCTCTCCTATGGCAAGTCGCATTTTTCCCTTGAATAAATAACACTTGCTAATGCCTTTTGACCTTTTTCTTTTTATTTATTATTAATGTTGGCTAGATTTTCTGCTATAGCTGAAAACCTAGGCAGTCATGAGATAAATCTCCCTCATTTACCGGTGAGGCTCCCGTGTAAGATTTTGTCAATTAAATATACTAGTGTCCTATTTGGGGGTATTACTTTAACCATGAAAATCTCATGAACCATAGCTACGTATAGGTTTGCAGCAAGTAAACAACTGTTAAGAGAAAGGAAATATCTGATAGAAGAAGGAAAATAATAGAAAACTAGAAAAAATGAGGGAAGATATGCAACCCAATCAATAGATTACAGAGTTGATTGCATGCACATAAACAGAACCAATAGATATTAACACGCAAAATTATAAGCAAAAGCAGCTTTCAGATCTAGATCTAGAATAACACAAAGTTTATGAAGTAGATCTAGGACAAGAAAGTTAAGAAACAAAATGCACTGTCGACACAAAGTTATCTCTGGAAATATGTCTCCTTTCTATTCCTTTGCTCTCAAATAGCTATCGAGGGTTTCAGCACAAAGTCTGGAATACAAGAATGTTGCTTACAAATTCTGACCCTTTAACCCGTAGGTTCTTCCTCTATTTATAGTGCATAAAGAGCAATTACAAATAAAAAGCTTTAAATGAATTCCCGCATGCAGAAATTATGAAAAGGGAACCAGCTGACAATCTTCCTCCTGGAATTCCTCTTCGCATGACATGCATAATTTATAACTGAAAAATAGAACCTTCTATTTTGCATGTCTGCCACCTATTTCCAAGTAATTGACTTCTTCAAGTAATAGACTTTTAAACTAATCAATTAAGTTTTATAATTTAATTGATTGCTCAATTACTTTGTTGGAGAAAATAAATGAAAGAGGAAAAGAAATAAGAAGAAAGTTGCAACCCTCCCAGTCTTGTTCTTCTTCCATATTTTGCATGCGGTCGAGTCTTTTGCCTTTGATTCTCACCAAACTGGATCTGGAAGCTATGCTTATACTGTGATTTCCTTGCAGGTATTGCCTTTGACCTGTCTTCCCTTCTATCCTTGAAGCTTTTGCAATTCTTCTTCAGTACATGCGAAGTAAATTCAATGAAGGCTTCAACTGGAAGATTGGGAGCACATGCACAAGATCCTGGAAGGAATTTTCCATGCACCGACTTCTACACGGGCTGCGTTAGAAACAAGAGGATGAATTTTTGCCGGAAGCCTTTGCAATTATGAGATTTGGATCTGTCAATTAAATCGGTGATAGGTTCAGAGCCTATGTTTGTATCATTGACTTCAGGAAATCTGGAAGCTATGCATGATTCTGCTGATCTTTCTCTCTCATCATGCTTCAACATGGCTTGAACAATCTTTGTCTGGGCAACTCTTTTTCTTTTTATTCTATCGGAATTCTTTGCAATTGGTGCAGATCTGGGAATTTCTTCAGATTCAGAAGATATATTCAATGTACCTGACATTAATTTGAACTTCATTTCACTTATATAAGCACCTGTAATGAATACCTGCAATTAATTCAGACAAAGACGGAATCCAAAGCATGAACACTTGATTTTTATCACAAAAATCTGCATATAAAGCCTCACTGCCCTAAAATTTAAGGCTTTGCTTACATGTAAAGCAAGCATAAATATTTTTAACTACATCTGGGCACTTATACCCACATGCAAATAATTAACAATGCTTAAATCAATCTCCTTCAACTCTAGGCTCCAAACTTTGAAGCTTTTAGGCAATGAAAAACACTTTTTTGATGCAAAAATTCATCCTTCCTTGGGCGCCAAAACTGTCCGGGCTACAATCCTTTACTAAAAGAATTAATTACTTCTTTACTATGGCAGCCCATGCTTATATAACTCTCAGCATTCTATTTTTAATAATTGCCCCTCTTATTCCTGGCAATTAATTAATAAGCAATAATATTTATTCACCGAAATTGGGCGCCTATTTTTGCATACTGCTAGCTGCCATTAAATAAATTTAATTTATTATATTTTTAGCATGCTACCTTCAGTTCGCTTTGGCTTATCCTCATACATTGACTTTCTATTTATCCTGGGCACCAAAATTAGGAATAAAAGCAATTAATAAATGCCATTAAAAGTATTATTTAATCACCAAATGGGTTGCACTTTTTGGCATGGGTAAATTCTAAATTTAAGAAGTCAACTTCTGATGGGAATTTTCACCCTACCCGCAACTCTAAAAATATTTTCTTCCACTTAAGTGATTTGACTTTCATCATGGGAATTTTTACCTTGCAAGGCAAGTAAGAAATTCCCACCTGTCTGTTGCTTCTAATTTTCCCACCACAACTTAAGTGACTTTCCAAAAAGTGCGACTTGCATTAAAATTAGCCACCTTTGAAAAAGTGCAACTTGTTTGGGTGAATAAAACCTTCTGATGGGAAAAGTTAGCCTGCTAGGCAGGCGGAAAATTCTTATCGGCGCTTTAAGTGATTTTTCTTTTTTTTTTATAATAAGAATTTTTACTCTACAAAGCAGGTAAGAAATTCTCACCTGCCTACCGCCTCTAATTTTCCCATCGCAACTTAAGTGACTTTGACTTCATGGGAATTTTAATAAATTCCCACCTACCTACAGCTACCAAAAATCTCATTACAACTTACACTCATTAATTCTAGAAAATGTGACCTACCTAAGAGAGGATTTTTGTACATGACTTCATCATTTTTGGTTAAAAGCTTGAATTTTGAAGCTGATTCCTTCTAGCGATGTGTTGGTAGATGATCTCCAAATGCTTCTAGCAATTAAAAAAACTATATTGGCAAAAGAATTGACCTAGGAGAATTTCACCGAGAAACCGAGGAGAAAACCGAAGAAAAACGCAAAAGAAATAAATAAAAGCGAAAAATCGTTGTCTAGAAGTTGCAGACAATGCCCTGAATTCATTCCTGGCAAAAGCCCTGATGAGACGAGTGAATACTGGCATGCGAAATTGCAATAGGATTCAACCGGAGCACAATTTACTTCAAACGGGGCATTATTTATTCAATAAATAATTAAATAAAAAATTTCTCGCAAACAAAAACTTGGCGGAGGGATAAAACGAGTTTGGGCATCTGGGTATTTGTCGAAATTGGCTCATATGATACATTGGGAATATCCTAACATAATACAGACATCTTCTGGCAATAAAAACACAAAAGACCCGTTATTTTAAAAAAAGAACGAAATTTTTTCAAATGGGTAGTCCCAGATTTCAAGGTGAAATCTGGGGACACCAAGGCCTTGTATCTTTATAGGATATACAGACAATGTCAAGGGATACAAGCTTCTTTATCCTACAATGTATGATTTGTTCATTGAAAGGAGTGTTTATTACTAGGAGGTTCCTTTAGAATCAACACTTGACACTTCTCTCTATTATTTGGACTCACTAGGATTTGATGAGAATTTTGAAAATTCAAATCAGCCTAAGCATATTCTTAATGATGAGGATTCTTCTTCCAATTTATATGATGAGAATAGTGATGGGGACCCACCTCGTATCTCTCCTAGTCACTTTTTTGTAGGTTGGGGAATATCATCTCAAATATCTAATTTTAGGACCTTTATGAGCTAAATAGATACTATATGATACATGTGATTGGGTTGGGGATCCATCAAATACCAAGTGGACATGGTCACAGTTCTAGGGTGTTCCACATGTCTTCATTGCCTTTTTTTCATATCCATAATATTTTCATGAGGCATGTGGAATTTACTAGTGGAATATTACTATGCATGAGGAGTATAGTTCCTTGATTATGAAACATACTTGGTATCCGATACACCTTTCTAAAGGAAGAGAGATTTTTCATAATAGGTGGATATATCAAACATAATTTGTAGTAGATGGTTCCATGGATAATTTTAAAGCATGACTGATAAAATAGGTTTTTCACATGTTTCAGGTGTTGACTTTAGTGATACCTTTGTCCTATTTAGAAAGATGAACTTATCTGAATTACTCTTGTCATTTCCACAACTCATCATTGGGAGATTCATTAGATGGATGTGAAGAGTTTTTTTCTTCATGGTGAAATTAAGGAGGAGATATATATGGAGCATCCATAGGGTTTTGTGTAATATTCTTCCCTAGTAGGAAAAATTTAGAAATCTATCTATGGCCTCAAAAAGGCCCCTCAGGCTCGGTAAGCCAAGATGGATTCCTTCCTTCTCACAATTAGGTTCACACTATGTCATTCTGATCCAAATATCTAAATTTTGTGACATAGTGATTCAATTTTAGTTCTAGTTATGTCTATTGATGACCTAGTTATCACATGGAGTTCTTCATCCTCCATTATAAAAGTGAAATCTTATCTACATGATATGTTTCACATGAATGAATTCAGTTTGTTGTACTAATTTATTGGGTTTGAGATTTCACCTTCTAACTTAGAGATCTCCATTGCAAAATCCAAGTATGATCTTTATTTTCTCACACAATTTCACATGGATGACTATAAGATAACATTAAATCCCTTTATTTTTGGAGTCAAGCTTGAGGCTCAATGTTCTTCTCCATTTGTTGATGCTACCTTGTATCAAGAGATTAGTATCAGTATCATCTATTTTAATCAGTCGAGACACAACATTTCATATGCAATGGGCATGGTCTCTAGGTTCATGCAGGATCCCCATGAGCTACACTAAACAAAAATCAACTGGATTCTCCACTTTATTAAGGGTAGTCACAATTTTAGGATTTAATATGTAGAAAAAATTGATGTTCACTGGGTTGGGTATACATAATCAGACTAGGCTGGTGATATTCAATATTGCAAGTCTAATTCAAGATACCTTTTCTCTCTTATTTTAGATCTAATTTGTTGGTCTAGTAATAAGTAAAATTTTATTACTATATCATCCGCTAAGACGAAGTATAGGGGATTGTTAATACTTCTATTAAGGCTATTTTGATTCAGTGGATTCTTAGTGAGTTTAGTGTCTAGTTTAGGTGACCCATAACCATCTTTTGTAGTAATTAGAGCACCATCCAGATTCACAAAAATTTGGTCCAACATCATATGAATAAGTGTATTGAGATTCATATCCACTTCATTTAGGATCTCATTCATGGATAGGTCATAAATCTCATATTTCAATAGAATATAAAGTAGATAGTTGATATCTTCATTAAACCCTTCATTGAGACTAAATATCTTCACTTGTTGGATCTTCTTAAGGTGTGGTTATTGTACACACCCAAAATTACATGTGTTGCATTGTCGAAAAACACTTAAAAAGTACCCAATGATGACTCATGTCCTTTCAGAAGGTATTCGAGTTCCTAAGCTCATCCATAGTGTATATTTGTAACCTAGACATCCTTACTTAACTTTTCCATGCTTTCTTCCAGCTTCCCACTCATTTATGTGCATGTTTCGTCCTTTAGTATCAGGACTGCCGCCCTGTCTGGGCGGCAATCCCGGAACTACTGCCCTGCGCAAGGCAGCAGTCCTACGTGCTTTTTCCAGAACTCTTCATGCATGGTTTTAACACACGTGATTTAACTTAACTTGACTTCCAAGGCATGTTTGTGAACTGAATTGCCTAAAAATAGTCTTGATTGCATGATATTCCTTCCCTCTTCTATTTTTAAATAGATTTAATTATTTTGAACTGCCTCTTCACCCAATGATTTGGCACTCCAAGGCTAGCTTGTGCATGAAGGCAAATCCCAACCAATTCCTATATAATTAATGCTTTTATTCAATAAAATGGCCTGAGAATTTTGTGTATATTGCATAGTATTGTTTCCACAATCCTACTGGAAATTACATACCCAAGCTCTATTTAGTTTTGTTATCTCTCTTCAACCTGTATTACAACCAGAATGCCTTCAAGCTACCATTTCTCAAGCGATTTATCATGTTGTTGCATTTGCATTCCCAATTCCTTGGAATCATATGGACACACAGAGAAAGAAAGGATAAACTAAGGGGATAAGAATAGATATAACTAGATTTTCCAAAGCTCTTACTTATCTAGGTTGGAATTATTTGTTTGTTTGCTTCATTTATTCAAGTTATCAATTTTGAGTTATTCATTTCAAACTCATATCAAATAGAGTAGAAAAATTGTTCATTTCAATTAATCAAGCAATTACAAATAGAGAAAATCATTAGAAAGCTTGATCTTTGACATTACCGGGGAAGTAGTGGGGAACAATATCTCTTCTATAGTTATGATTTGTTCTCTAACTCTAAGGTAGGGTTAAAAGGGTTTTGATTAAATTAGTTCAGTTGTTTTTAGATCTAGATTCATATACTTGCACAAGTAATTAACTACAACCAGATGATTACTTGTATTTAATTTCATTTATTAGATTAGAAGCATTGTTTAAAATCCTAGAAAAGATCAAAAATATTCACTTTTGCTAGATTTGATTGCTTCCTTTGTTTTGTTTAGATATACTATGAAAATACATAAATCATAGTTTAAATTTCCTTTGATAGTTAGTTTTCTTTATCAAGATCAATTCAATTCATTCTACATGACCATCAAATGTCCACGACAAGAGAAAATGTTTAGTTGTGATCCATTAGTCCCACAAACTAACAGGCTTGAGTTGTTGACCAACATTGATACGGGTTTATGCTTGTTAGTTTTATGCACACTTGCTAGGTATTTTGAGAAGATAGAACTATTAAACACATTAAACATTGTAAATGATCAAGCCTACAATTATTGGACTACTCCTGGAAATAGGGCTTGATTACACATATGACCATACAAAGACCAAAACCTTCACAAGTTCATGGTTCTGATCCCTAGGTCTCACAACCCAACGGGCCTACTGACCAGTCAAAAATTGAAACTGGTTTACGTGCACTGGTATTTAGATCATCACTGGTATATGCACGGTATTTAGATACATCTCTTTGGAAATAAGAACATTCTAGACATTTTTCCTAGATAAATAAGTCAAATGCAAATCTATAGAATTTTTTTATTTTATACATTTATTTTCCCTACCAATCTTCGATGTTGAGCCTGCATCTCTTACTAGTGATGTAGGTTTGGGAAAGGAGAGAAGTGCCCTTACTTGCATATGCCTTGTCCATGGTGATGAGCCCATGCTTCTTATTAGTAGCATGGATCAGGGTGTAGGGGGTCTCTTTGACAAATTTGAAAGTTAGAAATTATTCATTCAAATGCTATGAAATCATAAATCAGAACAAAGTGAGTTAGATGTTCAAATTCCAAAAGATTTTAAAACCTCAAAACTAGATTTTTTCAACCAAGTGGCCATCTATGGATCTAAGTCTAGATAAACTGGAAAGTAATTCATATTTTAAACTATGAAGCAAACTTGAGTAGATTAAGGTTTTAGTGTCTCAATTTGGTTTTTCCAAATCCTTGTCTTTCTCTCATCATTACAATTCAACAAATTTCTATAACTTGTGCCCCTTCTAACTCTTGGTGTTGAGCCCTCACATCTTATCGGTTGCATGGAGTTAGGAGTGGGGCAAGTTCATTCATTTATCATATCACTCTTTCATCATGTCTTGCCAAAGTAATACAAAGTATCAAAAATTGCTTAGAGAAACTAAAGTTTAGCATTACAATGTATTCGTATTATCATGTATCAGCATTATAAAACACAAAAAAGAAATCATTCTGTTAGCATTCATATCCACTACATACATTCTAAAAAACATAGAAAAATGGAGGTTGTAAAAATCTAGAGTACACAAGAGAAGTGAGACAAGAAGAATTTAACTCAGATATAATGAATTACCGAACAAAAAGAGAAGAGTCTATATATATATCATAATATATCGAGTTTGTGTATAATGCCATCACGCACTAGGCATGGTCAAAACACTCGCAATAAGCCCGCAATATAAATTAAAATTCAAAATTCCTGACAAAATGGAAACTAAGCAATAAAAGGCCCAATGGCCTGTCAATCCCTGTGGGATCCTTGAGATGGTTTACGGATGCATTTAGGACTCTTACTGTGGCTGCGATGATTAGAATGCACTAAATGATGGGAGTGCTCATTTTTGTGACCACTAGCTATGGTCTCACTATGAGAGAGACTTCGTCTCATCAATCACTTAGTTGTCACATATACGGTCACCTGAGTATGGAGAGAAGTCATGACCTTTGCCACCCTCTAGATGGATGCAAACACATCAGTGTGTTTTCTAGCTGCAAGTGGTTGTCATGTGTCCTCATTCAGATCAGCTCAGGTCTTCCTCAAAGGGATCAACAAGGTGTCCACACACACTCGATGAATAAGATCTCACCATCCCTGTGCAATCGCTACAAATAAAGAGAAATGATGAGTTAGGAAGTTAAAAAAACAAAACAAAAAGAAATACCAACTAAAATTTCTGAGTGACAAGGTCAAGAGAAGAGAATCAACATACTTAGATCTTTGGGCATCCATGTAGGGTCAGTGGTTGTTGCTTCTGCTACTGATGGTTATGGGTCCTCTCCAAAACTAGAAGCAAGACATTCTCCCATAATGGACTTGTCATCCCCCTTTCCATCATGAGGAAGTGGTCCCTCAGAGACAAGTGTCTCCTCCTTTGTAGTCACCTCCTCCCACTTCGCTATCAAAGCATTATGAGTATAATTCCACTCAGGATCACTCTCCTCCTCCATGTGAGCTACCTTTTCATCCTCACCACCCGACCCCTTGTCACTTTTCTCCTCTCTGCCAGTATCCTCTCCAAGTGAATCCTCTACAGTCTCATCCCCTGTATGCTCCTCAGAGTCAGACTCCACATCTATGGGCTTGTCCTCCTCTCCACTGTGAGTAGGTGTGGCCTCAATACAGAGTAAGGGTGCACAAGTGGCACCAGTTTCCCATCGGGCATGAAAAACTCACCTAACTATAATAAGAACCCCTAGAGTCGTCATTATCCAGATTGGATCTCCTCTAGGACCCTTTCGGGCCTCCTTGATGATCTTGTACACATGTGTCATTGGGGGAATCATATCAATATAAGGAAGGCCAAACTGTTGAGGAAGTCAGCCAAATGGGTAAGTCTCAAGCTTCCTTATCATGTCAACGAACTGGCCAATAGTGGTACAAGCCACCATTATGGTCCCATCCTGTCCCCACAATCCTACCATGTCCTGGTATGGAGTGGCCACCATGTATGTTGTGGTCAAGGAAGCCACTGGATGATGTGGCTCTCTGAGAATTGTCATCACCATCCATCTAGCAGCCCTGATGGCCCCTGGGTCCTGAACTGGCACTCCCCTCCCATAGGGGACAATCCACTCATACACCCAGCTCCCAACCAATGTAGGGTGGGTCAAACACTACCCATGTAACTTGACAATCTGATATAGGTCATGATAGGTAATGCCAAGGATATCTACCCCCAGGTATAGATAAGACCATATGCCTCAATCTACTCGATAATGGAAGCCCAACAATAAAGTAGTGATCACCTCCCTTGTCCTTGATCAACCGCGAGGCCAAGATACCCATGATGGCCTTGCCGATAATAGGGATGGGAGTAGTAGCAATGGAGCAGACCTTCATCTCCTTCTTCAAACCAAAGGAAACCACTAAATCCCCCATATAAGTGCCCCATAGAGTCATCGTGGCCCTAGATCTCATTGTCTCCAAATTCAACTGTCTACCCAGTATCGAAACCCCAAGAATATGGTACACATCCTCTAGGGTGATTTTCCACTCACCCCTAGCACTTGACAACCAGAAGGTATTCCGGTATACATCCCAATAAGAAAACAAGTCACATAGTATGTGACTAGCATGAGTGACATGGGGCACCCGTGCAATCCTCCATATACCTGATCTCTGAAGAGTATCATTCTCATCCTAAGTCAACTGATACAATATCATTGGGAGCCAGTCACACTCCTTGTTAGGACTCTAATGGATATACTCTTCCTTCTTCTGCATCCACCAAAACATAAAAACATAGAAATTTAGTGACATATTTCAAGAAACAGGCTCATCAAAAACATTAAAAATCGTAAAAAAATTAAGGTATCATGAGTTTTGGTTATTTTGGTTAGAACCATCGCTCAGTGCAAGGCGGCGGTTCTGTGACCGCCACCCTGCTTAGGGTGATGGTCCTAAACCGATTCATCGTACAAATTTATTACCCTAAAAATGGTCAAAATGCAAAAATAGACCATTTTTAATGAAATAAAAGACTACCTTATAGGCGCCGCCCCCTAGAGACTCATTTAAAACAATAAATTTCAAAAATGATCCCCCCATAAACAAAGATTTTGACATTTCTAAATTTTAGGTTTAAAAACACACAAGTGAGGAAAACTAACCTGAGACCGCGTTGGTCGATCTCCCACTCGCGGAGGCATAGTCACGATCTCTTAATGCACGTTTTGAATAATTTTATGATGAAAACAGTCATTCTGGGCCTAGAGCTCAAAAATCACCAAATCAAATGAGTACAAATGAATTAGAAAATGAGTTTGTTTTGAATATATATATATATATATATGTGTGTGTGTGTGTGTGTGTGTGTGTGTGTGTGTGTGTGTGTGTGTGTGTGTGTGTGTGTGTGTGTGTGTGTGTGTGTGTGTGTGTGTGTGTGTGTGTGTGTGTGTGTGTGTGTGTGTGTGTGTGTGTGTATGTTGTTACAAGTTTTTTTGAGTGCATATGTTTGCAGGGTTGGAGTGCTGGTGGAGGTAAGTTTTTATCCCTGCACAAATAGTAAGTCCTCTTGTTGTTTTAATTTAGTGTTTATTTTTTTATATTTATCTATATACACTTGAGTCTTCTCTTCATTTTTTAGGTAGCGTGGGCTTAGACGATGACATTTCGACACACAGGCGTGTCAGGTATAGCTTCTAACTCCCCATTTCGGGAACACCATAATTGGAATTTATGTTTTATGTCTTTTCATGGTTAAGACACTTCTCTGAGGGGGCAATATGTATACACCCAAAATTACATGTGCTACATTGTCAAAAAATGGTTATAAAAGTCCCCAATGATGATTCATGTCCTTTTAGAAGGTGTTCGAGTTCCTAAGCTCATTCGTAGTGTATATTTGTAACCTAGACATCCTTACTTAACTTTTCAATGCTTTCTCCCAGCTTCCCACTCATTTCTGTGTATATTTTGGCCTTTAGTGTCAGGATCACCACCCTGTCTAGGCGGTGGTCCTGGAACCACTGTAAAGGAAACGTGGTAGTCCTGTGCGCTTTTTCCATAACTTTTCATGCATGGTTTTAACACGCGTGATTTCACTTAACTTGACTTCCAAGGTGCGTTTGTGAACCGAATTGCCTTAAAATAGTCTTGATTGCATGGTATTCCTTCCCTCTTCTATTTGTAAATAGATTTAATTAGTTTGAACTGCATCTTCACCCAATGATTTGGCACTCAAAGGCTCCCTTTTACATGAAGGCACATCCCAGCCAATTCCTATATAATCAATGTTTGTATTCAAGAAAATGGCGTGAGAATTTTGTGTATCTTGCATAGTATTGCTGCCACAATCTTGCTAGAAATTGCATAGCCAAGCTCTATTCACTTGTGCTATCTCTCTTCCACCTGCATTGTAACCAGACTACCTTAAAAATGTCATTTCTCAAGTGCTTTCTCCTACTGCTGCCTTTGCGTTCCCAATTCCTTGGACTCAAATGGACACATAGAGAAAGAAAGGATAAACAAAGGGGAAAAGAATAGATACAACTAGATTTTCCAAAGCTCTTGTTTATCTAGGTTGGAATTATTTGTTTGTTATTCAAGTTATCAATTTGGAGTTATCCATTTCAAATAGAGTAGTAAATATTTCATTTTAGTTAATCAAGCAATTATAAATAGAGAAAATCATTAGAAAGCTTACTCTTTGACATTATTGGGGAAGTAGGGGGGAACCATATCTCTTCTAGAGTTATTATTTGTTCTCTACCTCTGAGGTAGGGTTAAAAGGATTTTGATTAAATTAGTTCATTTTTTTTAGATCTAGATTCACATACTTGGACAAGTAATTAACTACAACCATTTTATTACTTGTATTTAGTTTCATTTATTAGATTAGAAGCATTGTTTAAAATCCCAGAAAAGATAAAAAATATTTACTTTTGCTAGATTCGATTGCTTCCATTTGTTTGTTCAGATATATTGTGAAAATACCAAAAACATAGTTTAAATTTCCTTTGATGGTTAGTTTTCTTTATCAAGATCAATTCAAATCATTCTACATGACCATAAAAGGTCCACAACAATTTAAAACATTCAATTGTGATCCATTAGTCCCACAACCCAATGGGCTTGAGTTCTTAACCAACATTAATACAAGTTTACGCTTGTCAGTTTTATGCACACCATCTAGGTATTCATAGAAGATAGAACAATTAAACACATTAAATATTGTAGCTAATCAAGCCTATAATTATTGGATTGCTCCTGACAATAAGGATTGATTCCACATATGACCATACAAATACCACAGCATCCACGAGTTCACGGTTGTGATCCCCAGATCCCACAACCCAACGGGCCTGATGACCAATTAAACATCGATAGTGGTTTGCATGCACTGGTATTTAGATCATCACCACTTCTACCTGACATCGGTGCACAACTTTCAGTGTTGAACATAGCAGCTAATTAGGCTAAGGATTTTTGGACTAGACCAGAAAACCTCCCATAGACCATGTGGTTCCATTATGCCTCTCATTTTCACTTCCATGACCTTGTCTAGAAATCTATACGAGGCGTCTGCAGGTCAATTTCCGCATGTTCCAAAACTAGTAGACAGAATCTTGACAGAGCTCGATATCGACTAGAGCCTCCAAGTAGCTATTCTATCTGATCATTCCATTACACCACTTTAGCTTAGGATGGCTTTCTTTTCCTTGGGCTCGTAGATCCCGATATTGCGTGTTGAAGACATAAGGTTGCCTCATTAGCTTGTTCATCGCTACCACACATACATCCATTTCCATTCTATACCGGCTATCCAGGAATGACATTGGGAGGTCGGGTGCGAAGAAGTTCACGTGTTGATTTTCTTTCGTACAGTAACCTTCAAATTTTGGGGGATATCTAGTTCTTTTTTAATCTTCTATCTATAATTTTGAGGTGATTCTCTCTACTCTTATGGGTAGATTTTCTATGTACTTTGGTACCTTATCATGCCTTTTTTCAAGACCCGATTCTTCTACCCATCTGAATTATGCGTAAGAAGGGTTTTGGTGTAAGTGTTTTATTCCATTATATGGTTTTTCCTACACATGTATTTATCTTGATTAGGTTTCATTGAAATGTATGGGATTTTTTATGCACTCCTTTCTTGGGATGTTTTATCCACCTTTTTAGGTGGAAGTTACATTTCTTTTCTTCCTATTTATGTACCTCTTCTAGATATATTTTATCATTTTGAATACAAGTTGGTTGTTGTGATCATGTTTGGTTCCTTTCTTTAACAATAAGTTTTTTTTTACATTTGCATTTCACATTATAAGAGTTGAAGTATGTTCATATTTTACTAGTCATCAATCGTACACCATTCTCATAGTGACATGAAAATGGGTTAGTTTGGTTTAGATGGATTTCCCTCAACATCCCCCATTGTTGAGTTTTATATACATAAAATTGCCTCAAAACGGCCTCATGCCTACATAGTTCTTCATATTGGCGGATGTATGTGAATGTGCATAAACATTAGTTTTGGAAAGGCCTCTGACACTTTATAATGATCCTTTAATTTAGTTGTAGTGTTTGGGAGTGTTCTAGGGCATAAATATAGGAAGTATTTAGATTTTTACCTTACCAACATGCTCTAAGGATGTGATACTTCAATGATTGGAGCCCAAAATATTTATCAAAGTTATTTATAGTGATATCTTATAGATTTTCAAGATTTCAAGAAATGATCCTAATAAATGGGTTATATGTGTTTATATATATGACTTGTGCAAATGCCAAACTTCTATGCATTTCCTCCTTCAAAACTTTTACGCACTACCGTGCACTTTTCTGCCACATCCTATTTTATCATCTGATCTATTTCAATTCTTGTGCATGTCATTTTTCTTCAGACAAAATTTCCTAAAACATATGCAATCACCTAATTCTTTTTCGATGCTCCTACATCAAACATCCTAGGTAAACAAAAGTGATCTCTGTCTCAAAATTTAGGCTCCCGAGTATGGTTAAGTTGACCAAGCTCCTTCATGATTACCCATGTCAAATCTTCTTTTTTGTATTCCTTCCATTTCACTAGATATTCCATGTATTCCCTTCTACGCATCTTCCTTATTACCCTTGAGTCTAATATGGCCTCGATTTCTTTAGCCCTTTTATCTAGTAGCTACCTCATCCATCCCAAAGTTTCTTCATCTTATAGCACATATTCATCTAGCTCCTCTGCACGTTGTCCATTAATTTTGTATACACTATTGTCTCCTTCATGGAACTCATATTAATATGAAATTATAAATATTGGAGAGATGTCTAATCCTTTGGGAAACTCTAACTTATACACATTTGGCCCAATCTTTTGTGCTATCTTACATGGCCTAATTTTCTTTAGCTTTAACTTATTATAGGTCCCCTTAGGAAGCCTCTCCTTCCTCAAATTCCTTGGCTTTATGTCTTTTACCCATGCACTCTTCTTAACCTTGACTACTTTTCTCTAATTTCTCCAGCATTTACTTATGCAGTTTGTGCATATATTTTTCATATTATTATTCCTTCACACTTTGGTTATTCATTACCATGCACAGCTTTGTGACTCCTCTGGGAATTTTCCTATAAATAATTTTAAAAGGAGTTCTTTATACTCTCTTGTTGATTGAATTATTGTAGGTAAATTCATCTTGTGTCAATATTGTATCCCATTAACCTGGCTTATCTGTTACAAAGCTAAACAAAAAATTTCCTAAGATCTTGTTCACCACTCCGTTTTGCTCATCATTTTGTGGATGGTAGGTAGAACTATAAATTAAATTGTTTCCCAACTTCTTCCACAAGGTCCTCTAGAAATTTCCTAGTAACTCGGTATCCCTATCTAATATTATACTCATTGGTAACTGATGCAAACATATTACTTCCTTTAAAAATTGATGTGCAATCCTTGTCGCATCACTAGTCTTTTTCTATACAATGAAATGAGACATATTTAAAAATGTATCAAATACCAAAAATATGGTAACTAAAAAACTCAACATATTTGTACATAATTACACATATCCATGCTCATATTCAGCCAATAGTATCATTCCTTCAACTATGCCAATTTTTTCCATTCCTAAAATGACCTCATAATCCTCCACTTTGTTTTTCTTTAATCAAATTCTCGCACATTGATCCTTATGGTATGCATAATTTTACTCCTTGAAATAACATTCCTTCTTGGATAAAATAGTCTATCCAAGGTATGTTATCCATGTGTGTTGGTTCCTGACATGCCTCACATGCTTATTTGAAATCCTTTTCTTGTGTGTATAACTCCTTCATGGTCTCAAATCCTATGAATTCATTACACATTTATATCAACATCAATACTCTTCTAATCAATGCATCTGTTATCAGACCTTTGTCAAGTGTCATATGTGTTTTCATTGATGTCAATATGGATTAGTCGATGTCAAGTTGCATTGATGGAAAAATGAGTCAAGTTGGTAAAGTGAGCAAGATGAAAAGATGAAGGTTGATTGGTAATGTCAACTCATAGAGGCTTCATGATGATTAAAGACAAGTTCTAAGGAACTTAGTTTTTGTGCAATCCATGAAGATAGAGAGATTTCCTATGAAGTCTGTGGAAATCCGTAGTACTTCAAAAGAAGATGCAGAAGGTATATGAAGATTGTGGATAAAAAGGAGCAAGCCGCAAAGTAAAAAGGAGCCAAAGGAAAAGCCATGAGTGAGATAGGAAAATCCGTGGATGTGAAGGAAGAGTCACGATAGTGAAGGAAAATCCAACGATAAAGAGAAAATCTGTAAAGAAATATAGAAGCCAGATAGCCAAGGAAGACTAAAAAGGCCTCAAGTTAAAGGGATAGAGTCACGAACTTATAAAAAAGCCGTGGGAAGGCAAAAGACAAGGAGGAATGCCACATGACATTGTAGAAGCCGCGAGAAGCATGGAATATAGCCGAGGATAACTACAAATCCACTAAGTAAAGAAAAGTGTTGCGGTATAAAGAATAAAGTGAGAGGAGCTAAGGAAAGCCACAAAATGATAGAATATGGAGTGGACAAGGTTGAAGGTAATAAAATTAATTCAAACATGGACAAGTGAGATTTGGTTCTCCAAAATCGATGGTGATATGATTTTCAGGTGACTGCAGCTAGGTACAAGACTTGAGCTCCACAAAGAAATAAGAAATTCACTGTTCTAGCTACCAACATTTAATTCTTATTGACCTTGGTGAAATATAGTTGAAATTTTGTATGTGATTATGAGTTTCAAGATGAAATAAAATATTTAATAAGGAAATTTCTCGCTCATCTGGGTCATGTTGCAAATCCTAAAAATATGGGAAAATCTATTTTTAGGCACGGCTAATAAATTACTCTTACAAATGCAAGGAAAATGGTGTAATCAAGCCGAATATAGAAGAAATAAAATATTGAGTTAGTTATATGCATTTAATAGTCTGGATTCTCATGTCATAGAGCAGGAAGATGCATGCCACACAAATCGAAGTTAAGGAATGGTCGATTATGAATATAGAGAGGACTCAAATCCAATTGGTGTGATTTCTCAAGTAAGAAAAGATACATTCGAATTGAGGGATAGTCACTCAATAAATAAGAAGATGCAATCAAACTGAGAAAGAGCGATAGGAAGAAAAGAGAAAATAAAATAGGTAAGAAAATAGATAAAGGATTGATTCATCATATGAGAAGAGCATCAGAGCAACATATTGAATGAGAAAAGGGGATCAAATCAGATTTGTTGAAGAGAGTGAAATGAAAACAAAGACATTTCCATAAAAGCGATCAAAATCAATTTTGTAAGTAATCTTTGTAACTAGATGATCAAAATTTGTATGTAAATCAAGTCTAATTTGTAGCTTAGAATTTTCAGGGGTTGTAGCCTCATTTTGGGTTGGTACCTACAAAATATCAGTTATAATTGATTAAATTAGGGGTTGGTGCTCCTTGCAAGTAGGTGCTTGCTAAATTTAATGAGTGGGTGCTCAGAAAATCTTTGAGTGGGTGCTTGAAATATGTGGAGTGCTTCCTTCAAAGGTTGAGTGGGTGCTTAACCAAAACCATTATAAGTTTTGGAATTGGTGTTCCTAAATAAAGTCTTGGTTTTAAGTCGTTTTTTCTACTGAAAGGGTTTCCCACTGTAAATTTATGTGTTCTGTTTTATATTGCATGGCATCTATTTGATTAAATGCTCATGGTTTAAAATAGTACATCATTAAATGATTTAAAATTGACATTAAGATAAAAAGATTTAATCTACACTGACTCACCCCCCCCCACTCTCAGTGCTTGTGATCTCTAATAATTTGTATCAGAGTGATTTCCTTATAACAAGAATCTTAACATCTTCAAGGAGATCCTATGTTCACAAGCATGGCAACAAATCAAGCACAAGGAAGTTTATCACTGTCAATATCACCTCTCTTCACTAGAATGAATTATGCATTTTGGAGATTAAGAATGAAAACACATTTTATGTCACTTGACTCTAATATCTAGGAATGCGTTGAGAAAGGATACAATCCTCCATCTACACCAATCACTTCTTCAGCGACCTACATGTAGAGATTAGATGAGGTTATAAACATGATCAAATTCTTAGGAGAGAAGCTAGAAGAATATGTTATTGTCCATAAGGTTCTGAGATCCCTGACCATTAAGTATGATGTAAATGTTTCATCCATAGAGGAATCCAAAGACATGAAGACTCTCACTATGGATGAATCACATAGCACTCTTTCAACATACGAGATGATGACTATTGGATCTAATACTACCAAGAAAGAGGTAGCATTTAAATTCAAGAAATAAACCCAGTCCAAAAAAGAATAAGAATAAGAATCAGCTTCAGGAGATG
This sequence comes from Taxus chinensis, assembly GCA_019776745.2. Lineage (NCBI taxonomy): Eukaryota > Viridiplantae > Streptophyta > Pinopsida > Cupressales > Taxaceae > Taxus > Taxus chinensis. Next base: position 143,209,435 of record CM034153.1, read on the forward strand.
AGTTAGATTATGAAAATATTCAAGCAATGTTTGTAAGAAGATTGAAAAGAGGTTCAGGTAAGTATAAAGGAAAACTTCCTTTCAAATGCTTTTCATGAGGAAAAGTAGTGCATTTTTTTGTTAAATGTCCTAATAAAAATAAAAAAAATTAGTCTGAACATGAAGAGGACAATCATAATAAAAGTAAGAGAGAAACTGGATATAAAAAGAAAAACAACAAGAAGAAGTTCTTTAAGAAAAAAAGAAACTTTTATTCTAAAGAAGAATCAAGTGAATCTGATTCTAGTAACCCATGCAGATCTGATAATGAATATAATGAAGACCATTCTGAATGTTTATTTATGGTTGTGGATGTATCTGAAGAATGTTGATCCATAGGGAAGAAGACAGTTTACTTCTAAGATTCTGAAGAAGAGGAAGCTGAAGTGAATCTTAAAGCAGAACTGGTGTGTGCCCTTTAAGAATTGAGATTGAGCAAGAAGAAGAATAAGAAATTGAGATTCACATTAAAGGATTATGAAGAACAAATCCACATCTTTGAATAAATACAATCACTAAAAGAAGAAGAAGATGCTAATGAGCTCAAGGAGCTGGAAACTTAGCTAGAAAATATTTCAAACTCTTACAAATCAAAGGATGAAGAATGCACAAATTTGAACTCATAACTGGAGAGATTAAAAGTAGAGATGGAATAGATGACCAACAAGCTAAAGGTGTATGAAAAACTTGAAAAGGGTACAAGTGTCTTGACTGATATACTAAGCACCCAATGTGATGCAAATGACAAGTCTGGAATTGGTTTAAACGAAGAAAGTAAAGAAAAGGAGCATGAAAAGAATGAAGAAAACAAGGATCCATCAACATCTAACACCTCATCCACCACAAACAAGAAATTTATTAATGTCACAAAGAGAAGGATTAATTCTCCTAGAATCACCTATACTATGAGGTATACACACTCTTTCTATGGCTATTGTTATTCATGTAATCAGTTTAGACACAAGATTGCTAAAGTGTAGGAAATTCTCTAGAGGCTATAGAAGAAAATTGTTCCCATATTACATCAGATCAAACTACAATGTTGTCCTACACAATTATTATAAGAATAGTAATTTAGTCTCAAAAAATAAACATGAACCATCAAGGCAAAAGAAGCGGGTATGTGTTGCAAAGAAAGATGAGAATGAGAGAAAATAGTCATGTTCAATATTGCAGATTTCATTTCATGTGAAAAATGAAGATAAAATATGGTATTTGGATAGTGGATGCTCCATCCATATGACAGGTGAGAAAACAATTTCATTACTTTGTCTAACAATGCATCAGGTTCTGTGAGATTTGGTGATAACAACTCAGCAAACATAGTTGGATAAGGAACCTTAAGTCTATATAATGGAAAGACTATAACTGAAAATGTTTTATATATTGAAGGTCTTAAACACAATCTGTTGAGTTCAAATGTGCAAAAGGGGATACAATGTAATATTCCATGATAAAGGGTGTGATACCATAAAAATAAAAACAAGAAAGAAGGTTGCAAAGGCCAAGAAGATAAAGAACAACATGTATGTTCTCAATGAGATAAACAATGAAAAATGCTTCACAAGTAAGATTGATTATAAATGGCTATAGCACGGGAGATTGGGGCATATGAGTTTTGAAAATCTTGTAAAATTAAGTGCAAAAGGTTTTTTGATACATATGCCAAAGATTTTAAAATCCGTGGAGACGTTATGCAAGGCTTGTTTACATGGAAAACAAACAAGGAGATCATTCAAATCAAAGGAATACTCTACAACTAGACCACTGGAGTTAATTCATACATATCTCTGCGGTCCCACTAGAACTGAAGGTATAAAGGGAGAGGTATATTTCTTGTTGCTAATAGATGATTATACCAGAATGACATGGGTAGTGTGTTTGAAGAAAAAATCAGAAGCCTTAGTAGATTCAAGAAATTCAAGGCACTTGTAGAGAATGAGAAAAACAAAAAGATCAAATGCCAAAGATCAGATAGAGGCAGAGAATTATGGTCAAATGAGTTTGATGAATTTTTTGAATAAGATGGAATTAGAAGAAAATTCTCAGCTGCGAGGACACCTCAAAAAAAATGGGGTTGTTGAGAGGAAAAATGAGATTGTTTAAGAAATGGCAAGGACTATATTGAATGAATCCAAACTCCCATACAGTTATCGGAGTGAAGCAATTTACACTACGGTCTATATTTTGAACATAGATCAACTAAGGATAAATAGTGACAAGACACCCTATGAACTGTGGAAGAAGAGACCAGAAAATGTGAAGCACATAAGAGTATTTGGAAGAAAATGCTATATCAAAAGAGATGAAAGACAATTTGGGAAAATTTGACTCCATGTGTGATGAAGGCATATTCCTTGGTTATTCAATAGTCAGCATGGCTTATAGGTGCTACAATAAAAGGATGTAGAAGATTCTTGAAAGTAGAAATGTGAAGGTGGATGAAACACAATACACCAAAGTCAGCACCGAACATAGAGATAATCATGAAGAACAAGAATATGATGATGAAATGGGCAATCCATGTGAAGAAGAAGATGAAGAGGAATAAATGCCAGACACTAAGGCACCCTCCATGAAAGTCAAGAAGGACCATCCTACTAATCAGATCATTGGAAAAAAATGGTAGCATTTTCACAAGAACAAGGCTAAGAGAGTAGCAGAACCATGAAGACATAGCACTCATGTCAATGATATAACCCAAGAATGTTGCAGAAGCAAGCAATGATCAACATTGGATAGACATAATGAATGAGGAAATTGATCAAATTGAAAATAATGACACATGGGAATGGGTACCCAGACCATGGGACAAGAATGTGATTGAAACCAAATAGATCTTCAAGAACAAATTGAATGAGAAAGGGGAAGTAACAAGAAACAAGGAAAGGCTAGTATACAAAGGATACATGCAAATGGAATGAATTGATTTTGAAGAGACATTTACACCAGTGGCGAGAATGGAAGCAATAAGAATATTTCTGGCCTACGCGGCATACAAGAATATCAAAGTATTCCCAATGGACGTGAAATCAGCCTTCCTAAATTGTTTCTTGAATGAAGAAGTATATATTGAACAACCTAATGGATTTTCACTAACTGAAGATAAATATTATGTGTACAGGTTAAAGAAGGAATTTTATGGACTCAAATAAGTTCCCAGAGCTTGGTACAACAAATTGGATTCATACCTCATCGACCAAGGTTTCAGAAAAGGTGTTGTTGACAACAATATCTACATCAAAAAATAAGGTAATCATCTAATCATTTTCATAGTTTGTGTGGATGACATCATATTTGGTGGAGATCATGATAAAATGCCCTATGAGTTTGCTAATGTGGTGAAAGAAGAATTTGAAATGTCTATGCCTATGGATCTTTCATTCTTTTTTTTATTACAAATCAATCAATCAGAACAAGGAATTTTCATATCCTAAACCAAATATATCAAGGAGACGCTAAAAATATTTAAAATGGAAGATTTTCAACCTATTAGGAAACCAATGGAAGTTGGGTGCAAGCTGAGTAGAGATGATGACACACCAAAATTATACAAAACATTGTATAGATCCATGATAGGCATTCTACTTTACTCCACTGCATCAAGGCCAGACATCATGCAAGTGGTAGGACTTATTGGAATATTTCAAGAAGATCCAAGAGAAATACACCTCAAGGTGGTCAAGATAATTATGAGATATCGCATGGGCACAATTGAATATGGACTATGGTATCCTAAAAGCAATGAATTTAGCATAAAAGCACACATATAGGCAGATTGGGCAGGCAGTGTTGATGACATGAAGAGTACAAGCGAAAGAGAATTCTTTGTTGGAAATGATTTAGTATCTTGGTTGAGCAAGAAACAATCATCAGTGGCTCTCTCAACATGTGAAGCAAATAATATAGCTTCCATGATGTGTTATACTCAAGTTTTGTGGATAAAACAGACATTGGAGGATTATAAGGTAAAATCTGAAAATTCAATTCCTTTTTGTGTGATAGTACAAGTACAATAAGTGTCTCTAAAAACCCAGTGTTCCACTCAAAGACCAAGCACATTCTAATCAGATATCACTTCTTGAGGGAACAAGTAAATGACAGTAATATCAATCTAGAATATGTGAGCACTAAAGAGGAAATTTCATATATACTGACCAAGATGCTACCAAGAGAAACATTTGAACACCTAAGGAATGAATTGGGGGTCATTCCTAATCCCATAAATAACTAGAAGGTGTGCAAAAAACACAAGGGAACATTTTCAAGTATTATCAACTCCTAATCAGTGCCAAAGTAAGGGGGAGCTAGTCTACTAGCTCAACTTTATCATAGTATGCATCAACTCATGAGGAGAATTGTCGCAGACATCCCCAAATATATGGATAAGAAGCATAAGCCTAGGGGGAGTTTCTTGAGGTATGAACATCTTGTATCTATCTTACCAACATATTCATCTTTATGCGGCCTAGTTGGCCCTTTGTCATTGTTATTAAAGGGGTAGAGTAGCTATTGTCAGAAACCAACTCATCATATCATATAGAAAAGGAGGAGAGAAATTGAGGTATTGTAGAATATAAAAAACTAGACTATCACATTGAAAAGGGTAGAAATGTTGTGACATACAAGGGAAGAGATGTTGAAACCAGTTGAAACATATCCACATAAGAGTGAAGCTGAAAATAGAAATCAGTTATGTAAGTATTTTTCTTTCAAAAGGAGGTAATTGGTTTTTGCAGTAGAAAAGCATTGAGATGTTGAGGTGTTTCCATCAATGAAAAAGGGGGATATTATTGGACCTTTTTCAAGTGTCATATGTGTTGTCATTGATGTCAAGATGGATTAGTTGATGTCAAGTTGCATTGATGGTAAAATGAGTCAAGTTGGTAAAGTGAGCAAGATGAAAAGATGAAGGTTGATTAGTAGTGTCAGCTCATAGAGGCTTCAGGAGGATTAAAGAAAATTTCTAAGGAACTTAGTCAGTTTTAGTGTAAGCCATGGAGATGGGAATATTTCTGCTGAAGTATGTGGAAATTTGCAGTACTCTAGAAGAAGTTGCGGAAGGTATATGAAGACTGTGAATAAAAAGGAGCCAGCTGAAAAGTAAAAAGGAGCCAAAAGACAAGCTGTGAGTGACATAAGTAAATCCATGGATGTGAAGGAAGAGTTGCGATAGTGAAGGCAAAGTCATAGATAAAGAGAAAAGCCACAAAGAACTATAGAAGCCAAATAGCCATGGTAGTCTACAAAAGCCGCAAGTTAAAGGGATAGAGTTAAAGACTTGGAACAAAGCCACGGGAAGGAAACAAACAAGGAGGAATGTCACATGACATTGTAGAAGCTGTGAAAAGCATGTAGTAGTTGTGGATAACTAAAAATCATCCGAGTAAAGAAAAGTGTCATAATACAAAGAATAAAGTCAGAGGAGCTAAGGAAAGCCACGAAATGATAGAATATGGACTAGACAAGGGTTGAAGGCAATCAAATTAAATCAAACATGGATAAGTGAGAGTTGGTTCTCCAAAATCGATGGTGATCTGAGTGTCGAGTGATTTCAGCTAGGTACACGACTTGAGCTCCATGAAGAATGAAGAAATTGACTTTTTTAGTTACCAACATTTAATGCTTATTGACCTTGGGGAAATATAGTTGAAATTTTCTATGTGATTTTGAGTTTCAAGTTGAAATAAAATATTGAAGAAGGAAACGACTCAGTCATCTGGGTCACGTTGCAAATTCTAAAAATATGGGGAAATATATTTGTAGGCACAGCTAATAAATTTCTCTTGCACATACATGGAAAACGTTGTAATCAAGCCGAATATAGAAGAAACAAAATCTAGAGTTAGTTGTATGTATTTAATAGTCTAGATTCTCGAGTGACAGAGCAAGAAGATGCATGACACACAAACTGAAGTAAAGGAATGGGTTGATTGTGAATATAGAGATGAATCGAATCCAATTGGTGTGGTTTCTCAAGTAAGAAAAGATACATTTGAGCTAAGGGAGAGCTACTCAGTAAAGAAGATGATGCAATCAAACTGAGAAAGAGCGAAAAGAAGAAAAGAGAAAAGAAATGAGGTGCGTGAATAGATGAAGGATTGATTCATCAGATGAGAAGAGCATCATAGTGGAGGATTGAGTGAGCAATGCGGATCAGATCATATGAGCTGAAGAGAGTGAAAGGAAAACATAGACAATTCTATAAAAGTGATCATAATCAATTGTGTAAGAAATATTTGCCACTAGATTATCAAAATATATATGTAAATGAAGTCTAAGTTGTAGCTTACCATTTTCAAGGGGTCGTAGCCTCCTTGTGGATTGGTGCCTACAAAATATCAGTTGTAATTGATTAAATTAGGGGTTGCTGCTCCTTATAAGTGGGTGTTTGCTAAATTTGCCGATTGGTTGCTCAGAAAATATTTGAGTGGGTGCTTGAAGTTGTGGAGTGGGTGCTCAACCAAAACCATTGTAAGCTTTGGAATTGGTGTTCCTAAATAAATTCATGCTTTCAATTGGGTTTTTCTCCCGAAAGGGTTTCCCACTATAAATTTATGTTTTTTGTGTTATATTGTATGGCATCTGTTTGATTAAATGTTCATGGTTTAAAATTGCACATCATTGAAGGATTTAAAATTGGCATTAAGATAAAAATCTTTAATCTTAATTAATTCACCCCCTCTCAATGCTTGTGATCTCTAACACCTGTGACTTTGTTGTATTTTCCACTACAGTGCTTCAATTTCCACTACAGTGCTTCAATACAAAAGAATATTTTGGAGGAACTCTACCCACTTCACATGCCTTTGGTTCAATTTTTAATGGCTATTAAAAAACTGTAGTGCCTAATGGTGAGTGTACAAGAAAAAATCGTTTGGAAATAATTAATGCCTCCATTTCTTCAATGCTTGTATTATCACGCAAAACACTTGATCATAGGTCAAGTATCTCCTTTTTACGTCATTCAATTTCTAACTAAGTAGGCTACGGGTATCCCTTCTTGGCTTAATATTATGCCAATATTTATTTCACTCACATCAAAATCCACCTGAAATACCTTCTCAAAAATTGGAAATGCTAACACGGTTGCATCGTAATATTTTGCTTCAATTCTTAGAAGTTGTACTCTACTTCTTTCATCCACACAAACTCCTTGCACTCTTCTTTCATCATCTCCATGATTCCTGCGCATATTCCACTGAAATTCCTATAGAATATTTATAAACCATGAAATATTCGTGCCTCGGTCACACTTCTCGATGAGGGCCATTCTATAATTACACACACTTTTTTTGGGTCCATTCACTATCCTTCCTAGGATATCACAAAACCCAAGTATACTAAATCTTTGCAAATAAAACTACACTTCTTTATATTCACTATCAATTTTTCTTCTTACAAACACTTCATTACTTTTCATAGGTGTTTGATGTGTTCTTATTTGGTCTTACTAAACACTAATATGTCATCCAGATATACTATCACAAATTTTCCCAAAAATGGCTTCAAAACCTCATTTATTAGTCTCAAGAAGGTTCTTGGGACATTGGTTAGCCTCAACAGCATAAATAACCACTCATATAAGCCTTCCTTTATTTTAAATGTATTATTCCATTCATCTCCTTCCTTAATACAAATATGATGATAACCACTCTTCATATCAATCTTGTAAAAATGTTGTGTGCCACTAAAGCAATCCATCAGATCATCCATCATGGGTAAGGGAAATATATACTTAATGGTAATCTTGTTTATGGATATAAAATCAACACACATGTGCCATTTTACTCCTTTCTTTGGTGTTATCACTATGGGTACTACACAAGGGATCAAAATTGCACCCACTAGTCCCTTGTTAAGTAATTTTTGCACTTATATGTGTACTTCTTAATTTGCTACGCCCTTAACCTATTGCTTTATTAACATATGAGTAGCCGACTTGTGGCTTGCCATATAATTTTATTATATAATTTATACTTTCTCAATCTTAATAGGTCGGCCTTGGTGATGGCCATAGCAAATGAATAGTATATATAGGGGATTGTAGGTAGTAGTTCATTATCATTTGAGCATTTGAGTCTTATTATATGGTTTGGAGGTTGCCCCCTCGAAGTGGCGAAGCTATTATAATTGCATATTGAGATCATCATTCTTAAACATTTTGTTATTTGGTGTTCTATTGTTGCTCATAATCTGAATTATACTAGTAATTTCATTACAAGTGGTATCAGAGCTGCGATCTGGGCCAAAATTAGGGCAAAAACCCTATTTTTTGTTTCTGCCATATATTGCGAACCAGAGAGAATTGGTGGGAGATATTTTTACCAAAGTTTAAAAACATTTCAAGTAAGGTTCTCTAAAAATTCCAGACTTTTTGGATTTATTTTTCATGATTTATTACAAATTTAGGGTTTTTCATAAAATCACTCCCTATGGTGCAAATTGTGAAAAAAATTCAAGTTCGTTGCATTTTCAGAAATTTCTCAAAAAAATAGTATTAGTATATTCTCTGTGTTTTTTCCTTTTCGGCCGAATTTTTATCTAAACCCTAAGGTTTGACATCATGGCAACACCTTCCACAAGAGCAAAAAAGAATCTGATTACTCCAGGTAAAACCCCAGATAAAGATGGGGTAGTAATTGAAGAGATGAAGTCAAAAGGGGTAAATACAGATTCCTCAACACTAGGGTTTACCTCAATTGATCATAAGGTGAGCCAACTTGAGTATGAACTACGAAATGTACAATCTAAGATGGCCTCTAAAGGAGACATAGACCAAATCAATCATCGGTTGGATGATATTATGCAACATGTAAAGGGTAAATAGTATGGCCCAAATCTGGCCCATATCAATCAAGGAGGATCTTCAGTTCATAATCATGGACAAAATAACCATGTTGGATCACTTTTCCATCCCAATCAGAATCCAACTTATTCACAACCACGGAACATGATGTCGAAAGTGGATATACGCAAATTTGATGGTAAGGATCCCCTGAATTGGATAAATCAAATGGAGAAATTATTTGAGTTACATCAAACACCATCAGGAAAAAAGGTGAAATTGGCATCTCTGTATCTTGAACCAAACCAATTTTTTTGGTATCGATGGTTATGTGCTTAAAGGCAGAAGAATGGTCTCGGTGTCACTTGGATAGCTTTTACTGAGAAGTTTCAATTGCACTATAGTTTCAGTGTTTCAGAGAACTACTTTAGTCAATTAGAAAATTTACAGAAAACAGGATCATTCAAAGATTATGTGCATCAATTCCAAAACCTATCCTTAAGGGTGGAGAATATTCCAGAAGAGAATTTGAATGACTTGTTTCTTGGGGGTCTTAAGGACCACATCGAGCATGAGGTATGTATGTTTAATCCACTCAATCTTTCTGATTCTATTATCATGGCACGTTGAGTAGAGGAAAAAGTTCTTTGTAGTAGGAGGTCACCTTTCATTAACACTAGAGACCGTAGTATCTCTTCCCCTTCATTTTCTAGGCCAATTAGACTGACTCCTTAACAAATGGAAGAAAAGAGAGAAAAAGGATTATGTTTTAACTATGATAGAAAATATGGACCGGGACATAAATGTGCTGAGAAGAAGGTATTCTATATTGACAGAGGTAATGAGGATGATGAGGAAGCTGAAATTATAGGAGAGGTTGAGGAACCAGTAGAAGATGAAGTAGAGGATCACCAACCTACAATTTATTGCCATGCATTGTCAGGTATTAATACTCCTCAAACACTCAAGGTTATTGGTTATCTCAAAAAACAGAAGGTGACGGTGTTCATTGACTCGAGGAGTACTCATAACTTCATAAATAGTAAGTTATCTACCCACCTCAATTGTTTTATTTACCCAGCTCCATAAATACTCGTGGGACAGTCAAGTGCATAGGAAAGTGCCATAGTATCAAGCTTTCCATGGGAGACTACATGTTAGACTCACCTATGTTTTCTATTTCTATGGGAGGGACAGATATTGTTTTGGGTGTCCAATGGCTCACAACCTTAGGTACTATAGAGATGAATTTCCAAGAATTGTTCATGTGATTTCATCCAGATGAAAGGAAAATACAATTGAATGGGATGGTAGCTAAGTCTCCACAGATTATTAGCTCTCATCAGATGTAGAAGGTTCTCAAAAAAGAAGTAGATGGATTTATAGCAAAGTTATTTTCCATAGAAGTACAAAACATAGAGTCTTCAATACCACCCGATCTTCAGAAGATTATTGATGCTCACTCATCTATTTTTGATGCAATTCCAAATGGACTACCACCAATTAGGGATCATGATCATGTCATTTTGTTAATTCCAGGGAGCCAAACACCTAACATCATACCATACAAATACCCATATTCCCAGAAAAGTGAGATCGAGAAAATGGTTTAGGAAATGTTGAAGGCAGGTATCATCAGGCCTAGCCAGAGTGCATATTCTTCACCAGTGGTCATGGTACATAAGAAGGATGAAACATGATGGATGTGTCTAGATTACCAAGAACTCAACAAGTACACCATCAAAGATAAGTTTTTTGTTCCAATAATTGATGATTTACTTGATGAATTACATGGTGCTATTTATTTCACAAAATTAGATCTTTGTTCGGGGTACCATCAAATTAGAATAAAAGAGGAAGATGTTTATAAAACGGCTTTCATGACTCATGAGGGCTATTATGAGTTTTTGGTAATGCCTTTTGGTCTTACAAATGCGCCTTCAACCTTTCAAAGCTTGATGAACATTGTTTTTAGGCCATTTTAAAGGAATTTTTTATTATTTTTCTTTGATGACATATTGATTTATAGTAAGACATGGGAAGAACACTTACAACATGTAAATAAAGTGTTGGAAGTTTTGGAGAAACATACTCTCTATGCAAAGCCATCCAAATGTTCTTTTGGTGTATAAGAGGTAGAGTAATTGGGTCACATTTATGAAGGCGTCAAAGTTGATCCTCAGAAGATCAAAGCTATGGTGGAATGACCAAGGCCCAAAACTCTCAAAAATATTCATGGGTTCCTAGGACTAACAGGGTACTATAGAATATTTGTGCAGGGATATGGTAGAATAGCAACCCCACTCACTGCATTGATAAAGAAGGATGCCTTCCACTGGACAGCCGTAGCCACTAAATCCTTTGAGCAGTTGAAGGAAGCCTTGTGCAGCACCCCAGTTTTGGATAGTCCCAACTTCTCAAAAACCTTCATTGTTGAATGTGATGCTTCAGGATCATGATTGGGATCAGTTCTAATGCGGGAAGGAAGACCAATTGCATTTGAGAGTCACCAATTCAAAGGAAAATATCTTCTCAAACCTGTCTATGAGAAAGAAATGATGGATATTCTTCATGCGGTCAAGCAATGGAGGCCCTATCTCATGGGTAGACACTTCAAGGTAAAAAACGATCATGATAGTCTCAAATATTTTTTGGAACAAAGGTTATCCTCTAAGGAACAAAAAAAGTGAGTAACAAAAATGTTGGGTTATGATTTTGAAATCATATACAAAAAGGGTAAAGAAAATGTAATAGCTGATGCGTTGTCTAGAAGGGATACATCCGCAGATGCCTTAATATGTGGAATGTCCATGTTGACGGTAGATTGGGTGGATGAAGCAAGATTGGAATAGGATCAAGACAAGGTTACACAATCTCTAATACAAAATATCAAGCAAGGATATATGACATCTAAAAAATTTGAGTGGAAAGGTAATGCCCTATGGTACAAGGACAGGTTATACTTGAGTAAAGATTCTTGCAAAGCTACATGCCTCACCTGCTGGAGGACACTCTAGGTTTTTGAAGACATATCATAGAATAAAAAGATAATTCTTTTGGGAAGGACTCAAGGGGGATGTACAAAAGTTTGTATCAGAGTGTTTAGTGTGCCAACATAACAAAGGGGAAAAAATTAATACACCAGGTCTGTTGCAACCCTTACCAATTCCTAGCCAAGATGAGAGGAGGTCTCCATGGATTTCATCACCGGATTTCCTTGTTCAAAAGGTAAGAATGTTATTTTTCATGATTATGGATAGGTTCACAAAATATGCCCATTTTTTTCCCTATCACATCCATTTGTAGTCAGTACAGTTATAGCTATTTTTTTGGAGACAGTTCAAAGGCTACATAGAACCCCAAAGATAATTGTAAGTGATCGTGATCCTATTTTCACAAGTAATTTTTGGATAGAATTATTTTCATTTTTGGGTACTTAGCTAGCTCATAGTTCATCTTATCATCCTCAAACTGATGGGCAAACAAAAGTGGTCAACAAATGCTTAAAGGGGTATCTACATTGTTTTATATCAGATAAGCAGGAAAGATGGATTAAATGGCTACCACTTACAGAATGGTGGTCTAACACATCTTTTCATACCTCTTCTCAAATGACCCCATTTTTAGCATTATATGGTTACCATCCACCTTCTATCACTTCCTCTTTGAGGGTGCAAAATAAGGTCAGAGATGTTGAGGAATGCATTCAACATCAACAACAAGTTTTGGCTAGTTTGAAGGAGAATTTAGCATTAGCACAAAACAGGATGAAACAACAAGCAGATCAACACCATAGTGAAAGACATTTTGAAATTGGTGACTGGGTTTTTATATGTCTCCATCCTTACAAATAGATGTCCCTAAAGCAACAGAAAAAGGACAACAAACTTTCTCCTAAATATTATGGCCCTTATCAGGTTCTACAGAAAATTGGCAGTGTTGCTTATAAACTAGAGTTGCCTCCATCTTCACAAAAACACCTAGTATTCTATGTTTCATGCCTGAAGAAGGTTATTGGACAGAAATTTGAAGCTTAGACAAAGTAACCAGAACTTGACAAGGAAGGAAGAATCATTTTGGAGCTAGAGAATATTATGCAAACACGTACTAAGAGGCTGAGAACCAAATACATTAAGAAATATCTGATCAAGTGGAAGAATCTGAGCATAGAAGATGCAACCTGGGAGGATGAAGGTTTTCTGCAGCAATATCCATAACTATTCAACGTTGAGGAAAACGTTGGTTTTAAGGGGAAGGGCATGCTACGCCCTTAACCTATTGCTTGTATTAGGATATGAGTAGCCGACTTGTGGCTTACCTTATCATTTTATTATATCATTTATACTTTCTCATCCTTAATAGGTCAGCCTTGGTGATGGCCATAATATATGAATAGTATATATAGAGGATTGTAGGTAGTAGTTCATTATCATTTGAGCATTTGAGTCTTATTATATGGTTTGGAGGTTGCCCCCTTGAAGTGGCGAAGCTATTCTAATTGCATATTGAGATCATTATTCTGAAATATTGTGTTATTTGGTGTTCTATTGTTGCTCATAATCTGAACATAATTTTATTTTGGGTTCATTCTATATGGTTCCTTTTTTAAAAAACAAACTTCTGGTATCAATTCTATTTGATGACTAATACTACGTATCAGCGGTAATCCTTGCAACAATGCTTCCGTCATAATTTCTAAGAACTCTGTTAATACCTTGTGTAATTCTGGAGGAACTTCTTCCTTTTCGGTGCAATCTCTGTATGTTACATTTGGTACCAACATGTAACGAGTATTCTCTTCCTCAAGTTCTCACAAGAATTCTTTGCTCAATACAAGCAAAACCCTTGCACAAACTCCACTACACACTTCTCCTTTCTCCCCATCCATTAATGGTGATAGGTTAAATTTTTTCCCATCCTTATCGATGTGAATAATATTCATGTGCCCATTACGGACAACCTTCGTATTATATTGCCAGGGTCTTTCCAATAATAGTTGATAAACATTCATTAGGATCACATCACATAACACTTCATTGTAATAATTTTGGATCTGCCCCGCATAAAATCTTTGACAAAAAATATAGTACACATTAAAAAAAAATTTAAGATAGAAAACCAAAAAGTGGTAGGTACACGAAGGATGTCAGGTTAGCTATGATGTGGAGTTCTAAATGGAATTCTCTTATCTACCAACCTAGAATTAGTTGGTTGCCATTAATTCTAAGGAGTTTGAATTTGGGTTTAAGAGGGATTATGAGAGGATTCTAGATGGAATTTCAAAATCCTTACATGTGGGAAATATTTCTTATAAATACCTACCTAAAATCTTGTTTTAAACAACTTGAGGTGTTAGCAGGAATAAAAAAAATTGAGTGGTCGCCCATGTAACTTTGTAGACTGTAAAAATACCCCTAAGGATTATTGTAGATGTCATATGGATTTCTAATAATAGGATTTAAATTTGGAAGTGAAATTTCCATTGTGTTTATTCTATAAATATCTCAAGGTTGTCTCGATCAGATTGTTCAACATTATAGATAAGGGGATATAAATCTAATCAAAATGGGTAAGTATGTGTTAGACGAAAAAAATATTCCTCACTACTCCATATTTCAGGTATAAAATGTCAACACTAATGTTTCTAAATGTATCAAAGATAAATATAGGTTATTATATCATCAAATGTATACACAAAATATTATGAAGATGGATAGTGCACATTACCCCTTGTAAATATAAAAATATAAATTTCATTTTTGTAGCAATAGTTCATCTAAAATAGATATTACATTTCAAATTTGTTATAATTTATAATCCAGTTAGAATAATTAATGGATAATCTAATAATAAATATTATATATTGTCAGTATAAATATAATAATATTAATTCAAAGAGAGATTGCACTATTAAAGAGACCTAAGAATGGTCACTATACAATTATTAGTCACTAATAGCCAAGTTTGTTTGTACCTCTTTTGTGGAGAATTTTTATAATAATCCTTATGTTTAAAATGAGAGACATTAACATTAAAAATAAGGAAATAAATCTATTCATGAGTTCCTATATTGTCTAATTTTAATGTGTTCATATACTTATCGATTATTGGTCTAAATTAAGTAGAATTGTTTGTGTCAACCTTTGTTCTCTTTCTCCCCTTTCCTTTTTCTCTTTGTTTCTAAATTTCTAGTGTCTTGTATTGATTATCCTGGGATAGTTTTGGATTTTTAATGTCCTCTAGCATCCTCACATTCCTAGGGATTTTTAATGTCCTCTTTTTGTTAGGGTGTAGCCATAATTTAAATCTCATCTTCTTCACTTTTTAGTAATTATTTTTTCATATTTTATAGGTCCAAACCACAAACATGAAAGCTAAGAATGCAAGGGGTTGGCTATATACAAAAGCATGGGAGAAAGAGAAAAGACCAAGGAATCAACGAAATAAAGAAAATTACAGATAAAAAACAAAAAATATGTCACCAATAAGGGGAGAAGGAAATAAGGGACATAAAGGAGAGTCGATAAAACATTGTCAACACACAAATGACAAATCGAAGGATAATGACATGGAAAAATATGCATTATTAAGAGTGTAATGCACATATAAATACACTAATATGACATAAATTAACTAGTCTCACACTAAATTGAGGTGTCTACATACATGTACACATGAGCTAAACATGAACAAGTCCTGTGCCAAATTTAGGTGTCTAAATATGTGTACATGTTTTATTATTTCCAATTGATTTAAAATAGAAAAATTTAACTGTATTAAAAAAATAGTTCTAAATCTAAGCAGTTAGTTCACCCTTATTGGCACAACATGGCTCAAACTAGTGGTCTTGAAACCTAAAAGAAAATGATTAGTTCAAACTAAAAAGTGTATTTACAAATAATATCATGCAATATAAATTTTTATTTTTGAAGGGGTGACATACCACAATTTTTAGGCTATTAAGTGTTTGTCACTATCGCTCATATTAGTTATATTGTATCATTAGTTTATTATAATAAAAATTTTATTAAAGTTAGTATTTACTTGTAATTTGATGTTTAGAATGTTTTGTGAAGTTCATTGTTTAATTTTAAAGAATTATTTTTCAATTTTTGGTAAGTCGATATCTATTGCAATTTAGAGCTTATGTTGTTTAATTATTAATTACTAAATAGTTTAGATGTAGAAATTAAATTGACATATTTGAAGTGTGTGAAATTGAGAATCATTCGGGGGCATTTTTTGACATTTTTCTAACTAGGTTAAAAGGGTTGCAAGTTCCTTGTTTAATATCAGGAGCTAGGATTTTTGGATGAGATTTATCTCTAAGAAGCAATCCTAGCACATCCCAAGTTGGACGTTAGACCGTCTATACAATTTGTTTTTAAAATAATCTGAGGGACCTCCTAATGTATATTGCACCACTCCTCTATACACATGTTGGATAAAGTATTCAATATATGTATGAAATATCCTTATGATCATCATATGTTTATGGACTTAATATTTAAAATAATTGAATTGTATATTGATATTTGTGTCTATTTTGATTTTGAATTTCTAATCATGATTAAAGTGATTTTTTTTTGTAGCTATATCAAATAATATGAGGACTACGTGTTAGTCAAGCATCCAAGTACCCCTTGACACTCCCACATGGACATTGTCTATTAAACAAATTGAATGTGAAGAAATTTTTTGTATAAAGTGGTTTGTAAATTACATTGCCCATTATAGATGCTCTAATATCAATATTCATGAGATAAAAGATGAAATTGTGAAAAAAAAAAATTAAGTTAATGTCCCTCTCAGAGTTTTCATTTCAAAGTTTAGAACATCACATTCATAGTCCAAAGGCTTTGGCCTAATTTATGACACTGTTGAACATGTAATTCAATATGAATGTGGGAAAAAGTTAATATAAAATGGGATTAATGTTCCACATCCTAGATCTAAGAAGGATTTCCCAAATAGAGAAAAAAAAAAGATATTAAGTGTTAAGAAATTCAATGGTGGAAACAAAAATGTAAAATGGATCTTTTGTATTGCCTTGTGAATTTTATTATCAATTGGATTATTATTGTAATGAAATCAAATTATTATTTTTAGTTCAATTTTGAGTTGTTTGTTTTGTTAAACTTAGCTTCATTTATTTCCTTGGTTTTAAATATGAAATTTGAATTATTTATTTTACTTCAATGTCATAATCAATCAAGTTGTTTCATTTAATTAAATTTGGTTTCATTTATTTCTTTTAGTTTTTAAGTGTGAAATTGAATTGTTTTATTTACTTTAATTATAGGAATTTTTGTATGTAATGGGCCAAAACGTAGAAGAGTGAGGAAGGTTGATTGAAATAGAGACCTTAAAAGGGAGAAACAATACGATGAAAAGAGAAACAAAATAAACAAGTTAAAAAGGGAACAAACTACTCTTCAAGCTCATGAAGCTCTTCAAACTCAACAAGCTCATGAAGCTCTTCAAACTCAATAAGATCTTGAAGCTATTCAAATTCAATGAGATATTGAAGCTATTCAAAATCAACAAGAAATTCAAGAACAATAATATTTTCAAAATCAATATATAACAAGTTTTGAATTTGAAGGAAATAATGAAAATATAGAAATGGATGAAGATGTTTATTGTGCTTGAAGAGAGTAAGAAGAATTTTTTCTAAATGGAGAATTACTAAACTTGAATAATATTGAGGATATGGATGAAGCTAACTTCTTTGCTATTGTTGAAGAGAGTAAGTTGTATTCTGTAAACATAATAAAGGACTATTCAATGAATATATTAAAAAAAATCAAAACAAATCTTTAATTAGTAGAGCTCAATTAATAGCAAGAATTTTTTGACGTTCTGAGTTGTTGGGAGTTGATTAAAAATATACTAATAACGTGAAATATATCATGGTATAGAACTTACGTAATGCAATTGACATTATTGGTATCTTCTCTCATAGCAAAGGCCTTTCTACAGGTATTCTACAACACAGATCAATAATAACAAATTTAGTGGGTTCAGAAAATAAGAAAAAATTGATAGGTCAGAACAATTGTAAATTATCTTAGTAGTGGTAGAAAAACTATCTTAAGGTATTTGAAGTGCATGGTTAAATCGGATGAAATCATGGAAGTTAATTGGTGTAACCAATAGACCCACAGGTCCTTCAACACAAATTTCTAGACACAATTTGCTTCTATATTCTCAACTTGTAAAACTCTTCTTCTATGCATTGTCTTATACTAATTTGCAAGATAATTTATGGTTTCAAAAGGATGAAAGACAACTCAACAGATAATTGAACAACCTTCAGTAGATCTCAATGTCTGTTATCTCTCATTGGTTCTTGACAATTCTTAATAGTCTTCTTTTTTTGTCAATTTTACACTCTTGTTACAAACTGGCTCTGTGCACAGTTGAGAATCTTCAATGACTAATTCAGTCTCCACCAATTTGGATAAACTTCACCCTTGAGAACTCCCTTAACCCCTTAAAAATATTTTTGATCTTCACAGTCGTGAATTTATTGCAAAAATAATGAAAATACAGTCACAGGAGGTCTCTCACGGGTTCCTGACACTTTGTCACATTTTTCTCCGTCAATACACCATGAAATCTTATAATTTTTTCTTCATTCAATGCGTAAATATGGCACAGTCCTTCCCCTAAATTTATAGAATTTTTGGTCAATTGAATTCTGAGAAATTTGAATTTCTCTCCTGGAAACCCTAGAAACAGGGTGTAGAAGACTACAACGAGCCCGAGGACAAATTTTAACGTTTTCTTTCTAGTTTTTGACTCTTTTATGATGATTTAAATTCCGGGAAGACCGTGGGAGCATGAAGAAACTTTCTCGACCTTCAAATTTGCATGAATAGTCGTTATTTGTCTCCATTCTTGCGAGTTTAGTCAGGTTCCTCACTGTGTAACAGTTAGATAAAAAAACAAAGCCCTGATATGCTTCTTCTCTTCACGTTTAAACGATTAAATCCTCTAAATTTAGATGACACCCTACTCTTAAGCAATATTTAAGCCTCTGTGAGTATTTCTCTCTGATTATTACAATCCCTGAGTCTTGTTATCAAGCTACAACACAAAATTTTCAAGTGAAATCCAAATAAATCAAACTCTTATGTCCAAATAAGATTGGATTCACCTTATATGGAGTCTAATATCTCCTCTATAGTACCACATGGAAATAATATCATATCCTATCATAAATTGCAAACTAGAGCAGAGAATGCATTGTTGTTTTACACAGTTCTTAGATTTTGAAAATAGTCATAAAACACTTTGAGAGTAACAAAACTCCCGGAGATCCTACTCAGAGCTTCTCTTCGATTAGGAATAATGAAAAATAGTTATAAATCCTCCTTTTTTACATTCGTGAAGGTAGTTTCATCGACCAAGATGAATGAAAAATGGCAACTAATCCTAGTTTAGTTCTGAATAACAAATTAAGATTAGTCAAACTCACATATTGTTGAGATACATGAGTTAAGAGTAGGATTGACTCTCTTAGAGCCATTTTTAAACTCCACGTGGTCTAGCCATCATTAAGAAACAAATTTACAACCACAAAATGCCTTTACAACTGAATTAAAAATAAAATGTTTCTCTAAAATTCAAATATTGATTTCGGAGGGAAAATCAATAATTTGAATTTTGAATGAGTTTAGACCACATTCAAAGTTTGTAAAGGTGTATTAGGACCTTCCCTATAATTCTAAACACCCTAAACACTACAACAAGTCAAAATTTGAATAAACAAGCTAAAATTATACTTAATACCTTAAGAAGAGCAAGATGCTCCTCCATCAAGAATGAGAATTAATATGCGCAGAAACAAATTTTATATTGGTGTAAAAGATATTATTATTGAGTATTGGAAAAACTGTATTTGCATCTCTTCCAATGCTAAGGATTTTTTACAAATTAGGGTTGGTTCAAGTTTGAGGAAATAACACCCAAAACATTTTCTAGAAAAACTCAAAGTGAGTTGTATATAAATTTTAAAGATCACAATACCAAAATCAAAATTACATAGTGAGCATTTGAGAATTTGAAGCCAATGTATGTAAGGATAATCCATAAGACATGTTTTTTTCATATGCATATAGAGTTTGATCTATATCTAGCCACATTTAGAAATTTTATGGAGCATATGGCAGAAAATGGTGTCCCCCCTCCATGTACAATTCATTTTGTTAGTGCCTGAATTTCAAGATGATTGTATCAAAGGAGTATGTACATAAGGTGGAAATTTAACAAAGCTACCAAAAGAAATTCCTAGCTCATCAACCAACTAAAAATTATTTGGAAAAGGTTCGAGTATGAAATTTATATTGGAATTAAAGGAGGAATCAAAGAAGATCCCCTTATAGAAACAAAATTTCATTTCATTTCATGACCAAGTTTAGGGAAAAAAAATATCCATATATAAAATATAGCTATGATTCAAGGTGGTAAGCTTTGGATTTTTGTAAATCTAAGAATTGTTTTTCTAGTTACATTGTGTGTATGGTTGAGATTGTTGAGAACTATACTTTTTGTTCACAAATAAAAAATTTAAAAAAAAATCAAAGTCCATATTATCATTCATATTAGGTGGCCATCATGGTGCATGTGTGTTATAGACATGCACAACATGATGTCAAAAATGGGTTTTATAATACAGATGAAAATCCAATGATAATGAAAGAGGTTCCTTTTTATATCAGCGATGACATAAGACAGGATAGATTTTATTCTGCTCATTATTTTGAAATTTTTTTCAAATATATTAAATAGCATAATATCAAATTTAACGGAAATTGGGTATGGTCATATGGTTGGGTTGGCCAGTTGGGCATGAAAAATGGGAACATGATGGTGTAGGTGCTTGTATCAAACCTGCACTTCGACAACAAATTCACTTCGATGGGGTTCCACTTCATGATGCATTTGAAG